>JAWZYU010000011.1:30745000-31945000 GCA_038380435.1 Ryuthela nishihirai | reverse complement strand
AAGCATCCATGCATTATCAGGGGCTCGAACCCAGGGATTGGGCCGAAACGAAAAAAGCCATATATTTCAATTTTAAAAAAAAAACGAGCAAGATTCGAGTGAAAGCAGAATTATGCACAAAAACTGATTATAATGTGAATCGTGCAAAATGTCTAAAATATATTCAGAAGCCGGGACGAAATGTTTCTAAAAAGATTGTAAAGATAATTGAATGTATGAATCTAAATTCAAAAAATAATATATACTTTTTATTAATTAATAAAATTTTGAAACAACAATAATGATTGCGTTGATGATTTCAAATAAATATATCGTTATTACCAGTTTATTTGTTTTTGTTTCTTTTTTTTTTTGGGGGGGGGGGGTGGCGAGCGGAATTTACTTAAAGTCAACTTTATGATCTCTGCATATTTAAATCTCAAAAGGTGGCAGCTCTATAGATAGTGCTAATCGAAAATTATATTTAAGAAAAATAATGGCCAACTTTCATGGGACCCTCTTCCAAACTTCAAACTCATTAGTTAAATATGGGGAAGTATGTGCCCCATCGCCCCCATTAAATTGCCTTTCGTTTTGCTCAGAAATGTTAGGATTTTCAATTCAGCAATATATAAATTATTTACAAAAATATGTTTATTATATTTAAGTCACTGCTTGCCACAGAGGTCTAACAGCAACCTGTCAGTTTATATGCCATAGTAGAATTTTTGTGAGGATGGCGGGGCCTCTGCAGAAAAACAAAACAAATATCCATGTCTTACCCGGAAGTCGAACTCAGGTTCCTTACTTTAAAAACACGAAAATTAGAAAACCAGAAATATTATTTTGTAAAGGATTACATTTCAACGTCTAAGTCAGTACATATCCTTTCTTTGATTTGTCATCCCTTTTTCCCATTTCTGCTTCTGGTAGGGATTAAGACCGAACCCAGACAGCTACGGCGGATGCGTATTGTCCGTGGATACTTAACGACTCCCCGAGGGACGGCTTTGGTTGGAATCACCTTTGTCTGTCTAGTTCTGTTCTCTTTTCCCAGTCTGCTTTTACTAATTGATCAAAGAGAGAAAGCACTACTTCAGATATTTGGATTAGCCCTCCCCCTGTCACTCCCTGTCGGCAGAAATGGAACCTCAAGCGCCTCAAGTATGCGATTTTGAAGCAACAGATATCTAAAGGAATTTTTCTTAAAAGGAACGATTAGCTCTTTAAAAAATTAAATGCTCGGTTGAAACTGCATTAATGTGTAAAGAAAATCATTAACGGAACCCCTACTGAAAAATGTTTTACCGGTACGCCGTACCGGCGCGTACCGGCCAACTTTCACCACTGCTTGTTAGCCTCTCTTCAAGAAGATCATATTTCTGTTCGCCTCTTTATTGTAGTAAATACATTTACATTTCTGAAATAATTGATTAATGAACCCTCATCTTTCTCCTCGGAAAAATGTTTCTGAGCTCCTATCTGCAGTGAAAACTCAGGATCGATATTTCAGAACGGATTTGGATTCAACACAGAGCCATCATACCAAAACGAGCTTATTGATCAGATCTGTGTTGAGTACCAGAAATAATTTTAATTAAAACTGCAGCGTCGAAATTAAGTAGAATGAGAGGGGAGGGTGTATTTATTGATTTTCCCACCCACTCTTGCAAAATACGGAATGTTTGACCGACGAAGAATAATCAAATCAAGATAATTTGGCAAGATTAAATTACTACCGCACATTTCACGCAAAAAAAACACCACCAACAACCGAAAAAGACTCCTATTTATAATATCCGAATATCTTGTTCGTTTTGCTTGTTAAGATGAAAACTAAAAACCGAACCATTCGATAATACTCAGAATGCTTCGTTGTAGTCAAGAGAGAAAAAAATCGCATGCATATATATCAATAAAGATGCGGGGAAATATGATCTTCTTGAAGAGAGGCTAGCAGATTTCCGAGCTATCGACTCAGCAAGCAATGTGCGGTTGAAATGAATCAACTAAAATGGCGATGGAGAGGCGTGCTCTAATTAACTTAGACTATTGCTTGTGCAGCGTCGACATTAGTGCTAATTAAAGATTCCTTTGCTTGGAGTTGGTTTTCTTTGCTCTTACGGATCTCCTTTCCTTGCCTTATTAAGGGGTAGAAGCGTTTCAAAGGATGACAAGAAAGTATCTTCGAGAAAAGGACTCGAATATCTTTCCTCATCGCTTTAAACTAAAAGTTTTACTTAATGAATCTTAATGTAGGAGTTTTGGACCGACATTGTGGTGTACGAAATGATGGTAATGTTTATCGATGTTTCTGGTAAATGCTTAGGAAATAAAAACTCTCATCATGTAACTCCAAAGTGGCAGAGGAATTATCGGTGGTGATTTAAAGTAGCTTTTGCATGTTGTGTGTCTGATTTGAGTGCGTTGGAAATAGTAAAATACAGAAATGATTCGCATTAGGCCATAATTGATATTTTAATTGAGTTTATACCTTGAAGTGCTGCATCGTACGTGGAATTTATATTAGTTCTTCAATGGAGAATGTTATGTCTTTGCAACTGGTAGTGGAAGGCTGTCGGAAATTTATTTTTGATATTTTTGCAGCCTTCACCGTCATTACAGTTCTACAACAAATTCATGTAGCGATTTGGCTCTTGCGTTTTAGTTATTTTTAAAAGTATACAAGTAATTTATATACATAAGGAATATTGGCTGCAAGACATCAGAAAATATTTTTGTTTTAAAATATTTTTTTATGTCGGGTTTTGGGCATTGATGTCTTTTCAGCAATATAGTTTATGGGATAAGGTTTGATGTTGATGTCTTTTCTTTACATACAAAAATTATATTCATTCTACTACATTAGTATAACTGTTTCATGATAGCCTATACCTCAGTAGACAAATGTTAGTATGCTATTACGATGTAATCTAGTATAAGATACGACGATTTTTTGCGTGTGTCTGTTGGCTTTCTGATGAGATCTCGCGTTCTTCAATGAACGTCTCATGGCTTATTATATAGGGAAGTTACTAACTAACCTCTGTGGCTTATTATACAAGGAAGTTACAGTCAAACCCCTGTAGCAAACCGTTGTTTGAAGAGTTTTTTTCACTCCACCATTTCTTTATTATTTTCGATTTCAAGTGGTTTTTTGATTTCAGTTTCTTGGTAGTGCAAAGTCTTCCAGTTTCATTTGCCAGACAGATATATTTTTTATTAGCTGTAATTAACTATTCCCTCATAGACCATGACTATTGGTAAATCTTTGTATGAGCACATAATATTCAATCCCCGGAAGAATAATGTTGCCTTGCAAGTTAATCTAGTTGTAATACTCAGAATAACTGAGGACTGAATGAAATATCCACCAGGCACAACATAATTTAAAAAAAGTAACAAATTGACTTTGTTCCATTGAAGTTATTCACCGTAGTAGAAGTTTTGGGTTTCCTCCAGCCAACATCATCAATGCAATTAAAAATAAAAACAAATTTAGGGACCATTCAACATCCTGCTAAAGAACTTTTAACCCTTTCACTACCATACCTGCCCAAAACGATAGATTTTAAATGCACTCGTCCAATCAATGCTATTCCTTACTCTTCACTATCTCCTCCCTGTAGTTTGGTCAGGTATGGTAGAAAAATAGTTAAAATTAGACTTATTTTAATGGGGCGGGGGTGGCTCAGTCGGTAGCGCGCCAGGCTCGTAATCTGTAGTTCCCAGGTTCTAGTCCCAACTGGGTCAGCGTTGAGATTTATCTCCGCAAAATTCCCCGTCCTGCCCACGGTCAGTAGGGGACACCGATGGGCTTGGAAAGGCCGCCGTCCGTCGGATGGGACGTTAAGCCGAGGCCCCGTGTGCGGGAGAGCCATACCCTGTGCACGTTAAAGAACACGCTGGATGGCCTTGACGGGAGGCTACCATCTGTCTCTCAACAGCTGTTCCAGTGGGTCCCCTCCCCCAACCTTCTCTGAGCCTTCGGGGTCCATGTGACCTGGCCATTTAGCCCATGGTGTGCAAAAAAGTGCCGCTCAGAGGTAAAACAACCCACAACAACCCAACTTATTTGAATACGTTTTAGGGTTGAAAAGGAGTAGACTAAATATAGACAACGGATTCCTTAATAAATATGGTAATTATTAAATTTTATCTAATAATTATTATATTGCTGTTCAAGAAGGCTCGAGAGATCGTCATTGCCTTTTTAGCATAAGATGCAAATTTGTTCTCTTCAAACTCGAAGTGATTTTGTGGATGAAAAAAAAATCATTTATTAGAAATGAAAACGATCAACGCGACCATTCCAACAAATACGTTTACAAACTACTGGCGTAACGTGAGAGATAACTAGGGAGAGCGGGACTGCGCAGTTGACGCTTCGCCAATTCTAATAGATCAGAGTTTGATTCGAAAGGTGATTTATAAGTTATTGACCAATGATCTGTGAGAACTGTTGAAACGTCAACTGGGCAGTCTCATAGTCTCGGCAGGGGCCACTCACACGTTTCACAAACGCGAATTGATCCATGATGATCCATGATACACCTTGATACACCTTGATGATCCATGATACCTAGTTCCATCAGAAATACTGACATTCCAGCGTCGGAGACTTAACAAAATAAAAATACGTCTCTTCTTCATTCATTGAAACACCAATTCTTCATTTATTTAAACACTACTTCTTCAATTATTTAAACACTAGTTCTTTATTCTTTTTTAACTAACATTCTTTCCTTATTAAACTTGCTGGTTCACGAACGATTATTGGGGCGGGATTGCCTCATTCGGTAAAGCTCCAGGATTCTAAATATGCAGTTCTCAGGTTCGAGATCTAACTGCTCCTACCTTTAAGATTTATATCCGCAAACTCTTTTCGTGTCCTCCGTGAGAAATTGGACCCAGTAAGCTTGTAAAAACTTTCGCCCATAGGGTGGGACATAAAGCCGTGGCCCATGTGCAGGAGAGCCATACACTGCGCACGTTAATGATCATGCTGGATGGCCTTGACGGGAGACTTCCATCTGTCAACTAACAGCTACCCATTGGATCCCCTACCTCCAATTTTTTTTCTGAGCCCTTGGAATGGCCTGGATATTTAGTCCATAGTCTGAAAAAATGCCGCTATCAGTCAAAATATCCATTATTTAAAGAAGAACACTTCAAAAAGATAAAATCATATCAATTTCAGACCGTTTCTGTGCGAAAATATGCTCAGGATTGATTTCAAGAGTATCAAACACCAACTGTTGACTTTTGCACATTAGCATTGGTGGAACAAAGAGAATGATGAATTGTAACCATTTTGTGGTTATGTAGAATAATGTTCAACCGTGTAGACTTGATAATAGAACATTCGTATTTTGTTTGATTTCGGCGATGCAGTTGTTACCTTTGTTCCTTTCAATCATCTCTGTTCTGTCGATGAGTCTAATTTTGTCATTCATATTCCTAATTAGCAGTACAATAGTTCATTCTGGTTCTGGCTACATTCAAATTCGATGTTAGCTTATGTGAACTTAAGCTGCTTAGAAATTCAACAGAAATTCAATAGAGACCCTCATTATCTGAATAATAGCCTGAGCTGCGAAGTTAGTCTTGACGGTTTCCCCTTGCAACTACTTCCGTTAGTCTTGTATTCACAATGGTCATCTTCAATGCCAATATTGCTCATTATGTTCACAGCTCGCTGCTCTTTAAAGGTTATATTCAGACATGCATTTAGCAAGATCTTCTTCGGGAACAGATTAGGAAAACCTGATAAGTATTGGTCTTTATAAGCATGTTATGGTATTGCTTATTCGTTTGCATTGCTCAGCCAATGGAGGTTTGCGTGATAACGACAAATATTTCTGTGCAGTTTAAACCGAAGATATTTTACTAATGACCGATCGGTTAGTATGTTTAGATGGGGAAATAAAAGACCTGAGATCAAATTCAGGATAAGGAGATGGTGTTTTCTTTATGATGTACACTATATTGCAAAAGGTAATCCCACACTTCCAGGTTATGTAAATGAAAAGCCGTATTCGAAGCTTCTTAACTTCAAAAATAAGTTTTTTTTTATTAAAAAAATGCTGCTGGAGATAAATTGAAGATCTCACTCAAATCTCTCTAACTCTCTATTCCCACAATATCATTTTAATATGTAATGAACTATGGAATATCAAACATTTAACTGCAACTTTTCCTAGTCATGGAAATTTATTACACACAATTTAAATAGATTAAAGTCAAAACACAATAATTGTAGCAAATTGTTCTCTAATATAAATGATATATCTGAAAGTTGTGTAATGATTTTTTTAAGTTTTATTCAATTTGGTGTGGGGGGGGGGGATATTTAAGAAAAGTGTGATTGCAGCTTCTGCTGTTAAATATTCCAGCTTCAATACCCATTTTAAGTATTAAACAAATATTCTTGAAAATCGATAATTAGTGAGATATTAAATAAGATCTTTAATTTATGTCTAATGACATTTTTCTGTAAAAAGCATATTTTCAAAGTTAGGGAGCTTTAAATGTGGCTTTTCCTTCCCATAACGTGGAAGCGTACAATCATTTTTGTAATATAGTGTGCATTTTATTACTGCAGAAGTTTCGACTTCTGGCTTAATAATCTCTAACCTTTCCAGTCGCCATGTGCCCATACGGGGCACTAACTGTCAAATTTAATTTAATAAACACTTCTTTGGATATTGTTTTCCATATGAGAATAAGCAATGGATTCAGGATTAATAAAATATTTTTTTAAATATTTAATTTTATATTTCTTACATTTTCATTATTTTCATTCTTTGGAGAAGAATTTTTGGGCTTAAAATAATAATATGTCTCTCTAAACGATATTAGATTAACAAAATTAATTCGGGACTCAGAGGGCGAAGGTGTACTGATATTATTCAAATAAGATCTTTATAACAAGCAAGATTTTGAAGAATAAATTAATTTTTCTTAAATTTAATATATTTATATAAGGCAAAGATTTATTTTAGTGTAATTGGATTCAAAAATTAAGGACCTGGGTTCGAATCCTGCATAAAGTATATTTCTTTCCTTTATGATGAATGCTATCTTTCTCCTGAAGCTGAATTTCCCATCGATCACTTTTATAGCTTAAGTGAGCTGCCTGAATATTAATTAATGTACTTATAATTCTTTTATAAATCTGAAAAAGGAAGTTCCTAGTTGCAGAGCAATTTTAATTATTCCTGGTAAAGAGAGATATGATTCTTTGAGATTACCCTGATCTCTTCTCGTATGGGAGATGAAGATGCAATAACTAAGAAAAGAGAAATGCACATTGCAATGAAACTAAACTTGGCCTAATACACTCAAAACTATAAATATTTTGAAGTGGAAGAAAAACGGAATCTTGTGATTTTATATGCCTATGTAAATGCACAGTATAAAACAATAAATTAAAAAAAAAATCATAAATCATCATCACATACTGAGTAAATGAAAATAATGTTCAGTTTCGATCTTGAAACCTGCGAAATGCATTTTAGCCAAATGAGAGTTTTTCTATTAGCTCTATTTGAAACAAGTCAAAAAAGGAAGTAATATCGATAAAAACCATTTCTTCAAAAACTTTGTTACTCTTGTGAATTTAAATGTAAACATCGTGAATGATAACTTCATGGAATTTCATCAATTTTAAACTTCCTTATTTTAAAACAATAAAATTAACTATTAAGATAAATAAGATATGACAATAATCGATAAATCGATATGACAGCAAAAGCAACTCTTCGTAGTTCTGAGGCACCTAAAGCAGGCTTTGATCGGTAATCTGCAGATCGATATTTTGTTATGACCCGAATGCTTTCTTCATAGTTACTACAAGAATATAAAAGTTAAATTATCAGATTACATTTCTCATGGTCCATTATGCAAACAATGGGCTAAAGTCCATATCACACAGGGCTCAGAGAAGGCAGGAAGAGGACCCACTGGAACAGATGTTAGGAGATATTTCGCTGCCTCCGTTCACGTCATCCATTGTGTTCTTTAACATGCACAGAGTAAAGCTCTCCTACACATGGGTCATAGCTTAACGTCTCATCCGACGAACAGTGATCTTTTTAAGCCCATTGGTATCTCTTTTCTCACTACGGTAGGGTGGGAGTTAACGGAGATATATCTCAATGCTGGTACAGTTGGAACTCGAACCTGGCAACTGCAGGTTACGAGCCTGGTGTGCTTTCGACTGCGTCACTCCAGCCCCATCATGGAACCGTAACAGATTAATTAATTCACGTGCATTTTTCCCCCAGAAATAATTCTCATGAAAAATGTAATATATGTTTTCCCCACTGTTGCATTGATTGTTAAAAAACATTCTTTAAAACATGTAAAATATATATTTATGTTTACATTTTTTTCACATCTATTCCAGTTGTTAAAATACTTTAGTGATGTGCATGGCACGACCCCATTGATCCTGCCCCGCCTACACTTCTAGTTATCTTGTTTTTTTCCCCTACTTTTTCCATTGTCCCTACACGATGCAATAGTCAGCTTGTCTCCTGTAATCGACTTTCAGTCATATCTCCCCAAAGAAGATAATTCTGTTGTTATCATTCCTGCCAACTTGCACGTCCCAGATCTTGAATTCTTCGGGAGCACCTGTCACATTCACACAGACAATGAATAGGTGTGTAATGTTGAAAACGTATCACTCACTAGGAAGAGCGTGAACGAGAAGCCATTATGAGTGTATTCATTTGTCGTACTTATTTGAACCAGATAACGGGACTAGATAAAAACACTCATTAATGGCAGACTTAATTTTAAGTGAAATGAAAAACAAAGATGAGTTTATTTCACTGTAGATGTTTCTGGTGTCTGTTTGCAACTAGTTTTCGAAGGGAGTAATATTTACTCTTCCACTACGCTGCAAACATCTCCGTTATCTATATATTATACAGGGTGATTCAAAACTTATCGTTCAAATTTCGTGGGGAGGTAGGGAATACGTCAGGAAACCGATTTCACATAGGAAAGTATGTCCGCAAACGTCATCTACATGAACAAAATGGACAAGTAAAGTGAACACAAGGAAACAGTACAGTTAAGTGGTAACGAATGAATTTTATTCCAACAAGGTAAAGTACAGGTTCACAGTAGGTGCTCAAAATTGCGACCATTTACACGGACACAGGATTCACAGCGCCGTTGCATTGACCGCCGAACATTTCAAAAACGTCTGGCATATCATGGACTATGCCTGCGGCGGCCACTATTCGTGCAACAAGGCCAATTTCACTGTCGACGGGGGTCTCGTACACATGGTCTTTCATGCCCCCCCCACAAAAAGAAATCCATGGGAGATAAATCAGGTGACCTGGGTGGCCAAGCGATCGGTCCACCACTACCGATCCATCGAGCTCCGAATGTTCGGTTCAGGTAATCACACCTTCACGAGTGAATAATTGTGCTATGGGCTGGAGCCCCGTCATATTGATACCACATATCTCGGCGGATATGCGCAGGAACAGCGCCCAGAAAAGTCGGTAACACTGTCTTGAGAAATATTAGGTATTTCCGGCCGTCCAATCGGGGCGGTAGCAAGTAAGGTCCCAACAAACAGTCACCAATGATTCCAGCCCACACATTTACGGCAAAACGATGTTGCGCAGCGTGACTTCTCGTACCATGCGGGTTGTCGTAAGCCCACACATGAGAATTGTGTGTATTGAACACACCTTCACGAGTGAATGAAGCTTCATCTGTAAAAAGGACAGAAGCTGGAAAACTGGGGTCCACGGCACCTTTCTGCATGAACCATTGTGCAAATTCCACACGCTTCGGATAATCGTCAGGATGCAGTAACTGCACCCTTTGCAGATTCCTCGTTCCTCGTGCAGTATCCGCCACACTGCTGACTGAGAGACCCCAAGCTGCTGAGCAATAGCTCGTGTGCTGGTATTCGGATTATCTTCGATGGACTGTATGACTTGTTCTGCGACGTTGACAGTCCACGTCAGTCGTCTTCTCCCCGTATCCTGCATGTTGCTGCACAGTGAACCACTTTCGCGCAGATTGCGATGCACACGTGCAAACATTTGATGCTGCAGTATTCTTCTGTTGGGGTATCGGTCTTCGTAAACTTGCCTAGCTCGGCGGCCGCTTTCGCCAGTTGCCCCATATGCGAGATGCATATCCGCTATGGGCTTGATGCCAGCTCTTGATGCGTAAAACGATTCATCTTATCACTAGTATGTCAGCTCGTACACTGATGACAGCGGGAGTGGTCGGGCGAGCTGTACACTGGTTGGGTACACACAGCGCCCTCTACATACGCATGCGTACATTTGCGGACATTCTTTCCTATGTGAAATCGGTTTCCTGACGTATTCCCTACCTCCCCACGAAATTTGAACGATAAGTTTTGAATCACCCTGTATAAAGAGAGTAAGTGATTTTCAGAATGCATAACTTTAGAATAATTTGAACTATCTATTATTTAGTTTTTCATATCCTTAGAGTGGAGGGGAGGGAGACTGGATCGAGCAGGGGAAAAACTGGGGGGAGCAAGAGAGTGCATCGCCATTACTGTATACAATTTTTGCCTTCTCTCTTGTGGTCTTTAAACTATTTACGCTGAATGCTTTAAATGGTAGACCAGCTCCGAGACCCTATGAAATTGATACCATCCTAGAAGTATGGAAAGCAAGATAAAATAATGGTCATATAAGTTCAAGTGAATTGCCCAAACTACTCTACAAATCTTTTCTTTTGATTCAAAAGAAAGGACATTTCCTTCGAAAGATACTAATGGCCTGCAATTTGAGAAAGAGGCGTTGTACTTTTACGTGTTAAGTCTACCCACTTCTGTATATTACAATAGAGGAATGATGCATAGTTCTCCTTCCAGTCCAGGATTTTAGTTACCATTTACAGGCTCAATTTACGTCATTTGAAATGACCTCCCGACCCTGGATCGAGCAAGAGAATGTATTGTCAGACACACTTCCTCCGCTCCCTCTCCGCTTTTATTTCCATTCCTGTGACAAAGCATTGCTTTTCATGGACTGTGAACATACTGTTAATTAAAAGGTACAAAGTATCGATTTAGGAAAAAATAAAGGGTAATTCACCACGTAATTAAAATTATGTACTGAACGTTTAACTTCAAGAGATGCTGGATCTAGGGTAAGTCAAAGTGGTCATGTTGTCCCCTCCCCTCTTTGAAAATTCTAGCAACCCGTGTGAAATCGAAAAAATGTTACACATATTTATGTTTCAGGCATTTGGCAATAAAATTTTTAAGATCACTGAAACTCTCTTGCTCCTCCCGCTCTATATAGTCGTTTGCCCCCTCCTCACCTTTGTTTATTTCCTAGATACGTCCTTGGTATCGAATTGAATCGCCTTGTTATCGCCCTTGGTATCGAAACGATTGAAGTCTGGACTCTTTGAACTACAAGTCCAAATAAATAAATAATAATAATATGAAAATTTACATTACTCTTGAAAAATGTTTTTTCTTTTAAATGTATCTTTTTTTTAAATATCCCTTTTTGTTTCATAAGGAGAATTAATTAATATGACTTTCTAGTCTTTCGAAACGAGGTTAAAAATAAAATTTGACTTATAACTGGAACAAAAGCACAAGCCATTATACCAAGCACAAAATTCGTACAGATACCAAAGAGCAGAAAATGACAGTCATCCGAGGCGCAGGTAGAGGCTGAAGGCGAAGGCCAGACTGAAATTCATCTTCGGAGCCACGCCCGCTGCAGTGCAGTGCAGCCACTCCACACATATTTGATTCGCATCAGTGGCTGTGAGCGCCACTCGGGCCCTAAGGCGTGTTGGTTGGGCGGCTAATCTTCGAACCGGATAAAAATTGCTGGCGTGGTTATGAAAACTAATTGGCTGTCTGTGTTAATTAACTAGGGAATTAATTTACAGCCAAGATAATTAACGTTCTGGAAGAAGCACGTGACTGAGTCGGGCACCTCTCTTGAAGAGAAGACGTTAAGAGCTGACCTCTAGCGGACAGTTAGTAGGATCACTGCTAAGCAGACAGTGCTGGTGGTTAACGAAGCGAAGGTTGGCTCTGTCGTTATAGAAGGATAGCTACAAGATATGTGATCCGGATTACATACTGGCTGACGATGTTATTCTGGGAGTTTCAAGGTCCGTGATAACCCACTTAACCACCCACTGCTATGGAGTTCGCATCATCTTTATGCTGTTACTTGCTAAATTTTTACCGCATAATTTTAGGAGCCCCCCCTACTGCAAAGAAAATGAGAAAGATGTAACTTCTTAATCACTTTGTTTAAATAGGTGACAGATTATGGTGATATATTTTTGATTCTTCGTAACTGTAATTTAGATGCATTTATAGGAATTTAATTCAGAAAAAAGCTTGTTGAGGAAGACTATGAAGTCGCAGGAGAGTGTAAGCAAAGTGATTAACGAGATGATTCTACTTTCCATTTTTAATTTACTTTTCCAGTGATAAAACATTTTTTGAAACAGCTGGACCTAAATATATCCTGAAAGATTGATTTGCTTTTTGACCTCCCCTCGCCCTTTAGAAATTTTTGGTCCCACCCTTCCTTAAAACCTTAAAACATTTTTGCCATCGCTCATGGAATCGGCCATTGCAAAGAAAATTAAAACTGTCTAATCACTTTGTTTAAATAGGTGTCAAATGATATACAGTTCCTAAAATGCATTTTAATTAACAGTTTTATATTAATTAGAAATAGTTTTATGATTTGTGTGCCTATATGGGAACATATTAAACATAATAATAATATAAGAAATATAAGAACTGAAAGGATTTAAAAAAAGGAGGAAAATGACAGCTGGAATTTAGTACATTCCTAGAATTCTGAATTCTATCTTTAACTCACCAACTAATACATCCCATAGCTCCTGACTAAGAAAACGTTTATAAGAAAACTTTACGTATCAATTATTCGAAAGCAAACCATGTGTTGTGTTGCTACACAGCCTGAAAAACAGTGAATACGTTTTTGACTTTTTTTTCCGTTGAAAGCACTAATAACTGAATGTAATTCGCAAGAGTGCTTATTTAGTCGTGGTCGGTTCTTACACCCAGACTATGGCAAATGTGCTATAATTTTATTCCCTTCGTTCCAATTAAATGGAACAAGTTTCAAGTTGAAGGCGATAACGATATTACATTTTCGCCGTGACTGATACACGAAAGGAATTAAGTTCACAAATTAAAACGTCTCAACGTGTAACAAGCCAAAGCTACTAATTGTGAAAGTTTAATTCCAACTCTGTGCGTCATTCATGACTTTATGTAACTTGATTATAGCCCCATTATGTATAGCACTCTGAAATGATATTAACGCGCTAGTAAGATCCACAAATGTCAACCAGCAATTGAAACCGTTAACCTAAGGATAATTAGTTTATTTGGTGCCTATTGCACCCTTTACTAAATACAGATTGGATTTTATACCATAGTAAAGTTTGAACTTTTCAACTAAAAATAGATAAAAACAATAACAGATCTAAAACATATATTTAAGGAATTTAGATAAAGCAAATTTTGTTTTTCTAATGAATAATAAATGTTAACAAAGCTTAAAGTTTAGTTGTAATTAATGGAACGTTTTAATAATAAACTAATGAGAGGAGAAAGAGAAAATTATGCTCATTAGTGAAATGCATTTTTCCTTATAGTTTATATGAGACGTCATAGCGTTAGGCTGTTAATCTAATGTTTCTAGGTACGAGTCTCAACTGTTTCTGAATTGAGATAACCCATCTTCTGCCCTTGGTGGGGGTGACTCAGTCGGTAGCGCGCCAGGCTCGTAATCTGCAATTCCCAGGTTCGAATCCCAGCTGGGTCTTCGTTGAAATTTATCTCCGCAAAACTCCCCTACCTGCCCACGGTCAGTAGGGGATACCGATGGACTTGGAAAGGCCACCGTCCATCGGAATGGACGTCAAGCCGTGGTCCCGTGTGCGGGAGAGCCATACCCTGTGCACGTTAAAGAACACACTGGATGGCCTTGACTGGAGGCTACCATCTGTCTCCCAAAAGCTGTTCCAGTGCGTCCCCTCCCCCAGCCTTCTCTAAGCCTTCGGGGTCATTGTGACCTGGCCATTTAGCACATTGTGTGCAAAAAAAGTGCCGCTCAGAGGTAAAACAACCCAACCCAACTGCCCTCGGAGAGAAAGGGAATACCGAATAATACTTCGAAATGCCGTTTTTTGAATAATTTTTCGAAATAATACTTCGAAATGCCGCTATCAACCAGATAGAAAAGCCTACCCCTGTCTTCAGGAGTGCCATATATCCTGCGCACTTTAAAGAGCACACTGGATGGCCGTGACGGGAGGCTCACATCTTTCTTCAAACAGTTGTCCAGTGGATTCCCTTCCGCAAACTTTTCTGAACCATTGGGGTCCTTGTTATGTGGACTTTTAGGCAGGCTCGGATATCTAGAAAAAATATGGAGAGGGAGGGATAGGGACAAGTGACACAATCCAGCAGGAAAAAAGAAAAATGAGGGAGCAAGAGATTGGATTTCCATTGCAATGCAACATTTTCAACTTCATTTTAGAAGTTTTCAAAAATATTATTGAGAAATACTTGAAATATGCTCAAGTTTGATAATTTTTTGTCCTCCATTACCCTTACTAGCATTCTCAAAAATGCAGATGTTCTCTCTTGCGCCTCCCTAGATCAGGCCCATCGTTTAGGCCATTGTGTGCAATAAATGCCACTCTGAGGTAAAACAACCATTAAAATGTATGCATTTTTAACAAGACATTAATTTTAGCATTTCCCTTATGATTGGCGAAATATTAACTTGCTGTAAATGAATGGTCCCCAAAGAAATAAAATACTAATGTAAAATATTGTGCATAAATTAAAATCATATTGAAAGCTTATAAAGATATGTGATATTAATAAGGAATCAATAGCAACAATTCAAAAATATAAAAAGCATTTTTGAAAACTAAAAAAAAATGCTTCTTAACTACTCATTTAATGATTTTCCTGACTTATAAAAACCTGATTACATTTTGATTCCTTCTTAATGTGATACTTGACAATGCACCAGCCTGGTAGCGAAAACGTTAATAGAGATTGTGATAACGTAACTCGATTTTCGTTCAGACATCATGCAGTAAATTTAAATTGAACCTCACACGTTGTCCGTTTATTAAAAGCTAATTTTTAGAAACATACATAATTATTTGTTTTTCAGTCCATTAGGTGAACACTTTGCGTATTTCCAAAAAAATGTCCTCAGGAAGTCGTGCGTTAATCTTCCTAAACAAAAAGAATACAAACGAAATTTTTCAAATCAAACATTTATATCATACTTACATTACTTCCATAAATCAGATGCTTCAGTAACCAAAATCAATAATATTTCTGGTATTATTGCGTTTTGAACCATTATGA
Source organism: Ryuthela nishihirai (assembly GCA_038380435.1). NCBI lineage: Eukaryota > Metazoa > Arthropoda > Arachnida > Araneae > Heptathelidae > Ryuthela > Ryuthela nishihirai. Next base: position 31,929,591 of record JAWZYU010000011.1, on the reverse strand, counting down.
GGAAAAACAAAGAATATTTGAGAAAGATTTAAATAAGTCTGTACTAAAAAGGATAACAAAATGAAAAAATACGCCTCTAGATGAAAATTTCGTTACTGGTTAATGTGGTTAGTGTTTGAAATCATCGAAATATCTCCTTATAAAGTAAAATAAAACTAAGTATGTCTTTAAAGCAAAATAAATAAAATAAATATTCCTTCAAGCAACTAATTGCCGCAGAGATCTGACAAGAGTCTGTTAGTGCATACTCCATATTATAAGATGTGTGAGGAAGGCGAGACTTCAGCAGAAACATACAATAAATAAATACTCCCTCAAGCAGCTGCTTGCCACAGAGGTCTGACAGGAGTCTGTCAGTTTATTCGCCATAATAGAAGGTCTGTGAGGATGGCGGGACCTCATCAGAAAGACAACCCAAATATGCATGCCTTACCTGGGGATCGAACCCAAGTCTCTTAACCCTTTCACGACTAAGGGAAACATTTTTCCCATTTTAAAATTGGTGATTGTCGTATTTAATTATAACCTTATCTGCTTTTTTTTATACAGAATGTCAAAATAGAACGTATGCCGAATGCAATTACGTAAATGGGAACGTTTAGAAAAAAAAAAAAGTCAGGACGCATAATATATGTACAGTCGCTCAAAAAAGTATCCGAACACTATGGTTGATTACAGAATTCAGAAAAAATATCTGGCAACGATTTTTCTAGAAATTAGTGATCTGGCAACCTTCGTGTCACGTGTCACAAAGGTTGCCAGATCACTAATTTCTAAAAAAATCGCTGCCAGATATTTTTTCTGAATTCTGTTATCAACCATAGTGTTCGGATACTTTTTTGAGCGACTGTACTATGTGCAATGTTCATCTTTGCCTCACAACCAAATGAAATTGCTTCGCAGAATATCATAATTAGCACATCATTTTGTATAGTAATTTTATTTCATAATTTTGTATTATTTTAGTTAACATTTTGTTCTAATAAACCAATAAATAAAAGACATTGCATAATAAGCCTAACTATAATTTGTGTTACCTTTATAGTCCATTGGGAAAAATATTTCCCATAAAATTCCAAAAAAATTACACATTGTTATGTATTTTCTTATGATTTTTATTTATTTTACGTGTAAACAAACTAAAATAAACAGTTACATACTAATATTTACTCTTAGAAACCTTATGGTCCTGAAAGGGTTAAATGAACTTTTTTCCCAGAAACACGCAAAGCGATCATCTAATAGAGTGGTTAACCAAGCGCGCTAATCACTCGGTCATCGGAATGATTTTAAAACAATCACGACAAAATTTCTAAAATACGAGGGGCATTCATAAAGTGCTTGAGCTGCATCTGCAGAACAAAATCGATTGCACTTCCCTCAACAAACGTTTACTGTCCTTCAAAGTACTCCTCTCCAGCATCTATATGCAAAGTTCCAGATGTCTACATCAGACGCTGGAATGCTTAGTGGCACTCCTGTTGGGGAATACTCCGCAATTCTGAATGAACGCATTTTGCAAGGTCTTGCACTCTTGAAAAAAGCTTCCTGGCAAGTTCCTTTATAATTTTTAGAAACAAAAAAATAGCATGGTGCAAATGGGATAGCTGTTTGTTTTTTTACCGTTCCAGATAGGCCGTAACTTGCCAGGTTTTGTGAGCACTGGCATTGTCACGAAGGACGAGAATCCTTGACACACCTATCGGTTCGATGCTGCTCCTTCATCTTCTTAACCGTTATAGGCAAAACAATGTTGGTGTAATATTAGCGATTTATAGTCATTTTCTCAGGGAAGGCGCCCATGGGAATTGCAAAAAGAGTGAATATCTTCTTCTTTGAGAGAAAGCTTTGTCTGAGGATTTGGGAACGTGGTTCATCTTCCACAACCCAAACATAGTTGTCGATCATTCTGCGAGTTGTATAGTAATAAAACTATGGCTCATCACTTGTAACAATGTCTGTTAACCATTGGGAACCACTAGGTTCAAACGTTTTCAGTATATCCTTGCACGAGTGGACTCTAGCCCTTTTTGCTGTTCTGTCAGTTTGTGCAATACACATTTGGCAAAGATCTTTCGGAACTTTAAATTGTGATGAATAATTGTTTCCACACTGCCAATGGATACGCTGATATCTAAACTTATTACCTGAACGGTGACTTCTTACTGACTTCTCTTTATTGAATTCACGAACAGCAGCGATGGTTCTCTCGTTCATGGCCTCCTTCAGTCTTCCTACACGAGGGAGGGGAGGTCTTGGAAGCTCTGCTGTCCTTCTCTGAATTTGCGCATCTATTCCGTAACAGTGGCATATGAACAGGGATACTCCCCATATACCTAATGTGATAAATCGGCATGAAGTTTGTTTCGCGTCGTTCCCAAAGTCCGCAATCTGCATTCTTATGAAAATGTAAAATCTTTCTCCGTCTTTAGTAGGCAGCTCCATAGCAACAACGCACAGATTACGCAGACCGAAATTTATGCGCCGCCAGCGAAAAGAGAAATGATGATATGATCTTTGTTTTTAAACGTAATGACACGTTTAGGCAAGCTTTCAAACAAGTCGTAGTTCGTTAACTTCGGATAAATGAGTGAAAATCAACAGACACGAAAATCAAATTCTCCAGTCATACCTTGCACGTGTCACGAACATTTTGAACACCCTCCGTATGAAATGGGAAAAATAAGAATCCTCAGAAAGTACGCGAACCACTTATTGTGTATAATATAAGGATTATTTCGATTTCTTTATTGCAATTAAATTTATTGGTTTCTTTAAAACAGTATTCAAAGTATACTTTTAATTTTTGATTTAACGGCATTTTTTTTTTGCAAACAATGGGCTAAATAGTCAAATCATAAAGAATCCAACGGTTCAGAGAAGGTTGGCGAAGGCGATTCACTGATCAGCTGTTGGGAGACAGGAAAGCCTTCAAACATGTTCTTTAACTTTCCCAGGGTTGGCTCGTTTTCACACGGAACCATGCCTTAACAACACATACGATGGACGGCAGCATTTTCAAGCTCATTGAAGCCCCTTTCTCACCAAGGGCTATAGGGTAGTTATCGGAAATAAAGACTGAATAACAGGAAACGAACTGCACCAAACCTAATGTCTAAGAGAAACCCCACTCTTACAAACAGGTAGGAGGGATTTGATTCATTAATAGCGCCCCGTACTACCAAAATGCAGTTCCGACGTGCGAGTTACCGTTGTGCCAGCATTGACATTTATCTCTCCCTAACTCACCTTGTCTTAGGTGAGAAAGGAAACACTGATGAGCTTGGAAAACCCATCATCCGTCCGATGGGATGTTAAACTGTGGCAACCTGTGCAAAAGAGCCTTAACTTGTGCACGTTTAAGAACGCAATGGATGGTCTTGACGGAGGCATCCATCTATCTCTTAACAGCTGTCCAATGTATTCCTTTCACCAATATTTCCTGAACTCTTGGGATCCTTTTCTCAATACAAATCCTTCACACATTAATCAGTAACCCAACCTACTTTTGTGTTACTAATTATTGTGTGTAGTTACTGATTATCTACACACAATAATCAGTAACACAGATTAAAACACATTAATCAGTAACACAACAAACACAACGATCAATAAAACAATTTATATAGAATAACTTAATTACATTGTAAAGTTTTTATAGAAAGAAATAGACTGGTGTGGCAAGAGCGAATTTACTTAAATAAATCTAATCGAAATTATATATTATTTTTGCGAAATCTATTGTTTCTTGAGTTACTATACAAAAGCTGTTACTGCTGAAAATAATTTAATCGAGAAAATATATCATATTACTCCTGTCCTAAACTGGTCCCACCATTACGTTTTTCTTCGGAGCAGCTGAAAATGACCCGAACAATTTAGCCTCTTCCAACGCTGGTACGTGCCCGTTTTCTCCCCCGTACTGGAGTAAGTTATGACAGTTGTGTCATAGAAATGTGTGTTTCTCCTCCTACAGCGTTAGTGGGATCATTCACATCATTCCTGCTGCTCACATCTTGTCTGCAACTTTCCTAACAAGCTCTCCTTGCCATCCCTTAGCACTTGCATCATTACAGACACTCTGCAGATCCTACCTCTCAACGTGCATCAGAACAAACCAACGGAATCAGTCTGCTCGTAAAAACTGGAGTCACTTGTTCTGTAGCTTTTAGTTTTTTTCCATCGAATAATCATGGTTTCTATTTCTGACCTCGTCGTCTACTGCAGTGAACCACGTGTGTAGCGTATACGGGAGAGAAAAAAAGTGTACGTATGTGTGATTGTGAGAAACGGAAGAGCAATCGATAGCGTACCACGATAAGTCTCCAGCCATTTGTGTCGCTGTCAGGCAAGAGCCGTTATATAGGGACAAGTGGATAGAGAGACAGAAAGGGTAGCATCTTCTATAATGAGTCTTTGCAGGATGAAGTTCGTATTAGAGGGTGAAAAAAGAGAAATAACTGTTACGGGTGATCATTTCTGTTTCCATTCGACTTTGTCATCTCTGTTTCGTTTTTTACCCTTCGTTTTTGATATTTCTTCTTCTTTTAGTCAAACACTTTCCATCTCTTAGGAGTAAGGAATGTGTGTCTTTTTCCCTATGAGTTTCTACTATATTATTTTCGAAATGTGATTTTTGTGTATGTTTCAAATTTTACCAGTGGATTAGTTCGATCTCATGTTAAAGTTACCATTCAAAATAAAAAAGGGTTTTTGCAAACCGTAATTCGTTTAGGAGTGCATTTAAAAATAAAATGATTAAAAAATAAAATGTTTAACGTAAAAATCCACTCAAAAAAAAATGTTTCATGTAAAAAGTTTGAAAAAGGGTGGTGTTCCTAATAAACTGGCATCTCAATGTATGTATTATATCTACATCATTATTAAGAATGATATAGTTTAATTTATGAACAGTGTGCCTAAAAACGTATGAACAGTGTGCCTAAAAACGTATGAACAGTGTGTCCTAAAGCCGCAAAAAAGGGAGATACCGGAATGCGGTAGACTCCCACTGTCAAAAAAGGAGTATGTTAGGATAGGTCTGCAGTCATTAAATGTTGCTGCTGTAGCTCAAGATAGACGTGTTTGGAGGACTAAATTAAACTGTCTTGTTTCATCCCCAAAGCACATGGCAGCTTGAGTAGCATGTATGTATGTATGTATAATGAGATGCCAGTTTATTAGGTACACCTACCTAATAAACTACCTAGTAGAGAGTTGCGCATTTTTTGTCCCTCAGAACAGACCGAATTCAACGGGCAGGGGACTTAAAAGTGCTGGATGCGTTGTGCAGGAATGTTGTACCATACGGAAATGTTTGTGTCACGCAGTTGCTGCAAATTAGATGGCAGCACAGTCTTGCTGCGAATAGCCCTTACCAACTCATCCCAAAGATGCTCGATGGGATTTTTATCTGGGATTGTGCAGGCCAATAAATCTAGGAAAACTCGTTGGCATGTTCCTGGAGCCATTCGGTGACGATATGTGCCTTGTGAGCAGATGCATTATCATGCTGAACGTATCCATACAAGTGAGGATAAAGTGTAGTCATGAAGGGATGAACTTGATCAGTAATAATATTCTAATATACTGTGACATTCAGATATCCTTCATTGAGTATCAGGGGGCATAATATGTGCAAGGAAAACATTCTGCACACCATCACACCGTCATTACCTGTCTGTGCTGTAGACACCAGACAAGATGGCTCCATGGTCTCATGTTGTTTCGTCAAATTCTTATCCTTCCATCAGCATGATACAAAAGGAACCTTGATTCGTTCGACAGGATACTTTTTCCAGTACTCAACGGTCCAGTGTCAATGCTCCTGTGCCCACTGCAGACCGACTTTCGTGTTCTTCAATGACAACATAGACACTAGACATGGTCGGTGGCTGTTGTAGCCCATTCACGACATAGTCTGATACGTGGCTTGTTCGGAGATGGCCGTCTACACACCAATGATTTCCCTGGTTGTGGCCCGTCTGTTCGCTTGCATGATTCTCGCCAGTCTCCTTTAATCCCTCTAATCCTTAAGATATTTTCGTCCACAGGATCTCCGGTCACTTTTTTCGTTTTTTGCTCTTCGCCCCCATTCTCAATAAACCCTTGAAACGGTTGTGCCTGAAAAGCCCGGAGGACAGCGGTGCTAGAACCGGCATGCCTAGCACCAATTATCAGGCTACATTCAAAGTTTCTCAGGTCACTGGTTATGCCCATTTTGACGCTCAATCCAACTCTAACTGATTCTCGAAGAATTGCTCTGCCTGATTTAAACCGCGCACCACGGTCGTGTGACCTATTATGCGTTGGAATGAACCATTTATGTGACGTAGGATGGTGTACCTAATAAGCTGGCATCTCAGTGTATGTATTATTGTATTATAACTACACCATTATTGAGAATGGCATAATTTAACTTATCATTGTTAACGAAATTACTTTCCTAAATGTGAGGATCTAGTTTAAGAGGCTGTTTCTTTACTGCTAAATACTAGTTTCGTAAAGTGTTTGGTTCAGTATTAAGCTTTAAAGTTTCTTTATTCCTGTATGGTTGCATTCACATTTTAGGAAATGGACTACGATTCGAAATTTCTTACGTAACTTAATAACTCTTATTCTTGAAAGTAAAACATATTCATTCTAAATCCTACATGGCTCGAAATAACTATGAATAGCATGCGAGATTAAACATCCGGTGACTGCCTCCTCGAACAATAAAACCCCAACAGCAAACTCGCATGAACGCGAGAATCTTGCAGAGTATTTGCAATCTTGTATTTGCATTAGCTCACGTAACATCAGAACTCATGTCTTGCATGCTTTAGATCGGTAGAATTAATCACGGAAGCTTTTGATGTGAATCATTGAAGAAAGCTCTGCTAGGAAGGGATGTACCAAATGAGAAATAGCAGAATAACACTAAAGTAAACATCGATGTATCAAGTAGCATTTAAGTAAAGAAGTTTAGTAACATTTGCAACATTAGAAAACATTTATATTCATTCGCTCAAAGAGATATTTTGAAATTACTCAAAGTCAGAATATCAGCTTTGCTCTTATGTCTAGATTGTTTACATGTCCTTGTTTGTTTTTCGTTCACTTATTTCTTTTTTATATTTTCGCTTTCTTATTACTACAAAATCTGGCGAGTTATCAGGAACGTTTTACTTTACAGTTGGCGTGGATTATCATCAGGCATTTGATTTAATGTGTAAAGTTGTGTGATTTGAAGTAAATTGAAGTAAAGTAAAATTCAAATTTTACTAAATACTATTTAGATTTTCAGAATTTTAATTTATTATTCTACCATATTAGTGATTGCGAAACATTTTCAGATATTTATTCTTTTGAACTTGCGTCTGCACCTACATTACTTACATAAGGTCTCGAGTTCTTATGTAAATGAATGTAAATTAAAAACTGTTATTAATAAATTACCAGTAGTTAAGAATGCTTCAATAACATGACACAATAACAGCCTATAATAAATTACCAGTAGTTAAGAATGCTTCAATAACATGACACATATGATATAATTAAAATATCATATGTACATTCTCTGTATGTGTATTACGTTTTTCTGTAAAAAATTTCAATTTCATAAAGTCTAATGTCGTCAAGGGGCTATGCAATCACCTCTCTACATCTTCAATTGAAAATTATATTTGCGTCGGGGCGGGGTGGCTCAGTCGGTAGCGCGCCAGGCTCGTAATCTGTAGTTCCCAGGTTCGAGTCCCAGATGGGTCAGCGTTGAGATTTATCGCCGCAAAATTTCCCCGCCCTGCCCACGGTCAGTAGGGGACACCGATGGGCTTGGAAAGGCCGCCGTCTGTCGGACGGGACGTTAAGCCGTGGCCCCGTGTGCGGGAGAGTCATACCCTGTGCACGTTAAAGAATGCTCTGGATGGCCTTGACGGGAGGCTACCATCTGTCTCCCAACAGCTGTTCCAGTGGGTCCCCTCCCCCAACCTTCTCTGAGCCTTCGGGGTCCATGTGACCTGGCCATTTAGCCCATGGTGTGCAAAAAAAGTGCCGCTCAGAGGTAAAACAACCCAATATATTTGCGTTAATTTAAAATCTTTCTTGAAAAAAAAAAACCTTTCTAACCTTTTGTTAACAAGGTTAACTTTTTGTTAACAAGTTTAACTTCTTAACCTTTTGTTAACAAGGGTCATAGTTAAAATGTAGTTGTGGAGCATGCTCACTGATTTTATGTAAGTTTAGTCTGAATATATCTTGCTTTAATCTGTGTTGACGAATAAGAAGATATTATTTTAAAGTTGTCAAATATTGAAACACGCAATAAACGAGACGAAAGTTGATATTTGTTAATGTGTTGCAGATAGATCTGACACATATTTCTTCATGTTAAAGTAGAACTATCCCTATTCACAAGGAATGATATCTAAAGCCTTACGGAACGGTTCTTTAATGAATATGATAAGAACCCCCTATATACAAACATCATTTGATTTAGATTCGAAAATACCATCTTATTAATTACGATATAATACTATAAAGAAAGGCTCATGTTGATAATGATGCAATAAAATACGCAAAGAGCAAAAGAACAACGATATTTTTTATTAGAAACTTGTAGATTAGATTTAAAAAAAGTATACGAGAGTTAAGGAGATTAATTTCTCTTAGCGACAGGGAGCAGCAGTTAAAGAACATGCAATTTTACTGACTAACTTCGGCATAGTGCAACTACTCAGAAATAAACAAAATATTATGATAAATTATATGTTAAGAGATTTATAGTTACTTTGAAATCAAAAGAAACTCTTTTCAGTGTTATGTCCTCTCGTTCTTTGAGCGAAGGAAAAACCGAGTCAGTCCACAATTGATTAGTTACCTTCAGCCTATCAGCTGAATGTTACTTAAACATGATAGTGATTATAGTACTTAAAATACATTTCTTGTGGAAATCTGGAACGATTTCTCAAGATTTATTCTTACGAAAGAAAGCTAATCACATTGTTATTCACTATTCTAATGGCCAAAGTAGAAAAAAGACTAGTAGAAGAAATTCTTTTAAGAATGGGTTGGGTTGTTTACCTCTGCGAAACCCTTTTCTGCACACAATGGGCTAAATGACCAGATCACAAAGATCCAGAGAGTACAGAGCTGGATAGGGAAAGAAACTCACTGGACAGGTATTAGGAAGCAGCTGAAAGTCCCCCATCAATGCCATCCAGCGTGTTCTTCAACATGCACAGGATATGATTTTACTGTACATGGGCAACGGCTTAACATTCGATTCACGGACGGTGACCTTTCCACGACCCATCGGCGCTCACTTTCTCATTGAGGACAGAGTGGAGAATTGCATCACTCATTGAGGACAGATTAGAGAAATTTTCAACGTAGACATTATTAGGACTCTAACCTGTAAACACTAGATTACGACGCCTGCGCCATCACTGAGTCAACTTCTATCTCATGTTATTTGTTGATTACTATTGTCGAATTTATTCGTATAGCTAAGTGAATGGCAATCCAAAAACTGTTTTTACCCTTACTCTGTCGAAATTTCACACTTGTAACAGATATCTAACTTTAACATACTCTACTATCACTCATATATCCCAATTCACATACTCTACTATCACGTCCAAATTAGAGGTGACTGACAGGCCAGCAACCCTCGCGGTGCGGGGGGCGCGTTAAGCGGTGCCCCTGCAAAAAAATTCACAAAATTTGTGTAGAAAATTGATACACAATCATTTAAAGGAATAGCCAGGGATTTTATCTATCATCTTGAACTAATAATGGTTCTTAAACGATCAGTGAATAAAGATGTTTCATGAACAATCAGCTTCGTTTTCCCTACCGGAAATTACTGTCCTTGATACTTGTGAGCCAGAACTCATTGTCTCAAAGCTTTTACTTAGTTCTCTATGGAATAAAATTTATACATTATGAATAACTTTTGAATAGTGTTTTGTATAGGCATTTACTCCAGGTATAAAACTAAGATAGTCGTTTGAATCGAGATGCACACATTTGTATCTTATGTAGTAATATGCAATAATTTGATTTAACGTAAAATATCTGTGGGTGTTAAAATTTTAAATTATTTAAAGCTACGGAAAACCTAAAAAATGGCATCAGTATGAAATCCAATTGTAAAATTTCAGTAAGTGAAAGCTAATGAATTTTTGAAAAGAACACCGAAACATTTCTTGCAGGGAGACAGTTTCCTGTACTTCACTGATAACGATTTTTTTATGATAGCACACAAACGACAAGATTTAGCGAAATATAAAAAGCAGACTCGCCACACTTTCGATTTGAACACCTTGTACTCCTACATAACCCCCAATCTGATGGACAGATCTGTGACATTCACCGAGGATAGAGACAGAACGATACAAACGAGGAAGAACGGAGACATCATCACAGAATAAATGGTCCCCGCAGGATGAAAGACAGTTCTATGGTATCATTGTCGATATCCCAACCACAGTGATTGACAAAATCACTCAGCTGTTTGCTGCGATCGTGAAGGTGTAGGAACAAGTTTTCCTCCACATTATTCCCGTGGGATGTTATAGTGGAGTACGCTACAGTATTTTTTTTCTACATACATTTAGGAAAATGTATGTAGCGAAAGAGCATCGATTTTTTTCTCTCTATCTTTTAACTCCTTTTCCTGACCGATCCGTGGTGCCTGAAGGAAGTGAAAAAGGATTCTAAAGATATGAATAAATGATGCTGGATCCATGGAGAACTAGAGGCTCGCTGAGAAAAGTAGGTTTGTATCGATAGTTCTGTAGGTATGAGACGGACCGCATTCAGACCTAGACAAATACTTTTCTCAATGTGGAAAAGCACATAGCCGTGGGAAGAAACGATTTTTCATACTGCAGCATGACGTGACAGATCAGTGAGAGGAAACGAGTTTCAGTTTTCGGCTGCAATTCTTCCACAAGAGAAACGTTTTTTTTTCATTGAATTATACCTTTTAATCGATATTTGATCCACTGCAAAGGAAAAAAAAAACGAAACCAAAATAGAGAGCGTTTTTTTGTTTTTCCGTTCAGAAAGGCATTAAATCCCTACAAGGCAGGAAAGAGATTGATTGAATGGTAAATGATTTTAAAAGTATTAGACAGCTCCTTTTTTTTCTATAATCTTTCTAAAGAATTTAAAAATCGAATTTTGCGATAGTACATTTTTTTAATGCTTGAACTTTTTCCTCCATAATGATCCTGCGCTGTGTTATGACCATGATGTTTACTGTAGTCTAAAATAAAAATAGTTGCAAAATTTCTCTTATCATGAAAGACACAATTCAGTAGTTTTCTGACGCTTATTTTTCTGTTGCCGAAGTTTTTACAGTATATATTTTGTATTATAGGGAGACTATAACAATATTGCGACTGGAAATCTAAATCGAGTATAGGAAAAAAAAATCCTACTATAAGAGGAATTATTCTAATGAACCAGTGATACGGATTATTGTGATGAGAAATATTATTTCAATTTATAAGAAGAAAAAAATGCTGATTATATGATTGTAACGTAGCATAATTCGCGGTTACAATACAGAGTGTTGGGATACGGAGGGTCCAGAAACATAAATTGCTAAATGCAATTAAGAATATCAATACATTTCCTTTTTCAAAACAACATATGCTTTGTTTTCATTATTCATGTTCTGCAATACCTAGTCGCGAAGTATCATCAACATATTTGATACTGTTTTTCAATTTACCCCTCTATTCGTTGAACTGCCGTTGACTCATACATCGTCCACCATACTGAGCCAAGATTATGCGATAAATTTCAGTCGTTTTAATTTCTTCAGAATTCAGAAATGGATTGGCAGATCTCATCGTTATCTTTGTGCAAGATTATAAGGTAACCGCCATCCTTATGACAATTAATGAATAACATCAGCAGACAGAGCCATATGTGTTTAGAGTAGGGGTTCTCAACGTGGGGTACTCGGTAAAATATTTTGGGGTATGCCCTGAGAGCTCAAAGTTGCTAGATCTAGTAACAAAATAAAAATAACAATTGTTATACTATAACCATAGTTTTATTTATCTATACAAGGGGTACGCCAGTTACATACACATTTCCAGGGGGTACGTGAAGCATAAAAGGTTAAGAACCACTGGTGTAGAGTGTTGCCAACTAACTAAAATCAATAATATGAAGCAAACTTATCTTTTATTTTATCATATGTAGTTTATGATAGTTTTTCGGTTTTAATTTTAATGGCTTTATGTATTTTGTAATTTAGACTTTGGGTAAGTTAGTAGTCTGACTCATGCGAAACTGAGTCTTGTTACTCAGTTTCGCATGAGTCTGGAAAAACAATTAAAAAAAACAGAATGCACTCTGCTTCAAATACCTTATACTCTTACGCATCCTTCTAGGGTGTGACATATTTGTGCCAACCAACGTCGGTAGAGAAAACCAGCAAGACGGAAACATCACAAAATATATGAAGATGCAAAAAATGAAATAAAAAAAAATAAAAGGAAATTTAATTTATGTCCATATGAAAAATTGGTGTATGCATTCAGATTTAGGCACGATTTAACTTTCAGTTTTGTCGAAAACGGACCCCTCCCCGTCTTTGAAACATTTTGACAAGGAACGGAACCTCTCGTAATTCAATCAGCCACTTGGAGCCGTATTCTCCTTCCTTACATCATCGGGATGTTTGCCCTTAAAGTAATTTTGAGTATTTCCTTACATAATGTTATTTGTTCTGATGATAAGCTTTAAGTCTTGCTACTCAAGTTCGTTTTTGAAGTTTAGAAATTTCTTGTACAATGATTGACACACAAAGGTAAAAAAACTAAATGAAAAGCATAAAATTTTACATTAACATGTAGTATTTTTTAACGAAAAGAACAATGAAAAAATATTATCTCATCGGTTTCGATGAAATTTAGCTAAAGTTATTCTATGAACTAAACGTACCAAATTTTAGACTACAGATTCTATTGCATAAATATTTATGAAAGCGGAAACATGAGAATACTCTCATCCAATTAATATATATGGTCGGACTGAAAAAAATATATGCAAATTCAGTGTGAAATGTATTTTTTGTCAAAGTTTATGATATTGTGTAAAACGGAAACTAAATAACAATGGAAACTTCACAATTTTGTCATCAGAGCAGTTTTACAAAATGCTTTCGGTCATTCTGAACAGATATAAGAATCGGGTAGAGCACAGATGATGATATTAGCTTGTAGTGATTGTCTCAGCCTAAATATTAATGATCACATACGGATCTGTAAAAAATTGGGGAAAAGATAGGGACAAGTAATTGAGTTTAACTGAAGCGGAAATTTAGAAGCTAATTTATAAAGAGTATTTTTTGGAGAGGAATGCAAAAAGTAGAAAAGATCGAAATTTCTTAACACCACCTACATTTTTTTTAATCATTTACTATTCTGGTGTTAATTTTAACTTTGGTTGCGGGTTTGAATGTTATCTGTTTTTCTTTTTGTTTTACATCTTGTTTGGTGTAGCATGTCCTCAGTTGCCATTGGGCCATAAAATCCTAAACAACTGACAGAGCCAATTTCCTTTTTTCGCATAGCACGATGAGTTAAAAATAATTCCCAGTCACGGTAGCCTTTTAGAAATTCCATATTTAAAGAAAATTATCTTCCTATGGGCTCTACTTTTTACATTTACACCAGTCTTCCTCAAATACTGGGATCCGCTACCCAAAAACAGCAGCAAATAAAACGTTGTAATTTAATTTCAACTTTTTAAAACATAGTTAACGAGCTAATTTGAGAGTGACTCTAAAACCCGTAACCGTCCTTACTTAAGAATATCAAGACGAATAAAATACGTAATGAAATACATGTTACCTTAATATTTGTTTTCACTTTTTTTATCCCATAAATGCCATTTTAATATAAAGAGATGATAAATATTAAAATCTTCCGACATGGAAAGATTATTTTAGCAGGCTCGTAATTTGAATAGATTAAATGAAAAAAAATTATAATACTTACGAAATATAAAAAATTCCAGGTAGTCGATACGCAAGAATGAAAAAACCAAAGAGATTATTTAAAAATGAATTCGTTAAGAGACTCATTCTTACTTGGCTCATTTTTTTCGAATGAAAATATTTTAAAATAATTTCTTCAACATTTCCTTTTGTTCTTGTCTCTTTGAGAGCCCTTTACCAACTGTGTTTTCAACTCTGCTAATATTTATCAATTCTTCGCATTAATTTCTTAAATTCCCTAACTTTCCATTCTTTACTTTTCTTACTTTTCTTTACTTTCCATCCATTCTTTACTTGAAGCTCCTGCTAAAAATTTCTTTCTTCTGCAACCCTTTCGAAGCTTGTAGTTATCTTGTCATCATGTAAAAATGCAATTTTTGGATCAACAAAAAAATTACATTACATAAATTTTGCAAGTGTTACTTTTAAATGAGGAAATGATCTTATAAACCTGATTTCGATCTCAAAAGAGCATGTCTCTTATATGAGAAGGGCTGTAAATGCTAGAAGTAGCTACTAGAGATTCTTCTGTGCTCTAAGTGTTTACGATAAACGATTATCGACATATATTTCATTTTCGCGAGTTCTTAAATGAGTTCATCTATGCGTGTGAATGTTGCACCCAAGAATAGTAGTGAACTTTGTTTTAACAAGTTGAAGTTAGAATAGTTTCAAAGCAAAGCTTTTTTTTGCTATAGTACACGGCCTTCTTTTCCAGTGTATATTATATATGTATCAAACTCTATCTGAGGTTTATCTCCTGAAAATTCCCTGTCCTGCCCTCCGTCAGCTGACCCGATGAACTTGGAAAGGTCACCATCCATCGGTTGGGACATTAAGCCTTAGCCTCGTGTGTGGGAGAGTCATATCCTGTGCAAGTTAAAGAACGCGCTGGATGACCTTGACTTAAGGCTACCATTTTTCTCCTAACTTAGCCCTTTTCCCCCAACATTCTCTAAGCCCTCAGGATTCCTTGAGACCTGGTCATTTAACTCATTATGTGCAAAAAAGCGTCTCTCAGCGGTGAAACAACCCACAAACAACCCAGCCCTTGTGTTCTGTATAACGAATTCATTTGTTTTACTTCTGAGCGCAAATTTGTTCACACAATAGGCTAAATATCAGGGTCACAAGGGTCCCAAGGGCTTAGAGAAGGTTGGAGGAAGAGAAAGTATTGAATAGCTGTTAGGAGACAGATGGTAGCCTCCCGTCAAGGCCAAACTGTGTGTTTCTTTAACGTGAGAGTATAGTGAATCCTTCACACGGATTCACGGGTTAACGAAAGGTGGACATTCAAACCCCATTAGTGTTCCCTTTCTCACTGAGGGCAGGGTGTATTTAGAGCAGGTCCTGACTGATCGTTGTCCTACTCTTCACAGACAGTTTTTAAAGACCTTATTCGCCGATAAGCGAGGCAGGGAAGCGGCTATTCAAGGATCATCCAAGGCATTACTACACAAAAATGTCCTTGAATAAATTTTCTTTAATATTAATCTAAAACTCTCACTGAAATTTTCACCAAATTTAAAAAAATCGCTCAACTGTTTAATGTTTTAAAACATAAATTATTAATTTTGCTTTTAAAAGAGTGGTAGTATTCCTATAAAACATGCGTTATTACTACGTGTAAATCTGTGAACCTGTATTTGTCCAATTTTATTGAAATTATGACAACCGCGGATGAAGAAAGTGTTATATACGTATCTTGCTGTTATCAAATCGCTGTTACATAGTTACACCTAGCGTTTAATTTATTAGGTACAGTTACATGTATTTAAATCTCGATTTCCATTGCTTGCTTGCTTGCACGTTACACTAATATGGAAGGTCCTTGCTCAGGCTTTCCCAGAACGAGTAAGAATTTTCTTATAACTTTTCTTCAAGTATCTTTCTTGAGGAAATTAAGATTTTTTTCATGTTTTTTTTTTCGTTTTTTTTTAATATTTGTAATATCTTTTTTTTTCATATATTTATGATTTTTTTTTTATTATTATTTTTATATTTGATTCCAGATATTTGTCTCTTAGAGGAAATTCAATAACAATCGATAAATGTTTTGTTGAAGAGAAGGATTAGGAAAATTTAAAATTGTGTCTAAGGTAAAGTCTGTAATTCCAATATTCTCAAGTTCATGAAAAAATTTATTTCTTTGTAGATTAAATTTGTCGCAATTTAAAATTATATGGGAATAATTTTCTTTTAAATGACATAATGTACAGTTAGGATTATCAATTAGTTTTAAAAAGAATTTTGACTTATTTAATAATATAGTATCAGTTTTTAGTCGGAGAAGAGCTCTGATTTCTTGTCTATTAAAAGCACTGTTTGAAAAATAATTAATTTTGTTTGAAAGTAAATATCTAAAATTAGGTTTAAGAATAGAGTTGAGTTGAAAAAATTTTTCTGTAGAAGAGAATTCCAAATTTTTTATCTCTTTTTTTGAATTTATATAGAATTTATAAGTTGGAGAACATGTATTGAGATCATGTGCTGCTTTCGCCATCTTATCCACTTCTTCATTTTCCTTAATTCCAGTATGTCCTGGAGACCAACTTAGGTGGATTCCATTAATTAATTTCCATTAATATGCGTTCAGTATTTAAAGAGTTATGAAAGCCGAAACATTTAGTAAGTTAGTTCCGCGTAACGCAGTTGAAGGGTTGGATTGTTTTACCTCTGAGCGGCACTTTTTTGCACACCATGGGCTAAATGGCCAGGTCACATGGACCCCGAAGGCTCAGAGAAGGTTGGGGGAGGTGACCCACTGGAACAGCTGTTGGGAGACAGATGGTAGCCTCCCGACAAGGCCATCCAGCGTGTTCTTTAACGTGCACAGGGTATGGCTCTCCCGCATACGGGCCACAGCTTAACGTCCCATCCGACGGACGGCGGCCTTTCGAAGCCCATCGGTCTCCCCTACTGACCGTGGGCAGGGCGGGGAATTTTTGCGGAGATAAATCTCAACGCTGACCCAGCTGGGACTCGAACCTGGGAACTACAGATTACGAGCCTGGCGCGCTACCGACTGAGCCACCCCCGCGCAGTTTAAGAAACACTGCTGTACAGTGTTGAGAGTGTGTGATGTTGTTGTTCTAACCCTACTTTATTCAGAGAGGGTCTTGTGAATTCGTTGTTCATTAGCAGTCTACAGAAACATATCCTCGTTCTCGGTGAAGTCTTATTGTACATATTAAGATCATAAACAGTTAAAACCGAAATCAGATTAAAAATAAATGGAGAAATTTGACCTGACTGAAAAAAATAAGCGGAAATAAAATGCCTCTGAATGAATCCATTCTACCTATGCGTACTAATACAACTTCTTTAACAAATATAATCATAGGAAGAAAAACCTAAAATGGAAATGAACAAGATAAGATGGAGGATCGCTACAGCGATTTCAACTGCTGGTGAGTTTGCAAAGTACAGAGATGCAAATCCAGAGATCGGGCCAAGTACCCGGGACACTATTCATCTCGCAGCTTGAACAGACGAAAGCGCCACGTATTCCGGCACAGAATGTCGCTACCTCATTAATATGCACATTCCCAACAAGGCCTTGCTCCCAGAGATCGATGAGTTTCGCAGACAGAGGTAACCCTGCAGAGTTCCCGGATCTGTGCGCCTTATCTGCCCGTGCTGGCTGTATCGATTCTGGAGTTCCATTGGCCAATCCAGCGCTCACTCGTCAGCTGCGGTGGTGGCTCGTATTCTTCATCCACCATCCTGTAGACGATATCCTGAGAAACAACATGTTTTAGCGTTAATTTTTAACGACGGATTTAAACGTTGTTTCACGCCATTCTCTCCAAAAGCAAAAACAAAAAAGCATGTTTCGAAGTGGTATCTTTCTTTTCCTGTGTTTTGAATCTTTATTGTTTCTCTGTTAGCTAAATTTGCTTTCAAATTATAAATTTAGTTGTGGAACAGTGATTTCCGAATATTTTTAGGTTGCGAAATACTTTGAGATTGCTAGTCTTCCTCCGATTTCCCAGAATCCCTCAACTGGAGGATTGTTTAGAATGAAATCTGAATCTAATTTATGCGATTCCTCTAATTCCTACGGGATGGCGTTTCAAATTGTAAATTGCAGTTTCAACTTAGGTACAGTGGTTTGCTACAATGTAGCTGTGTATAATTTATCTAGAGTAGATATTTGTTTTTATATTATTTTGTCCCTCAGTAATATTCCAATCATTGGAAAGGGATCTAGGTTCAAATGAGAGAAACGCATGAGTATTTATTTAGGATGTATTTTTACTGATGTAGCGTTTCCTTGATAGGTTTTCTCTAGAGTGATTTATTCTGTCAGGTGTCTGTGCTAAGCGTGGGTTTTAATTTATTCTTATTCCCTAGTTAGATCAACTGGTAGTAGTAGCCTTAACACTCGTAAGCTGAATGGGTGGAAAATTAGAAATACATAAAACTTAGAGGTTAATTACTAATCCTAAAATTTTAACCTTTTGCTACAGATTATTTGTTTAAAATGGGTCGCAAATAAAATAGTTTTATTAAATAAAACTCTAATAAATAAAATTATTTTATCAACTTAATAGTCACTGGTCAATATTAAATAATTCAGACATAAATGAATTCATCTCCAAATTTTACATATAATTAAATTTCTTCCTTTTTTTCCAGATCTATCCAGACCCACCATTACCTAACTAGCTGCCCTTAATCTAGTATCATGCTGCGACCATAAAATATTCACCACTCAACGTTTGTAATTATTTGTATTTTTTTTATCCCTGAGCGGCGCTTTTGTGCACCCAATGGGTTTAATGGATAGGTCACGAGGACCCCAAGGGATTGGATCAGGGAAGAGGAAATATATCTTCTGTACAGCAGTTACAATACAACAATAACAACAACACAACAATATATCTCTTCACTTTTTTTCATAGTTCATTGTAATATTTTTAAGTTTTGCATTTACAGTATGTTTACAAGAATGATTATATTTTTTTACATTACACATTTACAATTTCTTTGCAGGAATCATTGAAATATTTTTAAATTTCACTGAAATCTCATTCATATTTACAATAGGTTTACAGGAATCATTAGCGATCTATGCGAGTAAATTCGTTTGTAGGGTGGTATATTAGAAAACATAAGGTAGTCTCCCATCAAGACAATGCAGCCTTTTAATTTTACTTGCACACTCTCCCCACCCTAACCACACCGTCAGCATGGGACACCGATGGGCTTGGAAAGGCCGCCGTCCATCGGATGGGACGTTAATACGTGGCTCCTTTTGCGGGAGAGCCATACCCTGTGCACATCAAAGAACACGCTGGATGGCCTTGACGAGAGGCTACCATCTGTCTCCTCACAGCTGTCAAGTGGGTCCCCCCAACTTCTCTGAGCCTTCGGACCCTTGTACTACTGGCCATTTAGCCCATTGTGTTCAAAAAAAGTGCCGCACAGAGGTAAAACAATCCAACCCAATGCGCACTTTCCCGCACAAGAGCCACAACTTAACATTCCATCCAACGGATCGGTGTTCACTGTTCTCACTGACGCGCAACGGCGGTTAGCGAAAAAAAATGTCAGTTCTGAAACAATGAGGAAAATAAGTGTTGTAGACCTGTTTTTGCAACATCCCATTACTTCTATGCTAATCAATTGTGGCTTTCACTTTCTGAAAACACTCTCCTAAATTACACTATCATCGTTCAAGTGACTTAATCAATTTTAAACAAATTATTACATTTATTTACAGTTGACCAGATGCGTTTTTTAACTTCAGCAGGGATCGGGAATAAGTTACGATACAGCAAATATCTTTTTTCATGTTGCCATTAAAGCGCCAAAGTACTTGTTAGTGACAAGTAAATGTTCTATCTGAAAAACTAAGTCATGCTACCGAAAATTCAAACGTGGAGGCAATGTGAAAAAGCAACAAAATTTCATTGCTGTCACTGAAGATAAATGACTGTAGTGGATAGGGAAAAAAAGCAACTGACATGACTCTAGATAATTAAAACGAAATGAGAATTTATTAAACATAAACTAAAGGTTGAATGACGTCTGATATTCAAGAATTAGTGAGGCATATCACATAATTCATAGCTCACAAATTTTAATTGGATTTTCTGCCCTTACGGCTTTGGATGTTTAGATATTCATTGCGGATCATCAGCTTAAGGAAAAGATATGAAGTTATAGTCAAAAATTAAAATATGTTAACTTTAATATATCACAGATAGTCTCCAAGAAACTTTATGGGAACTTTCGTAAGAGAGATTTATTGAATTTCAGTAGTTGTGTAATTGTTCTAGAGTTCTGCAATTTTTCTGGAATTAATTAATGAAAGATAATTTTATAGCAACAGATGTGTTAAAATTTTATAGCAAAAACATGGAAGTTTTATATATGAAAATTTCGAAGATAAAGAATATCTTTTTAGCAAGCTTCTAGCGTAATTGGATAATAATATTTTTCTTAAGTTTTAACGTTAACCTTTTTGTTTGCAACATCGCTGTTGTTGAGAATGTTCCATATTGGTGTTCAGTGTATTATGACAGTTCTATAAAAATATATTTTACATAGTGATTCAAAATTCGCGCAACACGAAATATAAAAGCTTATTATTTCTCGCCAACTAAACGGAATTAAATACCAATTCTAAGTCACTGATATATATGCAACACTGTTTAGTTTCGTTCTACAGTTCTTTGTTGGTGACGTGTATTGTACTAATTGCCCGTAACGAAATTTTCCCAGGCCGATGATATCAAACATATCAAAAATGCCTTCTAAAACGTGTTCGAAGTTTTAAATTTCAGTGACTAACGTGGTGGGGAGCTTTTCAATATTTTGGGGGTGGTACAAATTATCATACATATATAAATATAAGCATCAACTATAAATGCTGCAATAAAAATCTCAAATGGGAGAGAATATTGGAAGGTTATTGATATATTAGAAGATCTCGGAATTTACGTCCTTGTTCCCGATGTATTAAACTAAAAATAGTTACACTTTATATTATTTAAAGTAATGACTTTAAATAATATAAAGTGTAACTATTTTTGACAGTGAAAATAATAATGCGGGTTGGGTTCTTTTTACTCTGTTCGTAATTTTCCTACATACAATGTTCTAAATGGCCAGGTCACAAGGACCCCAAAGGCTGAGAGAAGATTTAGGAAGAGTATCCACTGAACAGACTTAGGAGACAGAGGGAAGTCTCCCTCAAGAGAATTCAGCGTGTTCTTTAAAGTGCACAGGGTATGACTCTCCTGTACACGGGGCCATAGCTCAACGTCCCATCCGAGAGACGACGGCTTTTTAGAGTCCATCGGTGTCCCCTTTCTTAGAGAGGGCAGAACGGGGTGGAGATAAATCTCAATGCAGGCACAGTTAGGATTCGAACCTGGGAAGTGCAGGTGACGAGTCTACTGACTAAACCAACACCAGAACCAACTCCTGTCAGACTTCTGTGGCAAGCAGATGCCTGAGAAGTAAATTACGCTATAATAAATAAAAATAAAATAAATACCCCCTCAAGCAGCTGCTTGCCACAGAGGTCTGACAGGAGCCTGTCAGTTTATATGCCACAGTAGGAGATCTGAGAGGATGGCAGGACCTCAGCAGAAAAACGACACACATCCATGCCTAAATCCGGGGCTCGAACCCAGGTCCCTTAGATCAGTAGCCAAGCGTGCTAACCACTCGGCCACGGGACGGCATACGCTATAATAGCTTACCAATTTAAAAGCTATGAACATGCCGTTTATTCTCTTCATATATTTTCAAACGATGTTATATTTAAACTTTCGTTTGTAACTAAATACATGAAACTGCGGACACTATGCACATTTGTGCATTTTAAATATTTCGAAGCCAATAAAATCATGCTCTCTTTCTATATAGATATATCCATTTTTTTATATTCCTAACTTCATAAATCGTAAAAAAATGTTCAAGACCATGTGAGAACTTTCTATTTACGGAGTAAAAAAATATTTTAAAAAATAAATCCTTTTGTACTTCTTTCAGAAAAACAACAGTTTGTAATCAGAAAAGCTTCCCTGAACATTTCTCCTTTTTATCCTTATAATCCTTCTTGTAAGATGAAAACAGTGCAAGGTAGTGCTTTAGAGTTAAAAGTGACCAATCCTGCTTTTTGAATGCAGCATCTGGAGGACTTCTTCTGTCGCTTCTGAAGCCTAGACTCTTTTCATCTTGGTGCATGAAACGACGTAAGAGGATTACGTTCTTTAAAGTCTCTCGCAAGCGACGGTCATCCTAGCCTTTTCGATGTAACGAAAATAGTCGTATCGCTTAAGAAATATCTTGAAAATATGTGTCACGGAAAGATAAAGTATTTTCGATAAAATGCATTTATTAAATATCCCAAAAAAGATGGGTGAAAATGTTTTTGCAACGTTTGCCTTACGAAAATTGATATAACTTTTGCTTCTTATGATTTTTTTTATTGTTTGGCATCGAATCATTTCGATATTTGCTGAGTCCGATCCTGATTTGGCTGAAAAATTTACCTGACGCGTCATAAAATTTATATACAGAAATACATATTAATAACTTTTTTTTTATTCTTCGCATTATAGATATTACAAACTTTAAAATAATTATAATAATTTCATGAAAGTAATTAAAACCGTAACGCTATTCGGAACGAAAAATTCTAGAACTTGTAGTAGAAACTGATAGTTTGTGGGTAACATCATTATAAACGCTAAGAGATATCATTTTTTTACAGATAGACAAAATGTAGAAAATAATCAAATGCCTCATGATGCTTATTTGTATTTACTAAAAACTGATTAAAAACGTTGAAATCCTTAGAAAAACATATTATATTTGAATGGCCGGGGGCCACACCCTAAACAAGAACCTCACTTTTAAAGAGGGTAATGTTTAAAATTTTCGAGAAAGAGCCCAGTAAAAGAAGGAAAGAAGCAGAGAGATGAAAGAATGACAATTTTGAAGGTAACAAAAGCTTAGGCCCTACCCCAACATGAATCTCTCTTATAAGATACCTAATATTCAGTAATAAATTATCATAGGAAAACGTCCTATAGACAAGAAACACTTGAAATAAGGAGCTGGAAAATTTTGTTGTAGTGACTGGGATTCGAACCCTGGTCTTCCAGAAGCATGCCGGGTGTCATAACTAGATTTTTGTGCTCTTCGTGCGAGAGTAGATAAGACTAGCTTCGAAACTTCTGAAACTTCTTATAATTCAATTAATATTTTTAAACATGTAAAAATATTGATTTTGCTTTTGTATTCTTGAATGAAATGGTAAATGAAATACAAAAGAAGTAAAAAATAAATAACAAGAAATATATTATTCTTTGTAAAATGCTCAAACCTTTTATTTTTCTCATGATAAAAAAAAAATAATTTCTATTATTGTTGCTGGTAATTGGTAATGCATCAAATTTGTCCCTCTCTATAGTTAAGGTTCGAATGGCTCAGTCGGTAGCGCTCGTAATCTGCATTTCTCAGGTTCGAGTCCCAGTTGGGCTAGCATTGAATTTAATCTCCGCAAACTCCCTGCCCTCGGTTAGTAGGGGACACTGATGGCTTGAAAATGCCGCCGTTCACCGAATGGTACGGCGGAAAAAAAACCTTGGCTCCGTGTGCAGGATAGCTATACCCTGTGCACGTTAAAGAACACCCTGGATGGCCTTGACTGGAAACTACCAGTTCACCAGTGGGTCCCCTCAACCTTCTCGGGATCCTAGTGATCTATCCACTTAGCCCATTTTGAACAAAGAAAGTGATGTTCAGATGTAAAACAACAACCCTGTGTATTAGGTAATTTGGCACTGATCGAAGGTTAAATTGTTTTACCCCTGAGCGGTACTTTTTTGCACACAATGGGCTAAATAGCAGAGTCACAAGGACCCCGATGATTCAGAGAAGGTTGGGAGAAGGGGATCTACTAGACAGCTGTTAAGAGACAGATGGAAGCCTCTCGTCAAGGCCATACAGTGTGTTCTTTAACGGACATAGAGTATGGCTCTCCTGCACATGGAGCCACGGCTGAACGTCCCATCCGACGGACGGCGGCCTTCCAAATCCATCGGTGTCCTCTATAGACCGAGGGCAAGGCAGGGAGTTTTGCGGAGATAAATTTCAATGCTGGTCCAGACAAGGTTCGAACCTGGGAATTGCAGATTACGAGCCTGGAGCTCTACCGATTGAGCCACCCCAGTTGCTTTCTTGCAAGACTTGAATTTGCCACTGTCGGGTTCGGCGAAAATCCGACAAGGGGCGCCACTTATGCTTAGCTGAAACTTTACTACTTTTCCCTAGATATTTTTTGACTTCACTGCGCAGCTTTATAGTGTCCCCAGTTGCCCCAAATATAATTTCACTCTCAGACTTTTCACAGTTCGGTATAAAAATAAGTACTTTCCAAAAAAATAAATCAGTGTCTCGTTTAGAGAGACCAGCGAATAATTATGGAGCATATCCTACACTATAACCTATGTGACTGTGAGAGAAATTGGACATGAACCATAAATAATAAAAAAACCCTTCACTAAGGATAGAACGACCGAACAAATAAACAAAACCGTGTTTCCAGATCTCCGTGACAAGATGACTATACTAAAATGGATAATAACTGATTTATTTCAGACATAACATGCTCAACGTGAGCAAAATCTTTACACGGCCGTGAATCGTAATTCAGTTAAGCGTTTGCTACACCAGACTCCGGCGGTTTCGGAAGAGTAATAATGCATAACATATTCTCGGCAAAAATCGCTAAACTTCGCTAAGTGAAACCAAGAAACAGAGATCGAAACGGAGTGAAAGGAAAATGTAGGAAATATGTGCTTCTGGTAATGCAATCAGAGCGTAAACGTTCATTATCTTTATCTCTGGAAATGTGGGTACTTCAATTCTTATTCTGGAGTTATTCAGGGTATTAAAAAGGAAATAAAAAAAATCGATGACTACTGTGGAGGATGGACATTGGTATGTCCACTATGCGAAGGATTCACTGGAGCAGAGGAAACAAAAAAAAAGTTACTTCAAATAACATTGCTTTCTGCCATGACGATGTATAGAGGAAAGCAGTCAAGCGTGAAGTGGGAAATGAGAATTCTTTTGTATATTTATATAGTAAGAATGGATTATTTTGGTCATTATGGTATTTGTTTCTTGCTATAAGGAGAAGCTTTGATTTATGTGCTTGGTATGATAAGAGGCGAGCTAACTTTAATCATATGTTTCGTTATACTTTATATCAGCTATTTTCTTTTGATTATTCTGTAGATTAATATTTTATCGTCTCAACATGTTTTGACATAGTCGTCAACTGGATAAATGTTATAATAATGTCATAGATAATATAGTAAATGAGTGTGAAGAGATTCATATTGATAACAGATCATGATATTGTATTAATTGGTCTGATGACAAAATTTCAATAGGACGGCTTTGGGAGAAAACTGTGACCGTAAATTTTTGCTCACTTTTAAGGAGAGTGGAATTTTCTACGAATTTTTCACAGTTTTCCTTTGTCGTGTAAAAGGTACACATGGCAAGTCCTAAATTCGAACATGATGAAAATGAGCATTGGATCTTGTTGGGGATAGTTTTACCTTTATGTTGGATCGGTTGTTTTACCTCTTAACGGCAGTTTTCGCGCAGAATAGGATGAGTGGACAAGTCACAAGAACCCTAAGGTCTCAGAGAAGATTGGGGATGGGGATCTATTTGACGGTTGTTCGGATACAGATGGAAGCATTTCATCAAGGCTAGGTAACGTGTCCTTTAATGTGTACAGGTTATGGCTCTTTCGCCCACGGCAAAACGGTTTAACGACATCGATGGATGTAGGCCTTCTAAATCCAAAGGTGTCCCTTTTTTTCACCAAGGGCAGATTGGGAGTTCTCAATGAGAAAAAATATCACAATATGAATTTAAGTGTCATCTTTGCAAATAATTTAAAATTTGATTAAAGGAGAAAATTCTCAACTCAGACACATTTGAGACTCGAACTTTGGTACTGCAAATTACGGATCTGGCCCGCTACCGACTGAACCAAACCCCCGCCCCATTGCTGTGGGTAGAGATACTTCCGGCTTTATGTCCAAATAGAAATTCTCCAGAAAGTTCTCGAAATTAGCAATGGCATAAAGAAAAGTAATCAGTTTCTCTTTTATCGTATGGTGTCCGTCATACTGAAATCCTACCTAGAAAAAATATAAAACAAATAATTAACAGAGGATACAATCTCATGCATAGGGACTTTGTGGCCACTCTGTACACAGATGCGGCGTAAAATGCATAAATTATATACATGCTGGTATATTACAGAAAGATTAAAAAAGGATTTGCCGGGTTGCCGCTTAGGGATCAAGGATAAATGAGAGTCCGTACAGTCTTTGATCAGAAGTAATATGTATGTTTCTAATCATTTAAATTATAGTTACCACTACGCTTTAAAGTTCTGTCTGTCGGAAGGTGGTCTTTCAAGGTCCATGGATGTTCTCTTTCTCACTGGGGGCAAAATGGGGATAGCAGATATAAATCTCGACCCTGTCTCATTTAGGATTCGAACCTGGGAATACAAGATCTGGAGCCTAACATTGACTGAGCAACAGAACAAGCCCCTGTCCCACCGGATTTGGATGGAAATGTGAATAGCAGAGGAAGGCCCAAGGCCCTTCATTGCTCATTAACCAGACATCCTTAATCCATTATGAGTTATAGATCCCGTTTTTCATAATTAACACTAAACAAATATGCGATCAGCGTGTAAGAAACCGTTAGAGTCGAACAAATAGGAATAAATATATGTTTAATTTATTTTACTTAAATTTTATTGCCATAAATAAAATAACGGTCACTAGAAACCTTTTAAAAGCAACATAGTGTTACGACAGATGAACGAGCAACAGTGACTTCATGACTTAACGTGACTTAAATACTCGTGTGTGCTTCTACGAGAGATTTAATTAGCCAACGAATTGGAACTGAGAACGATTGAGAAGAATGAAAAATATAGCAGTGCATTAAAGTTGTGAGATCTGAAAGGACGTTCAGATGGTCTGATTCAGTGCGCGTTAAGTAAAAGACAAGATGTATCTTTTATGTGATGTTTGCGCGGGCGGTCATTTTGTTTTGCTAGTGTGATAAGTCTAGTGATCTAATCAAAGACGAAGGATTATTTACGCCTGAATGAATGTATTCAAGAGATATGACGGACAAGGTGAGGAGGTAATGGTTTGGTGGAACAGACAGAGCTGATATTGTATGCTCTATACAAAAAAGGTTAATGACTTATGTATGATAGTAGTTAATTTGTTTATAAAATACTTCATCCATATTTTTTGTAACAATTTGCATTGTATTGTAATTGGTTTGAAAATATAGTTATTAGTACTCACGCTCAGTGCTTATCCATTTTTTTTTTAAATTCGCAACAATATTATTAAATGTTTAATGAATTGCTTATGTATTGTTGTTATTATTATATGTATTGTTGTGTAACGAAATTAGTCTTCTTCACAGCAGCAGAGAAAACGAAATATTTTTAATTTCCAACTGAAGCAAAAAATTAATAGATTGCTATATTAGTGGAAATATGTTTAAAAGTAAACAATAGGAGGTGAAACCTTTCCTTCCGTCTATGATTTTGTCATTAAAACAATTTTTTAAATGCCTTCTTTCATTTTAAGGCACTTATAGAATAGGTAAACACTGTGGCTGTGTCCTCTAGTGAGGACCTATACATCTGACGAAAAAAGTTTATGTCGTCGGAGCAATTGTCGTATTTGGTAGAAAATGACTAAGATAATGCGTTCTGTGAGATTTCTACGGCATCTATCACATAATCTCTTGCCAATTCTCAGATTATTTTGATGTTTATTTTTATGTGTGATTTAGAATTATGTACAAAGCTTCGAAAACAGCTTAAACATAATTTGTATTACTTTTTAACAATAATTATGATGATTAATTATAAGTATAAATAAGATGCGTTATATTTTTATTTTAAATATGTTAATTGGCTACTTTTCTGTTTGCCTCAAAAGAGAATGCGAAAACTTCCTCTTTAGATATATAAAAATTCACACTTCGAGTGGGCTAAAAACACTAAATCTCACAAAAAATACCCCCCCCCCCAAAAAAAAAAACTGCAAAGGTTTAGACTGCTTTGAAAGGAAAAAAATAAAAGCAAAACATATATATATATGTAACAAAGGATGTCAACTCCCGAAGCAACGAACCTTTCACATAAAATCGACATGTTTTCCTGGCCCATCGTTTCCAACAATGACTAAATTCGTCACAAAACAATAGTGTCTAGTCGTTACATGTTTATATCTTTTGAGAGCACCTCACAAGATAGAAATCTACCATTTCTCAAGTCTCCGGTCCGAAAACAGACTTCTTCCAGAGACACAATGCCAAAATAACCCTATAAAAATACACTCAAAAAAGCTCATGCAACAGAAACAAGATGCATTGCAGAACATTGTAGCAGAAACAAGCTGTAAAAAAACTATATTTTTGAACCCAAAGAATTGATTTTTGCCCTCAAAAACAGGAAAACTATAACAGTTTCTCGCAGACTCTATATATGATTGAAATGCAAGAATTGAAATTTGACATATTTCTTCTCAAACCATGATTTTTGGTTTTATTTTTCGCATATATATATGTTGGACAGAGAATTGTCCTAGAAACTACTCCTAGTTGGTAGAGGTTTTCCCCCACTAAGAGAGAAGTCGCTGCTGACCACTGCCTCAGTTAGAGCTAATATCACACAAACAAACAACCATGCCATAATAGGACTCGAACCCGGATCTCGGTAGTTGCAATGTCACTTCGACCCAATGCATTTGTAGATCTTAAAGTGGCAGTGTTAATCAGGAATGGATGTTAAGCCGTGCACCATCTGCAGAAAATCCATACGCTGTGTATACTTAGCGGATGTATCTAGTATAGCTTACTATTATACTAGATAGGAGGCTTGCATCAACCCCTAGCACATATCCAGTAGATATCTAACTCTAAAACCCCATGGCAGTTATGACCTGGTCGTTTAATTCATTCTGTGCACAAAAGTACCACTTAGAGATGTAATGACCCAACCTTAAAATGACTGAAAATTTTTAGATGCTTCCGGTTCAAAATAACTAGGTTTTATACACAAACATTTAGAATAATTATGAGGTCCCAGCCTCTATACGAATAACGGCTATGCACGCAACGCATGCACATGTCAAAATAAAGGGTGTGTGACACATGCAGAACATGCATATATAGAACATTTAGTTCCGTTAACAATCGATTCTTGCCCGCATCAACGTTCCATTGGGCATCCCTGTTGTAATGTTCACGCCAATTTAATTTTGAGTCTCAGGGTGAGAAAGTTCAGTCGATAGCGCCCCGAGCTTATAATCTGATGTTCCGATTTTCGAGTTCCAATTGGGTCGGCGTTGAGAATTTCTTTGCTGAGCCCCGTTCCGCCCTTGGTAAATAAGGGAACATTGTTGGGCTTATAAAGACCGCAGTCCGTCGGATGGGACGTTAACCCGTGGCCCATTTGCAAGATAGTCATACACTGTATACGTTAAAAAACACTCTGGGTAGCTTTGACGGGAGACTTCCATCCTGTCTCTTAACAGCTGTTCAATACATCCCCTTCCTCAACCTCCTCTGAACCTTTGCGGTCATTTAGCACATTGTATGTAAATAAGTGCCGCTCAGAGAAAAAAGAGCAACTCAATCCAACTCTTGGAGACTCTTCAGACTCTTGACACTTCCATGGAGAACTCGTAATCTGCAGTTTCTAGTCTTAATCCCAGCTGGGTCAGCGTTGAGATTTATCTCCGCACAACTTCCTGCCCTACCCACGGTCAGTAAGGGACACCGATGGGCTTGGAAAGGCCGCCTTTGGTCGGATGGGACGTTAAGCCATGGCCCGTGTGCGGAAGAGCCATCCCCTGTGCACGTTAAAGAACACGCTGCTTTGCCCAGAGGCTACCATCTGTCTCCCAACAGCTGTCCAGTGGATCCCCTCTCCCAACCTTCTCTGAGCCTTCGGAGTCCTTGTGACTTGGCCATTTAGCCCATTGTGTGCAAAACAGTGCCACTCGGAGGTAAAACAACCCAACCAAATCTATGGAGAAACAAATATTTACTCCTGAAAACTCATTCTTGAATGCCATGTTCAGTTGCCATCAGTATGCTACAACGTGCTCTTAACAATAAAGATTCGTTGTTGCCTATTCCACTTTAAAAAACCAGTTTCATTCTTTTTTGACCCACACTGTACGAAAAAGAATTTTCTTTGATGGAACTGATGTTCGGTAAAAATAAAACCAATTTGCAAATCACCCCTTTGCTGCTCAATTGGTGTCCCAGATAACTGTCGATTCGTCAAGAGCAATGTGCCACGACTCCTTTCAACAAACACGTCATCCACCGCTGAAGGACAAAAACAAGCAACTCAGACCTAACACAGAGCTTGGTCATTACACTTTGCCCCTAATAGTCTTCCGTCAAGTATTCTTCTTGTGAGGCGAAAGAACGACTCCCGAGAATCGTGTTGGAAAGTTGTGCCTACCAAGTACAAATATTCTGGTGGCCGAAAAGAGAGTGCTGACTTCTAGCGGAAACGAAAGCACTTCTCGAGTATCCAGTAAACCTTCA
Source organism: Ryuthela nishihirai (assembly GCA_038380435.1). Lineage (NCBI taxonomy): Eukaryota > Metazoa > Arthropoda > Arachnida > Araneae > Heptathelidae > Ryuthela > Ryuthela nishihirai. The sequence continues at coordinate 31,898,924 of JAWZYU010000011.1, read as the reverse complement.
GCAAACCGAGAGAGCAGAAATGAGAGAGGCGCCACAGCATCCTTGATTCTTCTTTCTTTTCCTTTTAGTGATTTACGAGTGCTGTGATTCCTCTTACAGATTAGATATCTAATTTCTTTTTCGCATTATCTATCTATTTTGTACTATAGACGTTTAATTTCTTAATTCTTTTCCTATTTGGTTAGTTCTCTTATTTCGTGGATATTTTTGAACATCTCTCATAGTTATCATTTTTACTTAATCGTATAGGATTAAATTCTATAAATTCAACTTCTTACGCCAATAACTCGAGAAGTGACCATTGTTTACCAAATGTGTTAGAACAAGAAGATAAAACCATTGTTTCATCTAATTAAGTACAGGTGCTGTTCGTAATGGAGGTAATTAAGTACAGGTGCTGTTCGTAAGTAGGGGATATTTACGAACAGGTTAAGTTCCCGACTTACGAACCTAACTTACGAACAGGTTAAGTTAGGTTCCTACTTTACGAACAGGTAAAGTTCCCGAGGTTTTGTCATAAGTCGAAATGTTCGTAAGTCGAAAACTGACTTAAAAAGTGCATTTGTACACAGAATAATCACTTATTGTTAGTGTTTGATCCTTCAATGTACTTACTAGAATGCATTACACTCGTTTACCCGCTCGCTACTGCTTACTAGCAGGCATTTCAAATGCGGTAAAAATCTACTGTGGTATATGGTAATATAAAGTCGATATTTTAAATAAAACAACTTATACTGTTAATGTATATGTTTGTACATAAATAATATAATACGTATTGTAAATAAAAAAGGAAAATTAGACCACGCTATCGACTTCAACACCACGAATCCGCGCGAAATTTGAATTTTAGACGTCCGGTCAAATTGTTCGCAAATCTGAAAGTTCGTAAGTTGAACGTTCGCAAGTAGGGGAGCACCTGTAATATATGATTAAAACTAATTGTTATTTGTATTATTTGGATATTTTATCTTTGGCTGAAAATTAGTGTCCTCGAAAAACGAAAATGATATTAAAAATACACCGATTCGCACCCCCCCCCCCCCACAACAACAACACAAATGTCATGGTTGCTTTAGGCTCTGAGCATCGCTTTTCGCACAAAATAGGCTGAATGGCTTGATCACAAGGATTCGAAAGGTTCAGAGTTTTGTAGAGGAAGAACATCTATTGGGCAGCTTTTAAGAGACAGATGATAGTCTCCCGAAAAGGTCATCCAACTTGTTCTTCAGTATGCACAGATTATAACTATCCAGTGCACTGCATCACGACTTAACATCCCATCCGAAAAACGCTACCTTTCTGTCGCTGTCTCTTTCTCCCTGAAAGCAAGATGGAGAATAAGGGAAATAAATTCAACACTGGTTCAGTTGGGATTCGAAAAAGGAACAACAGCAGTTGGGAATAGAAAAAGGAACAGCAGGTTGCCAGCAAGAAGTGTTATCCAATGAGTCTCATTGATGCTTAAGCTACAGAAGACTTAATTTTCTGCTGGGCACTTTTGCATGGGTTTATCGTTTTGATCAAGCTGAGTAACATCTCCATTCCAGCATACGCGTATCGCATTTGTAAGCATGTTTGTTGGTTTGTTTAGGTATTCAGCATTAACTATTGAACGAATTAAGAAATGTTTATAATTTTTTGTACATAAATTATATGAAAATATCTTTGATTAATGATTGTAAACGTGGCTGACCTATATGGAGGTGGACATGAGTGGCATCCATCCTCCGACTTGTAGAAATTTAATAACTATAACCGAGGAGGAAAAAATTTAAATTTATATACATTACACATATTTTATAAGGATAGTTTTAAAACATCCTAGAACGAAAAAAAAGCAACTTATATTTTACATTTGGTGTGAATAATTTAAAAAAAGTGTCTAAGCTGTAGTCTAGTCTTATTATTCTGAAAAATAATTTACTACTATCAGGTCCGCAGCTAAAAAAAATAGGGGGGGAGCAAGTGATAGATTCGAGCGGGTAAACGTAGGACGGGGGGGGGGCAAGAGACTGGAATTTTATTGCAATCCTAGAATATATTCCCTTCGTTTTATCTGGAATATATCACCTCCGATTTGGATATCTTTAAAAATTTGATGAAAAATCGTGAAATATGTAGAGGTTGAATAATTTTTCCCTCCATTACCATTAATAGGTGGAGTAAGAGTTAAGAGTTCTTAAGGAGGTCATAGTCGCCTCCTCCTTCCTGTAGATCCCGTCCTGACTAATAGCGATGGTGAAATTTTTGCCTTTTTATCACTTTTTTTTGTGACCATCATCAAGTAACCGAAGGAGAAATGTGTTTTGTATAATACGTCGCATGTTGTACATGCTACGTGACATAAATATTTCTGTTTCAATTCCAACAACCTCTGAGGACTTTGCAGAAAGGGATCAAAACGTATGAATATAGTTAATCAGTAGTAATAGAAGTATAGTTAATGGTTTAAATCTTGAAGTTTAAGTTGAACTAGTAAGTCTCATGTCACCTGGACTAGAATCGAAATTTGGCCGCGAAAAAAACAGAAAGGCATAAAATAAACAATAAAAACGTTATCTTAATTAAAAGCAGCACGACAGGTAGAGAGAATAACAATCAAATAACTAATTTCTCCTTTACAACTGTAAGGTACGTACATCTTCAATTTGCATTTCAAAGCTGTGCAATGTTCGGCAGTATTTATATTTGCTAATCTTTCACTCATTAAGATAAATATTATACCGGAGAGATTACGATCATAGGCTATGCATGTGTCATCATTAATAAAAATACTATCAGCACAAGAATTGAACAACCAATATCTCTAAGTACAAGATAAAGATGTCAAGTTTCTGGAAAAAACATCAGACAGGTTCAGTAAGTTATTAAAAAATATGAAGTTTGACTAGTATTAATGTCTGAAAATGCTTGGAAGTAGAATTTTTGAAATAAAATTTGAAATGAAGGCAATATTCATCACCTGTTTGCAAATTAAGTGTTTCTGAATGCCAATTTGGCTTACAATGATTTAATTATAGTTCAGGAATTAAAAGAAAGAGTTTCAAAACGTTTTCGGTCAGTTCGAAATACTTATTAGGCAATGCGATCCTTATGAACCAATGGATTTCATGTGACTGTCGTATAACGTTTCTGCTACTTTTTAGGCATTAAGTAAGAGACCAATATAGAAGTATACGATATCCGTTAACGTGAGACAACGCATCAAAAAACTCTAGTTTCAAAAGTTAAATTTTTTGCTCTTGAAAACATTTTCTCTCCCTATTTCGTTTTCGCCTTTTTTTTTCATTTAAACGCAGGGAAATGTTGTTATTTTTCCAGTTATAATGCAGATAAGGAGAATAGCACATTTAATAAAATAAACCACCTAGATCCCAAAAGAAGATGAAAATAAAAAAAAACGATATATATATATATATTACTTTTATTTTTATTTGCCGCCAACAGTGTTTATCTCTTTTGCGAAGCATTTTCGCAGAACTGCTCAAAGAACTCTAAACAAAGCAAAAGTGAGTTGTTCTCCCGTTTTTAATTAAAATCTCAGTCATTTTTTCCCACCTTCTTTTTACACTTTGCCATTCTCTCTTTTTCATTTATACGCAGGTATCTGTGCAATTGAAGCCCGGGAGCACCAGGCGCTGATAATACCATCGGCTCTTTAGCAAAAATAACCGAGCCGCTCCTCTTGTGAGTTTCTCCCTCCGTGAGGTCATCTTCGACTACTTTGCATTCTACCGGAGCAAAACTTGTCATAAAGGAAGCGAAAACAAGAAGTTGAGAGGCAATATTTACATAATGTAACAGTAAGGTTTATTAACTCTCCTTTGCTGACGTTGACAGTTTGTTTAGCGGAACTGACAAGCGTTCCTTAGGGAGCGTGAATTCTGCTTGGCTCCCAGTGGTGATGAGTGAGGTGGGAGAGGCAAAAGGAGCAGGAAATATTACGTGTTAGAGGTGAAATATGAGGAATAATTTCGGTGTCAGCAGAGCAAGGATGATTGCACGGTGGCCGTATGTGATACTTACAGGATTAACTTTGTTCGAAAGAGACGAAATCACTTGAACCTTTAGCACAAATGGGAAAATACTAAATAAATTATTTCTCAATGTTTTCGATTTTATAGGGCAGTGTAAATGTTACGTGCGAATTGCCAACATGTTTCAGACTCAGACATGTGTATAATCAAGTTTTGCAAACTCAATGAAAGGCGAATAACACATTTGAAAAATACATCTTCCTTTATGCGTTTAAAAATGTTTAATGATATTTCTAATTGATATGTTATTTTTTCTAGTTCAATGTGTTTCAGAGGGAAGCTCACATTTTTGTAATAGGTAAAAGGATTCCGTTCTAACAGTTTTGAAATTAAAATGATCAGTAAAGGACATAATCACAATAAATCAATTGTCTTTAATTTTTAAAGCATACATAAAAAGATATATTTTTTTAATAATTCAGATTTCGTTCTAATAAAGAGTTTTTCTATGTAAAATGGACAGAAAATGAATCCACTAGTTTTTAGGGAAATGAAAAAAAAAAGTCTGAAATTTTTGTCGACTTTCATAGTTCATATTTTTTCGATTTGTAAAAGAAACCTGTGTTCACACCTCTGGAATTAGATGAATTCGATAAGTGACATAATAATTGGAAATCAGTATTATCTTTTTCAAAACGTATATTGAAAGATATACATTTTCTTATAATTTACATTTTGACCTAATTTATTATATTTAAAGTGGTAAAAATTATTCTATTCGTTTTTTAGCGAAAAGAAACCCACATCAGAGATTTCTGTAGCCTTTCGCTACTATTCAAATCATAAACTTCCATTTTAAGTAGAAATGGTTAAGATGGACCCGTAGTTGAAGAGAAATGGGAAACAACCCTTTCAAAACCATGACAATAAAAAGATAGGTTAAAACGATGTGTCGTTTTATGTAAAAAACAGGTTCGAAATACAAATAGGGTAGTTAAAAAAGCTCTAGTTTTTTTAACCATTTGTATTTTTATTTAAAAACTTTATACAAAACACTTATTCTCAGATCAAAAGAAACTATAAGCATGGTAATTAATTAGTTTAGAGTTATTTAATGACCTCTATTCAGATACCATTTCCCCTATATATTAAGTCTAAGTATTTGGAGCACCGCTTCTCTGCATTCGCTATAAGACCATGAGGCAATTGGAAACCCTCTAGCGGTCGAAAGAATAAAAACGAAGGAAGAACTCTTTGGCTTGCCAAATATCTCATAGGAACCGTTACGTCTGCTGCAGGTGAATACTCTCGATATCTGTTCAGGCGTAATAACAACCTAATGAAGCCTCCTGGATACCCAGGAAACTCATCAGTTTGCGATTCCATTACCAATCTGGCTAATTTGTAGCTTAATTACCGTTGCCGGAGAACTCATTGCTGTCCGACGCCGGTCGAACGATGCAGGAATCAGCAGAAAAGCTAAGGAAAAGGCAAAAGCCTTGCTCCTTCTGTCGACGTTCCTCTTTCACTCCCATCTTTCGGAGTCCCATCCATACACGCACTCTCTCTTCCACTTTCCAACACACACACGGTACATGGTGTTTGAGGAAAAGCCTCACAGACGTAATTAGAGACATTCTCGACAGAGGTCGCTTTACAAACGGGCCGCAGTCCCATCCAACGGTCGCTACCATTAGCGCTTCATTACACACATCTACATCCTCTTCATCTACCTCCTCTTCCTCCGGCACGAGTTAAATAACAACCCATCCCGACTGATTAATAGCTGCAATTTCCGAAGGAAGTCAGTTCATTAAGAGTCGCTTTGGTCGACACTGGGATCACAGCAGTTTGGTCAGTTGTAACAGCCCCTATCAGTTGCGTTTCGCGTCCAAAGTTCCGTGGTGGCCTGAGGGACACGGAGGAGAGGTAGAGTGACAGTCAAACACAGTCTTTACAATCATTCCCTGGGTTTGGCACTCTCACTCCCCCCGTCGTATCTACCTACCATTTATTTTTATCCATTTCATCTCGGTTTCAATCTTCTGTTTCTCCTAGGAGCACAGGCACACGCATACAAGTGAATAACTTCTGCGCCCTTGCACACCAGTGCATCTAAGAGCTCTCAGACAAAACTGATATAAAAGGGGGTGGGTGGTTTATAATCCAGTGAGTATCTGATTCCCGGCTTTCAACAGAACTCATTATCTTACCGGAATTAATGACTCCTTCATTTCCGTAATTTCTCTTAAAAGATTTTTGATAACATGGATGTAACTGGCACATGAAACATATTATAAACAAATGCAAATGAAATTAAAAACGACTGGCCACGTCATTCTGAAGAGTGGTCTTTGTTTTGGTCCTCCGTAATAATTATTACTTTTAGAAGACTGTTTTATCTGGTGTAATTAATCAGAAACATTCTTTTTCAGTTTTGCATTTGTTTTCCCGAAGTGAAAGGGAAAAATGTAATCAAAATTAAACTTTGAACTGTTTAGTTTTCTTGCTCAGCGATATATACATAAACATAAATGAAGCAAATTTCATTGTTACGTCCATCTGCAGAGTTTAAGAAATGGCTTTTTATTTTAATTTATAGGAAAGATTTTTCTTTTACAAGAGAAACGATTGATTTGATTTTAAAAATCTTAAAAGTTTATCTTAAACTATAATCATCGCAATATGGAAGATGAAAATTAAATATATCTGGTTATTATTTAAGTTGATATGTAATTACTTTGCAAAGATTTTGTCTTTTCTTTTGCGTAATAATAAATAAAATAGTAATTTACTATTACTAGTAAATATAAAGAGCAGTAAAATAAAAAATACCCCTCCCCCCTCCTCCTCAAACGAACGCAATGTCTAACGGCTGAGAGAGAATCACGCTAATTCTAAGATAAAGAAATGGCAGAGTTCTGAAAATTTGCATCTGGGGTTAATAAGGGTCGTAGACCTCGAAAAAATCCGAAATGTGACCTCCAATGTGGGCTTCAAGGTCGAATAAAGGTCAGGTAAAGATCAAATCTTGATCTACCAGTGCCAGAAACGAGAAAATTGGTGTTCGGAGGTTGGGGGGGGGGGGGGTAGATGTACGAAACGTTACGAAATTTCTCATTAGGAAAGTACTTCGAGGTCAAAGGTTAAATTTAGACCTACCTGTGCAAGAGAGCTAAAATTTGGTCCCTTGGGATATTTTGGGTCGTAGCTCTTATAATGTTGTGAAATTTTGGGTTCGATGGGTCCTTCGAGGTCAGAGGTCAATAGAGGGCTAAACATTGGTGCCTGGGGATATTTTGATCTCAGAAATTATGCCAAATTTTGGATACGATGGGTCTTTTCGTAAAAGGTGAAATTCCGAAGTATTGGTTATGGAGAACTAAAGGTTGGTGAATAGGGCTATTTCAGGCTGTTGTACTCAGAAATAAGAGAGATTTCAGATCTTGTGTCGCATTCGAAAGCTAGAAATCAAGAGATGACGAAGGAACCGTTTGATAGATATATATATATAGTAGATATATAAAATTGTGTTATATAATGTATATAGTAATTGTGTTATGGGGAAAGAGTTTAAAATTAATTGAAATTAACTTACGAATCTGATAAAGATTCCATCATTTTTGCAACTGCGAATTGTACATATTTAAATATATATATATATATGAATTCAAACAAGGTATGGTTGCTAACAGTGTAAAGGTCACGTAAATTCAATGAGTTTTGTTGTCTCTGAGAGGCACTTATTTTTTTGCACACAATGGTCGCTGAGCGCTTTGGATCCTTGTGCTGCCATGCGCTCATTGAAGATTGGGGAAGAGAGCACAGTCGCTCAAAAAAGTATCCGAACGCTATAGTTGATTACAGAATTCAGAAAAAAATATCTGGCAGCGATTTTTTTTAGAAATTAGTGATCTGGCAACCTTCGTGTCACGTGACACGAAGGTTGCCAGATCACTAATTTCTAAAAAAAATCGCTGCCAGATATTTTTTTCTGAATCTGTAATCAACCATAGTGTTGGATACTTTTTTGAGCGACTGTACACTAGGCAGCTGTTAGAAGACGGATGAGAGCTTCTCATAAGCCCATTCAGTGTGCTCGAAAGATATAATTTTCTTGCACACGGACGACGGCTAAAGGCCTCACTCGAGGAAGGGGGGATATTTTCAAGTCCATTGGTGCCTCCTTTTTTCAGCGAGGGGCGAAATGGAAATTAGCGGTGAAATTCTCAATTCAGGAGCAGTTGGGACTCCAATCCTGTACTGTATATTAAAGAAAATGCATCTGCCTACCTGTCTCTGTTCAAAAACACTTCCTAAGCGATGAAAACTAAGACCACTAAATTCGATATGCAGTTTCCTCTTATTATAACTTAGAGCAATGTAAGAATTTAGAATCCCAAATTCCTCTTGCCTGTTCATAAAATGGTCGTGCTGAAAAAGAAGCGGGACGGGATGGGGGATTTACCTTAAACGGTAAAGCTAGAATCACCAAATTTGGTTAAAACCTCCCACATTGTAACTTAAGAAACTTAAGGATTTGCCCTCCCAACCTTTCTCTCTTGCAAAAAAGACCCCTACATAAGACTGGGGGGAATAATTCCTCCTAAATCGCCGCAAAAATTTCCCGCCCTGCCCACGGTCAGTAGGGGACACCGATGGGCTTGGAAAGGTCGCCGTCCGTCGGATGGGAGGTTAAGCCGTGACCCCGTGTGCGGGAGATCCATACCCTGTGCACATTAAACAACACGCTGGATGGTCTTGACGGGAGACTACCATCATCACAATACAGTGGGTCTCCTCCCCCAACCTTCTCTGAGCCTTCGGGGTCCTTGTGACCTGGCCTTTTAGCCCATGGTGTGCAAAGAAGTGCCGCTCAGAGGTAAAACAACCCAACCCTCCTAAATCGTAATGGTTAAGATAACTGGAATCGGTTTATAACTTCTTGTCATAACGACTTTAAGTAACGTTAGGATTTAACATCACGGCATTTCTTCTCCCTCAGAAAAGGGGGAAATACGAAATGATATTATATATATCATTTATGATCTGCATTTTTTCAGTCAAATATAAAGCATCCCTTTCACATTTAAAGCATTTATAAGCATTTTATACACATTAAAATAATAAAAGTACTCATTTCTATTTTTTTTTTTTCAATTACATTTAGAGATATTCCCAATTCTCTAATTGTCTTACTCTTATTCACAGCGACAAAATTAAAAATAAACCTATTTTAATGGTAACTGAATTAATCTTTGATACCAAAACTACAAACATCGTAGATTCCAACCATTCTATTCTAATCCTAGTTATTGTGATTAATTCAGCACGATATTGAAAAAGAGATTACCGAGACAACAAGAGTAAAAAAAAACTGTTTCGTAAAGAAATGCATACCAGCTGGGATGAAAATTATATTTTTTTTGTCGTTTCTTAGATTTGTAATTGATTCCTTCAACCATTTGATCCTTTAAATGAACTTCCAATATCATTTCGGGAATAATAAAAAAGAGCTGACGCATAGGACTACTTGAACAATTAATAATTTTTAACACTCTATGTAAGCTTAGACACGGAGATTCGTTACAGTTCTTTTAGATCACTGCAAAATATTGATGGAAAAAGAGTTAAAATGAATTAGAACCTCACATTATAATTTAAGTGAATTTTTTGCCTCGTTTTCGAAGGACTGAACCATTATTTGCTTTTTATTTTCAATCTGTTTGTCTCTATATATTAAATTTGTTTTCCGTTTTAATAGATAAATCTAAATTCTTTCTGGGATTTAATAGGACCACGAATATTATACGTTTCATATTTCCCGAATCTTCCCATTAATTTCTATTTTTACCGTAAGAGGCTCTAAAAATGGAAAAATGAAAAATTTTGAATGAATTTATATTGTAAATAGTCTATTCATGCTAGAGCTTTGAAATGCTAAATGGTGGAATGTGATAGTGAAGGAGTTTACATTGACATCAATGATTTGCCCTTTACCTTTAGGGAGATAGAAAAAAACCTCATTTGCTTTAGGGTATAAATGAAAAAAAACTCTTTGAATTAGACTGGCACTAAAGGAATATTACTAATTGCATTTTATGAATCATCCATTATTTCGAATTTCTCCTGTTAGAGAAAAATCAGTCTTGACGAAATTAATTTTCATTGAAAGCGATCGTCTCATATTCGCAAGATGCGACATGTTATTTCCCCCCGGTTATTTTGTCAAGATGACCATTATTAAAGGCAGAAGCACCTTAAAACATATCACTGCTCCTGAGTCGAGATTTTCTCCGAGATCTCTTATTTATCCTCTTATAGGAAGAGAACGTTAATGGACTAGAAAATGTTGTTGTCCATCGGATGGAATGTGAAGTCGCGAGCCTTATATAGGTGATTCATGCTTCTGTCTTCGAACTCTTATGCAGTGGATCTCCTTTTCCTACTCAGTTCTGAGTGCTTGAGTCCTTAGAAACAGACCGTTTAGCCGTGGTAGGCACAAATGTGCCTCTCAGAGGTAAAAGCAAGCCATCCTAACTTTATAACAAAGTGCCAAACCCTACAACGCAACGCGATAGGGTTGTAGGAATAAACCAGCCTGAAAAAAGTAAACAGAATACAAATGTTTTATTCCACCATACTTATGCTAAGACAGCTCTGTTAGATATGGCGAATGAATGTAAAAAAAAACACATTATCTTGAAATGTTCAGAACGAAGTATTTGTTTTGGGATCGCCCAGTGCACAAGTCCACTGAAATGCGGGAGTGCTGTGTTTGTTATTGGGCAGAGGTACGCACAGCTGATAATCACTTCCTCCTGTCTTTGTAACATCGTGGAAAGGAACAGAACGCGAAACATTTCCTTTTCTCCGGTCGCCTGGGGCACAGCAAGCTGACTTCGGAGTGGATAGAGACCAAGGATACACAGAAACTGAAATGGCTGAGATGCAGCAGACCTCTAGTCCTCTGTCAACAGTGGTGGATGTTGGATGTTTCTTTTTCTCCTCCAGCTTCCCTTTCGGACCTAGAGAATATTGGAGCTCTCCTTTCCCATGCGTAAAGATATCACTTGAGTGAATTTTTCTTCTTTCGTTTCTCCTTTACGGTTTCTATGATATAAGCATAAGATATAGTTCAGTTTGATATTCGCATATCTGCAGTTGATCAGGCGCCATATTTGTTTCTCCTTTAAATATGCATCTCCAGTTCTGATTCAGATATATCTCAGCATTATGCTGGTAAAAGTATTCTGGTTAATTCATTTGAATATATTTATATATTTTTCTACCTAGGAGATTTATAAATGATGCATATGTATGATATCTCGATATATATATATGAGTCCCTTTCTGAATTTGATCTGATAAAGCTTTCGATAAGATGCAAAAAAATAAACAGTTGAATAGGCCCATATTCCCTCAAGCAGACAGCCTATAAATATCAATGACACATCAACACATCCACAACATCCTTTGCTCCCCACCTCTTGTTGGTGCGATTTGTCCCACCACCGCGACATCTTGCACCAGTAGCTTGAGAAGCAACCCAAGTAAGTAGCGGCGACGGTGCGCGGGACGCCTCGCTTCACCGAGTCTGACGATGGAATGAATCACAGAGATTAGGGGACATTTTCAACGGAGAAGAGGAGAGCGGGAGCAGCTGATCCTCTACATCACAATCTTAAGCTCGTAGGGGATGTGAGAGGCAGACTCACACTCAATAAGACATGTTTCTAAGAGCATCGTCGTCATTCTGATGCTCAAATTATATCCAATTCCCACAGCGATCTCCTGCAAGTGATTTCATATTTAATGAGAGGAAGCGGGCAAAATGAATATTGAAATATTCATTATTGTTCCGGAGGGGGAACAGAAGCATATCGCGAACAGAGAGGACACTGCAAAGTGAGGCGTTGCGAAATGGGTAGAAGGTCATAGACAATCCTATTTATTCGTCCGTTCATGACAAGGCAGACATCGACTCTCAAAGCCGATGGTTGCAAGCTTTTCAGAGCATTGAAGAATTTTAATGAAATGCAAGTTACGCTCTTCGGATCTCGTTGCTTTTCAGGATCACTGGAAAGTTTCCAGGGCATTGTCAGAGAAGAGAGGAAAGTGAGCCTGACGTATAACGTGAGGAACAAAAGGGGACGGAAGACAGCGTCTTTAATATTCCGAAATACATTGTTCTCGTTTCGAGAAAAGACATCAAAAGAATGGCAAGATGGTGTATTATTTAACTGGAGAACTTAAAAGTCACCATCAATTCTATTATCAGGTCTTATGGCTTTTCTATTCTAATTTGCATTCTTTGAGAAGCGCTTATGGACGTTATTTATATGTTGACAGTTTCTAAATTTCCTAAGGATCCTTGAGTTGCATTTTATGCTTTTCTCGCAAAGAACAATAGTTGTCAATCCAGATATAAAAGGTACTTGATTAACAGCAGCAATACTTTGATGCAATTTTAATCACCAGAGACAAAAAACGAACGAAAGAAGAAATAACTAAAAATTAAAATAAATTAAAAATAAGCATTTTTTTTAATTTACATACTCATACTGACTAAAAATCGATTTATTGGTATATTTAGAAATTGCTTTTTGTTTTCTAATGAAGATTTTTTCCAATTTGATTTCAAATGAAGTATACCATTTCCCCGTCAATTTCAGAAGTCTTTAAAAATTTCTAGAAAAATGCATGAACTATAAATAAGTTTAATACTTTTTTTGTCTGTTACCCTTACTTGCATTCTGAAAATACCACCCCCCCCTTTCAGAATATCTGATAAGGTTTTCGATAAAATACAAAATAATAAATATTTGAATCTGTACATATTCCCTCAAACAGACAGCCTATGAATATCAATGACAGAGCACACCTACAACAGCCTTTGTTCTCCATCTCTTTCTGGTTCGATTTGTCCACCAAGGGGGGCATTCCCGCCTGTTAATGACCCACTTGCTCCCCTTCCCTCCTAGATCTGGCTCTGACGACGATATACTTAACGAGATTAAAAAACGATAAGCAACTAGAAAGACGAAAACTTTTAGAATGCATAGAGTAGCCTTTGAATTTGAATAGAATGGTTTCTGTAGCTGAAAGGTGCCGTGTGCAGAAATTACGCTATTTTATTTCTAAATTAAATCGTTCAAAGCTATACCCAAAAAAAAAGCGAGGAGTTAATTATCTCTTCTATAATGTGACACTGATTTAACAGGAACTGTATAGTTGATATTTCACGCACCTTATTCTTCAGCTATCCCTCATATTAATAATATTATTATAATTATTTATTTCCCTTTTCTTTTACATATACAGAGTTGATCATTGTAAGCTCTGAGAGCTTCATTGTTCATTCTCCTTATAAATAGCTCATAATGTTAAGAGAAAAAAATAGAGTAATGACTATGGCGTAACTAGGAATGTAATGGCCGGGACAAATCTTAGACCCCCTCCCCCCAAATTCACTACTTTTGTGGATGATATGCAAGCCTAATACTTTTTATTTAATCAAATGCAAAATTTTTTCGTTGAAAGGAAAAAAGAGCTATAGATGAAGTACAGTAATTTATTAAAATGTGCATATATAAATAAGTACTACAAAATAATAGTGATTATTTCTATCTTTTTGATTTTCCGATATAATGTGAAGTGCAGATATTTATTTTAGATTAGTTTAGATTTAGTGTGGTATGAGTTTGATTTTGAGTGGGAGTTCAGAAGCCCTAGGCTCGTGACATTTGCCATAAATACGATTATGGCTTAAATATTTTTAAACCTACTGGAAAAACACCGTAATGCAAAGAAAAATGTATGTTACATACTTAAAATTATCTTTCACCAGTAGCGGTATTATAAAGCTCAAATACTGCTGCCTAAATGATTATCGATATAATTATATACTATATTTCGTTGCTAAAACGAAACATAATTAAAATACAAGCTACTTGTAGCTGTTTAATGCAGAATATTAAAATAGTAGTAAGTTTCCCGTAAAATATGACAGGTTATAAATTATTCATTATAATTTCAAATTGCAATTTTCAATGTTAATTTTTAATTTAATAATTTAATATATAAAATATCACACTTTTTTATGATTTTTGTGTTGCTTTAAGTAGGCCAAAGAGTAACTGTCTCATCGTAGAAATTGTGTTGTACATATTCTTCCTCTATGCTTTTTATATTTTGCCGACCTCTTCTAAACCTTTGCAGTTTTTCCCGGTTTTGATGATGTTTTATTCTTCTTCTGGTATTCCGTTCCCCATCATGAAACTTTACTGTCCAATTTAAAACTTAAAATTACAGCTTACCTGTGGCAGACACAGAAAATTTTAAATGGGTTTTTTTGAGGCCCTAGAGTACGCTGAGTACTCTGATTATCGGAGACTATTTTAGAAAGTTTATAACATTGGCTACTAAGAATTAGAATTACTTTACAGGTTGGGTTGTTTTATCTCTGAGCGGTACTTTTTGCACACAGCGGGCTAAATGGCCAAGTTACGAGGACCCCTAAGGTTCAGAGAAGGTTGGGGAGAGGGGACCCCTGAATAGCTGTTAGGAGTCAGAGGGTAGCTTCCCTTCAAGGCCATACACGATGTTCTTTAACGTGCACAGGGATGGCTTTCCTGCACATTGTAACAGGGCTTAAAGTACCATCCGATGGACGGAGGTCTTTCCATGCCCATCGGTTTCCCCTATGGACCGAGGACACGGTGGGAAATTTTGTAGAAATAAATCTCAACGCTGACTCAGTTGGAACTCGAACCTGGGAACTGAAGATTACGAGCTTGACTGGATACCGACTTAGCCCCTCCCCCCCAATCACCGCACCATACTTTATAGGTAGTAACTGGTCCAGGGGGATGGGTTACATAGTGACGTTAAGTAATACTAATTGTAGTGCATTAATTTTTTCCCGTTTTCTGATGACAAAGATCGAATTAGCACAGGTCACCTAGGATTCGAGTAAGCTCGGCCTCGAATTAGCAATGTGAGTTAGGACTCGAGTGGGCTCGAAGTCGAATTATCACAGGTGAATTAATACTTGAGTGGACTCGGACCAGCGCAGGTGAGTTAGGACTCGAGTGGCTCGTAATCGATACAAACAGGCGAGTTAGGACTTGTGTGGGTTCGGACTCGAAATCGCACAGGTGGCTAAAGACTCGAGTGGTCTCGGAATCGAATTAGCAGAGGTCATTTAGGACTCGAATTAGCACAGGTGAGTTAGGACTCGAGTGGGCTCGGACTCGAATTGGCTCGGACTCGAATTGGCTCGGACTCGAATTAGCACAAATGATTTACCACTTGGGTATGTTCGAGTTCACTCATGATTTAAATTTATAATTCTTCTTACAATTGTGAAAAGCTAAGCAAAAAGAATTAAAATAAAAAAATTCTTTTGTGAAATTTATACATTTTAATTAGTATTTTATAATTAAAATGATGAATACCATTCTGCCTTTGATTAGTTTTTCAGGTATTTTGTATCATTAATGAAACACTCAGAGTATAGAATGGATAAAGCAGGATCTAGGAGGGGAGGAGAAGGAGGCCATGCTTCACCTCCTTTGAGAATGCTAATAAGAGTAAAAGAGGCAAAAAATTATAAAACTTACGTATCGTTCAAGAAATTTTTAAAGACTTGTAAAACTGAGGGAAAAATGCTATATTGCAAAGGAAATCCTGTCTCCCCCTCTTTAACATTTTTTTCTACTCAATTAAGCTTCTCCCCCCCCCTCTTAAATTTTTGTTAGATACGAGCCTGCTGGAAAATGTTTAGTTTATACGAATTATTTTCAGCACTCTTAGTTCCAAATAATATTAAGATTTGAAATTTTGTCAACAAAGAATTACAATAATCTGAAGTTTTTAATAGCTTATAATTTGAAAAATTAAAATAATGATTTAGATCTCTGCACATGCATATTTTATGATATATCGTTTTCCCTGTAACAGGGTTCTGGTTCTGTAGTTACTGAAATATTTGGGGTCCCGGACCTGTCAGAGCTCAATATTTTCTAGCTCAAGCTCAAAAACTTTATCTCGGACTCATCTATATATGAAATAGATGAATAAAATCTAACGAGGACTGTAGGCTCGCGCATTTGTGAAAATCAAAGATATTAAACCCACAAAGATAACAAATTTCTTTGAGCAGATGGAATATTTTTTTTTCATTTGTCCATTACTCGAACCAACACACAGTTGATATTTAATTTACCTCCATATGTTCCCACGTGATCTGACAATGATCATCTGATATTCGAGTTTCTTTTTCTCATTTTTGGGGCGATCTGTGCACTTTATGAAAGATCTCTGTGCACACAAAGATCCATGCAATCAGTTCGCTTATTATGTAATACTCTTCTCCAGGGAACCCTTAGTAAAATAACTTTTAGGAAGAATGTGGGGAAAACATGATTGCTGAATTGATGTCCCATATTGATTGAAAAACTCTAATCTAGCAGAGAAGTAAGAGAATAAGGAAAAAAAAAAGACAAGAACGTAGCTCGCTTTAGTAGTGCACTTGGGCAGCTTTAATTTTTGTTCAGAAAGTATTAAGCTGAATCAAATTACAATGGGAATGACTTCATTTTTATCCACGTTATTGCATTCCCTGATATAAATACAGCTTTATTTCTGCCCATTTTAAGCTGAAATCGACTGCTAAGTCCTCAATTGGTGAATACTCGGTTTAAAGAAAAAGAATACAATTTTGAACTTTTTTTGGATTGTTCAAATTCAATTTATTTCTTTTAAGCATCGTTCTTTAATTCGGAGACATAACTATTAAGATAACTAATGTTCCAGATTATGTTTCAAGACATACAATGATTTTTTCAATAAGTTTATTTGTATGAATCTGTACTGCATCCTTATATTTCTTATAATGAAAGAAAAGGTTCCCAAAACATGCAGATAACGAAGTATTATCTTGCTCTTGGTTACTATAATTAAGAAGCTTTATCGATCTTTAACTAGCACTTGGTTTCGGATATTTAATATCTCTAAGGGGGCATAGTCCTTTTATTTTTATTCTGTTCTTTTGGACTCTGTCTTGTAATGAATTTTGTATATTTCGAACTGAAAGTCAGATTCGTAAACACCTTCTAGTATCAATTTCCTTTAAAAAATAAGAAACGTTTAATTTTTGTATAAAAGTATTTCAATTTTACCATCGTACAACACGTATTATTTTAATAACTCTTGTGATATTACAGTAGTTGCTACAAGTTTGGACAATTTTGGAAAATATTTTTTCCGACTTTGAGACATTTATGAACTAATAGTATTCCATTGCTATGCACAATTTAAAATATCATTTGATAGAAATATGTTCCAAGGGCATAATTCACATTTAGGAACTAAATATTCGATTAACGATACACTTTACTTTCCACCATCAAATTTACCTAGTGTTACTCGGGCCTGAAACTCTCTAAAAGCAGATATATCCATCCAACGGCATATTGCCAAAGAATTTGGATTTATAAAAAAAATAATCGAAATAATTTATAGGTTTCATTTCTTCCATTTTTTTCTGACGAAGCATTTTTAGGTGAAAAACTAAACAGATTTCCAATTCCTTGTATTCACTTAAAATGTATATGTTTCCTTTTCAGCCAAGATCTTTATTTTATTCTTTAAACATACATATACATATTTTTCAACTCGTTAAAAATGTATGCTTTCGTTTTTAAATAAATATTATAGCTTTTCTTTAATGATTCTTTGCTAAGTTTGAGTCGCCTATCCCTTGTTCTAAAGTATATAGTAGATGGCACTCTCTATCTCACAAGCTTTCATTTGGCATGAAACTCGTTACGATCGATTTATTTTTTCAAAAGTGTCTCGCCCTCATTTAAGGATCGAAGGATTGTTTTGCCTCTGAGCTGCACTATTTTACGCACACTGAGCTAAATGGCCGGGCCATAGGAATCACGAGGGTTCAGAGAAGGTAACCCAATGGACAGCTGTTTGGAGACAGATGGTAACTTCCCGTCAAGGCCATCCAGCTTGTTCTCTAAAGTGCACAAGGTATAGATCTCTCCCACATACTGGACCACGACTTAACGTCCCATCCAATGGAGGGAGGCCTTTCTAAGCCCATTGGTATCCTCTACTGACGGAGGGCAAGACGGGTAGTTTTTCGGGGATAAATCTCAACGCTGACTGAAAAGTGGGACTCGAACATGAGAACTGCAGACTATGAGTCTGGTGTACTCCAGGTCAGAAACTTCTGAGACGAAACACAGTATTGCCGTGTTCCCAAAATCGAATTTTTCAAATCATTTCGTACCCAGAAGAGCTGTCGAATATAATTTTCAGGCATAAGTAACCTTATAGCAAAAGAAAATTAAATGTGGGTAAATTTTGCATGTGCGAATCTAATTTCTACAAAAACAAATACGCTTGTTCTAAGAATGTACTGTACAATGAATAAGAAATAATTATTTATTATTTAATGCATTTATTAATTAATTTATTTTACGATATATATATATACGTTTAGTGAAGAATATTTTAATAAAATATACATTATACACATTTTTCAAATTACATTAACTATTCTAATTTTTGTTAAGAATCTCATGAAATATTCAGCTATTTTTTTGCCATCAGTGGGAATCGAACACAATTCTCTCAGTATATGCTAACCACTACACTATCAATAACCAACATTTTTCGTCACTTAATGTAACTTATAAACTTTCTCACACTTTTTTTTTCGAAGAAAAAAAAAAGCTGCTCTATCTATATTGGGAAAAGGACAAGCAAGTTGCCATTGCCTATTATAAGTGTCTACTTAATTTCGATATGAATCCTATTTATTTTTCGAAGCATTCATTTCAACAAACAATTTCACAATTCATTTTACCCAGTTCTGAAAGAATTAATTTTGCATGCAAAAAAAGAACGAAATTAATGGGGTATTCCTTTATTTCTAATTTATTGGTTAACAGCAATTATTTTCAAAATCGTTAACGTTAAATCTGTGGGACACACCGCTTTTTAATGATTAATGTTAGGTTTACGGGAATTTCGTGGAATTCAACTCGTTTCACACCGATTTGAATTGATCCTAGCAGATTCGCATATTACCCTGTGCGGAGAGAAAAATATCATACAAAATTTGGTGCCTCTAATATTTTTTGCGGATTAAATGCATAAGATTATAGAAAAACACATAAACACACAGAAAAACAAACTACTTATGCTATCAGAGGCATATTCGAATCCGAGATTCAGCTTATTAAACAAATTATGGGAACATCATCATAATTATTCTTCAGGATGTTCCTGAAAAAAATGACCATGGCATTATTTCTATGGCTTTAGTGATGATTCGCAACTTCGAATTCCACGTTCTGTAAATCTAAAATTTAATATTACCGGTGCAAATCATTCCCTGTAGTAGTTAAACCCCGCCAAAAGTTCGGCGCTTAGCGTATCTCCATTAACTTTTCCCATCGATAATTTCATTTACATTTTCCCACCTTAACGTACTACTCCATTCGCAACTGTTATCAATTACATACTACTCCATTCGCAAAGTAGGCGACGCAGTCTCCTCCTTTCCAGAAATTTCTGTCACTTTCAGAGTGTTTACTCCCAATCCATGGCAGTTAGGAACCACATCTCTTAATGCAAGACTGCGAGAACACTACACCAAACTTGCGACCGAACTCAGAACTACCTGCAGAAACAATGAAGACCTGAAAGAGAAGAATTTCTGCCACCGATAACGTCACAGATTCGACACTTGGAATTCTGGATATTATATAATATGATGATATCTATATATGTAGACCTGGAGTAGGAAAAAATAAAGGAATGGGGCGAGGTGACGCAATCGAAACAGAAAAAAAGACTGAATTGCAATTGCATCATTAACATTTTCTCTTTCATTACTTTAAAAATTTCTGTAAAAATTGGAAAAATATTCACAAGTTGAATAGTTTTTGCCTCTACTACCCTTACTAGCATTTTCTGGAGGGGGGGGGGGGAAACGTCATATGTGCCCTTGGGCCCCTAACCTAGACCGATCCTGTATACATGTATTACATATCCATCTAAATAAACCTGCTAAATTCGGAATCTTATTTAATAAAAATAATATTAATTATCTATCAATATTTTAACACAACATCTTGACATTAAAATGCTACTAAACAGCAGACGAAATTCCGAAAATTAGCTAAAAACTAAGTTGCTTTAAAATAGAAAGTAATAAGTGGCATAATTGTGAGCTGAAGGGGCCCCGGAAAAACTTATGGATCCATTACTTTCACTATGTTTTTGGTTCATATGGACATATTAGATATTTTTACCTAATTAAATATGTATATTTTTTCTTTCAAAAGAAAAAAAAAATATAGCTATACATGAAGAGGAGTAATTAATAAAAATATGCATACAAAATCAATATTACTATATAATCGTGATGATTCCAATCTTTTTAATTTCGGTATGAGTTTGATTTGTTCCCCCAGAAGCACTAGGTCCATGGCATTTTTCCACCTATGACACCCTATTGTTCCCCATTGCAAGGACATAATCCTTCATATTGTATAATGCATTTAGGCGATTTAGAGGAATCCGAAACACTTTCTCTTTCTAACCTATTCTCCTCTTCCCCCTCGAAATAAATGTGCCTTACCACGCTAAAAATAACTTTTGTTACCGATTTTTTACTGTTACTATTTCTCGATAGCAGAGTCATTAAAATGCAACAAATGAACGAACTTTTTAAAGTTTGAAGAAATAAGAATAAATACTATTTTTTTTGTTTCCAACGCTTTATATTTTTCATAGGTTTGCATGTTCTTTGTTTTCGGTGTCGATACAGAAGTGCTATAGACAGCTGTTTTTGGGAACCATGAACAAGGGAAATATTAGTTGATAGTGAATACAAAGGAAAAATAATTACAGAACAGGGTTTCTTTTTATACGATTTCCCAAAACCCTTGTTCCAATTACGATAACAAAATAGTTATCAGATGTCCACGGAAGTGTCTTCAGATGTCCACGACTGCACATTCTGAACGAAAAATATTCCCGCTTATATTTCCGGCTCTGTATGCATTCTGAACACGAACTATCGGGAAGCAATAAAAGAAAATATACCGAACAATCTGTCCGAGTGATCGAATGGTTAATGTGTTTTGGCTCTGGGCCACAGGGACCTGGGTTCGAACCCAGGATATAGCATGGGGGTTCCTTGTAAGTATTTTTGATGAGCTTTATTGAATTCTTGATAATCTTCTCACAGGTATTCTCTGTGGTGTATTACACTGACATAATCCTATCAGGCATCTGTGGCAAACACATACTTTAAGGGTAATTATTATATTATACGTGAATAAATAAGTATTTTTTGTGAAAGAATAAAATTCAAAATAATTCTTTAATATGTGTGTTTGTTTCAAACTGAAATGTATATTCTATGATTTTTCGTAAAACTGTGCAAAAACTATATCGATAATACTAGCTGTATATTAACAATCATCTGTAAACTTATTGCATTAACATATACATATATCAAATCCCAAAGATGGCAAACCAATTTGTTTTAAATCAAGAACAAGGTATTAAGAATTTCCTGCACTTCGTTGATTCTTTGAACACTCCCCCCCCCCTCCCTTGTAATCAAAAAGTTACCGGTAGTGCAGTCAATTTATTAATTTCAATATCTATAAAAGTGGACTCCGCCCTTAAACTAGGACCTAACAGCTTATCTTCCAGACTTCAGTTCATTTCTTGTATTTATTTTTAATTCTTGGAGAAGTATTTTATTCCATTCCTGAAAAAAATATTTCATATTTATGAAACTAGAGTTTACATCTTTGGTATATTTCTATTGTTTTAAATTTGATAGCTTTAGGATCGAAAACAAATAACAAAATATCGTTCAAAGAAATATGTATATTTTAAAGACAACTTCTGATGCCCTTTTATAAGTAAAAATATTTTTTCTATCATTTTTGAAACTAATCCAACAAACGTATATCATACACCACCCCTGAGATTTCAACTGTCACGATAGGGCAGACGTAAGAAATATGGGCTTAACATTATGGAAAACAGATTTTTTAAAACAGTTTCATGCAAAGTATTTTCTCCATTCGTCAACTTAAGATGCAAACTTTCGAAAGTTTAATATACTGAATATATATCCACAGAACTCCTTACGTAAGTAGACACATTTAAACTCTTCAACCAACGTAGGTTTCGTAAAATTTTCCATGTTTTTTTTGCCTTATAAGGAACAGAAATTCTCAGTAAGAAAGACTCTTAAGCTCTTGGAATGAAAGATGATGCTTGAGCTGTATCAACTCCGGATTGTTATTACAGCTTGCTGCTGCTGCTACGGACTTCCGAGCGCTGGGTGGAGTTTGCGGTGGTGATGGTAGTGGTTGCGCAGAGGAAGGGAATGAGACACTTTCCGAAGAGGGGTACGATGGATGATGGTTACAAAGTCCATTACATAGAGGGGCACAGAGCAGCAGTCGAGACGGAATGCAAAAGACGAATCAATAAGTCATTACTGAAACCTAAAGCTTTGTCGGCTTCTTCTGTGTTGCTTATCTTGGCGATTCCTTCTCATCATTCGTCAGAACTGACAAATATATATTTTGAAAACTTCGATTTGTGAAAATATGACGACGTTCGTGTTTGCAGAACCGATTTTATCCTAGTCAGAGTTTTTTTTCTTCTTTTATGTCGTTTCTCCTCGTCTCCGTTAGCTGTTTGGTAAAGTTACAGGCAAAACATGAACTGTAATGCTACACGTCTGTGATGGAAACGGTATAATAGTTATTTACATTGCATTGAAAGAACCGTCATATATTCTTCATAATCACTGAACTTTTAAAAATGTAATTATATATACTTATTTATTGTATTTTATATTTATTGCTTAATAATGTGTTTTCCTCTATGTTATCTATCATTATGCATTTCATGAAAGCATATTCTTTTCGAGTGTTTTAAACCATAAAAGAAAAATTAATTCCTCTATGCATGTTAGGGTAGGCAGAAGTTTTACATTAGCGTTGACTGATAATAACAAACGGTTTTAATTTATTTTAAAAAAACTGCTGATTTAATTTTTTCCTTTGTAGATATTAAACATTTTTAGTTTTTAGATTTAAAAAAAATACATTTCTGATTTTGATGCGTACTAAATGTTACGATCCTCAGTCTCCAAATTTTCCAATAGTTTTAATTTCTTCCATTTGAGGGTATTAAAGATAGAAATTGACAAATTTAACAAATGATGTAAACAGCCTATTCGTGCTAGATACGTTATATAATAAAAGTAATTCTGGGCTGGCGAATTAACAGACGAACTAACTGACTGGAAAATTCGCGTTTCTTGCATTTCCGCGTTATGACATCATCGGTGTCCGAAATATTCGGTGACCTGTGTTTTCGCGTGTACTGGACCGATCGGTCCCAAATTTGATGTGGTGGTCCCACTTAGGTATGCCCTTGTTGGGTTAAGAAATTGGGTTCATTGCTGGGATCAGTCGGGAGTAATCTTCCTGCAGGTCGAAATTTCTAGAGGTTCTGCCATCGCATTCCTTATGAATGGAATAATACGTTATCGATTGAGAATTTTGAATGGAGTAGTACGTTGTGGATGGAAAAGTTATGAATGGACTCACATTTCTCTCTAAACTTTTGGGGGGGTTTAACTAGTATATGTATAATAGCCGTAATTCCTGGACGGGCGGGCTAACTTTTGACGTCATTGGTGGCAGAAATTGTCGGTTTCTCGTGATTCTGCGGTTACTTTAGCGATCAATCCCAAATTTAATGTGGTGGTCCCACTCAGGTCTAGACCAGTTGGGTTAATAGATTGGGTTCCTATCTGCCGTGGGTAGAGAGTGATACTCCGGAAAGTGTCCGAAATTTACGGGAACGTTGCCGTCGCCTATATTTGAATAGAGTAGTACATTCACGATGGAAAGCTGTGAAAACGTGAGATGAGTTATCATTGGACATACGTTTTGCACCAAACTTTTGGTGCGGTTTAACTAGTATATATATAAACCGATTTTTCAAGAAATTTGTTTAAGACCACTAAAACAAAGAAGACAATTTTGTACAGGAACAGAGTTTCGTTTCATTCCGACTTCATTTTGATCCCTATCTTTCACTTGGATCACTTTTCTCATCTCCTCCCATCCCTTATGTTTTTCTAGATCTGGGCCTGTATGTATTCAGTGACGGATCCAGGGGGAAGAAGGGCGAATTTAGGGAATTTTTTTTCTTGATAATTCATTATTTCAAAAATTTGCGTTTCAGGATGATTAATTAGTTCTAAATCCCGAAATTTTGAATCCGTAATGTTGATTCGAAATATTAAGAACAGAGGTTTCTAGTAAAAACTGTTAGAAAATAAAAATGTCTAACTTAAAAAAAATGATTTATTTTAATTAATATGTACCACGTTTTAAACTATTGCTGAACATCGGTAATGTTAAAAAATAGTATGGTATTGTTCAGGGCCGGGTTTGACAGAGAAGATAAGGGGAGAATTCTAGTAAAGGGGTAATGGAGGCCAATAATTATTAAACTTGTGCATATTTCGTCAATTTTTAATGACTTCAAAAACAAATAGGAAAATGCTACATTGGAATGGAAATCAAGTGTCTTTTGCAATGTTACGGCCCAAATGACCGCCCTCCCCCCTCCATTTACTTTTTTCTGGATCCGGGGTTGGTGCTGTTACATTACTTATTAAGAGTGTCTTTCTCATTAATATTGATTGCTCTGTGGTAAATCAAAAGCTTAGAAAAGGATGATTAAAAGACTTGGAATGAAATTGTTTACTGCAAAAGAAAGGCGGCTGGATATTGGAATATCTGTAAATGGACTTCTGAGTATTGTTTTTAGCGATATTTTATTGACAAAGTGGTCTGAACTGTTGAACATTTTATCCGTTGCAATAGCATATCATTTATTAATTAATAGACTGGGGGCTAACAAATATTATTTATTTTGAATTATATATTTATATGCTTCTGTTTTGAGCCTCTATCAATATTATTATTTAACCTGTAAGTCTACCCGCAATATGAAACAAAATTGAAGACGGAACAAAATACGAACGAAATTAAACAGAAGAATGCCATAGTGAATATAATTATGGTAGCAAGTATTGGTTTATTCCTTATTATTATTATTATTATTCGCTGTTGTACGACGTTAAGGTCGTACAACCGTTTCGTTATATTCGTCGACGTTAAGGTCGTACAACAGTTTCGCTCATTCGTACTCAGTTTCGCTATATTCACAACGATATTTAATTCATTATCGAACTACATATTTATTTGCATATAAGATATTTTATATGAAATTTATATACCGTTGCATAAAAAACTACTTTCAAAGGAGAAAAATTACCCTAGCAAACATTCCAGAGTTTTTTTTACAACAAGCAAGCAAATATGAACACCAAAATTTACAGTATAATCGGAGACTTCACTTTAATCATTTATGCTCTTTTTTTTCGTAAATATTTGGTAGAGATTTTGTAAATTAAAAGAATAAAAAGTCATTTCTCTGCGCACTTTTCTTAAAATATTAAAAGTCTGATTATCTGCATCGCTTTTCTTGAAGAATAACACCAATGGCGTTAAACTGAAAAAATAAAACCCACACGAGAATTTTTCACACTCCTTTTTCGACTCTTTCATGCCACTAACGTATTTCGGAAAAAAAAAACACATCAATTTATTCTCTTTTAGTGCTGTTTTCATCTCACATTCTCCCGCTTTTCGAGCGCCAGACGTTTTTATCGTCTTCCTATAGGGCTACAAAACCTGAAGCTCTGAAGCAACTCTTCCTATCAGAGCCAAGCATGTCCACCTTCATCGTGACCAGTTCCTTTGCTGAACCGTCATGACTGCTGCCGTCACTACTCGAGATAGTTGCGACCCAAGACGGCCGAAAATGAGCGACAAAGAGGAAGGGGGGAAGGTGTTGCACGGAAAGGAGAGAGAGAGTGTATGTGGCGTCTATTGTCCATTTACGAAGAGAGATTTTTGGATTGCAGAAACAAGACATGACAGATGTTACTTCTTCCTTCTCCTTCACATTTTACTTTCCACTAAGGTATTACTTGTGTTTTTATTTTTTTTTGGATCTTATGATTTATCATAAGAATTGAATATCAAAACAAATCAAATAAAGTTAATTTTTTATTCCTTAGATTCAAGAATGTCTCTGATTGAGTCTGCTTTTTAAAGAAGCACGGATAATCAATTCTGAGATCCGATTAATCAATCAATCAATCTTCATCCTCCTCCTTCACATTTTTCTTTCGCATTTGTTAGAAAATCGTTTTAAATTTATAGACCATCGAAGAGTAAGAGAAGTACAGTCGCTCAAAAAAATATCGGAACACTATGGTTGATTACAGAATTCAGAAAAAATATCTGGCAACGATTTTTTTAGAAATTAGTGATCTGTCAACCTTCGTGTCACGTCACAGGAAGGTTGACATATTACTAATTTCTAAAAAAAATCGTTGTCAGATGTTTTTCCCTGAATTCTGTAATCAACCATAGTGTTCGGATATTTTTTGAGCGACTGTACATATTCGACTCTTCTTACACCACGAATTTTTTTTCTTCGCCTCTCTGATGTGTAGAGAACTAACGTATAATTTTTTAATTTTCCAAGCATGTTTTTATTTATTTATTTTTTATGCACATTTCATTTTTTTTGTGTGTAATGAATGAAAAAAATCTATCCAAAACAGAATTACTTTTGGTACTATAATAAATACCGAAATATATTTTCAGTAT
This sequence comes from Ryuthela nishihirai, assembly GCA_038380435.1. Classification (NCBI taxonomy): domain Eukaryota; kingdom Metazoa; phylum Arthropoda; class Arachnida; order Araneae; family Heptathelidae; genus Ryuthela; species Ryuthela nishihirai. The sequence continues at coordinate 31,872,115 of JAWZYU010000011.1, read as the reverse complement.
AGTAATTTTTTTCTGGAAAAGGATGGAGGTAATCTAAAAGCTCGATCAGGCTTGTTTTGGTTTTTCATGCAGCATACAAGCATATATACGAACACATAACCATACCATCCCGGACTCGAACCCAGACCTTGGTAGCTGAAGTGTCGTCGCGAGCCAACGCGATACCTTTGCGCCACTAGGCGGTACATATTGATAACTAACGTTAAATCGTGCTTAATGTAGTGTTTAATAATTTTCAGAGATAGTACATTTTATCTCTCAATGTAAACAATTATCAGTTAATAGTAAATGCACAGATTTTCTGTTGACTCATAATTCAAGTAATATTATTGTGGAAAACATGAGTTTCGCCGATGAGGGGGATTCGAACCCTCGCCTCCCAGTTACATGCCAGGTGGTGGATGAGAGCTGAGTGGTTAGAACACCCTGTCATGCATTTACTGGGAGACGTAAGTTAAAGTATCATCGACGAATCTCATTTTTTCCCCACAAAAGTATTTCTTGAATTCTCTGTCAATAGATAATCTGTGTATTTATTATTGATTGGTTCTTGCAATAACAAATCTTTACCGTGAGCGATTTCCGTATTTACATCTATACTGGGTAATGTTGGAAAGTTGCCTTTCCAGATCATAGATAGCGTTAAGAGAGGGAAGATCGTTCGTAGCACCGTATATGATCCAATGTGGGGAAGATATTATAAGTCAAAATTAGTGGCTAATCGATGGGACAGGTGATAGTTTAGTAGTTATAACAACTGGCATGTAACTGGGAGGGTATAATCGAGTTCCACTCATCGGCGAAATTCATTTTTCCATAAAAGTATTTCGTAAACAATTATATTAATTTTCAATAGAGAAGAAATATTATGTTGAGCCAGGTAAAATGCCGTAACCTTGTAGCGGAGGATTTATAGAGTTATATCCCCTGAACCCCACTTTGAGGGCTTTAATAACATGAATTCTGATGAAATGCTCGTAAATCAGAGATTCAATCATGCCAAGAAACCCTAGTATTAGACTCAAACATACATATCAACCTTCACTCACTATTATAACTTTCTAGGTATTGACCAGGATGGATGCATTTATGTCATTCAAATCAAGAAAATTTCTTCTTTACGATGGATATTAATCACTAAACAGTTTCATATGTATTAGAACATCAAACACACTATATATGATACGTTTAATCAGAAAACTCACCATGTCCCTTTAAAAAGAAACGAGTTAAGATCAGAATGAGAATCTATGAGGAGCCCAATATAGTATCCAAACCATCCGTAAGTTGTTAAAATTCAAGAAAAGGAAGCGAATCTCAAAACGTTTTATGTCATAATTTGAATCAGAAACAAACCTAGACACGTTTAGTTAGTTAAAAATTTACCTTATTGATTTTAAGTTTTAAAATTGCAATGTCTATCAGCGAGATAAACAAAAGCTTCCCCTATGCAAATTGTTTATTAAAATACCTAGAACTACATTGATCATACGTGGTAGGATTCAAACTGGAAACTACAGATTATGAGATTGGTGTTCTACTAACTAAGGCAACCTCCGGCCATGTGATGAGAGGGGTATCATAAGCTAAAAAAATAACCTACGTTTATTCCCTTATAAAAAGCGGAAAATGAGTAAACTATTGTTCCGCTATATCTTTCGAAAACGGGAGTAAAGGAGTTATGTGGCAAATTAAAAGTTGTGGAATGTATAGGCTTTAAAAATATTTACACTCCAATGTTTCCTACATCGTTTAAAAATATTTACACTCCAATGTTTCCTACATCGTTTAAAAAGGAGTAGAAATATGGAAACGATTGCTCCGCTTATCTTCCGAGCATAATGGCAGAGGGGTTGGGCTGTTTTACCTCTGAGCGGCACTTTTTTGCCCACCATGGGCTAAATGGCCAGGCCACATGGACCCCGAAGGTTCAGAGAAGGTTGGGGGAGGGGACCCACTGGAACAGCTGTTGGGAGACAGATGGTAGCCTCCCGTCAAGGCCATCCAGCGTGTTCTTTAACGTGCACAGGGTATGGCTCTCCCACACACGGACCACGGCTTAACGTCCCATCCAACGGACGGCGGCCTTTCCAAGCACATCGGTGTCCCCTACTGACCGTGGGCAGGGAATTTTGCGGAGATAAATCTCAACGCTGACCCAGCAGGGACTCGAACCTGGGAACTACAGATTACGAGCCTGGCGCGCTACCGACTAAGCCACCCCCGCTCCAATGGCAGAGGGGAATAAGGTCACGTGTCAAATGAACGTTTGCGACGTTGGAACTGGTAGCATAATTATTTCAAGGCTCTATCTTCCCCTCAAAGAGGACATAAACGTTGGTCGATCGGAACGAGTAATGTCCGAAACGAAAACTTCTGACGTCGGGGTGTCATGGACTACCTCAAATCATGCCCCTCTTTCCTCCTCTTCAAGGGGCTTTGGTGGCTCAGTCGGTAGCGCGCCAGGCCACATAATCTGCAGTTCCCAGGTTCGAGTCCCAGCTGAACCAGCGTTGAGATTTATCTCCGCAAAACTCCCCGCCCTGCCCACGGGCAGTAGGGGATAACGATGGGCTTGGAAAGGCCGCCGTCCTTCGGATGGGACGTTAAGCCGTGGCACCGTGTGTGGGAGAGTCACACCCTGTGTACGTTAAAGAACACGCTGGATGGCCTTGACGGGAGGCTACCATCTGTCTCTCAACAGCTGTTCAGGTGGGTTTCCTCCCCCAACTTTCTTTGAGCCTTCGGGGTCCTTGTGACCTGGCCAATTTAGCCCATGGTGTGCAAAAAAGTGCCCGCTCAGAGGTAAACCAGCCAACCAAACCTTCCCTTCTAAAGATTGGAAGTGAAATTTAACGAAGTGTATTGTAACAAGCCATATGTCAAATGAAAGCTAAAAATTGTGAAGGGTAACAAAGAGAATGTAACGATTTCCTCCTCCAATGACCGTAAAGCAATAGGTGATTTTAGTGACAAAATTTCCTGCCAAATCGATATTAAAAAGAAACAAAAATATATATGTAAACTGAAGATTTTGAATAATACCTATCTTCTCATAACTGCTCTGAGCGTATGAAAGTAAAACATGCCAATAATGAAATCACGTACTCACTCCGAATGAAAATGTGGACCAAAACCTACTTCTCTTACCCAAAAAATTATATGCGACTTGTCTTCCTGTGTAGTTAATAAGAATGGAATAAATAATGCCATCACTGGCATGTTTTACATTTTTCTTGTTTTACTTTTTAGAACGTATATATAAGGAAAGCAGACATTTTAATTTTTCTTTACTTCATATGAAAGGATAAAAACTGTTTTATATCAGTATTTTATCATTTATAACTGACATAAAATTGAAATATTTTTCAGCTGTACAATGTCCACGTTAAGAAACGAATCACATTCGTCTGTTTTCTCTTATTTTTTTAATCCGAAATATTAAAAAGATAAACGTACAATAAAACCATATAAAAATTACGTGGCCATCCTCTTCGTTTAAAAATATCCATATTTCCACGTTTTCTTGTAATGGAAGGTTTTCTCTTCTCCAAAGTAATATTCTCTTTCGTCTCCCTTGAAAGAATACTTTTCCATTTCAATGTAGGGTCTTAAAGAATGTAATATTTTATGGCTCAGCTACAAATGAGTTTTCTTAGTGTGCTTTACCTCTCTAAAGGCTGAGAAGTATTTAAACATTGCAGCAGCATATGAATTATAGTCATGTTTCTAAGCAATCTCTTGGGTATGGGACGGCAAGTTAGCTGCTGGTTTTTATTTAATCCGTTTCAAAAGTAAAACGACGTAAAAGTCTTCGCATTTTTTATGAACATCACTGTGTTTATTTCAAGAATTCCAGATACATAATTCAGTTTCTCATTCATATTAAACCCTCCACTGTTTTAATCATCAAAGCGATGTAGCTTTTTTTTGTTTCCTGCTTTCTTCTAACTTGTTATAAATCTCTACGGGTTTCACAGGAATACTCTGAGCTATGTCTGCTGAAACTAGCTGATATCTAAACGTTTTTTTTTAATTTAAAAGACGAAATAGCTTAAATGTTTCACTCTTTTTTTTAATACTTATGTATTCGTAGAAACCGTTGAGAATTTCAAGTTTTGTTCCCTGTGCGATGTTTTTTTTTTTTTAATATTTCTTTAAATCCAGGGAAGTACACAGGAAAGGGCCTTGTGAAAATTAATGCGATATTAGCTTTGGAAACTTCGCGAAAAATGTTTCATGTTTGTTTCTTAATTAATTTGCATATATTTCTGTATCTGTTGATAAATTATTAACCAAGTTCCATTTGTGACTATATTTTTGTCGTTTGAGGCAAACACATATGACGCAGAGTCATGAACAAATCAACAATAATACACACTTGGATTTCAACAACTTAAAAAAGATCATTTCTCATTACTACTCGTGTCAGTACTAGTTATGTGTTTGGTGCTTAGTTTTTTACTCTCAGAAACTACTTTTATCTTTCTTCCGTCTCCTCTATTTTTTAGGTATATCGTCCCATGGCCGAGTGGTTAGCGTTCTTGGCTACTGATCTAAGGGACCTGGGTTCGAGCCCCGGATAAGACATGGATGTGTGTATCGTTTTTATGCTGAGGTCCTGCCATTCTTTCAGATCTTCTACTATGGCATATTAACTGACAGGCTCCTGTCAGACCTCTGTGGCAAGCAGCTGCTTGAGGGTTTTTTTATTTATCTTAAAAGTAAACCATATGTCACCTTGAGACAAGATACTCTTAAGGTAAATCGTAGTTGAAGGAACTACTTAAGGGAGCGAGATTTCAGATAAACACGTAACAGACATCCGAAGTCCAATATGAGTTCTAGGGTTCAACTCCCTTCCCATTACTGGCGGGAGTGGTTCAATTATTAGAGCTCCACGTTCGTAAACTGCAGTTGTCAGGTTCGAGTCCCAATTGTGTCAGTAATGAGATTCACGTCCTCCAAACACTGTTTCTTCCCTTAATAAGAAAAGGCCACCGATGGTATTGGAGAAGCCACCATTCGTCGCAAGGAACTTTAAGCCGTGGCTCCATGAATAGGAGAGCTACACTCTTGGTGGGAAGCTGCCATTTTTATCTTAACAGCTGTCCAGTGAGTCCCACTACCCTAGTATTCTCTGAGACCCTGGGTTCCTTGTGACCAGGCAAATTTGCCCATTGGATGTAAAAGAGTGCGATCAGAAGTAAAACAACCCGTCGCATTATAAGGGAATATCTGAAAGCTCTCTACTACTAGGATGCCACAAAGAATAAATAAATGAAGTTTAAAACGCATGCTGTTTAAAAAGCATTTTGTACTCAAAATCATACATCTCACTTCCTTACTAATTACTAATTGTAACAAAAATGCAGTGGGAATTCTATCATATTTCGCAATGACTACTCCAACATCCAAGCCTAGCTACTGTGTTATGTTCTTGAAGGCCTGCTGTCTCAAAAGTAAATATGTAGTGTGTGAAGGAAGACATTAGTGAACCCCACGTAAATCTCTTTGGGGTACTTTCTTGGAACTGCGGATGCTCTCAAGTGTGGTACGTAAATTCGTATTCAAGGGGTTGTAATCCAAGCAATCTGTAAAGGGACCGGACTTTATGAACACCCTGTATATTGTTGCATAGTCAACTTTGACTTCATATGTAACAGATACATTCACTGTCATCGTGATAGTTGTTAGAGTAATCTAGAAATAGTTAGACTTAAAAATGGCTTGCTGGATTATCAATGTCAGTATCTTCACTGATTGTAAGGAATTTATTTAGATTTACTTGGAAGTTTAGAGAAAGGGTCTAAGGTGGTAGCTCATGTGGAAGCGATAGTCCGTGCTCCGCTGGGTACGCAGAAGTAATCTACGGTATCAATTTTATTCAACTTAGTGGATTTCGTAATCGCTAGAAAATTTATTTTGTCGTGTAAGACCTGATTAAACAACTAAAACAGATTTCACCAATTTATTGCTCATCCCAGTTCGGTTCTTATTTCTTGAGTAGGTTCATTTGGCTAAGGATCCATTCCACTTCAGCATTCCATGAAAGCACAGAGAGTAAGCAGAGCAAATCTAGCAAATTCGTTGAGTGGATTTAGGCCGGAGGCACCTCGGTATAAGCTGATTTAATTCCATGGTTGGATATACTGGCAGTCAGTCCATTTTACCACTGTCAGGTCAGTCTGCTTCATACGATACAAATACACTATTTTAAAATAGTAACCTAAAGAGACAGCGAAGGTTGCGTTAAATTTAGGTAAAAAGGATTTTGAAGCACGAACTTGAACCGAAATAAAAATAGACTGTTACGGATACATGCTTTATTAAAGTATGAACAAACTCAATCGTCCCTTCCTCCCTCTTTCTAAATCTTTGATCGACTTACCCTTTCAGCAATGGTTGACACTTTATAGGATCGGATTTAGTGTTTCACCGAAATCAAACGCTTCATATATGAGAGACAAAATTACATAGCAGTTATTGAAATGGGCTTAGAAATTTATTTTAAGCAAAATTTTAATCGTTAAAAAAGAAGCTTTTAAAAATAGTATTTAAAAAAGGTAAAAATAAAACGAAAAAAAAAAAAAAAACCCGTCAAATTTCAAGCCATAAGTGAATTGAAAATTTTGCAAGCTAGACAGATTCTAAAAAATATCAGATCTAGCTGGAAAAAGGATAATTTGGCAATACTGCTTAAAAAAATCACACATATATATAAATATTAGCTATAGCCCGCCAAAACATTGTGCAAAACGAATTTCTTCTCAGTGGTCACTCTTAAGTTTTCATCACTATTTATAGTCAATGTGACACACGAGCCATCCACCGTTGCCCGATCCTCCCAGATTCACAATGCATTCGAGGTCGCAATTCCCGTTCCATTACAGACAGGAAACTGATTATTTTACCCAACATGAGGTTACACAGGCGGAACCCAATACACGAAATTTGAGAGCATTTGGGCAGGTATCCGGAGCATTACAGACAAGCACTGACTGGCAAGGGGCGCTAGACTCTGTAGCGTCTCGGGCCTTCAGTGTAACAACCTCCCCTCCCCCATGTCTTCATAAGTACATTTTTTTTAAAGAAATAATAATTCTTATTTTACACAAGTTCCACGGAATTGGGGAAAAATTATTTTTAGCAGTAAGAACTGTCAACAGAATAAATATTTAAAATTTTCAAAGAATCGCAAAAATCGAGTTTTTTATTGCAACCAGTATATCAATCATTAGAAAAAAGTGATTGTTACTTTTTTGCAATTTTAATGTAATTAAAAAAGTTTTGTAAATTTAACGCAACCTTCGCTGTCTCTTTAGGTTACTATTTTAAAATAGTGTATTTGTATCGTGTGAACTAAACAAACACTGATTACAGGGGATAAAAATGCATCGAAAAAGAGATCAAACTGTTCTAAAAGTTAGGGTGATAGTTCAGCTACTGCACACGGTGACTTCAGCACACTGTAGAAGAAACACATGTATTCTCTATCGGTGCGCCCTCCTGTTTGGATAGTGCTATTAATTATTACGATGATAATTTTGTTTTCATTGGTTTTGTTTTTTGACATAACATATATGTTTGATTACTAATGCATTTATTTTGACAAAAGTTTTTTTTATTACTAATAAAACTTTAACTATTCTCCAGTAAGGATATGACAGTAATATTGGACAAGTTTTTTTTTCATTTTATGAAAGCAATACTGAACAAGGTTTTTAATTTTAACAAAGCAATATTGAACAAGTTTTTTAATTTTATGAAAGCAATATTGAACAATTTTAAATTTTTTTATGAAAGCAATATTGAACATTTTTAAAATTTTTATGAAAGCAATATCGAACAAGTTTTTTCCTTATTTTATGAAAGCAATATTGAACAAGTTTTTTCTGATTTCAAGAAAGCAATATTGAACAAGTTTGTTTTAGTTTTTATTTTTAATTTTATGAAAGCAGCTAGAAATTAGGCTCTTACATTGGTCCGACAACCCAATCAATCTGTCCTTATGATGTCGGTGATTTGGCCCGATATGCTCATGAGAATTAAGCACATCTGTTGTAAAGTGCATTGCATTCATGGCTGGAAATTTGCAATTTTGAAAACAATGTTCAGTTTTTAAAATATTAGGTATTTTAACAGTAAAATGGCAAGAATTTTTTTCAATAGGTATTAATAAAATGTTAGCACATTTTTGGAATCTTTCATTAGTTCAAATTTCCATCTTTAGACGACGCTAAATTCAAAAAATGATAAACTTATTCTGTTACGAAACGAGCATTTTATATTCTCAAGAGGCGATTGCTCTATCTGGTTGTGAATATTTTAGGTCTACTCAAACAAAAGCATTATTAAAACGTCTTCAAACAACACAGAGTTTCAGAACATGTCCCAAAAATGCATTGAAATACGACCATGTCATTTGTGCATGCAGTTTCTTCTAGACATTAAATCTTGAAACAAACTAACATTGCTTTGGAACAAACTAACATGCATTTTCCTTTAAATCTTTACACGTTCAATCAAGAATCACTAAAGCAAAATCGCACATCCTGCTGACATTGACCCTTTTACGACCATTCTTTTTACCCTTTTCTTTAACTCTAGAGAAAAGAAACCAATTCGTCGTGATTTATGCTTTTTCCAAACAACATAACAAATCAGCAAAGATAAGAAATTCGACGTACATCAGGGGAAAAAGGGTCAGAAGAAAAAAATGCAAATAATGCTGCTTCCGCCATACGCTCCTTGTCGCCCTCCCCATTTTGTCAACTGTCAAAGATGCCCAAGATAAAAAATAAAAAAGACGAGAAAGAGATAAGGGAAAAAAACAGTCTCCAAACAGTACTATTCTCCGTGGGGTATTGCCATCGAAGTAGTTTGTCCTCCCCTGTGATAAAGTCTGCTGTCACTGGTGTAAAAATCAAGTGGACATTATGCAGCAGGCATCGCAATTGTGAATCACGTTCATGCATCCTGGAGGACTACCATTCCGTCTCTCTTATTTACAGTGAGGACTCGGGACGTCAGTCTATTACCCTTTGTCCAAACTTCCTTCTCTGTCGCTTTCCGCGCTTCACCGTCCCTAGGTGACACTTGGCCCCAAACCTCCTTGTCACGATCCGACGAACGCGAGCTTTGCATGCGAATGCCGCTATTAAAATATGGTGTCTTTTACAGCTGACGCATTGGAATTCTCTGTCTCGTGTTTGCTCTTTATTCTGCCGATTTTAGAAGATTTTGCTTTGGTTCGGGGGAGGGTATAGGCTGGAAAGAAAAGCGGTGTTCAAGATTTGTGACGTGGCTATCGAAGTCAGCTATAAATCGAAGTTATCCAGCCCTACTACGGCAGCTTTCCCCCATAGCTTTTGTTTAAAGTATCGTGCTTAATGTCTTCGCCTAGAGTATTTTCCCATGGATTTACCTGAGATAAAAGTTATGGAAATGTTTTTTTTTTTCCATTTTGACACTATTTGGATTTAGGCAGAATTTTCTGTTCAGTATATGCATTGGAGTAACCAGGAATTTCGGAAGGAGAGTTGAACATTTTTATTAATATTAGCTGATTCAATAATAATTATTTAAAACATTTTCACGAAGGAAAGGTTTTAAACCACAATTCACCCCCTCCCGTTCCTCTCTGACTCTGGTACTGTGCAGACTGATTCAAAATTCGTGCAACCCGAAATATAAATGCTTATTATTTCGCGACAACTGAAGGGAAATAAATACCGATTCTAAAGGGGGCAACCCTGCAGTCACTGACATATGCAACACAGTTCAGTTTATTTCTAGCTCTGTGAGTTCTTTGTTGGTGACCTTTATTGTACTAGTTGTCATAACGAAATTTTCCCAATCCGAAGTGTATATGTATAAGTAGAGTGATCAGACGTTCCCGTTTTCTGGGGACAGTCCCTTATGAAAGTTATGTCCTCCGACGAATAAATCTCTCGGAATTTGTTTTTGATATATTGTTTTTAAATATCGAATAAATTATGCATCAGATCTTTCAATATTAAATAGTACTGGTAATTCTACTATTTTTTTTTGCATTTTTTGTCAATAATGCAGGTGATTAAAACATCGTGGCTAGAATTTTGTGATGAAAGTCATCAATTTCGAGCTGTCAGACAAGGATGATACAACGTCATCATTTTCCGGGGACGTCTGGTCAATCCTTCAAAATAAATCATCAAAACTCTTAGGATCTTTTTCTTTAAATATTGTCACTATATATACATGTATGATGCAGATGAAACTAATAAATCCTATATTATGCATACATATGTACAAAAGTATTCACTGAAAATGCTGATATTTTTCGAAACGCGATGATATAATATTTTTGTAGATATCTAGAAAATATAACATTGTTTTATGAAAATATATGATTAATATTTATATTTTATAGTAAAATATGAACGTTTGTTAGAAAAATAAAAACTTTTTAAGTATAATATTGTTACGAATTAAAATGGATGAGAACTCAGCGTGAGTTCAAGTAAATATTTTACAATGTTAATTACAATACAATTCAATTTATTACAAAAGCATGGATGAAATTATTTATACAAACTAAGTCAACCGGCACGAAACTCTATAACAATACAAAGATAAACTTTCAGAAGAATCCATTATTTTAATTCTATTCACACCCAAATCACAAAAAAAGGCTAAAATCAATCAATGAACAATAAAATCATGTTGGTAAATATATATTCAATATATAAGAATATCCTTACCAATTACTAAACAAACTAAATAATTATACATTAAATGACTTCCTTCTAAGGTTTTAGTCATCAAGTACTCCAAAACTGCGGCAGGTGTACTGGTTTCTCAATTCCAATTCTTTTCAGACGTTAATCACCACCACTAGACGATAAAGTCTTCTTTCCCTTTACTAGTTTACTAACACGATCCACACTAATAAACTAATCAACTTCACGCGCACTCACCATATAAAATACTTCTTTTCTAAACACTTATCGAGTATATACTGAGATTAACTATGTCCCCTTTCACATATCAATAACTACAACTTAGCAATTCTATCTTTCCTATTTTTCATATCGGTTCTATATTCCACTTCGTTGGTTACATAATTCTCATGCAGAAGCATACGCGAGCGTTCATGACACATTTATCATAAAATTCATTGTAGCATGTTCATCTATCGTAACATGTTTTCGTGTGACTTGTATAATAGCTAGAGCTACCAGCAGTACACTATCGAAACAAACCCGCAGATTGAATGCTTCTTGTCAAAAAAAAAAAAACCCACATCACTCGTTGTGTAGTACAGTCCAGGAACTCTCATTCTTATTGGTTCTCCATTTAAATGTTTAGCCACTTAGAAATAACCACCACGAAATGTCACTTTGAAGAACACAATTTCATTTTCGTCAACATATTCTAGGGACCTGAACTACATGTAGTTGGGTTGGATTGTTTTACCTCTGAGCGGCACTTTTTTCTACACCATGGGCTAAATGGCCAGGTCACATGGACCCCGAAGGGTCACTGAAGGTTGGGGGAGGGGACCCACTGGACAGCTGTTGGGAGACAGATGGTAGCCTCCCGTAAAGGCCATTCAGCGTGTTCTTTAACGTGCACAGGGTATGGCTCTCCCGCACACGGGGCCATGGCTTAACGTCCCATCCGACGGACGGCGGCTTTTCCAAGCCCATCGGTGTCCCCTAATGACCGTGGGCAGGGCGGGGAATTTTGTGGAGATAAATCTCAACGCTGATCCAGCAGGGACTCGAACCTGGGAACTACAGATTACGAACCTGACCCCCCCCCCCCGCCCCGAACCCTATAGGGTATGTGTCGGATGCAGTGGGGGAGACATTTCAGCTCGTTATTTAATACCTGGAGCTCAACATCTTCCTGGAGCAACTTTCCTGGAGCTCCGATCTTCTTTTGTACAGGAGTGGGATTTAATGCCGCAGGACCTTCTTACTGCCCTCGTGAACAGCATGCAACATCGATATGACAGTTGTATCGCTGTCAGAAGTCATCAGACACCTTACTGAACTCTCGTCTACGAGCGGATACATCTTCAGGTAACTTGTCCATTTGTCACTGTATTGCACTACAGTGCATTATTCCAGTTTATCCGGTATTTTATGTCAGTTATATCGCACATTTGTTTCTTCCTTCCATATTCCATTGCACTGAATCGCATATGTGATTATTCGTCTAATAATTTTCATTTTATTCATTTTTCCACCTTTGCTTAGCTTTTGGAAACCAGTGTATATTCAGCTCGTTAGTATTTACTTTAAGGTCCGTGTACAGGAAAGCCGTACCCTGTGCACGTATGGCGTAGACAAAATATTTCCATCTGTCTCTTATCATTTGTCCAGTAAACCTTCTTTGAGCCTTTGAGGTACTGTGATGATCCATTAGGGTTGATCTCCTTGAAATGCTTGTGATCCACATTTAGCCCATTGTGTCTAAAATTACCGCTTAGAAAGTAACCCCCCACCCTGTTCTATATTTGATGCAAGATAATTTTCATTAATGCAATTTTATTCCATAGGATTATCGTTGACATCATCAAAAGTCTTGCACCTTATCTGTGCTGCCCATCGCTCTCGATTTGAGAAGAAAATTTAAAATATTTTTCATCACCTAATAAAAATATGTACATATGAATGCAAAAACAAAATTAGATAAACCAACATTTTCAGGGAAATGCGGATATCATGCAATAAACCAAACGTTTCAGAGAAATGCGCATATCATGCAATAAACCAACTGTTTCAGAGAAATGCAAATGTCATGTAATAAACCAACTATTTCAAAGAAATGCAAATACCAGGTGATAAACCAACTGTTTTAGAGAAATGCAAATATCGTGCAACAACCAGCTTTTCAGAGAAATGCAAATATCATGCAATAAACCAACTGTACAGAGAAATATAAATACCATGCAAAAAACGAAATGTTTGGGAAAAGTGCAATTTAAAATATAAGGTTCTCATATGTTACAAGATCTGTCTGAGAGAAAAGCAAGAAAAATACAAAGCTATTTTCCTTCGTATCACGATGCTGAACAAGAATCCGATCTGTAGCTCACAAACTACCCTTCCTCCCCCATCCTTCTCATTGTTTACTTCGGGAAAATGTTTTTATTTCCCTTTTGTAAAAGTGACTCTCAGATTCTGCTAGGGTCAACAGTACAGTGAAGAAGATCTCAATACTCGAGTTTTCTTCCTGTATCAGATTCTTATATTTGGTTTTAGAAAAATGGAGATGTATCATCAATAGCGTTGTCTGGTGTCGACGCATCAGAAACTACAGTATTGAAGATATTGCAGAAAACATTTACTCTATTACTTTTTGGTTTTTATTTTACCGTGTCTTACATATTTTGCATCTTTTATAAGATATTTCTTAGATGGCATTTTTATCTCTGCATTCATGCAGAGAGACGACGCAAGGGGCAGCTTTCTTGATGTGATTTCAGTTTACCAGGTTCGGTCCGAACTGTTATAACTTATAAATTTTCTCCGACTTTCCACGACTAGTAAATCAGAATGCAAACATTATGAATGATGGGAAAGGATATTTTTCGCCGAGTGAGGTATTAAGTGATACATTGTTTAGGACCCGATCATTATGAAACATATCATCTAGAAAAAAATATCTAGAACATTGGCTTCCAAACTTTTTAGTGCCACCGACCTACTATGAATTGTCTATCTTTCTGACAATCCCCTAGCAAATCCATCTCTCTCCACAGACCCTTTTCCCATCGTTTTTGATATATTTTAATCAAAAATAGATCCTCGCGAAGAGGATTCTCTAAAAATCCAAATAATGGGATCTTATTCTTTATCTGTTGTACATTTATTCGCTGTTTTGTAATTTATTGAGTGGAGATATTCAATACTTCAGAAATACATCATTCTTATGTCATCACAAGGCAACTGCATCTTGTGATAGCAGTGTTGCCATACCGAATTGATATAATTCCAACCAAAAGGCAATCTAACTTAAAGCAGCTATTGTACTCAAGGTAAATGTTCTATTGCCGTAAGAGCTATCTGCAATATTGAAACTAATATGTAAATCACCTTTCTTTACTTCGCGAAATCCTAAGGGACTGGGGACCAGGAGTTGGGAACCAATTTATCTAAAGGGTGAACGTCCTTAGATTGGATTAGAACGGAATTAACTCCGTTATTTAAAATATGCCAATATGCAGTTATTTAAAACATGCATACATATATTATACATTTTAGAAAGTTTGTCTCTCTGTCTGTCTGTTTGTTAGAGAACTAATCCTAAACGGTGAGAGCTAGGATCACCAAATTTCGTCTACAACTTCATTTCATCGTAACTTAGTGCACTGTAAGGGTTCCGACCCTATAAAATTAGATTCTGCCACAAACGTTGGCCATGGAACATTTGTCTACTGATACTCTCCCCATTGATAAGAGAATATTACTCCATTTATAATTCTCAACTATCCATTGTAAAGTAGGTGATGGGAGCGCCTCAGATATTTCTAACACTCGCAGAAGAACGTTGATCCAGACCCTTCACAGCTAGGAACTCGATCTCTGAAATCTAAGCAGAAAGATGCAAATGGAACCAGCATACCAAATTTCGCTCGCACCTATCGATCAAATATCTTCCTAATTATAGGGAACTGCAAACTTCCGTCATCAGTGACGACACCCGGGACGTAAATTAATTTCCGCGCACCCTTTCGGAATACTCCTGGAACTTGCTACTCTTCAGTCATTTACTATACGTTAAGGCCCAAGAAATGCCGGGTAATTCTACTAGAAATAATATGCATATTATAATATCTATTATATAAGTTTTTTTTTTCTGATTTTCTGAGTAGTAAGCAATAGGTTCTAAATCTTTGGCTCTCTTTGGTTACTATGCAGATCCCTGTCATCTGAAATGTTCACTATAGAGAGTAAACTTTTTATTTAGGCATATATTGTCGAAACTAGTTGAACCTAAAAATATGAGTCGTACAATGCATTATTGCTAATGACGATTGTGATAAAATATTTTCTGTTATAAAAGAGTTATGCACAACCATTACTGAAAAAGTTGAATTGTAAAGAAACGGGAAAAATAAATACAATCCGGTAATGAAGTAACGAATAAATAAGCCTAAGCAAATAGAAAAGTATCTAAATGAAAATATTAAAAAAGTACAAAGTAAAACAACCCATATATAAATATAGTAAATATAATGCGACGAATAAAACCAATAAATACACTGAGGTGCCATTGAATTAGGGAAAGCAACCTAGTAACGTGTTAGACCCCTCTGGCCCTGATAACGGCCGCCAGACGACGAGGCAAGGACTCCAAAAACTTGCGTAAATGTTCCACAGGTATGGCGACCCATGCATCCTCCAGGACTGTCCACAATTCTCTCAAGGTCGTCGCTGATGGGACACGAGCCCGAACACTCTGCTCGAGGGTATCCCAAAGATTTTTGATGGGATTTAAATCTGGGCTTCTAGGTGCCAATTCATTATTTCAAAGTCAGCAGAATGCTCCTGCAAACATACAGTAGCCAACCTGGACCTGTGAGATGAACAGTTGTCTTTCTGGTAGATATCATCTCCATTTGGATGCATGATGACCATAAATGGGTGTAAATGGTCAGCCATGAGTCCTAAGTACAGGGATGCATTGAGAGTCACACGTACCAATGGTCCCATAGACGTCCAATTGAAGATACCCCAGGCCATCATGAGCCACCACCAGCTTGTACTCTTCCGACCTGACATGCAGGATCCATGGCTTCATGGGGTTTGCGTTGTTTTGTTTGTTTTCGTTGACAATTTCGGAGATCGAGTACCATATCCGTCGGGCATCTACGATCTGCCCTCTGTCAAATGCATCTAAATCCCGCGCCTTTCCCATTAGCTTCTCACGACGAATGCTTAGGGAAGCCAAAGCTGACAGCTATATATGATCAGAGTTTCAGTCACGCATGCGCGCAAATGCGGGACTGAATTTAGATAACGTCTCCTATCCCTAATTCAATGGCACTCAGTGTAAAAGCAATGAAAAGCAAAAATAGCCAATAAAGAAACGCAAGCAATGCCAAAGATAGACAATAAACAAATATAAGCAAAGGAAAAAGGTAGACAATAAATAAACATAAGCGAAATCAAAAGAAGGCAATAAATGATCCTAGCAAATAGAAAGTAGCCACTAAATAAACGTAAAGAAATACAAAAGTAGTGAACAAATAAGCGTAACAAACTTGATGATAGTTAAGAAATATGCGTAAGCAATTTCGAAAGTAGCCAATAAGTAAGGTGATATATGAAACATTAAGGAAAATGTTACAGGCAAAAATTTATGAAGCATAGTTTTAAAGTAAGCATATTTTTCATTAGAGTAGTAAGATAGGTTTTATACATGTTTTGTTTTCTTTATAATAATATGAATGAGAATGAGAATTGATGCGGAACGCATTCAAATGAGAATTGAGAATTGAAAGCTATCCAGATATGCACAATGCTTCAAAGTCATAGAGTTGGGAATGTCTAAATGAGATTCGAATGGAATTTGAGGAATCTAAGTGCTTCAACGGCTTTTTTTTCGCTTCAATTCTAATCATAGTTTTTGCTACTGTGAAAAGAAAATACTTGTCACGAACAGATTGCAGTGCCTTCCAACTAAGAAAGAAAATATTAAGGGAAAGCCAATTATCGAGAGCCAAAAACAAGAAACCAGTGAAACACGGTTCCTTTTTAAATCCAACTCTTTTTTTTTTTTCGGCTTTTGTTAGTCTAGTTAAAAGAACAACTTAACAGGAATGAGTACAAGCAGTAGAACAGAAAATAGGACAAAAAAGAAGCCATTTTCAGCGCTGGCAAATTTGATATATGATAGCATTGTCAGGGGAATGAAGAAATGGGCATTGGAGGCCAGACCTCTGACCTTAATTACTGGCCACATGGCGTTTCTCAGCCGGCTTTAGTTTTCTGCTTTCTCTTAAGACTCCTTAGAGATTGATCACATGATAAGGCATTCGTCGTTTCTCCACTGAAATAATATATCGATTTTACAAGCTAAACTCTTTTAATGACGAAAAACCTCAAACGAATTCTGATTTTTTCATGAAGCAAAGTTAAAAGCACGAAATTGATGTTGGGAGGAAGGGGAAAGAGATTTGGAATTGAAAATATTTTGTCATTGGAAACAGTTTTGTTGAAGAAGTTAGAAAGAGCCCATCATTAGATGAGAGCAGATGTAATATAATTAATAGAAGAAAGCTGAAAGAGATGTCGATTCATTCCCTTATAGCTAGGCTCGTCTAACTGACACAAGGTGAAAAATTGTAGATGCTGCACTGAGGCTTCCACAATTAAAGTCACAACTACATTTCTTCATTTTTTTTTAAATATTAAATAACGCAAGTCAATAGGTTGTCCTGATCAGTTAGATGATGAAAATTGAAAATATGCTACCAGGATATTTTCTAACGTACAAAATGAATAGGGTTTAAAATAGAACACTATATCAGTGCTAACTGTTTTTAGTCTATCGAGCTTAGTAGCACAGTAACTGTTAAGGTTTACCAAAGAGAGTTTTACATCATTATATGAAAGATTTCTTTGCTATTGAAAATGATCGACGGAATGAAGGTTGATCAATCCCAAGCAGAAGCATTCAGAGACTTGGATATCCCCAAAATGGTTTTGCTTACATTGCAGCAATTCCAGAAGACAAAGAAAGTGTCTCAGAGTCCAAGGCAATGTTGGGAAAGATAAAGTACTTTCAAAGTTGAACACTATCTTGCCTTAACAACGAAAAGCCCCAGGCAGGTGACAATCTGGAGATTCTCTCTAGACTGCGCAGTCACAGAAAGGGCAGTTTCAAGACAAACTGCTGCTCAAAGGCATAATGTGAAGTGGTTTTATGCAAGATGGCAAGCGCATTGTTATGGTTCACTTTTTGAACACCTCCCACAGAAAAGTTCATCCTACATGATTTAGAAAACTGAAGCCAAGAACATTGGGCTTAAGGTATCTTCAAGATTGTCAAAATTCCGCTCAAACGGTCAACGTTCTTTAATCTGAAGAAACATACTCACTACATTAGGGAACATAACCAGTAAGGAGATGGAAATATAATGTTCTTCAAGTTTCCTGAGAGTGGCAACCTGAATCATTAATGACACGGGCCTTTTGTTCAGTAGCCAAGCGCGTTAACCACTCGGGCACAGGACGGTCGTAAGCAACCTAAAACTAATATATGTTACCTAAAAAGAGTATTGATATGCCGGGCGATCCATATTGTTTGTCAACTAAAAATCCGGATCAGCCATGCTTCTTGACTGAAAATGGGAGTTAGACATGTTACAAATTGGGGTCAGCCATCCTTACAGACTGATAATTGGTGTTATCTCGTTTACCATCTGAAAAAAGTGGGTTAGTCATTGTCGTAGAAATGGAAGTCTGTCATGTACATAGACTAAAAAAGGAGCTTCTATATTTTTATCAACTAAAACTATGAGTACTCAGCTTAAGAACTTCTCTAGAAGAACCTTTGGAAGGCGACAAAGAAACTCTCCCCTATATCCATCCTTGATTAGATATCTCTTTCATAATCACCAGTGAGCTCAGCCTATTCAGTCCCACAGGAGAGAAATTTGCTTCCTTTCTTCCTTTCCCATTTGTTCTCTTTTCTCCTATGGCAGTCTTCCTTTAGGAATATACTCGTTTGAAACGGAGAACTTGATAGAAAAGCTGCTGTGTTCTCATCTGTGTGCATACACCCTCCTCTATTAAACTCAGCATCATTAAAATCTGCCTCTTCCCTTCGGGATCGGGGGACGGTCAGTTGTAACACGCCAGTCTCGTAAAATGCAGCTCCCTGATTTGAGTCCCGCTTGGGCAAATATTAAGATTTATCTCTGCAAAATTCCTCGCCCTACAGTAAGGTCAGTAAGGTCAGTAAGGAACACCGATGGGCTTGGATATAGCCACCGTCCGTCGGATGGGACGTTAAATTGTGACCCGTGCGCAGGGGAACCGTATTCTGCGCACATTAAAGAACACGTTGGATGGCTTGACGGGAGGCTACTATCTGTCTTCCAACATTTATCCAGTCGGTCCCTTCCCATCAACCTTCTGTGAGTCCTCGGGGTCCTTGTAACCTGGCAATTTAGCCCATTGTATGCATAAAGTGCGCTCAGAGGTAAAAAAACCCAACCCTCGCATTTTCGACAGGGAACTTCTGTCTCCTAACCTCTGTCCAGTGGATTCCCATCCCTACCCTACTCTTAGCCCTTAGGGTCTTTGTAACCGAGCCATTTAGCTGATGTTGTTCACAAAAGAGACACTCAGAGATAAGACAATCTAATCGTCTCTCTTTTTTCCAATTTTGGAGAGCAGTGCATTGTGGCTGATATTTCGTTTTGTGTTAACACATGATCTGCGAAGTGGTCAGAGAACCCGACTACTGTTTCTTCGAGCTTGTCGTTTTACGTGAGCATTCTAGGCTGCTTGCTTGAATAGCTGAATTCTGTAAGTTAAACGTAGTGAACACGTTATACCCTTTACAAGAGAGACCCTTCAGACCATGAATCCATTTATCATTCTAAAGATGAGTTTATGGAAACAAGAAAAATATAATCATATAATGATTCCGTAAAGGTGGTGACAGGGGTTGACTCAGTCGGTAAGCTCGTTAGATTTGTATCTGTAGTTTTCAAATCCCACTAGACCAGTCTCACAAAACGCTTTATTTAGAAGTTATAGAGGTTCGAAGTTAGCTTCCACTTATATAACATGAAGAGAGGGGGTTATAATTTAGCGAACATTCAGTGTACATAATTGTAAGACGAGCACGCATACCATTTCGTACAAATATATTAGAGTTTTGAGATTAAAAAAACTTACCATCGTTATTAGAATGATGCAGAGAGAAAAATGACATTCTGGTTAATTAAATAGCTAAAACGTCAATTTTTCTTATTTAAAAGTGGAGAAAAAAATAATTTCGTATCACAGGCATTCCGAAAAACAAAACTCCTTTGAATTTAACGTTCTGTTTAACTATTTCTTTTACATTTTCGATTTTTCCGCTTACCAAAGACATTGTTCAATATGATTTATTTATGTACGTTTGAAATTTTGAAGTTCTTGGTGCCACACTTAAAAATTGAACGAGATGTACTCTAGGCAGAGACCAAAGCCATAAAAACAGTTATTTCGTTTATTAATTATGTTGTGTAACTCGACCGAATATCGTTACTTCTATCCTTTGAGGAGGGTGTAATGCTTCGATATTAAGGTGTGATTATGCAAATAATATTTTCAGTTATTAAAAAACCATTAATTCATGTGAAGGTTGGAGGATTATTTTCGACCTATCAAAGAAACAAGGAAACAAACTAGAAATTTCAAATTTCAACAAAAGTAAAATATTTTATTTCACCTCTCAATCAATAACTTACGATAGCGAACAAATGTGCTTTGAGTTCATACGCCTCACTACTAAATTAAAGGACATTGGTATTCTTTGTCGGTAATGTACCAGTATCGTAATATGCAGTTCCTAGGTTCGAGTCCGAACTGTGCCAGCATTGATATTTTTTCCATAAATTTTCAACCTGCCCTCGGTGAGAAAGGGCGCACCGATGAGCTTGTAAAGGCTGACATTCGCGGTGGAACGCTAAGCTGTGGTTCCATGTGCAGGAGAGCCATAATCTGCGAACATTAAAAAACATTCTGGATGGATAATGGGGTTCTATCTGTCTGCTAACATCTATCGAATGGGTCTCTTCCGAAATCTTCTCTGAACCTTCGGGGTTCTTTCAACCTGGCCACTCTATGTGCAGAAGTACCACTCAGAGGAAAACCAAGTCTACTAAATGAGGAAAATACTTTTGCTCTCGTATTAACTCAGTTTTCAAATAGCTAGCCTTATTTATTTCATTAAACTATTTTATCAGAGGGAATAAAATAATATTCGTGTATCTTTGTTTTGTTTACTACACTTTAGGATGTCACAGATCATTTGGAAAAACGTTTTAAAGCATTCTGTCTTGCCGCTTATAACTTATATCTGAGTTTCAAAGTTTGCTGTGAGTGGAAATCTTTTCTTTCTTTCTTATACTATTTTATGTATTTTTTTTATTTGTGAATCGAGCCCGATGCTTTAAAGTTTTGCCTTTTTCTAAAGAAACTCAAGAAACTTTTTAGTAATAAAGATATAGTTGTAAGTATTTAGAAACGATTTGATACCTCTAACAAAAGAACTCTTTTCTCAGACATCCAAACGGCAAAAAGAGAACCTACTGGAGAAAATAATTTCAGCCTTAGTCAGATACAGACCGTTCCGGAAACAGGAAACAGAGACCGGGAGCGGTGTGGAACTTGTGCTTAAACAACGTCTTTAATGCATGCCGGACAGTGCACTTGGAGGCTGAACAGAACCATCAGTCTGCTATCAGTGGAGAGCTGGAGGGAAGAGCGAGAACAAGAGATGGGGAGAAGCTGCTCTGTCGTTGCTCTCTCACTGGCATCTTGCCAATGCTGCTGAGCTGCCTCGTGGCATTGTGGGTAAAAAAGGGGAAGTGGGTCATAAGAAAACGGCGAAAGGAAAGAGAGGTCAGACGACGTACATCGATCTGAATAGTGACTTTTATTTGTGGGGAGGCGGTTAAGAAGAGTGGGATGGAATGGATGTAGAAAAATACCCGTTGATTAGTTGAGAGTTTTTCGGTCAGAAATCGCGAAGAAAAAGGAGAGGACCTAACAATAAGGGATAAGGAATAGAGAGGCCCTAATATTGACTCCGCTTCGAATCCACATTTGGATG
Organism: Ryuthela nishihirai; assembly: GCA_038380435.1. NCBI lineage: Eukaryota > Metazoa > Arthropoda > Arachnida > Araneae > Heptathelidae > Ryuthela > Ryuthela nishihirai. The sequence goes on along the minus strand of JAWZYU010000011.1, from coordinate 31,850,281 downwards.
GCTCAGAGGATGAGATCAATGAGTGGCAGAAGACGGTGAGGGTGGCTAGAACGGCAGAAGGACGGACGCAGAGGGGATGAACGCGGAGTCTAATGCTGCGGCAGTGAACGGTTTTATTGTCGGCACCGCTGGGATGAAGCTGATGGAGCGGGTAGAAGTTTCACGGTTTACTGGAAATGGTCGTAGAAAAGGAACTAAAGGTTTCGTTTCTTCCACACCTTCGGAAAGCAGACTTCGCTGAATACGTAATTTTTCCGGCATATAAGGAAAAGAAAAAGGGTTCAATGTTAAAGATACACTCCCAAACGGGATACCAAATGCATAAAAATGACTGGGAGATGTGGGAGTGAAGAGGATGGGAGCATTTTGTACACGAAAGAGTTTGCAATGCTATTTTTTTTTGTTCCGTTAAGGATCACGGTTGGACTGCGTGCTTTTAAAGTCGTTACCAAATAGGACTTAAGCCTGTTTAAATGCGATATACTTGATGCATCTAAGAGAGGTTTCGCTAGTAAGAGGAGCATATAACGGTACTTTTGTTCTTTTAAGCCAAGCAATTCTTAAAATTCAACTGCATTGTGGGTGATTGTACTTCCAAGGTCTCCCTCTCACACACACGTACACACATTTTATGTTGAGGAGAAATACATCACATAATGTTTATACAATCGAATATTTTAATGCTTCTTTTTAATGTCTTGTTCTCACACTGAACTATCTATTTTAAAAGTGCTCAAATAGAAGGAATTAAATTATGGACTAAATAAAATGGGTGATTTATAAATAATATACTATAAATGGTCTTAATGAAACACCTTGTATAACCTTGTGAAAATATTGATTTTTTTTTTATTATTTCTTTTCTGTAGAAAACATCGAAATACAAGCGTTTATTTCTTCTGTATGTTTTCTGCAATTACCATTTTTTTTGTCACTCTGAACAAATCTGTGACTTAGTCATAGCCTTGGATGTCAGTATCCAAGAATAAGCGTTATCTTAAGAACTTTATACATTTCCATGTGTTCTATAAGTGTTAGTCACATATACACAGAAATTAAAATCAGATATAAAAAGCTGTAATTTCGATGTTTTTTTTTTAATTTTTATACCCATTGTTTCTACATAATAATAAAATTCCCTAGAATACATAAAAATGATCATGTCAGAATACACATAACAAATGATTATCGAATATAAAAAAAATGTTTTTAAATATGAAATGGATAGTTACGGTAAAAAAATAAACTGCATAAAAATATTATTCAACTGGTCTTTTTGAAAGCCAGTGTTCCCGATTTGATACTCTGCCTCTTTACACAGAAAGATTACATGTCGCAACTCAACTCCTCTGAGAAGTAAACTTTTCACAAATGGTTCTGGATTCAGTAAATTTAGTGTTTGATCCATTGATGTCAGTGGCATAGCATGAGTGGTAACTGAGACTGCGCAGTTGGCGTCTAAACAGTTCTTATAGATTGGAGGTTACTTGGCAGGTAATTGAATAGTCATTGACCTATGAGAGTTGTAGAAACGTCAACTACGCAGCCTCATAATCTCATCATTTGTCACTCACTCTGCCCTACTGATTTAATGATTGTTAATGGATATTTGATGATTTAAATAATATGCATAGTATAAACTAAGTACAATATTTTGAAAAATGTAACTGAACACTTCCAATTATATGAATGAAAAGCTATATACAAAGATAGATAATTTTGAAAATAAGCTTATTACACATATGAGCTTGTAAAGGCTGACAACCGCGGTGGAACCTAAGCTGTGGTTCCATGTGCAGGAGAGCCATAATCTGCGAACATTAAAAAACATTCTGGATGGATAATGGGGTTCTATCTGTCTGCTAACATCTATCGAATGGGTCTCTTCCCCAATCTTCTCTGAACCCTCGGGGTTCTTGCAACCTGGCCACTCTATGTGCAGAAGTACCTCTCAGAGGAAAACCAAGTCTACTAAATGAGGAAAATACTTTTGCTCTCGTATTAACTCAGTTTTCAAATAGCTAGCCTTATTTATTTCATATTACGTAAAACTCTTGGCAGATATAAATTGAAGATATGATTAATATCTCTTTAAATTCCGATTTTCAAGAATATTTGTTTAAAATTTAAGGGTTTATTAAAGCTGGAATATTTAACACATATTTTTCTATACCACTTTTCCTGCGCATTTTCCCCACAAATCAATCAAAACCTCAACAATCATTACACAGACTACAAATATTGCATTTTAGTTAGTGAACAATTTATTATAATAGTTGTGTTTTAACTTTTAAAGTAAATGTTGTTAACTAGCAAAAGTTACAATTGAAAATGTGTTCAGCTTCCATAACTCTGAAAAAATTAAGATTTAGAGAGATTTTTATCTCCAGATACAGTTTTTCATAAAGAACTTATTTTCAGAGTTAGAGAGCTTTGAATGTGGCTATAACAAGGAAGTATTAGGTTATTTTTCTTTTCGTAATACAGTGTATATGCAACTAGCATAATGCAGCTATATGTATACCTATTGATGTTCCACGTACTACTTGTGTAAGTAGAGTATGTAACAAGCAATCGGAGTTGACAGTAATTTCAATTATATACCATAAGTGTGGCGGCTCCAGTTGCCCAGTGGTTAACATCTTGGCTACTTAAAAGGCCTCAGGTAAAGCACGAACAGATTTTGCATTTCTGCTATGTCAACTTCCTCACAGATCCTCTCTATGACGTATTATACAAACAGGTTCCTGCTAAACAGCTTCGAAAAGTAACTACGTTATGGGATAATTTGTTTTAAATGTATTACTCTGAAGTACTTAAAAGAAATTGTTTATGATTTTAAGACGTTATAAATTTTATCATTTTCTATTGATTGCCAAGAAGAATTCAAACCTAACGCAAGTTATGAAAATATTCTATATTTTTCTCTTGTTTCACTAATAAGTTCAGAGTTTATCGTTATCTTGATTAATGCCTGTTAAGACATAGTAAACAACAGAATACACTATGTTATTATACAAGACGATTTCAGACAAGTTGAATTCTGTTACCAAAAAAATTTCGAAAGAATCTTCATGAATTAAAAATATTCGTGTATACAACAACAAGCACTTTATATCTTAATCTAGAAGAAATGGGATAGATAATACAGGATTCGTGTAACAAGTACGATAAAATAGCAGGGACGAAAAAGAAAACAATATATATGTATATATGCATTGCAAAAGCGACATTAAAAATACAAGCGTGGGCACACTTGTAAATCCTGCTGCTGTTTGCAAAGCACTATGTCGCAAGAAACGGAAAAGAAGTGAAAAAGAAGAAAGGGGAGGAAGGGAGGAAGAATATGCCGGCGCGAGGACCTACTAAAGCCGAGCAAGCAACACGAAGCTCTTATAAGGACAATACGTCAGCAATTGCTGATGAAAGACAAAAAAAAAGGTTTCAACCTTAATCTTCGATCAATAACTTAATGCGGAGACAATTCGAAAAATTCATTCGCGAAATTTCCTCTCTTGGGTTTCGTACAGGCAGAAATGGAACGTATGGTAGAAGCGTGCAGACACAACACACATAAAACACAATGATGGGGACGCATTTTTAAATCGTATTTTTTTTTATTCCTTTTTTTTACCTTCATTACAATTCCGCTCCCTGGGGTTGTTGCGTTTTCCATTGTTAGGGTTGTTTCTTTTCTCTTTTTTTTGTTAAATATATGCAGCTGTTTCTTTTATTGCGATTTCAAATATTCCCCTTTAATTGAAGGGGTTGTTCTCAAATATGCCAGATCCTAGACGATAATTTGACAGGTTCGCTTTGTTTAAAAAGTGTCGCTTTGCTCATTAATGGAGTCTTTGTTATAGGAAATGTTTTTTTTTACTCTGTTATGATTCTTGTTTTCGATTTTTTTTCTCTCTAATGCTGAGATTCTTTGCACAACATTTAAATGAAGAACAGGAAATGACAGCTTTATGGGTTTTAGCAGTTGACAGCTGTTAAGAGATTTTCTTCAGATTGAATCGGATGTTATAGAAACTCCAGAATAGCTTTATTTTTTTTAATTTATCTTTCTTGCACTGCTTTAATTAATAGTTCTGGACTGTAAAGAAATATATATATATATATTGGGCATAGTGATCATAGTACGTTTAAATTACATTTGTCCCCAATTCTAAAATGCTATTTGGTTTACAGTTATAAATCATTCAACTTTGCGGATTTCTGTTCATGCTCCTTTGGCTGTAAGGATTTTAATCTCAGTAACATTTTTCGAAATTTATCACTGTTACGGAGAGCTTTTAAAGCTATTGGGAGATTCGGAAAATGCTAATTGTAATATTTCATCAATACTTATCTAACCCAAAAGGGTTTATTAATTTATCTCAAAAAACCAAAACTCTTGAATGTGTACAGACAAAATGAAGACACCCGTTTGTTGATTTTCTTGGAATCGAGCTGGAAAAGTCAGCGTGCCAAACTTAGCACGCAATGATCAAGTGTGCTTCGGGTCTTTATTCTCTAAAAATGATGTATTAAGTTTTCTAAACGACAATTAATCGGAAGGAATGGTTTACTTGACTACTATAGTAATCACACATACTTGGAAATCACAAATAAAGCATTCCTCCAGTCCTCACCATGGGCATCGGCCAGCAAGAAGTTTCTTCGAGAGGGAAGGGAAAAAATGATTTTCAAGTGAGACAAATATTTTTAGAGGGAGAGCAAAAAGACATCAATGTTTCAGAATAGAAAGGCTTAGTCGAGGAATTCATTAATGGGCACAATTGTGAATACAACAGTCTTGCATAAATCATAAGGTAGCACAACTAAGGATGCCCGTAAACAAATTAAAAAAAAAGAATCGTATTATTGAAAAAAATGCTTTGTCATGTTACAAGTAAATGATATGCTTCCAAAAATGAAAGAAAATGCAACATTTAAATATCGCATTTTGTTAAAAGGCATTAATTTTTGTTTGAGGTTATAAGTTTTGGTAGGCCAATATTATTCAACATAACAAAATTTCGATCAGTTTTCCCAGAGGCTGTACCCTTTTGCTGTACCCTCTTGCAACATCTGCCGATTTTCATTGTCCTAACCTTTATTTATATTTCAACACAACTTTGTTAGCTTTATAACTATTAAAAATACTATGTTGTTCTATTATTGTTTTACGTATGTATTTAGTTGCTTACTTCTTAAAATTTCGGATAATGAATTCAAATTTTAGGAAGAGTAAAATCAAAAGCGAGGGAAGGTACAATATCTCACCTCACTCGAACCAATTCATTATAACTGATTTCAGTTCAAATAAAACAAAAAAGTGATTACCGAATGGATAACATCGATATCAAAACCTTTGAAAGCAAAAACTACGAGATTGCATCTGCTATACTTTCCGCACTTCTATTGGGTTTAAGAGTACATCGTACCTGAATTATATTGCTGGTATCGCTAGCCTTACCACAGCCCACTGCTGCTGAGGTTTCTCTCCCCTCGATTAATGGTAACAAGGGTTATCGGGTTATTTCGCTGGCTACCTCAACACCGAACTTTCGTTATCCAGGCTTTATGTTTCTTTTACTTCTCTGACTTCACCCGCTGACACTGTCGAAACTCCTTCTTTTTCCTGTTGTTGTTTTCAGTTCTCTTATCTGTGCCTTGTCCTTAATCCTCCTAAGAAACAAACAGAGAACTGCGAGGACACTATGACCTAAGCAAGAAGCGTCTCAGAGACACGCAAAAAAGAATAAATCTTTTTCCTCTGCTGACCTAATTGAGAAGCGAACCAGAAAGAATCCACATAGGCAACTCTTCTTCGTCTTTTCGAAATCGTAGCGCATCAATAACGTAAGCAGCAGCTGTTTCTTTCTTCCTCAGCATCTCCAGTTCTCTCAGATGTAGTGATCCTGTACTGAAAAAGACAAAAAGACAACAGTGTTGCGGTTTTCTTTGCAGCGAAAATTTTTAAGCTCGTCTGTTTTCTTTTCATTTTGTCGTTCTTTTTTGTCTATGCTTCTTTGTTTTTGTGATTGTTCAGAGAATCTAGTCCTTCGATCGCTACTTTCACGCTTCTAATGAATATTGTGTCTCCATCGATATTCTGTCCACGACGGCTTATTTTTCACTGGCGAAGTTCGTTTTGTCTTTTACACCAGTGAGTTGATGTTCGAAAACTCAGTTTTGACATGTGCATTAGGTTTTAACATCATCCTTTTTTATATTTTCCTTCTTTTTATCCATCACACTTTCATTTGAAATCATCTTACATTTTCAAATTTATCATATAAGGACAGTGAAGTTTTTGTGTGTAGATATGAGTCAATATTCTAAATTGAAATGTCGATAATTTCAGACAAAAAAAGTTTTGCAACTTATTTTAATACGATTTATTAAAATTTGATTAACATAAGTTTATATTATTTAATCACAGCGTTATCTATAAATGTGAATTAATATATTCAGGATGTCACATTAATGGCGGGTAATCTTCCAGTAGATCTATTCTTCTTCGAAAGTTACATACGAAACGTTCTGAGGTAATTTTGCGCCTTAGGCGTAGGCAGCGAGAACAACGGCCAGAAAGGTGTCGGGCGGTTGTCCGTAGGTACTTTACCATACCACGTATCAGGGTCTGATCTAGGGGGAGGGAGAACATAATACAGAATTTACGAAAAACGCATTTGAAAACTGATTGACACCCACAACTTAAGTTTGCAAACAGCGGCCACAGTGGTCTTTGTGTTCCAGTTAACTATCGAAAATCATCATCATCATCATCATCCTCAAACAGCCATGGGCTACGGATGTCCAACCAGACCGTGCAATTTAGTTCTCCAAGCAAGTCTATCCTGAGCTACATCTACTGCATCTGGCCACTGCACACCAATTCTAACAAGGTCCTGTTTGACATTGTCTGCCACTGCATACTAGGTCTACCCCTCTTTCTGAGGCCTTTAGGCACACTGTTCATAACCCTATTCGCCAATCTATAATTATTCATACGGGCAACATGGCCAAACCAACGGAGTCTCTCTCTGCACAATATGCTGCTTAAAGGAGGTTGCAAACTCCTATGCCTAACCTCATCATTAGTTACAAAGTTGAACCACCTAATGCCCAAGATACTGCGTAAGCATCTAGAATCAAAAGCATCTAGTTTCCTGTTATCTTGTTTACAAAGTGTCCAAGTTTCACTACCATAACTAACCCTAGAAAGAACCCAAATGTTATGCAGTCTAATTTTAGTCTTTAGGTGTATACGCCTATTTCTCCACACTCTCCATAGGTTCTTAAAAGTCCCGGCAGCAATCCCTATTCGTCTGTTAATCTCATGCCGCATATCACCATTATCTGTTACATAGCTCCCAAGGTAATTAAACTGTAACACCTGCTCAAGACTGCAACCATTCAGATTAACTGAATCACAGCCTGCCTGACCAACTTTTATCACTTTAGTTTTCTCTCTGTTTATAACCAAACCTACTCTACTACCAGTTCATCAACAGCTCGAATGAAAGAGTTCATCTCATCATCATTTGCCAAAAGGGCTAAATCATCAGCATAATCTAAATCAGACATTTTCGTATCTCCAGCCCATTTAAGGCCAAAATCTTTCCCTTGAAGTGAATTATCGAAAATACATTGCCCTAACAAAACATTACAGAATTTCTATGTTATGTAAATGGAAATCTTCGAAGCCATATATCTGCTAATATATGCATTTAATGGAAAAATGCGACTGTAGGTAAAAATCATAATCATATCGCTTTAAATCTCGATTTTCTACAATATTCGTTCACTATTTAGAGAGACTTGTGGAAGATTAAATAATTCACTAAAAATTACCTAGTTCTTTTAAAATCAGTCATATCTTTTAATATTGAAATAATCATTAGGCAAACTTCAATATTCCATGTTTATTTATTAAACGGTTTGGAAGAATATTTCTTATTTAAGTTTACATTAATTTCGGAGTGAAATTTTTATGCCGCATTACTCTTTGAAATATTCTAGTTCTCATAATTCTTTAACTACTGGACGAATCTTGCTGAAAATCGAGATTTAACACTAAATTCGTACTTACGGAATTGATTATTGATCTTTATTTTCAGTAACATTTTTCCATTAAATGCATATTTTAGAAGTTTACCGAGCTTCGAAGCTAGATTCCCATTGGCATAACATGAAACGTTTTGGTAGTGTAATTTCGAAAATGAGAATTTAAAGCTATTTTTTAAGAGTAGATATCGAAAATTAGCTTTCGTAGCATTATTAAAGCTCTCATATTGGCTTTGAAAACTCAGGTTATAAACACAAATTGTTTTTCTCCTGTGTTACTCTCTGTTGCATCTGCGTTTGAAGTTTGGCCTTTGGATGATTTATGCGTGGAAAAAAATCATGTTTGTTTATCTAAGATAAAGGTGCTTCGTAATATGTTCTTGTTAACTCGTCGCATTGATAAATGCTTTATTTGATAATGTTAATCAGGACCCATTTCTGTAATAACTCCAGCTCGCGGGCTAGATATTTGAGCGGGCTAGATATACTAGCTATTTGAGAAATACAATCTAGCCCGCAACGTCTTCTGCAATCAATTTCACCCCTGTTACAATTTCCATGAGCTTCACTATATGTAATTTAATTCCGAAATATGGCCTTGATACTGGACCATTTATGGTAATTCTTATACAAAGATGTGTCTAGGCCTCCCAGACGGATGAAACATGATCCTCCCGATCACGGACCTGCTGCAGTAGCTTACTAACGCAATAATATCCACACACAACTATTTGTTACACTTTCTGTGGCGTTTAGGAGACCGAGAATGCGATGGAAATATGACGACTGGAGGGTTAAAATTATACTAGTACGGAAATTGTAGCTACAAAAGCAATATTACTTGGTATTCTACCCCAACTAATGGAACACAGAGAGTAAGGATTCCAGTTTTATCCAGAATGCCATAAGCTTCATTGTGTGTCTGCAATTGGTTGACTATAGCCATAAATTCCCGACTTCACTTTGTTTACGATTGCATATCTATTAGGAAGTAATGTCTAGTTCTTAGTAGTGATGAAGCATTAAGGGAAACTGGGAGACTCGTCAGAGGAAAATGTTGTTTTAGCTTTGAATGGCACTTATTTTTGCACACAATGGGCTTGACGAAGATGCGTTGTCATAATTTCAGTCGTAAAACGTTTGCAAAATGTTTCTGAAATTGTTAACTAAAATAAATTGTAAACGTTTTTAAAAGAGTTTCTTTAATTATTCAGTTGTTGTATATTTTCTTTTTTATTTTTGGTTTCGTTGTAGTATAAGCCTTATTTATTGTAAACATGTTAAAGTATAATCATTCTTAAAAGTTTAACGTTATAAATTTTCTGTCTGTATACACCTTTAATTATGAGTAACCCGTTCCGTGGCCGAATGGTTAGCGGACTTCGCTACTGATCAAAGGGACCGGGTAAGGCATGGATGTTTGCGTTGATTTCTGCTGAGGCTCCGTCATCGTCACAGACCTTCTGCTATGGCATATTAACTGATAGGCTCCTGTCAGATTTCTGTGGCAAGCAGCTGCTTGAGGGGATGTTTACTATCTATACAAATGATACGTGTGTCCATATACAGTATACCTTCAAAAATGATATAAACACAAAACTGATTATGACAAAAGACCATTTTTCTTAGTTCAAAAGACGAGCTTTTTACCTTTGTAGAGTATATATGTGATCACATCGGAATTTTTTCAACTACTGTGTAGTAAGTTGAATTCTTTCGCATAGATATTTTGAGTTTTACGAAACAAAAAAATATTCTGAAGAGGTTGTTTTTTAGGATGTCTAACATATTGGTTTTATATTTGAGTGGCACTTTTTTTGCACACAGTGGGCAAAATAGACAGGTCACAAGAACCTTAAATTGAATAAGTTGTTCCCTACCATGTACAGCAGTGTTTCTCAACCTTTTTCTATTGGCGGCACTCTTCTAAAATAGCCATTTACCGGGACACACTTCTGAAATAATCCATTCACTGCGACACATTTCTGAAATAATCCATTTACTGCGACACATTTCTGAAATAGTCCATTTACTGCGACACATTTCTGAAATAGTCCATTTACCGCGACACATTTCTGAAATAATCCATTTACTGCGACACATTTCTGAAATAGTCCATTTACTGCGACACATTTCTGAAATAGTCCATTTACCGCGACACATTTCTGAAATAATCCATTTACTGCGACACATTTCTGAAATAGTCCATTTACTGCGACACATTTCTGAAATAGTCCATTTACCGCGACACATTTCTGAAATAGTTCATTTATCGCAACATACTTCTGAAATACTCCATTTACCGCTACACACTTCGGAAATAGTCCATTTATCGCGACACAATTCGGAAATAGCCCATTTACCGCAACACACCTTTGGTAAAAAATCATTTTTTGTTTTATTGTACATTTTAAAATTTTATTCATTTAGAGAAAAATTGATATTAAACTCAACGTTTGACAAAAATAATAAAATCAAAATAAAATATGGTAAAACAGTTCTAGAGTACAAATTTTTATGTACTATAGGTGTCTTTCTTAACTTTTCGTGACGCACCTGGACCTTGGACACCACACACACACCGGTTGGGAACCACTATGTAAGGCATAAAACATGCATAACAACTAATTTATCAAAACAGAATCTTTTCAATCAATTGTCATGCATCAAATATCCTATGTTATACACCAAAATCAGGTAAATGAAAAGATCAAAGAAATCGAAAAGACCACCGAAGTATTATCAGGTAAATTATCTTCTTTAAGACACGGAACCACTTTGAAGCAATGAGCAATCTGAAGAGATGTTTTGTAACGAAATCGGCATCAAATCCTTTCAAATCAATGAGACAAAAGCTTCACATTCTGAAGCACAAAATGGCAGGCTCCAGTTTAATTTCGATGAAGTAAAGCATTGAAATCCGTTGGGGATTCTTCTGAGATAAGTATCCATTTAAATGACAATTGCTGCTCTGTATCCTTTACATTTACAGGTAAATCTCTTCGAAATCACCCCTCTGAGATTTCTAAAGATTTCGAGTGGACATGCTCAAAGCAATCGGAAAGGAAATTGGTACTGGGTCTTGAAAGCCTTCATTAATGAACATTGTTTTACATAAATCTCTGAGATTCCAATTACGATATCATTGAGCAAGGCCAAAGAGACTAACTTAAATTCGCAATTGATTGATGGACATTGAAAACAAGTATCCTGTTTAGTTTCTAAAAGGCATAATGTTCTTGAGTATTGATGGTAGTTCACCGATCACTGGAAATAAGCTCTGTGAAGGACATTCCCAAACTTTTACGAAAATAAGCTTACATAATAGTTTTAAATTACTTCAGGATAGCACACAAGTACCACGAATTCCTATCCCTCTTCGAGAACTAAATGGGCAGCAAATATTGTGCGGAAACCAATTTTTTGCCATTCAAATGTTGGTGCAAGTGCAATGGAGACTCGAATCTGGGAGGATCATACTGAGAGCGAAGTCCCCTACCTACTGTACCAACCCCGACACTTTTGAGCACTTGATGAACTAAGTAGAGATAGAGGGCGAAATGATAATGCGATTCCCATGATATTTTCATAGTTTCGGCATGTGTTAAAGAGAAAATTTGATATTGTAAAATTTGTGTGCGAGTTTAAAAAACCGATAAATGCATTCAGGATTAAAAAGATACGGTGTTACAATGCAAAAATGCAATGTGATACCCTACACCATTTTCTAAAGAACTGAATTGGTAGGGCAACTCACCTGGATTTAGTTGTCCAGCCTTTTAAACCTCTGAATGTCCAGAAAGACTAAAAACAAACTGAAGAAATCCCTTTCGAAATAATATAAAAAAGTAAACAAAAAGCAAGGAGTCAAAGTCTCACAAAAGTGTAGTACAAATTCATTTAGATCATAAGACTGAGAGCAGGCTGTTTTTGTTTTAGAACAATATCGTAGTGTAATTTTTAGTGATTATTTCATAGAATCAAAATTTATCAAAACAAATATCTCATATAATACAAAAATGACTTTGCTTCTAAATTTATTTCACATTTTTGCTACTAGTCCCAGCTCTAGAAAAAAATAAAAGGAGGGGAGTAAGAGGTTAGTAACTATCGAGACGGAAAAAAGAGAAAGGGGATGGGGCTAGAGACTGGATTTCTATGGAAGTATCACATTTTCCCTCCATTTTAGAAATCTTTAAACATTTCTTGAAAAAAATGCATGAAATATACATCATTTTAATAATGTTTTGCTTCTATTACTCTTTATAATTCTTAAGTCATGGTCCCCTTAGAGATTTAGTCCTGTTTTTGTTAGAGATAAATTATAAATCATAATTATCTTAGAATTTAAGGAGAAAAAAAATGTCGAACTTACATTTTACTAAGCAAACACGTGTTAATTCAATAAACAGTGACTTTTTTATATATATAATATATTATTTTATATATAATATATTATTTTACATATAATATTTTATATATTATTTTTATATAATAATATTTAATTTACTATTATATATATTATTTTATTATATAAATGGTAAATTACACTTTATGTATAATTTACCATTTAATTTTGGTTTCGATTTCAGTTTTATAAAGTAAATATTAAAAGAGTTATGTATAAAATTAAAAAAAAAATTAAACAAAACGACAGTGGTTTTCACTGATAAATACTGAACTTCTGACTATATTTCTATATGAAATGGTTCACAAACTCAAAAATAATCATGATTTCCTGATAGTCTACAATGTTTAGACCAGGATTCACAACCTTTGGGCTCAATTGCAACTAATTGGGTTACGGCGGGCTGCAAAGCAATCTTACACCAAATTTTATAACATAATAGATGTACCATGATTCTACGTGATATCACGGGCCAATACCTGTCCCAGCTATTGGTAACATAGTGCACTGCGTCCTTTCTTATCGTTTTATCATCGTGTATATTATTTCTTAACAAATATGCGAAAGAATTAAATAAATGATCTCATTCACGCGGGCCAGATGGCCAGACTGAATGAGGCCACTGGCCACGGGCTGTGTATTCCTTGCTTAGAACTTTTGTATATTATTAACAAATCAGCTTTAGGCGCAGTCTAGTTATAAAAAACACAGCCAGAAACATTATCGGGTCATAGTCGGAAGGTGATTACTCTAATTGCATATAGATTTCAAGTAATAATCGTTACTAAAACCGTTAATCGTTAGGTACTGTTATTTTATCGCTGAGTTACTTTATTCGAATAAGTAACCGCATAGCTATAGAGTAAAACGCAAATTTCGCTATTTCAATTACAACAAAATAATCTACGAGCATATAAACGTGTTTTTTCTCGTCAATGATATATGTAAGTCGGTGAAACTCAAACTCTCAATTTTCAATGACGATATTTTTTTATTCGGCTCACGATTAATAAATGATGGTCATTCAATCGTTCAATTACGAGTCGTATTAAAAAATAATCATTATTGAAAATAGAGAAATTGGATTTCATCAACTTACAATAGCTTGAAACAAGTAAAAAATTAAAGCATGTTCCAGCAGGAAAACATTTTGCATATAATGGACTAAATAGGTAGATCTACCTATCAAGACAAGGCCACCAAAGAATCAGAAAAGTTTGGGGGAGGATATATCATGTCCAGGCCATATTGCTTGTTTGTTAACGTGCACGGGTTACGGCTCTCTTGCCCTTGCACCATAAAAACCCAACCAACCAACCTGCATAAGGAACCATGACTTAACACCGAATTCGACTGGTGGTAGCTTTTCCAATACCATCAATATTCCCTTTCTCTAGCAGCGATCAAGGTGGGAGTTAGAAGGTAAAATCTTAACGCAAGTACAGTCCCGATTCGAAAGCACGCGACTGACTGAACCCCTGCTACTTTTAAGCAATCGAAGTGTTCAGGATCGGTTTTAAGAGAGAGGGGGACATGTTTAACCGATTAGGAGGCATAAAATAACAAATATTTGTATATATACATATAATATACATGTTTCGGAAAACCTTTTTAAATGACCGTTAGAAGAATTCACTGAGAAAACGTGTATTTCATTATTTGCCTAAAACAATTTCGAAAAGAAAAATAGAATCTCGAATGACATTCGAACCCGTTCCAGTTTAATCTATACACCTAACTTTTCTTCCTCTTTTTTTATTCTTTTCTAAATCCTTGCCTGAAAGAGCTGCTTTTTTAAAACGTTACCTGGAATAAATCTACATTTCTGTACCAACAATATTTGCTATGAAAAGTATGATAATTGCCTCTCAAGATTCGTGTGATGATGCTGAAGTTATTGATAAAATATGCAAGAAACAAAACAATAGCACGTCAGATAAAATAACGAAACGAGAAAGGGAAACTTGATTAGTTTCCTATTATCCCCAAAAAATTAGTACATTCATAAAATCAGTCGACATATTCCCATTTTTAATATAAAAGTTTCGAAAAACCTTTTTCAAAGACCCATAGAAAAGAATAAGAATAAGAAAAAAAAACTGTTAGTGAATACTCTGATACTAGAGATATTCCAATGCGACTTTACTACAAAAAAAAAGGGCGCATTCGAACTTTTTTTTAACTTTTCGTTGAAAACTATCACTGGAAGTTAGTTTGTCTTAATGTAATATTTATAAACTTTGGTTATGCAACAATATTTTAACGAGGTACAGAATCTGAAATATTTAGCAAAAAAGAGCGCTCGTTAAAACAGTTAAAATTTAACACAAAACATAATTGTTAACATAAACTTCTGAAAACATAATTATTTTAGCAAACAATTTGCGACAATAGTTATTATTTATGTTTCAGTAAATTTTGGAAATTATTATTTATGACTGAAAATGCTGCGGTAAAATATTTCAGCTTCCGTAACTATTTCATAATTGAGCGAATGTTATTGATTGAAATGTTTAATTTATCTGGAGTGAAGCATCCATGAAAAGCTTGTCCAAAGTTAAGCAATGGGGCTGGAGTTGGTTTGTAATCTTAAATTTCCAGGTTCTCTGATTGGTTTGTTTGTTTTGGATTTTATGGCACATAAATATACTAAGGCTATAATACGTCCAGAGTTCAGTGTCGAAAGGGTCAGAGTTCAGAGTTCTCTGAACTCTGACCCTTTCGACACTGGAAAGGAGATTCGCTCAGCAGGGAGAGCGCCAGGCTCATAATCTAGTTCCCAAGTTCGAGTTCCAACTATGCCCGCATTGAGATTTATCTCCGCAAATCCCCACCTTACTTTCAGTGAAGAAGGGCACAGAGTTGGGTTTACAAAGTCACCGTCCGTCTGATGGGACTTTAAACCATGTTCCCATGCGCAGGTGAGCCATATGCTTTGCACATTAAAGAGCAAGATAGCTGATCTTGATGGAATGCTTCTTTATGTCTCCTAACAGCTGTCCAATGGATTCTCGTCCCCCAACCTTCTCTTAGAGCTTGGGGTCCTTATAACCGGTTGTAGAACCATCAAGACAGAAGGCCAGGCCACTCATATTTGACGTCAGTACCAATGGACCGAATCGCCAATAGAATAGAATGGGATGTAACTCATTAATGCTGATAAAACTTTTCATTTCTATAAATTTCTGAACATTCTCTCATAAATCATTAACATTTAATAATGACATATTTTTAGCTCATTTGCATGAAAAAGAGAATTTCTTTCGCTTTCTCTTTTACAAACATTCAATATTTTTAGACATAAATGAAAAATGTGTTATAACTATTGACGCTTATAACTATTGATAAACTATTAATATTCACAATTTCCCTTTATCCAGATAACTTTAATTGACCCTCTAACAATGGGAAACGCCATAATTTTCAATTAATATTACAAATGATCTATTTATGATAAAAATTTTAAATTTTAGTGATAGAGTCAGATGAACAATATCCTCCCCTCTCTTAAGCAACTGTTTGATCCTGTATCTAACAGAGCCTTTCAGGTTATACCCCA
This sequence comes from Ryuthela nishihirai, assembly GCA_038380435.1. Lineage (NCBI taxonomy): Eukaryota > Metazoa > Arthropoda > Arachnida > Araneae > Heptathelidae > Ryuthela > Ryuthela nishihirai. The sequence continues at coordinate 31,834,253 of JAWZYU010000011.1, read as the reverse complement.
TAGCAGAAAATCTGTGAGGATGTCGGGACCTCAGCAGCTAAATAACACATGTAAGATGTTAAAATTCTTATTAACAATACGAAAGCAGCCGACGTACCCAGGGTGAATAAATATTATGATTGTCTACATAACAGAGTGAATAATGATTACCAAACGAATATAAAAATGATATTATTTTGAATTAGATATGACAAATAATGATAAATAATGAACACTAAATTTGAAATTCGCTATTATTTTTTGCAAATACTTTTGGTGAGGCAGTGCCCTAGGTGGCCTAATGGACGAGCAGACCATGTTATCAATGTGATGCATTTTAAACGCGTAGATTTCATATTAAACTATAAATAACATATGTAGTTCATAAAACAGCATAAAATTTAAATTTCCGTATACTTTTCATTTTAGTACACTTATAGAAGAATCCTTATAAAAGGCTAGAAAAGTTGGATGTTTTTTAATACCTTAATAACATTTAAGAAAAAGTTCAGAATTTTTGTGTTTAATAATTCGAGAAAAATTCTGAAGTAACGTGAAAGCCTACCAGTCAACATAAAAATATATGTAGTGAGAGGGTTTGAACAGCATCAACATATACACAACAGGCAAACAGACTAGAACTTCTTTAACACTATAGCAAGATGATTACAGACTACCAGAATGGTTCTTCCAGGACGACTCATGGTGACGTCATTAGAATTGCTTCAGATAGTGGTATGGCTTTCCATCTAGGTGGTTCTGCTGGGGGACACCGTTCAGGTTTATAAAGGTACCATCCGTCTGATGGGAAGTTAACCCATGGTTTCTGTTACAAATGAAATATGAATATGTTTAAAATTTAAAAGTTTTTAGGCAAAAATTCCCGAAACTTTTCACCCCTATATAGGGGTGAAAAGTCCATCATGTGCAGGAGAGCCATACCTTCTGGAAATTAAAGAACAAGGTAGATGGCTTTGATGGAATTGTTTCTGTCTCCTAGCAACTGTCTAATGGATCCCCTTCCTCAATCTTCTCTGACCCCTTGGGTCCTTGTGTCCTTGACATTTGCCCATTATGCACAAAACAGCGCCGCTGAGAGGCAAAACAAACGAAATTAAGGTATTTCGAATATAACTATGTATTCACATGTGAGTGCTTCCAAATATATCTTTTCGGCTTGTGTTCGTATGGAATAAGGTTGGATTAAACGTACACTTTGCAACGATATCAGCGCTATGCAGCTGGAGAATTTGCATGCTGGGTTCTAGTGATGTGGTGTAGCTAATGGCCTACTTGTTTATGAAGCTAACTTTCATTTCACGCTATCTTGAATTTTCTAATCCATCGAATTTTGAAAGCTTTTCCGATAAGCATTTGTCTAATCAATATTGATTCCTTCAAAAACAAATTATTTACAAAATACTCTATAAATTATGTATTTTAGAAATTAAAGAACTTCGTTATTCATCAAAAATAATCGTAAACGTTAGGTATATGAAGAGCGCTTTTAATTGAACATTATTCGCCATCGATTAGCATTTATGGAAACTCTTTGAAATGCTTTGAGAGTAAGGCAGGGAAGATGGACATGCACTGCTATTGGCAAACGGTCAATATGAAATTTTAGGCCTTCTTATGGTTTTAATGAGCTTATTAAAGATTTTAAATTCATATAGTTAATAAATTTCTAGTATATGATTATTTATTTAGTTACACATATCAACTGTTTTCATAAAAATAAAAAATACCCTTTTCCATTTAACCCAGAAACATTTCCAAACGATTTGTCAACATATAGCCGTCCCGTGGCCGAGTGGCTAGCGCGCTTGTCTACCGATTTAAAGGATCTGGGCCTTACCCCGGGTAAGGCATGACAGTATGTGTCGTTTTTCTGCTGAGGTCCTGCCATCCTCTCAGACCTTGTACTATTGCATATAAACTGACAGATTCCTGTCAGACCTCTGTGGCAAGCAGCTGCTATATTTATTTATTTATTTTTTGTCAACATATAAATAAAATTATATAATTCTGTCAACATATAATAAAAGCAACCAACTGAAAAAAAGAATTTCGAAAGAGGTTGTGGTTTTATCTGATTGACATCATATTTAAAGTTTAAAGCGAAAGATGAAATCAACAGGCACAAAAAAACGGGAGAAACCAAGAAAAGCAAAAAGAAAGACAGAGATATTTTTCGTAGGGTATAAATTTGCATAATGAAGACTGGGTCCAGTTTCAAGAATATGATATCATGTAAGCCATGTAAAGGATGGGGATAATCCATATTGTATTTGTAACAGACGTAGAACTCACATCAGTGAATGAAATTCAAATGTCCGTTTGTCACTACAGTGTTCGTTTTGGCCACTCGGGTGGTTATGGATTCAACATTTTACAGCCCAAAAACTAATACTGTGAACTTATAAGAATTATAATATTAAATAAAAATAACATTCTCGTTATTTTGTTGTTTAGTCCTTACGGTGTCCGTTTCTCCCCACCATTACTCTATATATTTATTCCTAGAGTAATTCAGTAGTGATTCAGGTCGCACATTTATATATGGGTGAAAAGATCATCCAAGTGGCCGAGTGGTTAATTGATGTTGCAGAAATGTTCATCCCAGTATTGTGTCAGTTTAGATAGAGTCCTATTTTGAGAGTTTTCAAGGAATTTTTTTTTCTTTGGTGGGGGGGGGGGGGTAAAATTTGGTTGGTCGTGATAAATCGTGTCAACTTTGAATACTACTTATATTTAACATAAGCATAAATTTTAATATTCCTTCAATAATTTGCTAAACAAGCAAACAATCCAGATTCGTAAGAAAACTAAATATCAAAATGTTACTAACACATGTCGAAAATTTTAGGAAATATTACGTGGATAATATTATCATAGACGAAGATACATTTATTTATGGGGTGAACCAGATCCCAAGCTCACCCGTGTCTGAGCCCCCTATATATTACTATTAGCTTTATTTTCTTTTATAAGGAAACTCGTGCCTAATAATCACAAGGAAATTACAGAAACAATAACATTAGATAGACTGCCAGCTAAGAATAAACGAAAAGTCGAAATAAGATTTCATTGGGCAGATGAACAAAAGGCAATGTTTCAATATTGGCAGTAGAGGCAATCTTAGTTCCGCTGCGAAACCACGCTGGATGAGTTCGATGAGGACAATAAGTTGTTGGCGCAGAAAGCGCGCAGGCGCGGGGCCTGCAGGAACACGGAGAGCATATCCACCATCCGGAGAATGGCAATACGTCCCACAAGGACCGAAGATGGCCGTGAGGCAGAGATTAAAAACCACCCCAGCCTTATCATATTTATCTCGGTCGTCGGCAGCAGGAATCCTTTCTAATCTTCCCCAAGTTTTCTTGGCGACCCTCGGGCACAAGATTTATTAAGGGAACTGCTCGCAGCTGGTTAAGAAAAGAAAATGCTCTTGGTGGTTGAGGAGAAAGATGAGAAGAGACAGGAATTTGGAGCTCAGGAGGAAAGTGGGCTCCGCAAAACTATTGCCCCAGGTGGTTTGGTATCGGTGAGTGGGTTATGCTTGTGGTTGATGCTGCGATGTTGGATCCCAGTTTCTTCTTCTAGTTATTGCAGATAAAGGTTGAAAGTCATGTCATCTTCGGATTCAGTAATGGTAGTATAACGTGGCCAGAGAGAGGGATTAGTTTTTTGTGTTTTGCTACTTCATGGTATTTTTCTTTGAATTCGATATAAAAATATATATATAAAGCAAGTTTGTTTTATTCAATTATGAGACTTCTAATGCTATTTAATGTTAATAAAACGTATCCCCTGAGGTTGAAGAGAGGAATACATGCTGATTTTGAGAAACTATTCTTAATTTGTCCGTTTTTATGTATTTGTCGTTTAATTTAAAACTGAAAAGTTTTTCGTGTTTACAGACGAATGATAAGTATTTTGGACCTATAATGGAAACAAATGCGTTTTAATGTAATTATTATTTAATTCTGTTTGTTTTTATTATTACTATTTTTATATAATTACGAAACTAAAAAGATTTGTCTTCGTTTTATGTTTTCCTGCAATTGTAGAATGTTTTTGCTGATATTAGTAAAGAGTTGTGTTACAACTGTTTAAAGGATTTTACTTAATTTCAACAGTTTCGTTTCGAATGAAATAAAATCAAACTAACGAATTAAATTTTTGGACAACATAATAAAGAAAAAAAATAGTTCTTTTTAAAAGCGTTAATTAAACCACATTAGTTATTTTACATCATTTAATTGTTAGCAAAGTATTTTCGGTAAAATAATCCAACAAATTGTAAAATACCGTTGTGTGAAATAGTGAAATGCATACAAACATTATGGACAATAAAATTAACTTCTTCCAAAGGGTTCCCATTTCTATATTTTCTTTGGTTATTTCCATCATCCATTCTATTAATATATCCATACCATCTCAGTCTCTTTTTATTACATATTTTTCTATTGCTTTTGGCTTTGACATTTGTCGATTTGTGGAAGGGACCTCAGTTCCAAGCCCTTCGGTGTCCCCTTTCTTGTCTAAGATGGAGAAGAGGTTATCGGAGATAAAATTAACGAAGACATACTTCGTTTAGTGACGATTAATTCGGAAGAGATAAAAAAATACAACTAAACGAACATAATTACAAATATTTGCAAGCAGACTCGAATCTAGAAAAAACCTAAGAGGGAGGGGGAGCAAAATAGTGGATTAGTCGTCAAGAATTAAAACGGAAGCCAATAGATTGGATTTCCATTGAAGTATGAGTTCCTCCTCCATTTTTTTAGATTTTTAAAAAATTTCTTGAAACATTCATGAAATATACACAAATTTAATAATTTATTTGTCTCTATTACCCTTACTAGCATTGTCAAAGGGGGATAAGTCCATTCCCCCCCTCTAGAACCTGCCATGTTTGCAAAATATTTTTAATATACAGCTAAAGGGGATGGGAATTTTTTTTTGAAGGAAATCCTTTTTGAAAGAAGTTTCATCACTCCCGCCACATCCACTCCCCATTACGTAGTATTTGCAAGATCCTTTCCCGCTGTTTCCACTCATTATTCCTTATCATCGACATATTACCCTTATTTGCTGTTTCTCATAAAGCTTTTGAACTTATTATTTTTTCGTTCGAGCATCGCCCTGGATCTTTTTCGTATTTGAGGTAAAATATTATGTACTTTAAATATTTTTGTTTTGTTTTCCTGTGTTTTTAAGTATTTTGTTAAGCCATGTTTTTGATTTTTTTTTATTTGTTTTGTTTTAAATTTATTTTAGACCCTTTTTTATTCAGTTCGATTTGATGCAAAAACAAATACATTAACTAATCACAAGTCACAGTTTTTAATTTATGTCTAGCTAATATTTGTTCATCTCTTTTCACATCATTAACACAGACCTAACGATAATTTTCTGTTAAACTGAAAAAAAATTCCCCTTTTATTCACATCTTATACTTAACGTGACAGCTCTCTTTCACTGACAAAACACACGTATTGTATTTCACACTTAAAGAAAAGACGATAGATATATTTTGCTTGTATTACAATACGAATGACACCAACGTTTGTTTTTCCACAGCATCTGAAATCGCTAACCATAATGGCGGCACTCTTATTAGCTCAGTAATTATCACCCACAAGTTTTTCATTCATCATTACTTACTTCTACTTGAGAAAACGAAAAAACAAAACCGAAAGTTCGAGCAAGCAATTAACCGAATTGCAGCTGAAAATTACCATAAGAACCAAAGTAATTACTTCGACGAAATAAACAAGGTAGCAATCTTGAGACATCTATCACGTTTTCTTTTCCTTTTTTTTCGAAGTTCGCTACTTTGTTCTGAATCATTCATCAAGAAGATATTGAAACGGACGTCACGTGATGGAGGGGGGGAGGGAATCATAGAAAGGGAACAAAACGGAAGATTCCACTGTACAGATGATGATAGTCAATAGGGAAGATGTGGGATAATAGGGATGTTTGGCACCGACCACGAACTAACCATGAGATTGATGACATTGCTGCGGTCAGTAGACGGCGGTAGGTTTTCTAGCAGAGATCACAGCGCTCGAACAGACGCGACCTTTATTTATATTCTACTCACGTAACGAAGTCGAAAGAATCGAGATACAAAAGGAGGGAGAAGACAAGTCAAACAATATCAAGTTGTGCATTCTGAAATTCACTTTTGTGAATCACAAAAAATTATAACACATAACATATTTAAAGGAAACTTTTTCTTATTTTTATAGGAATATTTATTTCAGTTAGAGAAAGTAATGTCCGTAGACGATAAGCTAGTAATTCACTATGGAAAGGCCGTATGTCTATAAAGGTGGAAAATAAGATTTTTCAAGGAAAAAAAAGCAAGAAAGCATTTCATTTTTTTTTAAACGAACTCGATACCATAGGTGAGAAAGGTTACACTGTCGGGCTCTAAAAGTCATCGTCTGTCGGATGAGATGTTAAGTCGTGTTTTATGTGTGGGAGAGACGTACGCTCTATACGTTAATAAACAATCTGGATAGCATTGATGCGAGGCTTTCACCTGCCTCCTAACAGCTGTTCAATGGGTTCCCTTCCCCCAACCTTCTCTGAGAGTTTGGTGTTCTTGTGACTTGGCTAATTAGTCCATTGTATGCGCAATAGTAACTACCCAGTATGTTAGGTGTACAAAAGCAATTATCCAGTGTATTGGGTGTACAAAAGTAACTAGCTATTTTGTGTACAACAGTACCCAGTATATTGTATGTACAAGAGTAACTGCCCAGTATATTGCGTGTACAAGAGCACTGCCCAGTTTATTGTGTGTACAAAAGTAACTACCCAGTATATTGTGTGTACAAAAGTAACTACCCAGTATATTGTGCGTACAAGAGTAACTACCCAGTATATTGTGTATACAAGAGTAACTACCCGGTATATTGTGTGTACAAAGTAACTACCCAGTATATTGTGTGTGTACAAAAGTGAAAAACCGTTTAAATGTGTGTAATAAAGTAACCACTCAGTAAGTTGCAAATCCAACTACTCAACTGAGCTCTGTCCTCAATGAGAAAGCTTACATCGATGAGCTAGGAAAAGCTACCGTCCGTCGGATTGGATGCTAAATGGTGGCTCTATATTCAAGTGAGATGTATGCTAGATATTTCAGAGTAACATGCTAGAGGGTCTTAATGGGAGACTACCATATGCTTTCTAAAGATATCCTTTGCATCTCCTTCCGCTGCTGAAATCTGAACACTTCGAGGTTTTGCGAGCAGGGCATTTAGTCCATTGTTTGCACAAATGTGCCGTTCATAGGCTAAACAGCCCAACTTGAAAGCAATAGAAAACAATAATCCCCGCCCCCTATCTCACTACTCGGTTCTTCAGATAAAGGCAGCTATTGGTTAGTAGTTTCTCAAAATGAACGTATAGAGCCATTTACTGAAGAGACAGGAGCATTTTTTTTTTCAAATAAGGTAAACTCCTTCTCTCTGACGGTAATGCAAAAAGCCTGATTGAATAGGAAGAGCTATCTACGGCACGTGTAAAAGAGAAACCAACACAAAGGGGTAATAGAATGGCAAAAGCGATCGATCTGACTTCCTTCCATCTTAGGATAGTCGAGACTTTGCTACGTGAGGCATCAATTTCCCAGATCGTGGAAGTTTTCAGAAAATCAAAGGCCACCGGCTGTTCGTAACACAATGCGTGGTGCAGACACACAGAAGCTCTAGCCGGTTTCGAAGGAAAGCGATTACTGCTAGATGGGGACAGTGGGTAGTTAGCGGAAATTCTGGTTATGAATTAGACCTACCAATTGGCGAAAATCAGCAACAGCTGCCGGCTACTTGTCACAACCAGAAAACTGTAAAGATCGAGGTATTACGTTTCGGTCATTAATCTTCAACTAATCTTAATAAAAAAAAATGAGGAAAGAAATACCCTTGAAGGCTGCAGATTATGGAGTACTTGTGGTAATTTTAAAAGTAAATAAAATGACTTCAACTTTAGAAACGAAGTTTGTGTATAAGTTTGTAGTTTAAGAATTGGAAACGTAATTATTATTAAAAATCGTAGGATTTTTATTGTTACTCCTCACAATGCAAAGTGAACGATTTTCCATACAGATAAATAGTAGAAATAAGATCGCAGCTAAAAAAAAAATATTGCAAATCACCGGAACGGATCAGAACGCCGTTCCTGTTTAATTATCGAAGCACCTAGAGTAGATGTTACATACACAGGAACGGGTGGCTCAGTCGGTAGCGCGCCAGGCTTGTAATTTGCAGTTACCAGGTTAGAGTTCCAGCTGGGCCAGAGTTGAGATTCATCTCAGCAAAACTCCCCACCTTGCTCTAGGGGAGAAAAAAGACACTGATGATAGCCTTAGAAAGGTCGCCGTCCTTCGGATGGGACATAAAACCATTGGCCCTTGTAGAAGAGAACCTTGTGTAAATTAAAGAACACGCTGGATGGACTTGACGGGAGGCTTCCATCTGTCTTATAACAGCTGACCAGTTGGACCCCTCCCACAACCTTCTCTGAGCCCTCGGTCCTTGTAACCAAACCATTTAGCCATTAGCGTGCAAAAACATGCCCCTCAGAGGTAAAACAACCTAACGTATACAGGACGACCGGAATAGATGTATCAATAAAGATAAGAGAATGCTGAATAAACTTACTGGTTTATTAGTACGCATCTCACATGATATGAACTCTTCAAATTTATAATTATGGAAAATCAACTCAATATATGCACCTGTTGTGCGCTCGACAGACGTCGAAACAATATTCAACTTTACGCCAAATATTTTCCAGCATGTTAAGAGCCATCTTCGCTACTGCTTTAGTGATGCATTTCGGCAGTTTAGCATTTTCTTTTGCACATGAAGTTCGTCACGAATCACCAGAAAAAAGAGATCTAGTGGTGTGAGGTCCAGTGAGCTGCGATCCATCGATTAGGAAATATTCGACCCAAGAAAACGTGTATTTCTTTGTGGTAATATGGAGGAGCGCCATTTTGTTGAAAAGTTGATCCTTGGGGGATTTAGTCCAGAGCAGAAATCTCCAGTCACTATCGCTCGGTATCGCCTCGAGGAAAAAGGAGCAATGGCAAGATTTTTCACAAGGCCATACCAAACATTCATTTCCGATATGCCCATTTCATGTTCTAGGTCAGCTACATTTCATTGGCAAATAGATTTTATCTTTACATCATATAGCTCCTCTAAGAGGTAAACATTCAATTGAAGTATAATGAGAAGTAAATGCCATTTACTGCTTGCTTTTAAGTGATGATGATTATGGGTATGGTATAAACGGGATCACAATATTTAATTATAGTAGATTTTTTGTCACATTTTATTAATGTCACCATATAAAGAACTGTAGTAGAGTTTATGGAAAACATTATCAAAAAGTTTAGTTGGTTGAATATCGGCGGGATAGGAAGATAAATCCACAATCTACTAAATATGTCAGGAGCTGTTCTTTTTGAACTATCCTTAGAGTAAGTCCAACTAAGAATGCAAGCTTACCGATTCTTTGATCGAGACTGGAGAGAGTTGTCTCAATCGATAGCTGTCAAGGCTCGTTTATTTCAGTTCCCAGATTCGAGTTCTACTTATGTCAGAGTTGAGATTTATCTTCGCTAATTTATAGGTCTAGCCTCTGCGAGAAAGGGGACACCGATGGGATTGGAAATGGTGCCGTCCGTCGGATGGGACGTAAAGCCCTGGCGCCATGTGCAGGAGAGCCATACCATGTGTGCGTTAAAGAACTCTCTGGATACTCTCCTAACAGTTGTCCATTGGGCCTCCTTTCATCCTTTCTGAACTCTTGTGGTCCTTGTGAGCTGGCCATTTTGCTCATTGTATGTAAAAGAAAGTGAACCTCAGAGATAAAACAACCTCACCTTTGATCGAGAGAAGCTTGTAGCGCCATCTGTTGATTGGGAACAGATAAAACAGTTTTCTACATGAAAATGTCCTTTTTTCGTTTGGGTCAAAGAGCGTTATCAAGCATGAATTTAACGAGAGTAACTCACAGGTTGCTTTATGACAACTGTAGAATTAGCTGAAAAAATTCGAAAACGTTATTAATTCCGTTCCTTGTTGATTTCAGCAAATTATTGGTCTTTTTAAAGCAAATTAAACGATTTAATGATCTCATCCTTTAGCTATCTTTAGTAAAACGTATCATTATGTCATTCATTATGTGCTCTGACCAAAAATTTGTGATGTTAATGATGCAGAAGTAATTAAGTTCCATCAACGTATGACTGCATTTTTTCGCCATCCCATTTCTCTCCTTGATTACTATCGAAATATTACGATAGCAAAAAATGCTTCATATTTAATTATTTATATCTGATAATGATTACGGGAAGGTGTTGATTCATTCGATAGCAGTGCGAGCTTCCCCCCCTTCCCTCACTAAATTGAACAGTGTGGTCCTCAATTCCTCAGTGGAAAAGGAGGGGACAGCCATGGCCCAGGAGGGCCATTGCCCTAAGCCCCTTTCAGAATGATAATAAGATGGATTAATTTGGATTGAATTCAAGAACGTTCTAAAAAGATGACATTTAATTCAATTATGTTTGGTTGAAAGTAAAACAAGATCATTAAAAAGCATTTACCCCTTAGATCACAAAGAACTCTCGCCGCCGTAACTGACTAATGCTCATCATCATTACTTAACACTTAAATACATCCAATTCTGTTTTTACAAGGTAGATAGGTTCCTGAAAAAACCGTGTAAAAAATACAGTGCTTATGAAAAAATAAAAGATTAGTTCCAGACATGAAAACCCAGTACAGATAATAAGTTATTTAAAAAACAAACATATCAAAATCTTTAATTAAATATTTATTTGATTTTTATTTATTTAAGCACATTTTTTTTATTTTATAAACTTATAAAGATAATTATATGTACATAAACTATAATTAGATAATTAGATGTAAATCATCCATCATAAAAAAACAATATGTCACTAATTCAAGAATGCAAAAATGAAAAACAAATATGACTTACGTGTGCTTATTAACTAGATTTTTTTCGTTGTCACTTTCTGACAACAGACGCATTCGTTTGCATACGACGAATTAAATCGCTTTCACCGCTTGAAACATTTTGGCCGTTGTGTTCATACTCCAATGGTGAAATGCTTTCGTGTTCATACTCTATAGTAAATTTTCAAAGTTAAAACTACTTCAAAAAATGTGACCATAAAAGCGGTAACTTTGTTATACATGTAAATTGTAGGAATTTTTGCTTGAATAGGAATATTTTTTCAGAATAATATTCAAATGGAGATTTTTTAAAAAAGATGCCGTTTCAACAGTGTGAGGTCAAAATAAATCGTGTGAAAAGAGAATTGGAATTTTTCTCTAAACCGTGTTAAATCAAGAACGTGTAAAAAAAAAAATCCGTGTTAAATCAAAATTGTGCAAAAAATCCGCGTAAAAACATAATTGGGTGTACTACAGTTAGAATAATTCCGCGTTACATTATTTAAATTAAACACTTTTTTTCAACTATATGCTGTTTTTTTCTATCGACAAATCAGACCATATGAAAAAAGTTTTATTTTTTACTTTTCATTAGGAAAGATTAATCATGACCGAGGTGAATTTTCACTTTGAAAAGTTTGTAAGGGTTTAAACATATGTTAAATTCACAGCAATCATTAGGTTTTGCAAATGAAATTTACCGAAATTGTTAGTAAAACATTCAACAACTATAACTTTGTTAAAAATAACTTTACCTAATCAAATATGTACCAACAGATTCAATACACTTTTGCCACCGCGAAATAAATTCTGAGTTCCTGGAAGCGATGAATTCTTCTAAAGTGTTTTTAACCGCTGTCTCATTGCTGAATATTTTCCCCACTAAGAAGTGGCAGAGCTACTTGAAGAACTGGTAGTCAGTTGGCGATAGGGTTGGTGAATACGCTGGGTGAGCAAGAGTCTCCTACAGTAACTGATGGAGTTTCCGGTCCATTATTTGTGAGATGTGAAGTCGAGCGTTATCATGGAGCAATACGACGCCATGTCTATCGACTAATGCAAGCTGCTTCTTGCAAAATTTGCCATGCATTATTTTTAGTTCTGCACAATATTCTTCTACATTTATTCTTTCACCTGGCTTTAGAAATGAATAATAGATATAACCGGCTGCAGACCAACAAACAGTCACCATAACTTCTTCGGGTGAAGTTTAAGTTTGGGCATGTGTTTGGGTGCTACTGCAACGTCCAATCATTGAGCAGAATGTCCACGATTATCGTCTAATATCCATTTTTCATCACATGTTACAACTCTAGAAAAAGAGATTCCTTTGGTTTCGTGTGAGCAGGGAAGTGCACATTTCAAGTTAATATGCCTTATGAGTGTACGTTAATTCATGAGGAACCCATTTATCCAACTTCTTCCCTTTTGCAATGGCTTTCAGGTGCCGGAACATGGTATGTGAAGGTATTTTATAGGAACCAAATACTGTGTTTGGTTCATATAAAAATATTTCTCATGCAACCGGTAGGTTAATCTAACCGGCAACCCCTATCCCCATAAAAACGGATAACCGGGAGTTAACTGTACAAAAAAATCTTGCTGCATCGAAAATATTGTCAAAGGAACAAATGATAATTAGAGAGTAAACAGTATGCGACAGGCTGGATTTGTTTTACCTATGAGCTGCTCTTTTGTATACACAATAGGCTAAATGACCAGGCTCACTGAGCTAGGCAGAGAATACATTGGTAGGGAACAGACTCTAATACAGTTAAGGTTATAAACTCCTCACTTTAAGCTTGAGTAACGTATCTTTTCTAAATAACTCCCCTAAAACATCACTCTCCTCGGATTTAATCGTTTTTTCTTATGCTGCTCTTCTACTGTTTCATCTTCCTCCCAGGTCTTCGTTCCAATTCTAAGATTCTGAGTTGCCACAGGCAGCTATTACGACCCAAAGTATGGCGTACTTTCAAAATCCATGTGTCCACCTTTAATTACTGGCTGATCTTAATACAGATGCTAATCTAAGTTCCTTTATTTATTTAAAGCACGAATTAAATAGATTTCTAAAAATAAATTATAAAAATAATATTAACACCTACAAGCAGATTAAGTAGTGCTTAAAGGGGAATACAAAAATTCCAATGTTATTATGAAATTTCGAAAATAAAAAAGGGTGTAAAATTTTTAGTAAAGAAAGCAAATTACTTAATGTTGAAGTTTTGAACTGAAATAGTAAAAAGTATATATTGTAATAAATGCAACATGATATAAATGCATTAAAATTACAAATTAAGCATAAATAAAGTGTAATATATTACACTGAATGGACAAATTATTATATACACCTACCAAATTATCTATTGTTCCACCTTTTGCCCTCACAACAGCAGCCAGACTTCTTGGTAAACACTCAATGAGATGTTGAAAACACGGAGGTGATACTGCTCCATGATAACGATCGACTTCACATCTCACAAATAATGGTCCGGAAACTCTCATCTGTTATTGTATGAGAAGAGATGATCATCTGTCGTAGAGCTTCCAAAGTTGCCGGTGGGGTTGGCGGACTCGAACAGATTTTTCCAGCTCGTCCCACAAATTCTCAATGGGGTTGAGGTCCGGTGATCGTAAGGGGCCATTCGAGTATAGTAAGCTCACTTGAGTACTCCTGGAGCCACTCGGAAGTATGTGGTGTGGCGTTGTACCGATGAAAGATGGCGTCATGGTGTGGAAAGAGAATCGTTACGAACGGGTGCAAATGGTCGGCGAGAATGTTTACATACCTTGTGCAGGTGACAGAGGTTTAGTGGGTACAAGGGGCCCCAAGGAAGACCATGTAAATGCAACCCCAATTGTTACACCGTCTCCACCTGCCTGTATGACCCCAACTTGGCAACCTGGGTCTATCGCTTCGAGTGGTTTATGCCACAGTACACACTAGTCCCTATAATTTTCAGACAGAATGCAGAGTTAATCAGCAAGTAATTTAAAATTGGTTTTTTGAGTCCTTTGCATAGGTAACTGATGTTTGAATAAACATATGGCTCGTGATTTTAGGCCCCAAGGCTATCAATAAAATATAAAACTATTCGAATTAATAGCAATTACTTTTGTGGTTATAAACTTGTGAAACACAACAACCAGAAAAATAACTTTTCTCCTCTGACGAATATCATGTGATCATTTTGAAAGAGAATGAGATTGTCATGTTCTGAGAGCGCTAACCATCGGGACGATGGTTAGCGCTCTCGGCTACTGATCAAAGAGACCTAAGTTCAATTAAAAGCGTGATAAGACATCACAGTTTGTTTCTTGAGCTGTCCTTTTGCCTTCTTACAGGTTTGCTCTATGGCGTATTATACTGACAGACTCCTGTCAGAACTTTCCTGCAAGCAGCTGCTTCACAGGTCATTTATTTATTAATACCGGGTATAAGAGAACAAATCGCTGCTGTCAATGCAAAAATCCCTTGACCGCCATTCTATACCACTCAAGTTTCAAATTTGTACCATAAATAGATCGCTTATAATAGTCATTTAAAGTTTATCAATTTTTCCAAGTTTAGCTCCCTATAGCAGTGGAAAGTAAACTATCGGGATATTGAAAAAAAGCGAATCCTTATATTTTAAATACTTTATCCAGTCCAAAAGAATTTTTCCTTACTTCAAAAAACAAAATAGATGACTGTCTGCAGACGTATGGAAGACAAAGTAAACACAATAACTCGTTTTAAAAAGACTAATAAACACCTAAACAATGCAATTTATAGAGACAATAGTGTTTTGGAGCAGCTCTGACTTCAGTCTAAATTTAATTTAATCCTTCCAATCCAGTATATCAGATCCTTCAAAATGCATTCCATTAATATGCCATTTGAAAGATATTGATTTAGTTTTCTTTCAATAAATGAACTTTAAAGAAGCAGTTGAAACGCATCGTGTCTATAAACAATATGACTAGAATTATTTTTTCTCACTTTCTTGTAAAATACTCTACTAGAATTAATTCCACAAGCTTCCTACGAGACCCTTGTGCTTTCTAGAACGCATTCCAAGTAGAGGTTTGTGGCACAATAGATTTTTAGATAAAGCTGTTTCATTGCCGGAGGGAATGGATGATACAAGTTTGAAACATACAACGAAGGGCATATTGATTTCTACCATGTGAGCAATTGTAATTAAATGGCTACAAACATCCTACAGACGAAGAAACTGTATACATGAGGGACATTCATTAGGGAAGAGAAATAAACGTAGATTTCAAAAGTAAAAAATGATTTCTTGGCATTTTTTACTTTTCAAGTCTGTTTTCTGAACTAGAACGTTTGAAGTAGTTACGGGATTTACGGATTATAACCACACACGTCAAATGTAATATTTACGAGATAGAACAAATGCTATTATAACTGAGCAGAAAAATTTAAACTTTTTAAATAAAAGCTGAAACATTTAACAGCAGTGTTCCTAGTTGTAATAATTAACGTAAAACTTATAAAAAAAGTTTCCTTAAACATGTGAAATTTTCGAAAGGTTTTTTTTTTCAGTTTCGTTCAATATTGAAACAGTATTTAAAAGGAGATTAAATAGTAGTGTCTCCTCCCAAATGTTTCAGCTTCAATAAACATTATAAATTAATTAATAACAAATAAAAATTTTATTAGTTAATTAATATTTATTTAGTTTTTTTAGTATTTTATTGGTTAATTAATAACAAATAAAATACTAAACGAATATTGTTTAAAATCGAAATTTTAATAAATTTGATTGAGATCTATCATTTATTTCCCGTGGTGTAATAAACTTATTTTTAAAGAAATGGAGCTTTAAATGTGGTGGTCTGTTCAAATAACATGGAAATGTCCCAATAAGTTTGATCATATGTTGTGCTCCTTACAAAACAGGGGCGGGTGACTCAGTCTGTAGCGCGCCAGGCTCGTAATCTGCGGTTCCCAGGTTCGAGTCCCGTCAGCGTTGAGATTTACCTCCACAAAACTTCCTGCTCACGGTTAGTAGGGGACACCGATGGGCTTGGAAAGGCCGCCGTCTGTCGAGGTGAAACGTTAAGAACGTTAAAGATCCACGTTAAAGAACACGCTGGATGGCCTTGACGGGAGGCTACCATCTGTCTCCCAACAATTGTTCCAGTGGGTCTCCAACCTTCTCTGAGCCCTGGGGGTCCTTGTGATCTGGCCATTTAGCTTATTGTATGCAAAAGAAGTGCTCCTCAGAGGTAAAAAACCCGCAACCATATAATCTATATCCTAAAAGTTTAATTTCGATTGGGAAAGACTTCTTGAACTTGAACCATATGTTTTGGCAACTAGTTTTTTATTCCTTCTAAGAATTGCAAAAAACAAAACTTTTTTGATATGTAAATAAACAAAATATTGATCTCTGGTACCCTTATTACGTTGCCCCCCTCCTCAGGCCATGGACCATAATGTGCCTTATAGAAAATCCGGCAGTGTGTGAATATACAGGACAAAAATGGAAACAGTCATGTTATCTCGATTGAAAATCACATTCAGAGATCAACCACTTTATCAATATGATTTATAACGAAAAATATGTCTGAAGATAATTAAAGCTCTCAAACAATTCTATCCAAATCTCTATTTTGAACATATTTGTTTCATTTTCAAAGAGTTATGAACGCTGGAATATTTAACAGGCTACAAAAAAATATCCCAAAATTTAATTGAAACATTAAAGCAGTTTAAGAGATCAGAGATCATAGTCGACACTAGTGCATTACAGGATGCAATGCAACCAACCTGGTTAAATTAAATTTTGGAATCGTTTTTTTTGCACCTGTTACATATTCCAGTGTTCATAACCCTTTAAATACTGAACATATATTGTTTAAAATCGAGATTTAGATAGATTTGATTGAGATCTTTAATTTATCCTTAGACAGGTTTTTCATTAAAAATCATATTGAAGACGTTATTGAGCTCTGATGTGATTTTTCTGTTGAGAAAACATAGAACTGTTTCCATTTTTCTGTCCAATATCTATATAAGTTATATACGACATATTCGCGAAAGAATATACGACTGAAAATAGTAAGAAACTATTTGAAAGGAAACGTCACAGTGAAAACCTATATCTATTTATTTTCTATAAGAATAGTGAAAAATTGGAATTTTTATAACATAAATTTAAACCCTAATTGGGATTCTTTACAAGAAATAATGCTTATTTTTAAGTTAAAAATTGCTCTTTTAATTTATTTCATTCAAACTGACATCTTTAGTTTTTGTCTTTGAAATAACGCCTTTTAAAAGTAAATTGGCATCTGCAAACGCACATTTCAGTCATATCTACTAACATAAAACAATCTTAATAATGAATAATCTAAACTAATGACAGGAGTTCTAGTAACCCGAGTAAAATAATCATGTTCTCCCTTAAATTACAAACAAACTAGTTGCGAAATTATTTTAAGTCTCACACGAAAGACAATCAATCATTTTAGAAAAACAACAGCAAAATTTTGTTATACCAAGACAGATATTTAGATTAATATCCGAATGGATACTGTTAACCAACTGCTTTAAACATCAGAGAGAAATATAGCATCAATAAATTCCAGCTAACTGTATTCTATCTATTTATACTAGAAAACCTGAAAATAATAACTAACCATAAATTCCTTTACAAAGTACATTGCAAACTCGCTTTTGACCGAGCTCTAGTGGCTCGTTTTTCACAGTCTTAATATCCCCCTAGTAAGTACTCTTACTTCAGAAAAGTTGATTAAAATCTCTTTCGCGGTGAAAAATATGGTATCTGCGAACCTGCCATTTGCCATACGCCGTTCAACATGATTTATAATTTGACGCGCCTAGCATGTTTTGATAGTTTTACACACTGTATTACCGATAACAGCAAAGAGATTCAGAAAGAAACAAAATATTTCTTGGAAATTGTTTTCCACCTAACGTGTGCATACATTTCCTGCATGTGTGTAAATAATATACCAGCATAGACAGTATCTTAGTACTTAACTGCGCTATGAATTCGTTCTATCATTATCTCTTTCACTCGCTTTCTTGCTTCTTCACGAAGTGTGTCATTAATGAAACCCTATCTCACTACGAAATCGCCAAGATCCAGCTTCTTTATAGCACTTTGGGGATGATTCAGTTTTGCTGTTGCTTATGCACAGGGCAGCGTTTGCATTCATCATTTTCAACCATGCACGAAAGCTTTATGTTCAACTCGAAACCACATAACAAAGTAAAAAATGGGGGGAAAAACAAGACAGAGAGAGAGACACCTCACGCCACGTGCAGGTCGACGTGTTATCTCCAGCAACCCGTTACACAAAAGACAAACAATTATTTTGAGCGCTTTAGTCAAACACAGAACACACTCACACAACTGTAGTGTTCCGGTACGGAATGACTGTTTTAAAAGCGCCAAGCAATGGGGAATTGTTCTAAACTAACGAAGCTTAGCATGGGCGCGACCACGCCAACACCTCGCATCCCATTAATTCTGAAGGAAACTACCATTTCTTTTGAACGGAGAATGGCTTCTGTGACGACATTTATGTAGCTCCGGGGTTCGTGAAAGAGTTTGAAACGGCGGAGGCAAGCCATTAGCACGTAGAGTCTGTTATACAAAAGCTTTGTTTTTTGTAGCAGGTTCTTTATTCCTCATAGTTACTTGCTCCTTAAGTCCTTCTCTTGTTCTCTCATAGTTGTCTTCGAGTTATTTTAAAGTACGGATGCGATGACATGAGGCAATCGTTAAAATAAGTGATGGTAATCGTTGGATAGTTCAAACTCTGAGTTAAGGTTTAGAAAGAAATAAGTTAGAAAGCTCAGTTCTCTTTAATATTGCTTTACTTCGTGTACTTCTCTTTGTTAGAGTGGACAAATAATTTCTTTAGTTGTTCAGTAACAAGCATTCATTTTTGCTTGTCTTTACTACACAATTAAATGTGCTAAAAGCAATATGCAATAGGTTCACTGCACTAAACAGCTCTGAAGTTATTTGCTCACTGCGTCAGTAAGAAGTTTTGTCCATTTTAATGCTTTACAGTCACGCAGAGTATGTAATATTTGGCTGTGAAAAGAGACAAAAATCCCGGGCAAAACATGGGTATATATTTTGTTTTCTTTACCTATCTCCTTTCACGGGTTTTTTATGACAGTGTCCATGAGCAGTATCCTATAAGACATTGGGACAAACTATTGTACTGTCGCTCAAAAAAGTATCCGAATACTACGGTTGATTACAAAATTCAGAAAAAATATCTGGCAACGATGTTTTTTAGAAATTAGTGAGCTGGCAACTTTCGTGTCACGTGACACGGATAATTTTTTGCGCGACAGTACGATGGCAATTACAAAAGTTTAGGATACTGACAATTAAATAAACATAAATATGATTAGCTAATATTGCAATGCTTAACCAAGTCGTTGCTCACGTGACGAGACAGATCGAGTCACTATTACAACTGTTTCAATTCTTTCACAGACTTTGCATAACTTTCTTATTAATATTCATTGTAAAACTGTAAACTATTGCTTACCTATTGTCCAGTTTTTTTACTGCTCTCTGCCCGTTCACCTCGGTTGTAATTACCGGACAACAGGTCTCCCTCGACGAGTTTCTGAGACTTCTTTTTTCCTCCGAAATCTGTTGGTCACCTGTTGCCCAGTAATTGCAACCAAGATGACTGGCCAGGAGCCACACAAAAATGGACAATAGGTAAGTAATAGTTTACAGTTTTATCGTGAAGATTAATAAAAAAGTTAACTATTACAATGACTACGAATAGCGAGTTCAATACAGACAAAGATGCCTGCAAGTGAGGAAAACTCTGTGAAACATAGTAGTTCGCAGCCATTAAGATGACTATGAGCTAGATAATCAGAATCACACCCGAGAGTTCTTGAATCCTAGAAATGTTGTAATCATTACAAGCCTATAATTATGACAAGCACCATGCTTCCCAGAACGACGGAAACCTCTACGGCGACTAAGACTTCGCCAGCGACTATGTCTCATAGAAGTGTATCAAACTATTATGACGTCTAGAAATATGTCAACCATTCTATTTTCAAAAGAGCGAAAGTCGTTAATATGACTAGGTGCGCGACTACGACTATGTCGTCCAGACGTGTATCAAACTATTATAACGTCTAGAAATGTAACAATCAGTTTACATTCAAGAAGGGCGAAAGCTTTTACAATGACTAGGAGAGTGGCAACGACTGCGATAGAATACCTACTACTATTGCAACTGTTAGTGCTGTAACCATTGCAATGTGACAACCACTATTATGATTATTGATGAGTTAGCCACTATGATGACTGTTAGTAAGGTAACCGCTGTGATGACTGTCAGAGAATCAATAAGTAACAACTCTTTAGATTTAAAGATGACATGGAAGTGTGATGATTGTTGTCAAGTCAATCGTTGTGACGACCGTTAGTGAGTTAAAAACCATGATGACTGTTTTCGTTGAGATGACTATCAATTGTTGATTAGGATGATTATTGATGATTCAACAGCTCTGACGATTACTGACGAGTTTAACATCTATATGATGACTATAATATATCTTTTATATATCTATATGATGATCTATATGATGACTATGATGACTATAATTGAAATATGTAGTCATCATCTATGATGACTATAATTGAAATAGTCATCATAGATGACATCTATGATGACTATTTCAATTCACAATGACTGAGGATTTAATTATTGTGATGACTGTCGATGAGGAACCGATATAATGACTAGGAGTGTAGATAAATGATTATGATGCACGTAGTGTAGCTAGGATTATAACTATTATATATTATAGTACAGTAATGATTATAATATTGTAGTTATGAGTTCTTATGTTTAGAATCAGTCAAAATTGTCGCTAAATATTATTCCTGCTATATACTAATAGATTCCATGAATATTTTAAAATAATATTTATTACGTCATTTAAAATAGACTGTGGCAACTGAAGTGAATAGCTACGAAACAGCAATATTGAATGCGGAGAATTAATAAATAAACTTTGTAGATATATAAATTTATATTTATCAGAGGTATACAAATTTCCCTCCCTTCAAAATTCGAATTACATTAAGCCTACAGTGTTTCCACAGCTCTATTCGTTGAATTCCCGAGTTAATGATTTATTATGCAAGCAGTAAAGGACTTATGAAGATTCGTGAACGAAGGTGGATTTATTCATGCGATTATTATGGATAGAACTGGAAAGATTAGCTTCGAAAATTTCATAAGCTTCATTTTCAAACTGTATTCAATAATTCGCATCTTAGTAGTTTATTGATTTCATCAGAGTTCGTAGAGTAATTTTAATAAGCTAGCTTTAAATTCGTGTTACATGTAGTTGATTATAGAACTTAAAGCATTGACAAGATCTTAATCAACTATAATAAGCCTTACCTTGAGCATGAATAATAATTGCATTCACAAGTGAATAAAGTACTCGCAGGTTAGTTTGCTTCCAGTTTGCGATTTATAAATGTTTACTTGATTTAAAGATGACATGGAAGTGAGTCCTATGAAAGGAAAATGAATGTAAGGATTGTAAGGCAACATAAATTTAAAAAAATTAAGTAAATTCAATTTTCAAAGGGCTGTGTTGTAGTGTCTATTACTAATGCTCCTTCTAAATAAGACTAGGAAAGAAAGCTTTAAATGTGTCTCATTTGCCAGCAGCTCATTTCTGGGATCCAGTCCCACTTTCACGCATTGCTTCTACAAGCGAATTTCAATTCTGACGTTAAAAAACAAACTTCTTAGTGATATTTAATTTTTTTTCTTATTATTTCTTATCTATATGAGTGCACAGAGTATAGCTCTGCCGTACACGGGTACACGACTTTATCCTACGGACGGCTGCCTTTTCAAGCCGACAGGTATTCTTTACTACCCGATGGCAGGATGGGATTTTTCGGAGATAAATCTCAAAGTTGACCTAGGTGGTACTTGAACCTGGGAACTTCAGATTACGAGCCTGGCGCCGTTATTACCGTTAAGTCAGTTAACTCGAAATGTCGTTTAAAAGAATGTCGGATAAATAAGGTTCTATTTCTACTAACATATTGCTCATTAAATTGTTTGTGACCGATATGATGTTCTAGAAATTGATGCTAGTAATTTCATGTCGTCTAGGTGTCCTGGGTACGACAGAAAGATCTCCATATCCTAACTGTTGGCAAATATACATACACCAGCGACCAGAGGTTTACATCAATCCACCTGGAGAATACGGAGATCTGGACTCTTGAGATTAAGTATACACAGAAGAAAGATGCCGGTGTCTACGAATGTCAGGTTAGCACGGAGCCGAAGATGAGCCTCAGCATAAAACTGAATGTAGTAGGTGAGTAAGTTATATTATTTCCTTCGAGTAGAGTGAGAACGAAAACGATGTGTTTATGGTGAAGTGATGAATTGATAGAAAGCTTTTGTATGTTTGTTTAGTTGGAGTGAAAGTCGAAACAGAATTTTTCTGGTGCTAAGATTACCTGGAAATGTTTTTTCCTTTTCCAAAGTGTTCACCATTGAAAGCTATACACTTACGCGATCGGCTAATCCACGTATCAAATGTTTCCTGCAAGCCATTTTGTGAAAGTGTTCTGAGTACTGTCACTGTAGTCGCTCGAGTCTCTTCGGCACTTCCAAAACGATTGTTTTTAATACCGTTTTAGGCTTCGGAAACAGATAAAAATAGGAAGCTGCAAGATTGGGAAAGTAAGAGTAAGTTCCAGCATTTCAACGTGGATGTTATTGACAACAATTTGGGATCTCAATTATCGTAGTATAGAAATCTTTTCCCACCATCGGAATTCTGTTAGCTTTTCACGAACTGCTCGATGACGTCTGCATAATATTCGTTATTCATTGTTGACCCGTTGCATAAACATATATGTATATCGTAATGTGTTATGAAAACGCCTTTTGCAATCAAAAATCACCAGGGTGATTTGTTTCCCCGCCGACTTCACAGCTCAAAAATTCGTATGCCGCGGTGAACGGGATTGCTCCAAACCTCCAGGTCGGCATTCGTTTTCAATTCGTAATGGAAAATCCAAGTCTCGGCTCTGTCACAATAAGCTATACGAATCTTTCACCTCCCTCCTCAAATTTTGCCAACCAGTGGCAATACATATCAATACGCTTTTGTTTAGGAGTTAGGTGAGGGATCCACTGAGCGCAAATTCTTGGCATTTTCATCGGCTCCGCCACTATTGCATGAACACTGTCATAAGAAATGCCGATCCTTGCTGCTAGTGCACACGGGGTTATTCTGAGGTCTTTATTGAGAATATCCTGGGTGAGCGTCCTCAGATTCTTGTGTCGTCTTCCACGAACTCACAACCGTCTGTGAAGTGTTTGTGACACTTGAAAATCCACTTCGTTTCAAGCACTGTTTTCAATACACTTGAGTCATTTCTGAGACTTTCTGTGCACCACTTAAGCCTCGCCGAACACAGTAACGTCTTACATACCGCCATTCACTTTCCAGATCACCTATAGCCTGCGAAAAATCACACACAAAACACGATCACATTTTCAAAGTGAGAAAACAACAAGACTGATTACATATTGTTCTGTTGTCACTAGCAACCACATTACAACGTGTTTGAGCGTACTTGAAACTGGCATACACTGTTCTGTGCCCTTGAAAACTCACTGTGTGTTGCCACATATCATGTATCAATTCGTAAGAAAATCTGCTAATCGTTGGTGATAGCAGTACACAAATTAAATGATCCACCAACTTACCTACAGGTTGGGTTGTTGGGTTGTTTTACCTCTGAGCGGCACTTTTTTGCACACCATGGGCTAAATGGCCAGGTCACATGGACCCCGAAGGCTCAGAGAAGGTTGGGGGAGGGGACCCACTGGGACAGCTGTTGGGAGACAGATGGTAGCCTCCCGTCAAGGCCATCCAGCGTGTTCTTTAACCTGCACAGGGTATGTCTCTCCCGCACACGGGGCCACGGCTTAACGTTCCATCCGACGGACGGCGGCCTTTCCAAGCCCATCGGTGTCCCCTACTGACCGTGGGCAGGGCGGGGAATTTTGCGGAGATAAATCTCAACGCTGACCCAGCTGGGACTCGAACCTGGGAATTACAGATTACGAGCCTGGCGCGCTACCGACTGAGCCACCCCCGCCCCATACCTACAGGTATATGTAACTTATTGCATTTATTTATTTAGCATTTACCAGTTGCGTTTACTTATTTAGTCATTTATTTTATTTATTTATTTAACAAAATTGTTTGTTTGATGAATCACATTTTCATTTAGAATTAACTTTAATAGTAAAGATTACAGAATGAAAGTTATACAGAAACTTACAAACAAACGCAAGTTATATTTGACTTTGCAGTCTAAAATTACTCCAAGATATTTATTTACTCTCTGCTACGTAGCAGATTATAATACACTGGTTTCCATAAATTAAGGAAAATCACTATGTTAAGTCAATGGGAAGCTAACGTCAAAGCTCTATAACTTCTAAAATAAGTTTTTTTTTTGTTTTGAAAAATGTGATTGCAGATAAAGATCTCAATCAAATAAATCAATATCTCGATGTTCAACAATATTCGTTCAGTATTTAATGAGTTACGGAAGTTTGAATATTTAATAACAGCAATGCCAATCTTAAAAACTTATACAAAACTGTAGAATAGTGAAAGAATTCTGTACACAAAGTTCTAAAATACAAACTTATTTTATTATATACTTTGATACAATACTTATTTACGAAGTTTCAATTAACTTCTGAAGTCGATTTTTGTGGCTGGCATTGTTATCGCTAAATATTCGAACTTCCATAACTCATTAAATTACTGAACGGACATTGTTGAAAATCGAAATATTGATTTATTTGATTGAGATCTTTATCTGCAATCACATTTTTCAAAACAAAAAAATTATTTTCGAAGTTATAGAGCTTTGACTTTAGCTTCCCATTGATTTAGCATAGGGATTTTCCTTAATTTATGGAATCCAGTGTACATATTATTTAAATGAGGGATAATAGTTTTAGGTCTTACAAATGGCATAAATAAAGATTTCTCAGTAATAATTTTCAAAGCGCCATTTATCATAATGTAATATGATTCCTTTTCATTGCGTCTTGTAAGTTCTTTTAGACTTTTAGAAATGTTCTTGTTTCAGACCAAAAAGATCAAATCATTAGCATAGATTAAAAATTTAACATTTGTATTAATTATTTCTGGGTTGGTTTTTTTACCTCTGAGCAGCACTTTTTTGCACATAATGGACTAAATGTCCAGGTCACAAGGACCCCGAAGGCTCAGAGAAGGTTGGGACCCACTGGAACAGCTGTTGGGAGACATGGTAGCCTCCCGTCAAGGCCATCCAGCGTGCTCTTTAACATGCACAAGGTATTATTCTTCCACACACGGAGACACGGCTTAACGTCCCATCCGACGGACGGCGGCCTTTTCAAGCCCATAGAATGTCCCCTACTGACCGTGGATAGGGTGGGGAGTTTTGCGGTGATAAATCTCAACACTGTACCAGCTGCGACTCGAACCTAGGAGTTGCAGATTACGAGCCTCGTGCCCTACCGACTGAACCACCCCGCTCCGTTTATTTCTGATAAATCAAATAAATATGTATACCTTAAAAAGACAGAACTACCCCAGCGACAAATTAACGAAGCAACGAACAACGGGTCACCAATAACGATAACTTATTGTGTACGAAATTGATTTAATGTGATGGAAACAGCAAAGGATTCCTTCGGCTCGTAGAAGAAAGGAGCTAAAATACATGACCTTCCCGAAGTCAAGTACAAACAACCTATTCCTTCAGATTCCTACAAAACGAGATTTTCACGGTTTTAAAACCACTGGCCATAATAGATTCAAACCAATGGTTATTAATTGACTAAATTTATACTTTTTTCAAATGCTTATTGCATATAGATGTATGGTATATTTAGTAATGAATTATTTTTGTACATCGGTATTTTACTGATCAAATATAATTAACTATTATTTGCAACGACTTTATGCAATTTCAGAGAAAAAAATACTTTCCGTAAAATAGTTCAGACTTTAGTTGAGAAACAAGTAATGCCATTGCTAGCGATTTAATATAATAATCACAAATGTTTACATGCTATTAAATTATACACAAAGGACAAAGAGACACCAAACTAATGGTTCGAGGGCATTAAATTGTTAGATTTGGCACTGCTTAGATACTAATCTAAGTTACATTGCCTACATTATGAAACATCTCTTTTTCATAAATGGATCAAGATCCCCAATGCTTTCACCCTTCTCGTGAAACTGTTGGTGTCAAACATTTGAAAATGCATCACATTCCTTCTTTCTTGGGTCTCTTCTCGGGAGTTCTCCAACGCTCTGTCTTACGCTTGTCATCAATGATGGAGTGATTGTGTCGTCTTGTGATGAATAAAGGCACGTTCGCGTATTTTTTTTGTTGGTTTGTCGCTTAACGCTCTGTCTTGCTACTAAATACATGCTTTCACCGGCAATTCTACAGAAGATTGATTAACCCGAGCAAGTGAAGCTCATTCAAAGATGAATGAAAGAAGACGATACTCATATTTCAACGTGGAAACAATTTATATGACTTTAAAGAAAAAGAATGTTGGTGAATTTTGATATCTCGTAACTTGCAACATATTGCTCTTTTTCCCGTATCGTTTAAGTTATTTTTTTCGTATATTTCCAGATGGTTTTTCTTTGTTGTTGTTGCTGTTGTGTTTTTTTCCTCAATTTTTTTTTAATTTCATTTTTCTCATTTCGGTTTTCAGCAGAAAAAACATTCAAAGCTTAGATCCTTATGTTAAAGTAGAAAACAAAGAAAAATAGGCCATTTTATACATTAAAGAAATCTACAAGAATGATTGAAAAACATTTTTTAAGGAATATAAAGTTGCTCGCTTTTTGTAAAGCAACTGCAGTGATTTATTTTACTTTTATATTATACTTGAAATTAATGAATTCTCATTTTAATAAACGATACTTCTCTTATCGTTTGGCGAAAGAACCAAAACATTTTTTTGAAAATATTATCACATTTATAATTTCAAAATAATATACAGAGTTTCATCTTAATATTCCTAATTAGTAGGCTTTAATATTACTCAGAGAAGCAAAGTACTCATGAAGAAAGCAATATATTTTCTCTTCACTCAAAATATTTTTTCCCTTCATCTCCGATTTACGTTAAGTGTAAAATATTATCTAATAAATTTTGTAGCTTTTACTTCAGTGTTTTATTAAATGCAGTTTTAAACATTGAATGCTCCACACCTGTAGCCAGGAGTCTCATTTCCTGAAATTTAAATTCCATTATACACAATGAAATCTGTCGCTATCTAATACGAATAAGAGTATGTATTACATTGGCAATTTTGCTAACATGAATTTAACTGCATTTTTCACATTAAACTCATGAAAAACGAAACCAACGCTTCTAGCATTATTTAATCGCAAATCAGATTACTTAATTCTGACTTTAATTAATGCAAAAAAAAATTTTTTTGTGCTATTTGGCGGAAATCATGGCTCTTCGCCAGCAAAAGATTCTCACTTTGGAAGCATAAGTGTGTTGCTGACTACATTGGAACACTGGTATGTTTTTCAATGCCTAAGTTGGATTCTAACACTTCCAAACAAACAATAATTCGCATTAAAACAACACAGGCAGTTCTCTACTTTTTTTACAGTACAGTTTTATTTCTCATGGATGATTTTCCTAAAGGCTAAACAGTAATAAATAAATCTTAGATTAAAATATATTTATATACGTTCAAGAAATATTTAATAAAACATTAAATTTTCGTGAAATGATGCAAACATCTATTCTTTTCGGAACCTATTACGAAATAAATTTCATATGTTTTCAGAAGGAAACATTCTTTTTTTTTTTCTTGTTTATTCTTCGTCTTGGCCTAAATCCAAAAGATGACAGGGCAGAAATGGAGAAAAATTTATTTCGATCATAAATATTTCCCTCTGAACTTAAATTATAATAATAACAGACGATTAATAACTGATCTCGGTGGAAATGGGTACAACTATTCAGAAGCAAGCTGTTGTGCTTTATCGTGATAAATGGGGTTAAGAATCATAAATACTTATAAGGTTATAAACTTCTTTAGAAAATTAGAAGAAAGAAACTACTATGTTCACGGAAAATAACGGGGTTTCTTGTCTGTGATTTATTGTGTCATTTTACAACATAATTATAGTGTGTGTTTTGCTTACTTATGATCATAGCTGGTGTCTTTTGCAGTTTATATTTGATATTTAATTGAAACATAGAGGATTTTCTTAAGTTGATAATAAATTTTGAATCTGAAACGGTGATTAATATGTTTCAAACTATTAAACATAAATTAAGCAATAATCTAACTCAACAGTTTTATACCAAGTATGAAGTACTCCAATGTTGATAAGCAGGCCATGTCCTTTCAAGAAAAATAATAATTTTGTAACCGTAGAGAATAAAAACACAAAAGAAAGATAAAACGAAAAATATGTTTAGTTTCAAAAAATGAATATAAAAATGCATACAATAATGTACAAAGGTAAGTGCTCGTTTTTCTTCTTTCGAGCCCAAGAGGAGAGTGAGTTGGTTAAGTCGGTAGCACGCGACGCTCGTAATCTGTACTTGCCAGGTTCGAGTCCCAGATGGGCCAACGTTGAGCTTTATTTCCGCTAAATACACACCCGGCTCTCTGTCAGAAAAGAGTTGAGGGGCTTGGAAAGTCCGCCGTCCATCGTAAGAAAACTAAAGCCATGACACTGTGTGCAGGAGATCCTCATATACATTAAGATGGATGGACTTGACCGAAGGCTTCCATCTGTCTCCTAACAGCTGTCCAGTGGATTCCTTTCCCCGAACCTTCTTTGAACCCTTAGGGTCCTTGTGAACTTCCCATTTAGCCCATTGCGTGAAAACAGTGTCCTCAGAAATAAAACAATCCAATATCTTAAACCTAATTGCCCTCGGTCAATAGGGGACTGACGGGCTTGGAAAAACTGCCGTTCGTCGGATGGGACATTAAGCCGTGACCCCATGTGCGGGAGAGCCATACTCTGTGCACGCTAAAGACCACGCTGGATGGTCTTGACGAGAGACTACTATCTATCTCCTAGCAGCTATCCAGTGCGTCCCCTTCCCTCAACCTTCTCTAAACCTTCTGGGTACTTGTGAATTAGCCACTTAGCCCATCGTATGTAAAAAGTGCCGCTCAGAGGTAAAACAACTCAACTCAATAATTGTGTGGAAGAGGCGAAGTGAGTGGATAAGAAGACTACCCAGCATTCATTGAAATAGTATTATGTGTAGAGAGACGCTTGCCCCATTAAACTGTAAATTATCTCTGATTACCGATTGAAAAGCATCATCAACTAGATTTCCTGCAGTATCCCATTCATTGCTTTCCGTAATGGTATTTATTGATTTTTTTACACCACAAAGAATGCTAATGAGGATTTTTAGAAATATACTACATTCCTTTAATTAATGTTTAAGTAAATCGTTAAATTACGTTTGCCAGTGCGTACACATTAGAAAACAATTTTCTGGAAATGGCAACTTCTCTAAACAGGATTGCTTCTAGGGTGTTGGGGCAAGTTGTATGCCACTGCGGCATGTGTTTGTTATTATCACTGAAAGAAAAAATAGCCGACATTCAATTAAAAAAACTGTTCCGATTGAATATGAAATTGAGTAGTCTTGCGCTGTCTTCTAAAAGTTATAACACTAATAATAATGAAATGGAAACAATCACAGCAATGATGATCGCATAACACGGAATGAAAAATAATGTTCATTATTATCAGTAAAACCGGAATGAGATCCAAGTGTTTAAATAATTTTCGAAAGAATTTCTCGAGGAAAAATAATTTTGATTTGCTACAGAGAACGAGTATTTTTGTGAAAGACACACTACATAATAGTAAAATGTATGGTTTCCCTCTCCGAGCTAGTGCTTAAAAAATGCATATATTCTTTTAAATTTTGAGTAATCTTGGATTATGACCCACCCACCCCATGCTATGTGAATGGAACGCTAACCTTGAAATTTTATAACTTTTAAAATAAGCTTTTATGGAAACGTTTGACTAAAAGTACAGATCTCCAAACATTGATTTTAAGCAATATTCCTTCGGTGTTTAAAGAGATGAAATTTCAGCATTTAAAAGCAGCAATGCTAGACTCTAATAATTTTCTTTTATAGTTAATTGATATATTTGATTATATATTAATATATATATATTAATTGAAACTGAAATAAGAATTATTTTTTCAAAATGGTTTATAAATTGCTAGGCATTTATTCAATAATCGTTTGCTTTTTTTGTAAACTTTCTTAAAACATATTGCTGCTATGAAATGTTTAAACATCCATACCTGTTTAAATAATGAAAGAATACTGTTGAAAATTGAAATTTAGATAGATTTGCTTTAGATCTTCCGATTAGCCGCAGCCACATTTTTTTCATAAAAAGTTTATTTTAGAAGTTGTGAATATTCGAAATTTATTCCCCATTGACAAAACATGGGGTGGAGTGGTCATATTTCAATGACCACTGAGTGTATATATTTATTAAATTCTACGCTTCCATTTAGAGCCTTAAACTGCTCAAGGGAGAAAATGGAAAGAATTCGCCCAAAACAGTCCCGCTACAAGGAGTTATCTTTTCCAGAAAATAGTTTTTTGGATGTATATGTACTGACCAAGTGCAATTTAGCAGTTTCATTAAACATTAATTAATGGAATGCAGTATATTTCGAAAAATCCTCATTAGCATTCTTTGTGTTATAAAAAAATCAATAAACACCATTACGGAAAGCAATGAATGGGATATGACTGCTGCAGGAAATCTCGCTGATGACGCTTTTCAATCGGTAATCAGAGATAATTTATATTTTAATGGACAGGCGTCGCCCTACATGTCACAATGTTTCAATGAATACTCGGTAATCTTTTTATCCATTCACTCGCTTCTCCTTTTCCACATAGGTTATTTCTGTTACAAGCAGTCAGTGTATATATTTCCTCTTGCAAGTTTGAAAGCATGGACTCTGACCGAAAAAGAAACAACAACAATACACCAAAATTGTATTGGACTCTCGAGAATCAAGTTTGCTTTTAAGTTTAAGTGTTTAACTTCAATGTTGGTCGAATAAGTATAGTTCGAGCCTATTTCGATTTCCGTATAGTTCTAATTTTAGGGAAATATTTCACTACCAATCTTAAAGGGTGCATTCGAAGAGTATAGTGTATTTGGTTGTTTGATGTTTTATAGAGCATGGATGTAAGCACTTTCTTAAACTCATTAGTTATTCTAGTGAAGTGGTATTAAACTCCCAGAAATATGCGAGCTCAAATTCATCTAGACCATGTGTATTATTCTAATTTTTATTTGCTTTCATAAAATAGGATCTCTCTACATAAAAAAATAAGAAGCTCATCCATTGCAAATGTTAAAATGGCACTGCAATCACATTATTTTAGTATTCTTACTACAGAACAAGTACAAATTTGCTTGTCAGAAACACAGACGCAAACTTATTCAAATTTGTGCATAAGGTTGCTGCTTTCGCCTATCTTATGAAATGGAGGTTGCAAATAACGAATGGAGTGGTACGTTAGGGGTGCGCACAGTTATCAATGGACAGTCGTTTCGTAACCAACCTTTTGGTGAGGATCTAATTTTCTGGGATCGAAACCCTTATAATACACTAAGTTACAGTTAGATAAAGCTGTAGATGAAGTTTGGTGATCCTAGCTCTGACCATTTAGGAAGAGATGTCGAACAAACAGACAGAGATGAGACAAACTCTCTAAAACGTATAATAGATAATGCCTGTCCCTTAGGATTCATGTGGTCTGTAACCACATCAATGATTTTCTTAAAAGGGAAGTTATTCATAGGATGGGGTAACCACCTCGTATCGGAATCAGTTTAGCATATGTGGGACGTCCTCGGGAGGGGAATTGTGGGACGACAACCTATTCCCAGAACTCTACATGATTCAAGATCTGCTCTTGTGTGAAGAGTTCGCTTTATAACAACAAGACCTTGTCAAAATTTCGTCTACAATATGAGAATCATTTTGTCTGGGTTATATTTCTATAAGAAGTAATAATATCCGTTATTAAAATCCCCAGCCCATTAACTCAGACACTTCATTACAGGAACTCATGCTCTCATATGTAGCATCATGCATGATACGCGATTTCATCATTATCCCACTTGTAGTTAACTTTGTAATGTCACAATACCTTTCCATACGACATTTAATTATATTTGCTGAAAATAATTTAGAGTTATGCATTATATCTATTGTTCTTTAATCTTGAACCTTTTCACTAAACTCTCTCGGAACACTTTCTTTGACACTCTTTAAAAAGCGGAGAAATTTTACATGCCTATTGTAGCGTATTGTTCTTCAAATGAAAACATGTGACGTTGGCAGTTTGTCATCTACTACTAAACATTTCATAAAATTTAACTTAACTGAGTTGAAACCCGAGCAACACTAGTTAAATTGGTTGGTGCTTTCTAAAATCAAGTGCTCACGGAAATACGACTTTTAAAGAAAATAATTTGTGATAATAAGCATTTTGCATAACGCAAAACAACACCGAAATACAAATACAACCGAAATGTTCAAAATGTTAATAAATTAAGTCATGTAAATTTGATCGCGTAAAACACTTGTGAAATCTAAGCTCTCAACATAGATGTTTTGATATAAACATATTCAGATCATACTGAAACGAAATAATATTGTAAAATGCTTAATAAAGGTATTCTTAATAAGGTTATTGATAGAGACAAAATATTTACTAATGCCAAGAACCGGCATACATCGTTTAGCGCTTCCTCGTACATCCCTGATTCATTATAGCGCTGTTCGTCTCAGAAATATTTTTATGAATATATATATATATAAATCCATTACAGCACTGAACATTACAGTTAATATATATTTTCTTATGGCTGGTCAACCAATACAGCAGAGCAAGTTCTATCTATCGTAAGCTCTCAGCCAATGAGAACTAGTGAGACCAGGTCAGCCAATGAGATCTATCCGTAAAATCCTTGATAAACTCTGATGTTCAGCGTGATATGCATACTAAAAAAGGACAACTTTAAAATACTAACTTATACACAGTACCTTGGCAATATACCTACTAAACCCAAGTGGTCAGAGTAATATACTTATTGAAACCAAGTCATCAGAGTAATATACTTATTGAAACCAAGTCATCAGAGTAATATACATATTGAAACCAAGTCATCAGAGTAATATACTTATTGAAACCAAGTGATCGGCATAAAATGCTTAATAAAGTCGAATATTCAGAGTGAAGGGTCTAAACATACGATCAGGTAAATCCTCACAGTAGACCCAAATGTTCAGTGTAAAATACTCATTAAAACTAAGTGCTTGGAAAAAATACTCTCTAAAAATACTCGCTAAAAATGCTCATAAGTGTTTGGCCTAAAATGCTCTCTATGACAAAGTTTTCAAAGCAAAATATCTGATAAATCCAAGTGAAATATTTACTAAAACCAGGAGTTTACCGTAAAGTATCTACTAAAACCAGATGATTACCGCAAAATATCTACTAAAGCCTGTTGATTACCATAAAATACTTGCTAAAACTAAGTGTTCACCGTAAAATGTTTACTGAACATACGAGTATTCGGCAACTATAAGTACTTTCTAACCTCACGTGCTAAGCGAAAAAACTAAAGATAAATAATACTCAACGTGAAATGCTAAAGCCAAATGCTTAGTGTAGAATACTTATTATTCTTGCAATATTCTTACTAAAGCAAATACTCACAGCAGAATATTTACTAAAGACAAGTGCTAAACATAAAATCTTACTAAACCCAGATATTCCATGAAGTCTACAAGTATCGTGTTAGGAGAGTGATTCAATTCACATATTAAAGAAATGTATTTGATTTGTAAGCAAAAATAGAATGCATTGATTCTTCAAAACATATGGTGCTACTCATCAGCGTTTTTCTCTTTCTTTCCGATTTATTATGAATTCTTTTGAAGAACTTTCTTTACTAATTAAGCAATGCAAGAGATATCGAAAAGAAGAGTCTGTAACACTCACTAGTTAATATTTAACTATCAGTTTAATTAGGAAAGTTAGGATGCACTTAAAAACAACTTCGAGAACGGCTAATAGACATTTCAGAAAATTTGTATTTGGAAATTTTCTTTCTTATATAACCAACGCCAACACTCTGTCCTAAAATAGAACTGAGATAAGTTTGTGAAGCTAAAGCAACACTCCTACTGAGAAGTGTGTTGTTGCCATCAGTTTAAGAAACTCTGAAAGATTCGTTCTAACTTAGATTCTAGAATATTAAAACTTTGTGGAGAAACACTTTTTTTCGTGGATGTGTTTGACAAGCAAACAAGTGAGATATATGCTCAAGCTTAAGTTAGGTTTTTCATGTTCTCAGATTGCATATATCTATCAATAAACTTTTGGTTAGAACATAAGTGATCGCGGATGCTTCCTAACACGAAAAAAAAAAAACACTTCCAAGGATGTATGTAAACAGAACACCGAGATTCATTTTTGAAGTTTTAGAACAAGTCCAGAATGCTGTGCGAGACAGAACTGAGTCTGAAGAGTTTATGCTAGAATCTGGTAATACTTTCCAATGCTTTAAGAAAAAACACACAATTTCGGAAATGATAAAAATTGTATTGAAATGCAGAATTCTGTTACAGCTCTAATGAAACTTTTTAACTACTTCTATTGAAAGTAATATATTAATCATTTTCTGGTTAAACTCTTCAATTTAAATTCTGCTTAATTGTAAAATAAATTTAATTCAGATTTTTATTAAACCGTTCATGGCGAAGTACAAATGATTTGTTTCTGCCTTTTTTCACAGAAAACATATTTAATACTTTAACAGATATATAATTGGGTTGTTTTACCTCTGAGCAGCACTTTTTTGCACACCATGGGCTAAATGGCAAGGCCACATGGACCCCAAAGGCTCAGAGAAGGTTGGGGGAGGGACCCACTGGAACAGCTGTTATGAGACAGATGGTAGCCTCCCGTCAAGGCCATCCAGCGTTTTCTTTATCGTGTACAGGGTATGGCTCTCCCGCACACGGGGCCATGGCTTAACGTCCCATCCGACGGATGGCGGCCATTTCCAAGCCCATCGATGTCCCCTACTGATCGTGGACAGGGCGGGGAATTTTGCGGAGATAAATCTCAACGCTGACCTAGCTGGGACTCGAACCTGGGAACTACAGATTACGAGCCTGGCGCGCTACCGACTGAGCCACCTCTGCCTCACTGATGTACGAAGCAGTTGCTTTATTTTTTACACTCATATTTAAACACATTGATTTTATAGGAATGAGAAATTGACATTTAACCATAGGTAGAGTATATTTGTACTGCAGAAACGTTTTCATAAGCTTAAATCAATAATCAGCAAAAATTTAGCCAAGCAGTTAAAATTTATAGTGAGCCATTAGCTCAAATATTTGTTAAAACTGGACGAAATATGGATACCCATAAAATGAAAGAAAAAAACTTCAGAAAGATAAACTTCATGTTCGTGGACGAATGCAAATAATGTCCAAGAATAATGTTAAAATTTTTGTGTTGTGCTCGTTTTCATCATGCACAATAGATCAAGACGATATTCAATTCCTGTCAAACATTTTTCAAAATATGGTAGTCAGTTTTCCCGATAACGATTCTTAGTATCTTTTTTAAATTGTCTAAGGTTGTAGGCAGTAGTGGCATATAAACTTAATATTTTACAAAACCCCCAGAAAGAAGTCAAGGACGGTTGTATATGGTTGTATGGACTTCGTCTAGTCCTAGCCCCTCTGCCGATCCAACGAAGTTGTCTGTTCATTTGCATAAAAAAGTTATTTTTCCCTCGTATTTTGGTAAAAACATTTTTGCAGTTGTTCTTTCCAATGTTCTAAATTTAACTTCTGCATACCTTTTTAGATTTAAAAAAATAAATTTTGAAAACCGCTCATTCATTCGCAATTTACCCCGTGTATACTACCTGGCTAATTTTTTTTGAACGCCTACTTAATACGTCGTCGTATATATCTAGTACTGTTCCTAAATTTCACAGTTTTAAGTCCTATTCGCATTATTTTTCGTTCAAACGGGTTCTGAAGTACTACTAGGGGTCATCTCTATCAACTGATGAACTGTAGCAATTCTGTTTTGCCATAGAGTTCGAGCCAATAAATGCCTGTCCCTGTTGTGTGTCAGAGCCATTTACCTCCCGTATTTGCCACGATTGGGAGAACGTTTTTTGAGACCGTTGCTATTCTCAATACATTTGTGATATTGATACCCGTGATTTTCTGCCGAGTTCCATCACATCCGTTACGGATGCTCCTGCCTATCGCTCTACAACGATGAGTCCCCTTTCGAAGTCAGTCAGATCACCCTTTTTACCCAAATCACATTTGATTTGATCATACCCTTGCAGCTTTCATAGGACTTTGTACTGACCAGAATACTAACGTCAGTAAGAAATTTTGCATGTATTGACATGTTTTGTAATACTTCGCACACGATGCACTTTCATAATAATTTGGCCACGCATTGCATATAATCAGAATCAATTACTCGATATTTTTATTCGCTGCTTTTTTCCGTCAACTCCCAAAATCAATCATAATCCTAAAGACAGTTCGTAGACTATTTAGAAAAAAAAAGGCCAACATTAGAATCAAACATATTAGGAATTTTCGTTTTTTTTTTCATTCACCCAAAAAGAGTTCAGTTTCTCTTGGCGTTTTATTGGTCTCTGAAAATCACAGACGATAAGGCAGGAAGGAATGAAGAATTTGTCATTTCACGTTTCCCATTTCTCTTCTTGGAAGAAGAGCCCTTTCTTGCCGCTCCGGTTGCAAACCCCAGGTGGAATTCCTTCTGTGTGCTGCACCTAAGACGTTCTCTTGCTCCACAAAGCGGGTGTTAGCTTTGCAGCGAATGAAGGAACGTGTCCAGAAAAAACGATTCCGTCACGTGCTCCTGGCATGTGCCGGCGCGGACTCTTCCACGTGTGGACGTATCGAAAGCCCATTACATGGAGGACCTGGGTGTATGTCCCTATATAACTTTAGCATTAGTCTCTCACAGCGCACGCTATGGCAAGATTAGGTGCACTCTCTCCTAAACTCTCTTTCCATCTAAGCGAGTGACCAGATATGCCATCTGGTAGAGGGGAAATGGACGACATGTCTTCTGATATAGCGATACTCGAAATGCTGTTCCTGTGCGGCGGTTAAAAATAAAACAACACTCCAATCAGGAGGATTGTTGGAAACTGTTATTTAAATGAATTGTTGCTCAAGTAATTTTAAATCAATGTATTGAAATGTTAATTGCCTGTTTTGTTTTCTTTATTTTTGTTACATTTCTAGTGCATTTTGTATCCTAGTGTGCTAAATTTAAAATACTTATTGTTTCGTTTTCAAAAAAAAAATAAGTATTTTCGAGTTGTTTTCTGTCTGTCTGTAGAAATCCAAATTTATTATTTTTAGAGATAAAATTCGTTTTCGGTTGGATAGGTGTTGTTGAAATATTACGATTCTCACTTTCTGAATCTACGAAAAGTTTAAATCATGCCCTCTAATAGCAGAAAATTTTCGAAATTTCAGAAATTTAAACGAAATTGGCAAACGATGTATTTATGCTAGAAATTAGGAATTTTGATGGTGGAATGTGAGGTTTGCATTGACAATAAGCTACCACTTACACCAAGAGTGTAGGTGTAAGTGGGAAGCTTATTGTGGTGGGAAAGGCAGCTGTTTTAAAAAAATATGTGGAAAACTGTTTTTTAGTTGAATAGGTACTAACGAAATATTATAATTCACATATTTCAAATCCTTCGGTTACTTTAATATGCATCTTTCCAGGGCCGTCGCGAACTTTTGCGGAGCCAGGTTCCAAAATGGTGTGGGGCCGAAAAAACACATTTATCTATGCGGTACATATCAATATCATACAACTTAGAGGAACACCGAGTATGTTATAAATATTATATAATTTTTCTCGCCTTTTTCGCCTCAAAATCTTTAATTAAGTCATCAAAATTTACTGATTTCGCTATTTCGGTCAATCTTGACCGAAATTTCGTTTTTTTTTACGATAAACTTTTCGTAGACCACGGGGCCTTTTAAAGCGCGGGGCCGGATTCCGGGAAACGTACTGAACCCGCCTCGCGCCGGCCCTGCATCTTTAGAGGGCACTGAATATGAAAAAGTCGAAACTTGTAAGGAATATTGTAAGTGATCTGTTAATGGTAAATATTCTCCTTTATCTTAGAGGGGTGTTAGAAAAGCAACTTTTTCATTGAGTAAAAAAGAAATATTTTTTACGTTGTATAAATACTAATAAAATACTACTCTTTGCATTTTGCCAATCACTCATTAGTTTGAATCTAATCATCCAATCATTGGCTGACCTGGTTCTACTGCGCATTGTGATGAAACATCCCTCAATGAACATTGGACCAGAAACGATTCCCTTACGAGTTTAGAGCATATTTTGAGAGTGTAAGAAACTTATTAAAAGGTACGATGCTAGGTAAATTAGCATGATTTGCATGTCTGATAACATAGTAAATGTATGCAAACATTGGACAAAATTTCATCACTCCCGGTGATTTAACGCTGCATGAAATGAGTCGGCAGTTGTTCTGCTAATCAGTGTTCGGGAGTTGGGTTGTTTTACCTCTGAGAGGCACTTTTTTTGCACACAACGGGTTAAATGGTGAAGTCACAAGGACCACGAAGACTTAGAGAATGTTGGGGAAAGGGACCTATTGGAACAGACAGATGGTAGCCTCACGTTAAGGCCATCCAGCATGTTCTTTAATGTGCAGAGGGTATGGCTCTCCTGCACATGGAGCCATTGCTTAACGTCCTATCCGATGGAAGGCATCCTGTTCAAGTCCATCGGTGTCCCCTACTGACTATGGGCGGGAGGGAAGTTTTGCGGAGACTAATCTGAACGTTGGCCCAGCTGGAATCTGCAGATTACGAGGTTGGCGCGCTACAGACTGAGCCACCCCTCCCCCAGTTTTTCTGGGGGTTACGTGTAAATGAATCAGTAGTCGAAAAAAATCAGAAATGAATCTGATTTTATTGTCAAGCCACATGTTATTTTATCCTGAATAATCAGTTCTCCAACGCTAAAACGGCACACATTTATTTCATTTATGGAAGAGCAAACGCAAACTGCACTGAAGCTCAGCGTTTCTACAGGATTGCTATTCCGCACCGACGATGTCCAACCACATGTTTTGTGGTTGGACATCGTCGGTGTCCAACCACACTTTTGCAGCCATCCATCTACGTCTTCGAGACACAGGATCCTTTTAGCTTGTTACTGCTGATTAGGGGGTGGGTCAAACATTATGATGATCAATGTCCGAACACCTGCTTTAGAGGAACAGGTGCTGGAAATAATCGCGGAGGATCCAGGACTAGCACGGGAAGAGTAGCAGTAGACATAGGTGTTTCCCATTTAACTATACAGATAATTGGTCTACAGGACCAGTTCTATCCATATCACGTACAGCGAGTACATGCCCTCTCACCAGATGATTTTCATGCACCAGTCGTATTTTCTCAATGACTTCTGCAACAGTGTATTGCATCTGGTTTTCTCCATTGTCTGTTTCTCACCGATGAATCTCAATTCAGAAGAAATGGCATTGTGAATTTTCATA
The DNA here is from genome assembly GCA_038380435.1 of Ryuthela nishihirai. NCBI lineage: Eukaryota > Metazoa > Arthropoda > Arachnida > Araneae > Heptathelidae > Ryuthela > Ryuthela nishihirai. The sequence goes on along the minus strand of JAWZYU010000011.1, from coordinate 31,794,434 downwards.
ACAGTCACCATTGGGCATGGGAAAATCTTCGAGAAATCATCCAATCTCGGCCCCAGCAGATGTTTCATGTGAATGTTTCGGCCAGAAACGCTCCACTTCCGAGTTTGGAGCATAGTTTGAGAGTGAAAATAAGGCAGCCTGTTTAAAAGTACAATGCTAGGTAAATTAGCATCATTCAGTATTTTGTTTTCATTACAAAATCATGAAACTGTTTTGACTATTTGTCATTTATGATGATCAATGTATTGTAATGCGTTATTTAAAAAAAATTTCAGTTCGCAAGCTCTGAAAAGCCAAACTCCTATCTGAGCGGCAATTATATTTACACATGAATTGTGACATATTCCAAATCTCTTAGAGCCTACCGTTTAATCAATGCTCCCGGTTTCTCTTTGCTGTATAACATTAAAAGGAAACGATCACGTTTTACCTATTTTCATTGTTATTGTTACAGAACAGAGAAGTTACCCCCACTAAATGAGTTTACCAGCCAACTCACTGGCTCTGTCTTCCGGTTACTTGTATTTATTCATCAGAAAATGCACTGTAAGGGTGGCAAAATGGATCGAGGTGTACTGTGGTAGCAACAGCATACACATAAATCATTGCTATACATGTCCGGAGCTCGGCCGTTGCCAGAACGGCAGTGGCAGAGGGTGAGTCATTAGCATCTTCGGCAACTGTACAACTGCTCGCTGAGGGCAAAAACACATCGCCAGGGGGCATTATTATGCCTTTAAAACGAGCTGTTTAATCATGTCGGCAAAGAAGAATAGAGTGTTTATTTTTGACTGTTCACGATGATTATCAACCTAAAGCCTTCACTTTCTACTAACAGTGACGAATGGGGTCCTGCGGCGATGCAATTTCCATGCAAATTATCGACACGTCGAAGAAAAGTCCAGTCACGCAAAAGGGGGAGAATGCTCATATTCCGGTCAAATGGCCATCATAGTGAGCTCATATCGGAAATTAAGTTCACTGTTACATGGCTGAATAAATATTGGCTCGAAGTGTAACTTTTGAAAGGGTGAAAAATAGAAAAGTCGAAGGCTTTTATCTGGAAGAGAGTGTGAAAGTTCATTTGTAAAAGGTCAAGTTCGGTTTTAGTCAAAAGACGCACGGAAAGTTGTGCAATCGTAGCCACGACATACTTGGTGTTTTAGTGATAACACTGAGACCAAGTACATGGTTAAGCACTGACGCATTCAGAAATTTGTTAGTGTGTGTGGTGAGGATAAATAAAATATCTCTTCTTCTACTCATTTAATATTGTTTTTTAAATTTTGAAAGCCAGGCATAAACATGTCTATAAGGCGAGAATAATAGGTCTTTTTAAGGCCAAATGTTCTAATCTTTTGCTAAAAATTTGCGAGGCTTAGGAGAATGTAATTCACGGATTTCATCTTTCAGTGCTTTTGAGAGCTCCTTGAGCTTACCTTCCTTGTCTTCCTCATTGTGACGAAGTGTTTGCTTTCTGATGTTTGGTATATCGAATCCCAGATAACCATTGTGTTACAAAAGCGGTAAGTACTTTCTATAAATGCTCTGAAATATCGGGATAAGAGCAAGGATTTAACAACCAATATTTTGAGAAAGAATATATCCAACGAACAGAGTGGCCTTTATTCTCTGCAGGGCATCCCATAGAATATCTATGGGGTGCCCTGCAGAGATGTAATACCACCCTTCAAACCCCTCCCAAAACTCTACAGAACCTCAGAATTGTTATTGATCTTCCATTCTCTGGATTATTTTATTGAGAGCATGAATCGACATTTGTCATCCTCTGTTGACTACATATTTTGTATTCGTTCCCCTGTTTTTTTCTTACTTTGCGCTACCCTACCAAAACATTAAAGAATTTCCATATTAATGGGAATCTAAACTTCGAAGCTCCATAGCTTCTAAAATATCCATTTTGATGGAAAAATCTGAGATACATTTAAAAACTGAATTAAATCGATTAAAATATGCGTTCAGCATTAAAGGGTTATGGAGGAATATTCACACAGTAATGTTTCATAATATTTTTCCATAGAAATTAATTAAAACTTAAGTAACAAGTTCTGTTTCAAACATTTAATAAAATATGTATACATTTTAAAAGTTTGGGTAATATTATTTCAATACTAGACAATTATGAATGATTTTTAGAAAAAGGATAAGTTATTGTTAAATATTCTATCTTCCTTAACTCTTTAAACACTGAACGAATATTGTTGAAAATCGATGTTTAAATAGATTTGATCATGATCTTTATTTTATATTCAGTCACATTTTTCCATTAAATATATTAGAAGCTATGGAGCTTCGAAATTATATTTCCATTGACATAACATTGAAATTATCTAATATTTTGTTAGGACAGTATGTAATTTTGACTTAGGACGTATGCATGGAGGTCAGCATATATTCACAAGGAGAGAAGGCATATTTTTTCATGCCTGAAATGTGAACTGTGATTAACGATACAAAAAGCCGTCTCCACCGTCATGTATACACTAGAAATTTAATCCGGGTTCATGCTCAATCTGCAGTTTGTTAGAGAGTAGTGGGATATTTAGTAAATTAGTGGTTCGTTTCATAACAATTTTTTGTTTCTTTGAGAACTTCTGTCGGTTTCATTATCTTTTTCCAAAGCGAAGGTCCCTGATTTTACTCATCTTTTGTCAGAGGTAAGTTTGCCATTGGTGACGTCATTGTTATTTGGTACGCTTGGTTATGTGTTTGTCGCATAATTGTCGCCTCAATGGCACAGCGGTATCGCATTGAATCGCAATGAGGCTGCAAATGATGGGACCCGGTTTGAGTCCCGGGATGGCATGATTGTTTGTTTGTGCACTGTTGGATCTGAGTCAGTAGTCAGAAGTTGGGTTGTTTTACCTCTGAGCGGCACATTTTTATACACAATAGGCTAAATGGCCAGGCTTCAAGGACCCTAAAGGCTCAGAGAAAGTTGGGGGAAGGGGACCAACTGGACATTTGTTAGGAGACAGATATAAGTCTCCCGTCAAAACCGTCCAGCGTGTTCCTTAAAGTGCACAGGGTATGGCTCTCTCACCCACAGCGCCAGAGCTTAACTTCCCATCCTACGAACAACGGCCTTTCTAATCCCATCGGGGTCCCAAATGAGCGTGGGCAGGGCGGGGAGTGTGCAGTGATAAATCTCAACTCTGGCCCATGTCAGACTCGAACATGGGAACTGTAAATTACGAAACTGACGCGCGCGCTACCGACTGAATCACCTCCACTCCAATGGTCAGCAGTAATTTCGGTCTTAATGGGCATGTCCTTATGTGACGAAGCCTATACAAATCAGGAGTAGTTTCTGGGTCACTTCTCCAACCTTATGTTTCAAATAATAAATAACTATTCTTAAAAGGATGTATGAAACCTTTACCTTTTATTTTCAAAAAACGAACTTTTTTTTTTACTTTGTCTTCCGACATTCAATTAGATATTCATTTTTTTTTATCTTAGAGATAAGTGAAAAATTCCTTTTCTGTTTGATTGGTATTGACCAAATATTAGGATTCACATTTTTTGCAATCTCTTAAATTTTAATTTCCATTGTTAGAAGACTTAAATTTGTAAACTGGCAAAACTTTAAACGACGACTGAAAACGATCTGTTCATGCTCGAAATTTGACTTTTGGGTAGTGAAATGTAGTGGCCACAGTATTTACATTGTCAACAGCGAGTTGCTTCTGTATCCCAAGGATGAGGGGAAAAATGCGACACTTGCAGTTTAAGAAATTAATGGGAAAAAATGCGACACTTGCAGTTTAAGAAATTAATGGGAAAAAATTATTTTTGGATTGGAGAGATATTGGTGAAATATTACTATTCCCATTTTTTGAATACACACATTAGCTATAATTTCTACTATACGCCGTGAGAGCTCAAAAGTCGCTAGATCTAGTAACAAAGTCGCTAAGTTGGCAACACTGTCGTGCAAAAATGTCTTTTTTTGTGTTTATCGATATATGTAATTTATTAATGCAAAATTTAATGTGCATATATATATATGTTTTATTTTATTACCATTGTTATACTGTAACTATAGTTTTATCTATCTATACAATGGGTACGCCAGTCACATACACATTTCCAGGGAGTACATGAGGCATAAAAGGTTAAGAACCACTGTTCTAAATAATCCGAGACTTTTTTGTTCAAAAGGCGACTCACTAGTATATGTTAGATTATCTTGAAGTTAAAGTAATTATTTAAAATTGTTTTAAAGGACATTTATTCATAACGTTATTGTAGAAATCTTGAACCATTTTTCTAAGGAAACGTGAGCGTTCGTAATATCACGACTGATCACATATGACAGCGTAATTGCAACGCAACTCGGTTTAAAACTGAGGATATTAGATTAAGCGAACATTATAATTTGATGAAGTGCTTTTCGGTGTTCAAATATTGAAAACAGTTTTCGCGTGGAAAGGAGTGACTGATTCATCATGATTCCGACCAGGTAGTTTGAGTAAATAGCGGATAACGGAAGCGTAATCCTCTCATACTTATTTACTAGAAGTTACTAGAATTGCTGATGATTTACTTAGACTGATATAATAGAATGTCCAGCAGTACACAAACAGTAAAATTTTAATCTAATATTAATTTATACCAATCGTCTAATGCAGGGGTTCTCAACGTGGGTACGCAGTAAAATGTTTTGGGCACGCCTTGAGAGCTCAAAAGTCGCTAGATCTAGTAACAAAGTCGCTAAGTTGGCATTATCACACTAACTATAGTTTTATCTGTCAATATAAGGGGTACGCCAGTTCCATACACATTTTCATGGGGTACGTGAAGCATAAAAGGTTGCTAACCACTGGTCTAATAGAAAACAATGAATTGGCGAAATAGATTAAAGCGAAATTGTGTGCAATAAAAATAAATTAAAAAAGACAGTATATATCTATATAGGTTCGGAAAAGTTAAAGATGCAAAACGAAATTTCAAGTGATTATACTAGTTACAAAAAGTATAAATTTCAAAGGTAAAAATTATGGCAGCTGCTTTTATCGGTATATGAAGTAAATGCCACTTCTCTTCCTTTGAAGTTAATACGATATGGGAAAGTGATATACACCTATCCCTCGATTTACACGGTACTCAGTTCACACAATTTTGGCTTCGCACGGTCAAAAACGGCAACCAGTTTCGATTTACACGGTACTGACTGAGACGTACATAGAAAGGAAATCTCAGCCAGTACCGTGTAAATCGAAACTGGTTTCATTTTTTGACCGTGCAAAGCCAAAATTGTGTGAACTGATAAACCGTGTAAATCGAGGGATAGGTGTATAGTCATTTAATGTTGTTTCGTTTTAAACTTGCCAGAGAATTCATTGAAAAATAAATACATCAATATTTATTGCTTTTAATAAATTTTTATAGATAACTTTATCACTACAATTGCTATTTCTACCCCTGTTTTAAGGGGTAGAAATAATTTGGGTAGTAAGTTTTGCATATTCTTATATAATATGATTCTAAAATCTGGACAATTGGTAAAAAACGGAAAATCAATTTTTCATGTAATTCGATTCATATTTTCCTTTTTTTATTTTTAACACATTTCGTTTCATAAATGCTATCATTCAATTTTTACTGTGCATCTTAATATACAAAGTGAGCAAAAAAAGAAAGAAGACAAAAAAATTCTAAAACAAAAACAAATGTTCAAAAAAAGATTTCATTATGAAAGTCACTCAAAACAGTTACCATGGGACTCTATATATTTTTTACACCTCTTTTAAGCATTCTTGAAATTCCCTCAAAGTTATCTCTTTCAGATGGTCAGGCACATTCTTTTGGATGGGGTAATTGTTCGAAGATTTCTTTCGCGAGAAAAAAATTCACTGAGACCCCTCCCACCCTATGTTCACCAGATTTGGCTCTGGGTTACTACTTTATCTTTCTGAAGCTAAAAATGATGATGAAAGAGAAATAATGTCATACCATCCAAAGAAATGGGACTGACCATTTTAAAGAGATAATTTTGGAGGAATTTCAAGAATGTTTTTCTTGAACATTTGCTTTCGTTTTAGAAATTTTGTCTGATTACTTTTCAGACGCACTGTGAATGTGCGCATTCAAATTTTGGCGAACTTGTCCAAGCTTTTAAATCAAGCCGCATAGTACATTTAGTAGGCATTTCACGATTATAATTTTGTAAAGAATTTCAGATGATTTTTTTTTTAATTTCTGGTTTGGCCAGCAAAACTATCAGTTTATCTGCAAGTTACGAGAGCCATTACCCAAAGACTCGAACCCTGATTCCAGCATTTGTAATGTTGCCATGGGGAAACGATACTGCTGTACCTCCGAGATTAAAAAAACATTTTTCAAGTTGACGATAAAACTTTTTTATTAAGTGGGATTGACTGTCTTATGAATAATGTGCTGTTAATGCTAACGAACGGTTTCATTAACGGTATGAAGTTCAGTTGATTAGAGCAGCTGATACGTTGTTAAAAGGGTCGTGCTTTTGTAAAAAAAAAAACTAGTGCAATTGCTTAAAACATTTCGAGACTCAAAAAATGTATTCGTTGATATCCACACGATTTAGTTTAATCCTTTCATTCTACACATAGAAATAACTATAAAAAAATTTTATTCAAAAAAGACGTGTATTTTAATAACATCTGACATTTTTTTCATGTTAAATTTATTTCATCGAAAAATTGTTTTTTCTTTGGATAACTGCGACACGATGTAATGGACAAAAAGGCAAATGAGTAAAGAAGATAGAAAACTGGAATGAAAAAAGAAAGAGTGGTGAATTCTCTCTAAAAATCCAAGTAGTGAGCCAGAACCAGAGAAAATTGCAGTATTCCCTCGCTATCTTCCTTGCTACTAACTGCCTGAAGCACTGCAATACGCTAGAAAGAAATCAATTAAATTTGTAGGTGCCCCAAGCGAGCAAAAAAGTCCCTCTTTCCTTCAAACAGAAAAAAAAACGTATTCGCTTATTCGTCCCATAGAAATCGATTCCACGTCATTAGTTCGCTCAACAGTGTTGATACTCAGTTATTCTGATGTCCCAGATTTTTTTTACCTTTTTTCCCAGTTCCTCCCTTTATCTCAGCTTCTTATTACTGTTTTCCATCTTGGGGCTCCCCCAGGGAATGGTCCTTATAGTCGTGGACTCGTGCTGGTCCTTTTTGTTTTAGTTTTTCTACAACCTCATTAATTCAACGAATACAACAACGATCTCGAGAACCTAGAGTACTAAAAGTATAAACTGAGTAACAAGGATGCCAGTTATTACTGCGAAAAATCTTTTTCTTTTATTTTAATTATTTCTTTTATTTGTTTCGTTTACGAAGCAACGGAGGCATCGAAACATGATATCATATTAGCTTTGTAAACACTCAAACGACTGTGAACTAGACGGCTGCTGCTTTCATTGTTCATCACCTAAGACAAAAATGGCCTTTAAATTACGTAAAATTAATAATTTATTTTTATAATGGCTATAGTTTATCATGACCATCTTTTAGTATTAATTCCATTGTGGACATTCATTATAAGTTGTACGCTCACTTTTTGAACGCTTCTGCTTCACATTAAAAAACTGCAGCTATTATGACTTTCTGCTTTCTTCTTTACTGTAATTTTTTATTTTTTTGATAATTTAAAATAAATTTTTAATAACCTGGAAGTGCTGAAACTCCCCTTGGTTGTTCATACATGACTTAGGAATGGTTTGCTAGATTTTTGTGCTCTTATTGTTTTGCTGGTCTTTGTCAAGTGTGTTGTAAATGTGTTGTATTTGTCAGTGTGTTTTATAGTCTTCGTTTACTGCATGCATGTATTTTTTTCATGTCATAATAAATTTGAATTTGAGTTTAATATTTTTCGGCGACGTGTTCTTTGTGCCACCAAGCACATGCTTTGCATCTCATTTATTGCCACATCTCGGTTGTTGCAAATGAGAAAGTTTTACCTATCACTCTCTTGGTGATAGCGCTTAGTAATGTGCTTTTGCACTCTACTAAGCCAATAGAGAAAAAAACTGCAATTTACACTGGTTTCCATAAATTAATAAACAACCCTATGTGTTGTCAATGGAAAGCTAACATCGAAGCTCGAGTTGTTTTGGGTTGTTTTACCTCTGAGCGGCACTTTTTTGCACACCATGGGCTAAATGGCCAGGTCACATGGACCCCGAAGGCTCAGAGAAGGTTGGGGAGGGGACCCACTGGAAAAGCTGTTGGGAGACAGATGGTAGCCTCCCGTCAAGGCCATCCAGCGTGTTCTTTAACGTGCACAGGGTATGGCTCTCCCACACACGGGGCCACGGCTTAACGTCGCATCCGACTGACGGCGGCCTTTCCAAGCCCATCGGTGTCCCCTACTGACCGTGGGCAGGGCGGGGAATTTTGCGGAGATAAATCTCAACGCTGACCCAGCTGGGACTCGAAACTGGGAACTACAGATTACGAGCCTGGCGCGCTACCGACTGAGCCACCCCCGCCCTCGAAGCTCGATAACTTCTAAAATAGGTTATTTTGTTTTGAAAAATGCGACAGCAAATACGGAGCTCTATCAAATATATAATGATCTCGATTTCAGCAACATTCGTTCAATATTTAATGAGTTATGGAAGTTTGAATTTTAACAACAGCAATGCTGGTCTTAAACCATGTATACAAACTGATCAATAGTGAAATAATTCTTTGCACAAACTTCTAAAATACAAATTTATTCTATTAAACACTTTGATACAATACTTATTACTGTTTTAATTAACATTTTAAATATTTTTTTTGCAACTTGCATTGTTATTATTAAATATTTAAATTTTCATATATCATTAAATAGTGAGCGAATAGTGCTGAAAATCGAGAAATTGGTATATTTGATTGATATCTTTATCTGGTATCACATTTTTTAAATAAAAATCTTATTTTATAAGTATAGAGCTTCGACGTTAGCTTCCCATTGACTTAACATAGGGTTGTTCCTTAATTTATGAAAACCAGTGTATTTGCACAAGACACATATGTAAAATACATTTTATTTTAGAAATATTTTACCTTAATAGCATTATAAATTTATAACAAATGAGTATAATGTTACTTGAATAATTTTATTTTAGGCAATGACTGCTTTGTTTTCCATTATCTTTGCCAAAACTGAAATGATTGAAAATATCGAAATAAATGTTTTAGTTACACATTTCCGCACTCCCACCTGACTTTCCTGGTAATGTGAGGGCTAAATTTAAATGGAGAACTGGCTCTGTTTTATTTAAGGTATCATTCTTTCTTTTTTACACCGAGGTTTGATTTGTTTTACCTCTAAGCAGCATTTTTTTTTAAATGGCCAGGTCACAAAAGCGATGAGCTTTAACTCCCCGCCCTGCCTTCAGTCAATAGGAGATACCGATGGGCTTGGAAAGGGCGCCGTCCGTCGGATGGGACGTTAAGACGTGGTCCCATGTGCGGGAGAGACATACCTGTGCACGCTAAACAACACACTGGATGGCCTTGACGGGGAGGCTATCATGGGGCTGTCTCCCAACAGCTGTTCCAGTGAGTACAGTGATTCCCCAAACTTCTCTGAGCCTTCTGGGTCCTTGTGACCTGGCCATTTAGCCCATTGTGTGCAAAAAAAGTGCCACTCAAAGATAAAACAACCCAAGCCTACCTCGATACTTTTTTAAACAAATCGGAATAAAACTATTGTGTTAGCTTTAATTCTAAAGTTAAAATTAATGAACAAGATACTCGAATGATATTATTGATGGATTTTAATAAGTTTGTGTAGTGAATTTTATCTTTGAATAACTTTTATCTATGACTTTGGGTTGGGTTGGGTTGTTTTACCTCTGAGCGGCACTTTTTTGCACACCATGGGCTAAATGGCCAGGTCACATGGACCCCGAAGGCTCAGAGAAGGTTGGGGGAGGGGACCCACTGGAACAGCTGTTGGGAGACAGATGGTAGCCTCCCGTCAAGGCCATCCAGCGTGTTCTTTAACGTGCACAGGGTATGGCTCTCCCGCACACGGGGCCACGGCTTAACGTCCCATCCGACGGACGGCGGCCTTTCCAAGCCCATCGGTGTCCCCTACTGACCGTGGGCAGGGCGGGGAATTTTGCGGATCTATGACTTTGAAGAAGTAAAATATGAGTACAGATGGTATTGTAAAATGTTCCGGCATGACTTAAATTCGTTAAATGTTCAACGGATAGTATAAAATAATCTAAATTTTAATCATAAATCTGCAGTTTCTATGTAGTAATGTTTCAACGTTAAAATATTAGAAGAATGCATGTCGTCTACGGAGAAAATGTGATACTCGTTTCTAGAGCGAATAAAGTTTTTCATTTTTTAACTTTTGCATCTTCTAAATGTGGAAATTCAAAATAATGGATGATTGGAATATTCAAATAATATTATTTTATTAGCACTGATAAAACCTAACAGAAATATCTCATCTATTTCATCCACCGCACTAGGGTGAGGTGTACATCTCTTGACTCTCAAGACTCCACACCAAAATTTCAAAATTCAGCAGAAATGTTCGATTTCAACATTCGTTTAAAATCTGAACATTTTCTAGCTTTTTCCACCGCCAAACGCCTCTATCTGTTAAAACTATTGAAATATTCGAAAAATGCGAATTCTAATATTTCTAATTAAAAGAAAAAAATGTTGTATATCTATAGATGATAAACCGATAATAATAATTCATTTCTATTTATTTTTTGAAAACGAGCTAAAAGAAAAAAAAATGAATATCGAAAAGGAATAATGTCCCATATAAAGATTTTAATTACCAGAAGGAAAGCGAAAACAATAAAACATATACACAGTGAATCTGAAAAGTTATGAGACAAAAATTCTAAAATAAAATTTCAGAAAAATGTTTATGTGAATCATTCAGAGTAGTCACCGTGGGACTCTACGGACGTGTTACACTTCTCTCTTATTCATTAAAAGCGTTCTTGAAATTCCTCCAAAGCAGGATTGCACCCCGCACACACACACTTCAGAATGCTAGTATAAGTAACAGAGATAAAAGAGTATTAAACTTATTTATATTTCATGCATTTTCAAGAAATTTTTAAAAGACCTGTAAAACGGAAGGGAAAATATTACTCACCTCCTCATCATCCTCAAGCAGCCATGGGCTGGTGTCCAACCAGACCGTGCAAATTAGTTCTCCAAACAAGTCTATCCTGAGCTACATCTACTGCATCTGGCCACTGCACACCAATTCTAACAAGGTCCTGTTTGACATTGTCTGCCCACCGCATCCTAGGTCTCCCCCTCTTTCTGAGGCCTTTAGGCAATCTGTTTATTTTTAATTTCTGACCCTATTCGCCAATCTATAACTATTCATACGGGCAACATGGAGAAACCAACGGAGGCTCTCTCTGCACAATATTCTGTTTAATGGTGGTTACAAACTCATTTGACTAACTTCATCATTAGTTACAAAGTTGAACCACCTAATGCCCAAGATACTGCGTAAGCATCTGGAATCAAAAGCATCTAGTTTCCCGTTATCTTGTTTACAAAGTGTCCAGGTTTCACTACCATAACTAACCCTAGAAAGAACCAAGCTCTTATACAGTCTAATTTTAGTCTTTAGATGTATACCCTTATTTCTCCACACTCTCCATAGATTCTTAAAAGTCCCGGCAGCAATCCCTATTCGTCTGTTAATCTCATGCCGCACATCACCATTATCTGTTACATAGCTCCCAAGATAATTAAACTGTGACACCTGCTCAAGACTGCAACCATTCAGATTAACTGAATCACAGCCTGCCTGACCAATTTTCATCACTTTAGTTTTCTCTCTGTTTATAACCAAACCTACTCTACTACCAGTCTCATCAACAGCTCGAATGACAGTTCATCTCATCAACATCATTTGCCAAAAGGGCTAAATCATCAGCATAATCTAAATCAGAAATTTTCGTATCTCCAGTCCATTTAAGGCCAAAATCTTTCCCTTGAAATGAATTCGAATAACATAATCAATAACCAAGCTAAAGAGAAAAGGAGACAAAATGCACCCTTGTCGAACACCAGAAGTATTGCTAAATCAATTGCTACAAGCCTTACCAACTCTCACACACGACTCAGTGTTATTATAGAGAGTTTCATTATGTTAACTAACTTGTCTGGTATACCATATGATCTCACAATCAACCACAAATTATAACGATCAACAGAGTCGAAAGCCTCTTTGAAATCAACAAAGCTAGCAGCCAAAGGTTTCTGAAACTCTAAACATTTCTCAAGAATCTGCCTAAGTGCAAATATCTGATCCACACATCCCCTACCACTTCTGAATCAACAATTGCTCATCACGCAATTGCCTGTCAACCAGATTCTTAACTCCGTTAAGCACAATCATGGAAAGAACTTTACCTGGAACAGAGAGTAGGCTGTTACCCCTATAGTTATCACAAGAACTGCGATCACCTTTTTTGAAAATAGGGATAACAATAGCTCTGGTAAAATCCTTAGAAACCATGCCTTTATCATAAAAGATATTCAGAATTTCAGTCATCCAAGTGGTAACCGAAACATTCCCAGCTCTAAGCATTTCTGTAGTAATTTCATCTACCACTGTTGATTTATGTAGTGTAAGTTTAGAAACAGCCAAAATAACTTCAGATTGTGTTATAGGGCCAACATTAAAGCCACCAATGCATCTATCATCATTGCAAACAATGGGAATAGAACTAACCACATTGTTTAGAGTATCACTGAAATGCTCAGCCCATCTAGCCATGACAAAATCCTCCCCTTCCATAACCTTACCTTGTTTATCCTTCAATCCCTGTATACCTGTCCATTTTCTACCACACAAAACATTAACTATCTGGTACAGCTCTCTGCTGTTGTGCTGTCTAACTGCTTCCTCGGCTTTCTCAGCCAAGCCATCAAGCCAAAGATTCTTATCAGCAGCTAACTGATCTTTTACACGTTTATTAAGTTCTCTGTAATGCTTTCTATTAGGACTAGTAGGGTATTGATTAAGGACATTCCTGCAGTTCTTTCTTTCCGAAATAAGCTCAAGTGCCTTATCACTCAGATAATTCTGTCTCTTCTGCTCCTTTTATCCTAAAAGAGTACTGTTAGTCTCCAAAAAAAGTCTGTTTAAAATGTTCCCATTCTTCCTCAACTTCAGTAGCAAGCATACCATGACTGTCATAACGACTAAGTAACCTATCATGGTAAGCTTTGGCTATAACTGGGTCTTTCAGAGCTTCGGTATTAAAAGTAAAAGTTTTCACCCTAACACAACACTTTTTAAGTTTAAGTTGCAAGACACTTTTAACAAGGTAACGGTCAGATCCAATTTCAGCTGCCCTATATGACCTGGTATTTCTAACAGAACTAGCCCATTTGCTGTTAATTATTATATAATCAATCATATTCTTATGCAGCCCATCAGGTGAAACCCATGTGTACTTATGTACGTCGCGGTGTTTGTAATAAGTGTTAGTTATTCTGAATCCATTGAGATTACTTACCTTGTAGGAGACGTTGCCCATTGCCATTGCAGCTACCAATACCAAAAGGACCTATTACTCCTCCCAAAGGTCAGAGTCAGTACCAACTTTGGCATTGAAGTCACCAAGAACAAGGGTAATATCTCCTTTCTTGACAGAATTCAAAATATCCTGAAGTTGTCCATAAAACCTATCCTTCTCATCCTCATCGGCATCCTCAGTTGGGGCATAATAGCAGATAACATTCAAGTCTTTAACGCTTGTCTGATATTTTGCTGTAAGAAACCTTTCATTAATGCACTCATATCCAAGAAGAGCATCACTAGCGTGTATGCTGAGAAGCAGACCCATGTCTTGATGATGCATATTGTCGTCCGTCCCTGAAAAGAGAAATTTAAGATTATTTTTAAGAATCTGACCTTTATCTGTCCATCTGGTCTCTTGCAAGCAGAGAATATCTAAATTATAATGGTGGAATTCTTGTCTGAGGACATCAAGAGAAAAAGCTCTGTGCAGAGTCATCACATTCCAACTACCTATGGAGAGAAAATGGTTAGTGTGATGTTTAAAGACTGTATTTGAAATCCAGTCCCTTGTCCCCCCTTGCCTCACATTTTTTCAGTTCTATTGTGTTTCTCCCCCCCCCCCCACACCTCCTTCGATTCTTTTCTTTATCCGGGCCTACTCCAAAGACATTTCCTTGTGATGGTCAGACACATTCTTTGGATTGCATAAAATCGTTCTAGTTTAATTTTTTTACTTCGGAAAGAAAAAGAAGTCATCCGAAGACAAATCTGGCTAATAAGAATGGGTGTGAGGAAGTTATTAATCTCAGTAAAACCGTTTTGCGAAACAAATCTTCGACAATTAACGCATCCAAAAGACTGTGACCGACCATCTGAAGTAGATAATTTTGGAGGAATTTCAAGAATGCTCTCAACGATTAAAAGAGAGTTTTTAACACTTGTATTGAGCCCTATGTGATGTTGTAAATGATTTTCACGATAAATTATTTTTTCTGAATATTTTCTTTGTTAGAAATTTTGCTTCATTTCTTTCCAGACGGGGGGGGGGGCTCAGTCGGTAGCGCGCCAGGCTCGTAATCTGTAGTTCCCAGGTTCGAGTCCCAGCTGGGTCAGCGTTGAGATTATCTCCGCAAAAATTCCCCGCCCTGCTCACGGTCAGTAGGGGACACCGATGGGCTTGGAAAGGCCGCCGTCCGTCGGATGGGACGTTAAGCCGTGGCCCCGTGTGTGGGAGAGCCATACCCTGTGCACGTTAAAGAACACGCTGGATGGCCTTGACGGGAGGCTACCATCTGTCTCCCAACAGCTGTTCCAGTGGGTCCCCTCCCTCAACCTTCTCTGAGTCTTCGGGGTCCATGTGACCTGGCCATTTAGCCCATGGTGTGCAAAAAAGTGCCGCTCAGAGGTAAAACAACCCAACCCAAATCTTTCCAGACGAATTGTATTTATATTATAAATATATTGCACGAATATGTTTATGCATCTTATTTATTATTTTATTTTTCTGTCACTGGATTGGTAGAGAAAAATCGTATAGTGCATTATTATGCGAGAATAATTACAGAAGAGTAAAAATAAAATATCTCGAAGTGTCGAATTTCTATTCAACCCAGTCACTTGTCTTTCTCCGCTAACTAATTTTATAGCTTCGGTATTGTTCGTGTACATTGAAAGTACTCACTTAATTCTATGACCGAACACAATTTGTTGTTCATCAAGTGCATGCTATTAATTTCATATGGCAATTTTCCTCTTTAAGTGTTATCAAGTTCTCACTCAAGTACAAACAATTTGAACCAGTGGACTTGATAGCATTTTAGAACTATTCTCCTGTTCTCCTGTTCCATCAAGACAGGAAAGCTAGTACAAAACGAATAGATAAAATATTTACTGCCAAGACGTTGCTTTTTTCCCCACACCTGAGAAATTCCATTTACTCTAGAAAATCGCATTTGTTCCAGAATAATAAATAAACGAAGGCAGAGACGCAAATCTCACTTTTAAGGTCGGTTTGCCATAAGTAAAATACATACTAATGTCATACTACATCTCTAAGGCTTTGCTCCTCACAGCAAGCTGTCGAAAAGTGATAATAAAATTGTTGTTTATGTACTTGTAGGAAATAGAGAGGAAAAAAACACAAGTTCTGTAACTAGTTAACAATGTTTACTTCAACTGAAAGAATCGAATAACTCTGCAGTTTTTATTTGTTAGTGTTTATTCTTTTCTAGCACATAAAATGTCTTTTATGATAAATTATTTTACATTCCCAAATAGTTTTAAGGTTATATTTGTTTTTTTCTTTCAACTTGTTCATCTTTTGCCATTCGTTTTTTATTCGTTTTCAGCAATAGCTCTCGAATTCTTGCTTCGATAATTTTCATTCTTGATATTTAAATTTTATAAAAAATGACGTCACATATTGGAAGAAAAGAACCGTATTTGTTAAGGAGATGGCATCGAGAATCGAATCTGGTAACCGTGATAAAATCATTTGGTTCTAAATACTAATCAGTCAGAGTCACAGACCGGATTAAAAAAAAATTAAAAGGGGGGGGGGGGGAGAGAGAAAGTAATGCAATCAAACCGGAAAAAAGTAAAAAGAGGTACCATGAGACTGGTAACATTTTTCCATCTGTCTTAGAAGTATTTAAAAACTTTCTTTAAAAATGCGTGAAATATGCATAATTGTAATAGATTTTTGTCTCTGTTACTCTTACTAGTATTCTCAAAGGTGGGAGGAGCATCTACTTAAAGTATTGTGTTAGTTTATGAACTACGTATATGACTTATAAACAGAACTTATTCCAACTGGGAATATATTTGGAGATTTTTACTTTATTAATCTGTTGTAATTGACAGATTTTCGCTCAGAATCCAATTTTACTGAATAATGATAGCTGATTGGCTGGTACTCAAGACATTAAGTCATGACTCCAAATTGTAGGAGGACAATGTTATCAAATGATGAAATCGTGGCGCCCTGTTACAGGAGGGCTATACTATACGAAGGTTAAGTTGTGCTTCCTTGTTTCAGGAGGACAACACTATAAGGAGATTAAGTTGTGCTTTCATGTTACAGAAGGCAGTAAGTCTAAAACAAACTAAGCAATGACTCTGTGTTGCATAAGAGCAGTACTATGAGATGTTTGATTCGTGATTTCATGTACAGAAGAGCAATAATGTAAGGTAGTTATGTTGCGGTATGGGTGCCGAAAGGTACTCTCTACGAATGTTAAGAAGATTGACGGTTACCTTATTATATTAAATTCCTCAAGAACATATTCTGCCTGAATATCTGTTATGACGATTATTCACCAGAATGATTCGGGAGCACCTTACACCAGTAACGCAACTAGGGTCAAAACGTTTTAGTTATAGGTTCTTCTATTAATCATCCTGACTTCTTTGTAAATTTAATACTTGCCTAATTTTGTGAAATGGTCAGTAATAACTTTAAAGTTAAATTTTCAGTTCTTCAAAATGCTCTCTCACCCTCATTTCGTGGAAAGAGAATGGAGAGGTGACAGATTCAATAAGGATAGAAATTCGCTTAAAATGATTTTTATCTAGTTAGAAATATCACCCAGCGGGTGCAAAATGAAATAACTTATTAACTGAACGTCAGCTATTCTAGTAACAATTCATATTTGATTGCATTGGCGGAGTGTCTTTTAATATTATTCTTTAATAAATTTATTTGAGTAATATTAAGATTTACATTCACTCTGTGAGGTGCTGTTCCGTGTTATGTTAATAGTAACTAAGATACAGAACTCAGTAACTTATTAAAAACATTTTTATGAAAAACATGAGAAAGAAGACAATTGAAAGAATCAAATCTATTTCACTCTCTATATATTTTCAACAATATTCGTGTATGTACCTGGGCTAGTAGTTAACGTACCTGACTACTATTCCAACGGGTATGTCCTTAAGTGTTTATATGTTGTTATATAAGCAGAACGTATTCCAACTGGGAATATATTTGGATATTTTTACTTTATTGATGTTGTGATTGACAGATTTTCACTCAAAAACAATTTTACTGAATAATGATAGTTGATTGTGTAAATGTTTGTATTGTGTACGAGAAACCAACATAAACCAAAAACTTACAGGTTATCTCAGCCTTTTTTTTTTAAAAAATAAACAAAATTTAGAATTTACGCAAATTAGACTATTTCAAAGTAAAAATTCCAGTTTAAATAATTGCTCTGAAAATTTTAAAAAATAAACGAACAATAACAGTTATATTAAATTTCACCAACATGTGTCAGAGAAATTGTATGAGTTCACGTAATAATTACGTGAATTTTCGCCAATTTTGAACGATTTTTTTTGCAGAACGAACAAACTTGGTAAATATTTCAACTTTCATAATTCTTTAAATACTAAACCTATAATTTTGGATATCCAGATTTGAATAGATTTCACATTTTTAAATTATCTTCAGTTTTATTTTTTCGTGTAAATCGTATTTAAGATATGTAGATAATTTTCTGATGATTATTCCTTTTCAATATATAGTTCAGTATTATTATTCTATTTGTTTGATTTGTATGCATACAAATTGAGAGCAACTAATACATCGTATAAATGAAATTAAAATTACTAATATATATTTTTTTTATTTTCAGTCTCACGTGCTAATATTCCTGAAGGCCCCAACCTGTACATCCAGAGCGGAAGCACCATAAATCTGACGTGTATCATCACAGAAAGTACGTCACCTCCGGTATATGTGTTTTGGTACCACGACGAAAGAATGATCAACTATGACTCGTCGAGAGGCGGTATCCGTGTGAATACTGAAAAAGGTCCCACCACTGTGAGTAGGCTGCAGATTCAAAACGCCAAGCCCACAGACTCCGGGAACTACTCGTGCCAGCCATCATACGCCGACCCCGCCAATATCACTGTCCATGTCCTAAACGGTGAGTATATGAAATCGTGAATTTTAATGGGATAAGAACATGATACGAAAATGGTACATATGTATATATATACAGTCGTATCATAATATTATGACCACCTACCTAAAACTGGAAATAACCAACCTTGGCCCAGATGATAGCGGTGAGACGGAGTGGCATTGATGTATTAGGCCCTGGAAGGTTGCCAGAGGCACACGTGCCCATTCGGATTCCAGAAGAGCACAGAGGTTCGGGACATGACGTGGTTGTGGGTCCGCACGCGAACCTGTCGATCCAAATGGTCCCACAAGTGCTCTATGGAATTGAAGTCGGGCGATTTCGCTGGCCAAGGAGAACAGAGACATCGCTGTTTTGTTCCTGGAACCAGTCACGCACCACCTTAGCAACATGGCAGGGCGCAATGTCCTGTTGGTAGGTACCATCACCACCAGGGGTAAACGTCCAACATGAAGGGATGCATGTGGTCAGTGAGGATGGACAGGTAGCCATTGGCGTTCAGGGACCCATCCAGTGGTACCAGCAGTCCCAGGTCATACCAGGAAAACATGCCCCAGACAAGCACACTGCCACTGCCAGCCTGTACTTGACTGACAAGCGTGTCCGGTGTTGGTCTCTGACGCCGTATCCGCCACCGCCTGTTACTTCTGTGGAGTAGGAACCTAGATTCGTCGAAGAAGGCAACCTTTTTCCACACTTCCAGTGTATGTACAATGACGGTAATCCCGTGCGAACTGCAGGCGTCGTTACCGATGGACCTTGGTTAACGTGTGTGCCTACACAGCGTCAACTCCGGAGACCCATGCATAACAGGGTTCGCTCTACTGTTATCGGGAACACGTATCTGGGTGCCCCAGCGTTCATTTGAGTGGTCAATTGCTGCAGTGTTGTACGTCGTTGCCCTTTACCAGTTGACGGAGGCGACGTTCTCCTCTAGGTCGATGGTCTTTGGGGGACTCCACAGTTATTACTTCTGGAGGTACTCGGTGTGCCAGCGGTCCATTCTTTGTACACCCTTACTACAGCACCTCGCGAACAATCCACGAAGTCTGGTGTTTCCGAGATGCTTCCACCCTTGGTACGGTAGCCAATGATAATTCTTTCTTGAAGTCCGTCAAATCAATACCTCAGTCCATTGAGCTCAGGTTACGCACTATGGCTCATCTGTCCTGGCCGGCTGCTTATATCTCTGTGTGGTCGACCTCGTCATGTGCCCTCTGTGACGCGCCTGAGCGGGTACACTGTGATTCCGCGGGTGGTTATATTATTCTGATACGACTGTGTATATTTGAAAGAAAATTATGAACGAGGAATTTGGATCTGGAGAGAACAGAAAACACAGCGGCAGATTTTCCCTCAACAGAAGCCCACCAGTGAAGCAAGCCCATTATTCATATTCAAGCCCACCATGAACAAGTTCAGTCTAGTCGGTATAAATAATCAGCACCATGACCCTGTGAAGTTGATCACTCCTCAGCAGGGTTGAAAAAAAGAAAAAAACGGTGACCAGTTGAGTAGCCACACTGAATTGGCAGCCCTCCCCTTCCGTTCGCTTCCAAAACAGAATTTCTCATTTGAAAGGTACTAACGGCCTGCACCAAAAGAAGGCAGGGTCGGACATTAGATGTTAGGCTTGGCCGGTTCTATATCATCGCTGGGGATTGGTACACAGCTCTCCTTCTAGTTTATAGGTAGCTACCATTAACAGGCTAACTGCGTTTAGAAAAGCAAAATTAATTCATAAGAATTTGCAAAATTTGGATTAAGTAAATTTTTGTATAAATTTAGTAAAGCATATTTCTACAAACAAAATGCTTTTTATTTTTCACAGTATATTTTTTCAGTTATTAATTAGTCATTAATAAACCATTAGACTGATTTACTCGCAAGCATACATTGGACTTCAAGCATTTGCAAAATCTGGACGGTTACTAAGCAATATACGCTGATGCTGATAAAGTTTTGCAGATATGGATGCGGTTAGGACTTTTGCTATTCGCATAAGGCTCTGATTATAATTATTCATACGCATAGTGGAAAGTTAAGAAGTAGATCAGATACCATTATAATACTGAAAAAATGTCTTTCTTTGTCCAAATGTTCAAAGATCAACAAGATCTCTGAATATTGCAAGGACATATATTTTCCTCAATTATTACGCGGAACCAGTCAACTAATCCGGACACATAATCAAGTATTCGCAAATATTCATTATGAAGTCCATGCCTTTTTTTTCGCTAAAAATAACATTTGTAAAAACGTTTTATTTCTATTTCCTGTTTCGTTGTCTGATTGATCCCATTTTTGTAAACAAACTGAACAAAATAAACTCAACTTAACACTGCCAATGTCCACCAGGTGTTATTGAAAAGATAAAATATGATGTGGAAAAAAATCTGTCTACAAAACCCTTCGTGGACAGTTAACAATGATCTAATCTTTTCAGATAACCTTTCAAGTTCTTGTTATGCTCAGAAACTAAAATACTCGAAATTCTGTACTCTATTTAGGAAAACTACCTCCGATATTCACTTCTCTGCAGTATTTTCCGATTTCTCATCTTGACCTAGACTTCGCCTCTGTATTGTAAAATCGTGATTACATTTCACCTTTCGTGAGTTTTGTTTACAGCAGCCCAAGTGGAAATTGATCCCTTTTTGTTGTTCAACTACCATGTCTTTTGCAATCTTTAACGACTGCTTTTTACATTCTTGACAGGAAAAGTATTAAGTGAAGCATTTTGTGTGTGACAAAGCGATGAAGGTGGGGGAGTGGGGGGATAAAGAGCAGACACACAACCGAATAACAGCAGCTGCCAACGTACAAAATTCTGCTGGAACAAAATGCCAGAGATGTCGCCATCGCTTTGCCTTGATTAAAGTTAACTTAAATCCCACTCTTGTCGTAACAGCTGACATATCAGATAGGCTTTTGCAACAAAGAAATTCTTTGCACCGACAACTCGGCAGATATTTATTTTAAATAAAAATGCAGAACGCATTCCATCTCTAATTTGTTTTCACGAAACGTCGTGCTCCCTGGAGATCGTATTTTACTTTTCGAATAGTCTGCAATGAGCTCTGCACTTTGCAGTTTTCCCTCCCTCCTGTTTATATCCGTCGAAAAAAATTATTTTCGATCTTACTCTACCGAAGGAAAAATAATAGAAAATTCTGTTGATCAAACTTTTCTCTGTAAAAATGAAGGCCAGTGACGATATAACGAGGAATTAAATTATAGTCAGTTTTTCTTTCTTTGGTGATTGGGAAAGGAGAAAAAAAGAAAGAAGAAATATTTTCTGAAACTTAAATCTACATTGTTTGACAAGGCTTAAACAAGGCATCGTTTCTTTTTTCTAAATGCAGATTTGAAAAAGTCAATTCTGAACGTTAATTTTTTTTCTTTTGCATGCTTTGGTTCTAAGCAGGGAAGTGTGTTCAGTTTTATTTATTTTCATTAAGTAAGAAATTTTCCATTGGTCTTTTTTATACTTTTTTGACACTAAAAAGTTTGAAAGATGTAAATTTATAATTATTGAGGAGCGAAATGAAGATGAAATTGAAAAAAGCAATGTCTGCTTGTTTATTTACTATTTTTTGTCTTGTTATAGGAATGAAGAAAGTACCCTTTCTTTATACCATTTCATAAAGCTACACAAAATTCGGTTTTTAGCAAAGTAATTGCAGGAAACACACAACCTAAATGCTAGGCAGCGTTACATTGTCTTATTGAACGATACAATTTAATTTTGCGTAACAGCCCTATTTAATGATATACTAAATATAACTTTACACAGCGATGTGTAATTATATGCTAAATGTTAGGTAACCATATATAGCGATGTGTAATTATATGCTAAATGTTAGGTAACCATATATAGCGATGTGTAATGTTATATTGAATATTGCGTAACCTTACCTAGCGTTTGTAAATGATATGATAAATGTTATGTAACCTTGCTTAGCGCTGTATGTTAGTTAATTCATTTGTTATTCCTTATAGGATAGGCGAAGGTTGGCTCATCCGGTTGCGCACCAGGCTCATAATCTGTAGTTTCCAGGTTCGAGTCCAACCTGTGCGAGGGTTGAGATTTATCTGTGCTAAGGTTGACCACTCCTCAGCAGAGTTAAAAAATCCCACCTTGTCTTCTGTCAAAAAGAGAACACCGATGGGCTTGGAAAGGCCGCTGTCCGTTGGAAGTGACGTAAAAGCCGGGACACCGTATGCAGGAGAGAACACGCTGGTATTCAGAAGTAGTAAAATCCGGGACCCCCTGTTCATAATAAAGAACACGCTGGATGGCCTTGACGGGAACTGTTCATCTTCTCCTAACAGCTATCCAGCGCATCTCTTTTCCCGCAACTATATCTGATCTTTGGGGTCTTTGTGACCTGGTTATTTAGCTCACTGTGTGCAAAAAGTAGCGCTCGTAGGTAAAACAAACCAACCATTTCTTAGAGTGCCAGTATCGATTAGATCGATGCTAGAAAATTTCTTTAAATTGGCAGGATCGATGAGATCTACTATCTGTATTTCAAAGGTAAAGCGTTTAAAATCAAGATATGCAGTGTAGCAATTAAAATCAAGATATCGCCTAGTAGCAATATTTATTCTCCTATTTATCTTATGACACCACATTGCCAGTATCTGTTACACAACTTCTGAGATAACTAAATTAAGAAACTTGCTCAAGAGCCCACCCTTTCGAAAGAACCTTCTCTTTCGAAGACTAATTTTTCAACTATTTATTTACCATCATTCTCTCCATTTATTACGAGATCTACCTTATCAATAGGCCCATCAACAGCTCTAACGAAAGAGTTTATCTCGTTATCCTCATTTTCCGAATGGGCCAAATCATCAGTATAATTTAAGTCAAATATTAGCACGCTTGGCTACTGATCTAAGGGACCTGGGTTCGAGCCCCGGTATTAGGCATGGATGTGTGTGTCGTTTTTCTGCTGAGGTCCTACCATCCTCACAGATCTCCTACTGTGGCATATAAACTGACAGTTCTCCTGTCAGACCTCTGTGGCAAGCAGCTGCTTGAGGGGGTATTTATTTTTTTTTTATATAGAGGAGAAGTCTCAAACTCAAATCAAATACGATCAAAGTTGTTTCTCAATAAGTGGATTGCAGTCTTTATTCCAAGTAATTAATTTTTAAATGCAACATAATTTTAATACCAAAATAAACTGCCCTCCATTGAAATTGCCAAAACTAGAAGGATTGCTTGCATAACAGCCAAATTTGTTGTGGTGGTAGCAATACACATAAAAAAGCAATGATTACAGAAGCGGACAGTTCTGCCAATATTTAATAACAGAACAAGAGGTACATATAGTCGTAGAAAATCAATCGGTAAGCAGAATCTCGACTCGTCTGTGAAAAGAACAGTGGCCCACTATTTCTGAGTGTCATGTAGATATTTCTGAGACCATTTCAGACGTGTTCTTCTATCGTAGGGAATTAAAGGGATATACAACCAGTGGTCGCCTTGACACCTCTCTGAAACCTTCGGAAAATCGCCCACCTTTAAATTCTCCGCCTGTGGACAAAGCAAGCTCCGAGTAATGTGAGGAGCTGAAGGCACTCTATGACACCTGGCATCTAAAGTCAGCTACCGGTCATCTGAAGATGTTGTGACTCTTGGGCGACCTTGTATTGGTCTTCTAGTGGCACCACCCGTATCCTGAAATTGTCTCCAGCGCGAGGAGACCAATATTCAAGACACATTCAGCCAGATGATTCATTGGCTTGAGCCTATATTCTTCCATGGCATGCACTTTAACGAATCATCTAAACAGTGTATTTGAGACATTTTGTGCGAAATTTTAATCTGCGGTTTGCGATTCATGGACAAACAATAAAGTATATAAGCAGTCTTTGAGCAAACAATAAACAGCGGACAGACCTGATGATCCATTGGTTAGCACCCTTGAATGTTACTGGCAGACGTGGGTTCGAATCCCGCTCACGACAAAGCTAATTTTTTTTCAGCTTACTCTTTCACGAGTCCCATGTCTATTGGACATGCCTGTGATACTTTACTACTGAATTATTGATTTAACGCCATGAACGTGAGGGATAAATATTAAAGTTAGCTTAAAAAAATTAGCCACTGATGGTGTAGTGCCTGACATATTACTATGAGACTTGGGTTCGAATCCCACTCACGGCAAAACTAATTTTTTTCAGTTAATTATTTCATGAGTCTATGTCTACAGGACATCTGTAATACTTTGCAAATGTACCGACTTGTTAGAACGCACCTTTTGTACTGACTGTTAATTTGTATGTTTAAAGCTTCTGAAGCTGTTTTATCGCTGATTTACATGATCACCACAAATTGCCACAAAGTAACACAATTTTCAATATCAGATTCCATATCTTTTTCAAAATAATAAGGTAAACCGATTCATGTTAATTTTTGCATTTGGGTGTAGTTATATTAAGTTTATCTTCTCATGGAATGAATTTAACGTTTAACTCTAATTGCAGTCACTAAATGTAGCTCTACGAAAAATGAAAATAGAAACGGAAATAGAAGCCTTAGTATGTGATGGTTTCAGCAGTTGCTATTCATAATTTGATGAAAGTTGTTCATCGCGAAAAAATTTCAGTGAGGTCATTTTGTAGGTGGGTTTCTTTAAGTTATAATCATATAAAACACACTGAGAATTAAATGCTTGGTCAACAGACTGTAATAATTAGTGTGGGACTGCTAATATCACCGAGCTTAATGGAATGCACTTAAAACCTGATGACTGGGAATGCAGCGTCCATTATAGAGTGAAATATCTCTTAAGTATTTAATTAACAAAATTCTCACTGATGACTTTAATGCAAGTCAAGTCTACTCGTGATACTAATAAGAATAAAAAAGTGCATAAGGGCAGAACAGTGAAGACCGTGCTATAACGAAACCTCGGTTAAGATTTGCGGAAATCTCATTTTAGAAATAGCTGTTTTCCATTTGTGTTGTACGAGTAAATTCATGCAGTTTACTCCTACTAAAGTCGGTTATAGGCGAACAACTTTCTACCAGAATTTTACGCCGCTCCATCAACCACAGAAAGCTTACATGCTATTTTGGTTTTGAAACAAATGAGTTAGACTTTAAAATTAAGAGGTGATATTGTATAGACTCTTTATATTGAGTATAAAAGCTATCAATGCAACTGTTGAAGAGTTGTATATAAAACTATATTAAAACATAAACATTTAATTTGATGCATATATTGTATTCAGATAGGAAAGGTAAGGAAGTGTTAAATTAAATGAAAGCTGGATGGTCACAAAAAATACAATAGGACCGTCTACTAGGATGAAGAAAACTAGTGCAAAAAATGTTTCAATAGGACAGTTTAGTACACTGACGTTTCATTTCAAAGTTCTTGTGGACTGAAAATTATTTTCATCAACGCATGATGTTCCATCTTTAAAAAAATCATAACCCATATTTATGTGGAGTATTATGCAAAAGAAAAAAACGATTGTTGTTCTCTATTAAAAAAAGAAATGAACTCAGCCTTAGCAGACGTTTTCTTCACTGAAAGAATGCAGTTCCATGTTAAGAATATCAAACACAACCTTAGTATTTGTTCTGCAGCGAAGAATTTTACTTTATGATTAAAGAATCATCTATATATTAATTAAAAAATGCAAACCCAGAATAATATTTATATAGCAAAATAATGCTGATTCATGTTACAATAGATCTAAACTAGATCCTTCAAAACATTTGGTAAGATAGAGATAACTCTCTGTGTCTAAACAATTGACTTAGAAAAAATTAGATCTGGAAATGAAAGCTTTTGTAAGTTTTTTTTGCGACTTAGTAGAGCATGTCCTTGTATGAGAAAGTCTGTAAAAGCTAGGAGTAGCTTTTACAGACTTTCTCATACAAGGACATGCTCTACTAAGACCGAAGTCACTGATGACCACTGCTTCATTTAGAGTTAAAACAGCACACAAAGTTTGCCTTGCTGGAACAATCGCAAGATGACTAACCACTATGCCAGTTAAGTAAAAAAAAAATATCATGCCAACACAATGATATTTTGTGCAAAAAATACTACTACTTTAAGATCAAAGAATCACACCCAATCCTTACTTTATATTTAATGAGTGAAACGTAAAACTTAAGGAATTTTATTGACAAAATCAATTCCATTTTGTGTTAACAGAATCAAACCAAGATTTTATAAAACGTCAATATCCGTAGTAATATAATCTTTATTCTTTACATCTGATATTACTACGTAGCTCTTTATAAAATCACGAAATAACGAGTTTTATATCAGGTAGTTTTAAAAAGTAATATTTTTTAGCCCGTATCTCAATCGGTTCTCAATCGTATTTCAAATTATTGTAGATATTTTTACTACATGAAGTGAGTCTTTTCATATAGTAAAAATTTATAGTGTGCAATATTTTCAGTATTAAAAAATATTTCATTATTGTGCTAGAATTTATGTGCACATGACTGAGAACATAGGCTGATCTAAGGAAGAGGAAAGATGATCATGTTCCTTCCTCCTTTGAGAATATTAATCAAAAAATGGAGGCGGAAAAAAATCTATTATACGAGAGTAATATTTAGAGAAGCAGTTACTTATTTCCTGTATGTTTCTTCAGTATAATTATAATTTTTCCACCAGTCAATAGACTTATTGAGACCATCGTAACTGTCGATCAGATTATCAAAGCCCTGCCCATAGAAGGACGCATCCTGCTCCTGAAATCACTTTGAGACTTTCTCTTTGCTAGTGTCTTCTGATTGAAAGCGCCATCCAGGGAGATGATTCTTCAGCTTATGAAACAGAAAATCCTATAGCACCAGATCTGTACGTGGTGGTTGGGGAAAAGTTGCCCATCACCAAGCGCGAAGATCTTCATTTACAGTCACATGACCATTTCCTCACGTGTTGCACTGACAGTACATACAAGCCGTACATAGCCATAAACTCTACATGTATTCCCACTGTTTGGATCTTTTGCGATAACAGAAACCGAATTACTGCTCAGACCTCCAACTTCATATAAACGTGCAGTGCCTTCACCATATTCGTTCCGACTTCGCACCTCGCAACACGGGTGTGTAACAGGGATGATTACTGGCACTCAATAACACCATTTGGTTCTAACATGCGGTGGTTGTAGAACCCCGATATTTATTTATTTGATAGGGAACAAATTGGGAATCTTACTTTCTGGCTTACCAACATAATATATATATCTATACAGTGATAACTCGAATAACTATGTCTTTGATAGTTTTAGTTTACGATGAGCCTCTTATAGGATCCCATACATTTGATTAACGATGAAAGTCTCAATTAAAGATGTTGGTGCCACATTCGAGCGACATTTTTGGCCAAGGAAGTTCTCATAAGCCACGGTCATCATTTTCGGCCAATCGAAGCACTCAAGTTAAGCGTTCGTTTTCAACCAATCACAGAGCTATAAAACCTAAACCTCCAGAAGTTATTTTGGCAAAAACTCTCCTTCCAAAAATTAAGTTTATCCAACCTCAGCTTCTCCATTCACCCCCCTAGGTCAACGATCATTTTAGCAAAAGGAAATAATTTTTCTGTCAAGTTACTCTATTAATTACTTATGAATTTAACAAATTTAGCATAAACAGTTAATATACTAATATGGAATGTTAAAATATTATACTGTATAAGTACTCGTTTTTTACGTGAAAAAGTTTAAATTTCGATGATCTTGGAATGGATTAAGCCTTCAACATATATTTCGTATACCTCGATTAACAGTAATTTTGATGCACGATGGAACCAATTACCATTATTAATCGAAAGACCGCTATATATTAAACCTATATGTCACGCATATTAAAAAAATAAAATGTTATTGGAACGAAGAGACAAATTATATACCCTTTGGGTTTCGTTTAGATTCAATCACTTGCCTTCACCTCCACCCCCCAGATTTTTCTCCCTAGGTCTATGGCTATCACCGAACTGAAATTATTGATACCTACTAAATTCAGGGTTTTAAAGTTTTATAACATTGAATGTGAGCATTATTTGTATTCGTAAATTTCAAAATATCCGATTGTACTACAGCCACAAGTAATAGTAAATCACACTCCGATTTACCATTACTTCTGGCTGTAGTACAATCGGATATTTTGAAATTTACGAATACAAATAAGGCTCACATTCAACGTTATAAAAAGAGGAGCACATTCCAAAAACACACAAATTAAGAATCACTGCTATAAATTACTGTCAGCTAATAGAGCAGGCCAGTTCAGCACAACTTAGAGAATAACCACTAGGAAAAAAAAACTATATTCTTGTAGAGCAGCAAGAAAAAAATCTCTACTTAAAAACGGAAACATATATTTCTAATGAGTAATGAATTGGAAAGAAACTATTTTTAAAGAATCGAGAAAATTTATTGATTCAAAAACAAATATATACATTTTTATTGAATACTATGAAGTGGCTAAATCATTTAATTATGCCCATTAATTATTTTTGCTAAAAATATCGGAAGTAATGAGCCAGATTAAGTGAATTAATTATTTCTTTCATGAGCCTCACTCGACTCACGAGTCACGGATTGCACGGGCCTACTATAGAGTGCAATAGACATCGTTTAGTGATAATATTTTATGTAAACGCTAAAATATTGAAGATCTCAAAGTGTCATTTGCCTTTTGAAACATGTCGATTTTTAATAATAATCAAAAAACAATACGTAGAAGAAACACGGATAAAATATTAAATTGAAGAGATTTTTCGACGTATTTGTTTAACCATCATAGAAGATATCATTCTGAATTTAACGTCTTGACACAGAGAATTCTATACTATTGGTAAAAAGTTCATAACATCAATTAGAGGGTAATTGTTCGATTGCCGGTA
This sequence comes from Ryuthela nishihirai, assembly GCA_038380435.1. Classification (NCBI taxonomy): domain Eukaryota; kingdom Metazoa; phylum Arthropoda; class Arachnida; order Araneae; family Heptathelidae; genus Ryuthela; species Ryuthela nishihirai. The sequence continues at coordinate 31,765,066 of JAWZYU010000011.1, read as the reverse complement.
GTTCAGTGGTCAGAGCACCTGACATGTTATCAGGAGGTCGTGGGTTCGTATCCCACCCAGCTCCAGGCACTTTTCCCTCTAAAACTGATCGACATTAAATTCACAGATATCTTCCATGATGGATAAAATGTATTTTACTATATTAATACAGTATTGCAATTACTTGTTAATTGTTTATTTTTCGCAAACAATTGTTACTTGTTTTGCTTTTAAAAAAAATTCAGAGTTCGATTTTAAAATTAAAACCTGCCGTTATATAATCTTTTTGTATTTAATATAACGATTATAAATGCAATTATTGTAGAATGGTTTTAAAACAAATTAATCGTTTTCGGTCATTCATTCTAAAGTTGTTTTATAACAGAATACACAGTATATCGTTATAGAGAAAAATGCTTTATTAAAATAGTATAATTCTAATAGCAAGGCAAAATGATGAATAGTAATATTAAAAATTTCGATTTACCTTTTTTCTTACACTTGTACCTCATATTCTAGGATATGAGTGCATTAATGAAAAGTTTCTTACAGCAAAATTTCAGACAAGCGTTAAAGACTTGAATGTTATCTGCTGTTAATGCCCCACACTGAGGATGCCGATGAGGATGAGAAGGATAGGTTTTATGAACAACTTCAGGATATTTTGAATTCTGTCAAGAAAGGAGATATTACCCTTGTTCTTGGTGACTTCAATGCCAACGTTGGTACTGACTCTGACCTTTGGGGAGGAGTAATAGGCCCTTTTGGTATTGGTAGCTGCAATGGCAATGAGCAACGTCTCCTACAGGTAAGTAAACTCAATGGATTCAGAATAACTAACACTTATTACAAACACCGCGACATACATAAGTACACATGGGTTTCACCTGATGGGCTGCATAAGAATATGATTGATTACATACTAATTAACAGCAAATGGGCTAGTTCTGTTAGGAATACCAGGGCATATAGGGGAGCTGAAATTGGATCTGACCATTACCTTGTTAAAAGTGTGTTGCAATTTAAACTTAAAAAGTGTTGTGTTAGGGTTAAAAAATTTACTTTTAATACTGAAGCTCTGAAAGATCCAGTTATAGCCAAAGCTTACCATGATAGGCTACTTAGTCATTATGACAGTCATGGTTTGCTTACTACTGAAGTTGAGGAAGAATGGGATCATTTTAAACAGGCTTTTTTGGACACTAACAGTACTCTTTTAGGAAAAAAAGGAGCAGAAGAGGCAAAATTATCTGAGTGATAAGGCCCTTGAGCTTATTTCGGAAAGAAAGAACTGCAGGAATGCCCTTAATCAATACCCTACTAATCCTAATAGAAAGCATTACAGAGACCTTAATAAACTTGTAAAGGATCAATTAGCTGCTGATAAGAATCTTTGGCTTGATGGTTTGGCTGACAAAGCTGAGGAAGCAGTTAGACAGCACAACAGCAGAGAGCTGTACCAGATAGTTAATGTTTTGTGTGGTAGAAAACGGACAGGCATACAAGGATTGAAGGATAAACAAGGTAAGGTTATAGAAGGGGAGGATTCTGTCATGGCTAGGTGGGCTGAGCATTTCAGTGATGTTCTAAACATTGTAGTTAGTTCTACTCCCATTGTTTGCAATGATGATAGATGCATTGGTGGCTTTAATGTTGGCCCTATAACACAATCTGAAGTTATTTTGGCTGTTTCTAAACTTAAACTTCATAAATCCCCAGGGGTAGATGAAATTACTACGGAAATGCTTAGAGCTGGGAAAGTTTCGGTTACCACTTGGATGACTGAAATTCTGAATATCTTTTATGATAAAGGCATGGTCCCTAAGGATTTTACCAGAGCTATTGTTATCCCTATTTTCAAAAAAGGTGATCGCAGTTCTTGTGATAACTATAGGGGTATCAGCCTACTCTCTGTTCCAGGTAAAGTTCTTTCCATGATTGTGCTTAATAGAATTAAGAATCTGGTTGACAGTCAATTGCGTGATGAGCAATGTGGATTCAGAAGTGGTAGGGGATGTGTGGATCAGATATTTTCACTTAGGCAGATTCTTGAGAAATGTTTAGAGTTTCAGAAACCTTTGGTTGCTAGCTTTGTTGATTTCAAAAAGGCTTTCGACTCTGTTGATCGTCATAATTTGTGGTTGATTGTGAAATCATATGGTATACCAGACAAGTTAGTTAACATTATGAAAGCTCTCTATAATAACACTGAGTCGTGTGTGAGAGTTGGTAAGGCTTGTAGCAATTGGTTTAGCATTACTTCTGGTGTTCGACAAGGGTGCATCTTCTCTCCTTTTCTCTTTAGTTTGGTTGTTGATTATGTTATGCGAAATTCACTTCAAGGGAAAGATTTTGGCCTTAAATGGACTGGAAATACGAAAATTTCTGATTTAGATTATGCTGATGATTTAGCCCTTTTAGCAAATGATGCTGATGAGATGAACACTTTCATTCGAGCTGTTGATGAGACTGGTAGTAGAATAGGTTTGGTTATAAACAGAGAGAAAACTAAAGTGATGAAAATTGGTCAGGCAGGCTGTGATTCAGTTAATCTGAATGGTTGCAGTTTTGAGCAGGTGTCACAGTTTAATTATCTTGGGAGCTATGTAACAGATAATGGTGATGTGCGGCATGAGATTAACAGACGAATAGGGATTGCTGCCGAGACTTTTAAGAATCTGTGGAGAGTGTGGAGAAATAGGCGTATACACCTAAAGACTAAAATTAGACTGTATAATAGTTTGGTTCTTTCTAGGGTTAGTTATGGTAGTGAAACTTGGACAATTTGTAAACAAGATAACAGGAAACTAGATGCTTTTGATTCCAGATGCTTACGCAGTATCTTGGGCATTAGGTGGTTCAACTTTGTAACTAATGATGAGATTAGGCAAAGGAGTTTGCAACCTCCTTTAAGCAGCATATTGTGCAGAGAGAGACTCCGTTGGTTTGGCCATGTTGCCCGTATGAATAATTATAGATTGGCGAATAGGGTTATGAACAGTGTGCCTAAAGGCCTCAGAAAGAAGGGGAGACCTAGGATGCGGTGGGCAGACAATGTCAAACAGGACCTTGTTAGAATTGGTGTGCAGTGGCCAGATGCAGTTGATGTAGCTCAGGATAGACTTGCTTGGAGAACTAAATTGCACGGTCTGGTTGTACCTCCGTAGCCCATGGCTGCTTGAGGATGATGATGATGATGATGATCGACCAAGTGCCATTTGCTTCTTTGTATTAAACATTATATTAAATATTTATATTTTACTAATTTCTGAAGAAAATTTTAAAAATCACTAAAACAGAGAGAAAAATATTATACTAGAAAGACGATTCAGTCACATCCACCACTCCCTCTCCCTTTCTAAAATATTTTTCTGTTTCGATACAATCACTCTTTATTTTTCTCTAGATACGTGCTTGTTTTAGAGCAATTGCAGTTTTTAAATAATATGAATATGTTCTTTTAACCAAGAACTAATGCTTTGTCTTGTATGATTTTTCCCCCAGGAGAGAAGCCAGCCGCCATGCAGCATGGACGACAGAACAGGGCCACTCCCGTGGCTCCTTCAACATCCTTCGCTGCCTTAACCCTTCTCTACCTGACAGTGGCTCTTGTGGTTCGGAGATAACCTTCTTCTCCAGCATCTTTTGACTGATAAATGACTCTGATAGATGGACATTGGAGATGAGGAAGAAGAGGAGGCAAAGGAAAACGCCACCCTCTGTCTTTAATACCTACTTCCGGTCCAGTACGAGAAGACGTCTCAAAAATATTACGGACATGCGTCTTCGAGTACGATTGGTTACCGTGGAAGCCTTCGAATATGGACTTTTTTTGTAATAGAAACATCGGTTTTTCGAAGAGACTTCGAACTACACCGCCGTCATGAAATTGAAGATGGTGTGATGGTGACGATTGAAACCGCGACCAATAATTCCTGAGTGTAAGTCGCCTTTTTGTTTTGACTATTCATCGAGACTTAAACAGTTCTGGGTGAGTTCCAGAATCTTCCAGATCGAGCAGTGAGACTCTGGTGTGTGCACAGGGAGACAACTCGCAGGTGCTGATGACCTTTGAATGACTTCATGACCTTTTTCTAGAGATGAGGCTTTAAGTGTTAAGGTCATGTGTAGGACTTTAACTAATATTAATTACGACTTTAAGCCTGACGAAACATACAGGTTTACGAAATGGGGTGACTGCAAAGGATAATAAGCATTTGAACAGAGATATAAAACCGGATAAACATTGCGTTCGGGTCTTTTGATTTATATGACCAATTGAAAATAAAGCGTCCAAGGATGATTTTGCGTTGTCTGAAGAAATAGACTTTGGACGACAATTTGTGCAATACGCGATATAAGGAAACAAGAAAAACAATGGGAAACAGGAGTGTTATTTTTTGTAGAGATGGGAAAAAAAGGGGGAAAAGATAAGAAGAGAACGTAAGGGAAAGAACTATCTGTATTAACGAACTTTTGTTTTCTGGAGTACATTTGTGATATTGATGTTTTAGTGGCGAGAGTATATTATTGAATGTATCAGAAGAGAATAATTAAACAGACTTGGTGAAATGAAGAATTTTTTTATGAAAATGTTTAGATTTACTAGCCATGTTTACAGCGTCATCACCTATTATTATGGTCATCATTTCATGTTGCATTAATAATTGTGAATCAAAAAAAAATTGAAAAGTGTAGTAGTGAAAGGGAACGTATACATTTTCTTTTCTACATTTTGATGATTAAATTGGATGAATTTTTCAAAGAAATGAGAATTGCGAAACGATTTGTTTAGTATTAACAAAGATTGCAGCCTTATATTTTGTTAATATGATCTAAGATCATGTCTGTGCTCCGTTATTATGACTGGGTTTAGTACAATCGTGCAAAATCACTAGAATATTGGATACGGATTTGAAGTCATTGACATCAACATGAGGAACTGATGCCTTAAATTTTAAACCAAAGTTTTGGGAGAATATTAAAGCTAAGTCGAAATTTAAGAAGCTGATTTTTTTAAATCCATAGATAGATTTCTGAAACAAAAAAAAACACACATTTTTTCTGAGGTTTTCAAAATTAAGTACTTAATAATTATTCATTACAGTTTCCAAAACATAATAAAGTAAAATTGAGACAAAAGCAATAAAAATGGCGCATATTATTTTATTTCTGAAAGTAAATATATGTAAATTAGCAAAATATGAGAATTTCAATATAATAATCTAGTGAAAAAAAGTTTTTTTGCAAAACTTCGTCATTCCATTTTGCATTAAGATTATGTTAGGCTGGCTCCTCAAAAACTGTCAAAATATATCAAGATTCATATGTTTATGACAAAATAATAAATTTTAACAGTGATTTATCTTAACACTATGACAGTTTCGCATCAGTTGCATCAGCTTATGCTTTGAATAAATTCTCTAGAGCAGTGACGGGAATCTATGACATGCGTTCCAAAGGTAACATGCAAGACGATTTTTGTTGGCACGCCATTGGGCAGTGAAACGAAATATTTGCCTATGCCTAGTGTAGAGACTTGGATACAGTAGCCCTAGCAATTAAATACATGATTATGGATGAATCATTGGTAGCAAGATGGCGACTATGTTGCTAGAATTAGTTACATATTAATTATTAATTTCAATAGTGCGCCCATATGTTTAAAAATCTTGTCAAATAACTGATTATACATTGCACAAAAAGCAACATCAAAAATAGACGTACTAGATGAGGTGTTGACTAAATCTCTCATCTATCAAATATTCATTGATTTCATTTAAAGCACTTCCCTATTTCTTAAACTTTAGTTTAGGTTTCGGTTTATTGCTACGTCTGAGGAAGCCATTTTGCTCTCTCGGCCAATAAAAATTCAATTCATTCTGAAAACAGTGACGAAACGTCAGTGATGCACTGAGCACAGTAAGTAGCGTGCGAAGTTGTGCGTGTGATTGGATGATTTTGGTTTGGTAAATAAATGTTTCATTTTTTTCAATTTTCCCTTATATAATGGCAAGTCTAAAACTTAGTGTTCCGTTTCCTTACATTTAAATCCATAGTGTTTTGTATCATTTAATTGACATTGTAAGACGAATATATATGTAACCTTAGACGGTTAATAATAATAATAGTATTTTAAAGTATTTTGTAATGTTGACACGGGAACTGGAAAAAGTTCGCCATCACTGCTCTGGAGTGTAATCTACGAAAAATATATTCGAGAAATAGTGCTCCAGAATTAGAAAAGACGAAATAATACTAAATAATAATAGCGATTATCAGATTGTAACGGTTATTCGCATCAAGTGATTATGTGAAAGAGCATCGTTCGATAAAAATTTCAATTAGAATGTTTTGTATGGAGTGTGAAAATAAATAGGAATAAACACAAACCGGTTTCATTGAAGGGAATTCGGTGATTTTTATTGCCCATGATTAATAAGTAAATTCAAGCACTCAACAATTGTAACTGTGGTCGAGGAATTACCTAAATTATAACATTATCATTTCAGTAGAGTCCAAGATTGAAAACAATTCCAACTTATCGTAATCATGAAGCTGGAATTTTGTTTTTTTCCTTCGTTCACCCACAAATAAGGACATAGTTCAAATTCCAGTTCCACACAGCTTTAAAATTTATTCGATGTTCAGTTAATACTGGTTACTGATAGTGCTTCTGATACATACCGTGACTTATTTATCAAAAAGTGGTTATTTTCTAAACTGGTTTAGATTTCTAGCCACAATTAATTCTACTGACATTAAAAGATAAATACGATTTTGGTAATTCTGGTTGAAAAACTGAGATAAAACTTATCTTTAATTGACGAACATTTCTTAAGGCAGGTTGGGTTGGGTTGTTTTACCTCTGAGCGGCACTTTTTTGCACACAATGGGCTAAATGGCCAGGTCACATAGACCCCGAAGGCTCAGAGAAGGTTGGGGGCGGGGACCCACTGGAACTGCTGTTGGGAGACAGATGGTAGCCTCCCGTCAAGGCCATCTAGCGTGTTCTTTAACGTGCACAGGGTATGGCTCTCCCGCACACGGGGCCACGGCTTAACGTCCCATCCGACGGACGGCGGCCTTTCCAAGCCCATCGGTGTCCCCTACTGACCGTGGGCAGGGCAGGGAATTTTTGCGGAGATAAATCTCAACGCTGACCCAGCTGGGACTCGAACCTGGGAACTACAGATTACGAGCCTGGCGTGCTACCGACTGAGCCATCCCCGCCCCTAAATCTTAAGGCAGGAAACATGCGGTACGACTGAACATTTTCTGTATACTATGCTGTATTTCATGTTGGAGTTGTCTATAACAAAAATGATTTTGTGCGGAGGTGGTGGGGGAGAAGGTGGGGCAGGAGCGCCTGAACTCCTATTTCCGTATTTCCGAAACTAAATCCTGGGTACGTGCCTAGTCTACGATAATAAGTTTCACGTGCATTGTGTCAATCTACTGTACTATATTTCATGTTATAGTGAAATACTATGCTTAGCAAGGAAACGTCGTGTCCTTGTGGGAGTTTTTTTAGGGGGATATCCTTATATACGTATATTATTTTTTTTCCTTTTGTTTTTTGGAAAAATTTTAAGAGGGCGCGAGGCCAGTGTCCTTATTTGTCGACCTGCTATGAAAGGCTACCTGCAGAAGTAAAAAATAAACGCTTATAAAAATAAAGGTCCCCGCACGGGCCGTATTTCAGTTGTACCACCGCTAAAATAAAACAAACAGTGTCCTCTTTCTTCATATCAAGCCGACAGGAGTCACAATTTTGCCTGCATATTTCATTCAGAATAATTAGCTCTGTTTTCATGTCGAAACTGATGAAAGTTTCAAAACGTTATTCAGCGGACATCAGGAGTTTCTTCTTTTAAATTATTAAAAACATTCAAAATATGTTTTCTTATCCCATCTCAAATGACCAATCATCCGAAAAGATCATTGGTCGCGTGTGTGGTTAATATTTTTCAAGAGGAAAAACGAACCGCAACTTTTGTAGCAAAGAGTTAGACATAATCAGACCACCATGTATGGATATAATTTTTATTAACATTTTTAGAAAAAGGCAGATAATTAAAAACTAAACACAAATTTCCAATGATTCGTACTCTTTAATATTACAATATTTTCATCTTCTTTACATTTTTTCTGTACACGTATTAGATTTTAATTTTAATGTTTGTGTTCAGCATTTCTATGATATGTGAATGGAAATCCACATTGAAAGCTTCTTAACTTTGTAAAACGATATTTTGCGGAAGAAATGTCCCTGAAGATTAGCTCAAATTTCACACAAATATCTCTCAAACTCTATTTTTCAAAAATATTCTTTTGCTAAATTAAAGAATTATAGGAGTTGGAACATTTTACATCAGTGGCTGCTGTTAACGTTCGAGTCCTGAACACTTTTTTTCTTAAATTAAGTAAAACTCAGTCATTAGCCAAAATTTCAAAATTACGTTTATTTTAGTAAAGAGTTTATTACAATCGTTATTTGCGTTTCGATTAACGTAATTAATAAGGTAAATATTTATTACTAGTTAAACTCACACCAAAAGTTAGGCGCGAAACGTATCCATTCATAACTCTTTCCATCGTTGAGTTTCATAGCTTTCCAAAGTTAACATAATACTCCAGTACCAATTAAATTCCACCAAACATATGCCGATTGATAACTTAATTCAACGTTTTCCACCATACTACTCAGGAGCTACTATCCCATCATATTACTCAGGATCCATCATACTACTCAGGATCTAATATCGAGATTTTACGAAATATTTAATTAGATAAAAGGTAGACTCCGGCATCCCCCTAGAAATTTCGCCTGCTTTTCTAGAGATCAGTCCTGATCCAGACAGCTAGGAATCCGATCTGTTATCCCAACAGGGCTAGAACTAAGTTGGACCACCTCACCAAGTTTGGGACCGATCATTCAAGTAGAGCGGAACCACAGAGAAACCGACTATTTCTGCTATCTATGACGTCACATGTGTCCGTCCGCCCTTTCATTCGCTCCCCAGGAATTACAGCTATTGCATAATATGATGACTAGCAATACTGCTACCAATGTTTAAAGCTTCCATAACTCTTTAGATACTAAACGAATGATATTGAAAATTGCGATTCTTAGAGATTTGACTGAGATTTTTAATTTAATTTTATGCAATGTTCATTTGTGACATTTTCACTTTGAAATCTTATTTTCAAAGAGAGCTTTTAATGTGGCTTTCCAAATACATAACATGGAAGTAAGGAGGCACCCACACGGGGAGGACCCTCTGAAAATCTTGTCGTCTTATATTAAATCTCAAACTTGTCTACCAACTTTGAAATCCAAAGCAGTTGTCTTCATATAATTTTATTTTAGTCGTGTATTTTATTTCCGACATTAAAAATAATTTAAAAAAAGTTATGAAATCTTATTCTATCCAGAATATCATCTTAACCTTTCCTACTCGGTGGAATATTTTAGTACTCGAGTAATCCTCCTCAAGTGTTATTCTTCCCCCCCCCCTAAACTAAAATCCCGAAGCCTCCTCAAAACTGCATTCTTGAACACTCCTAAACAAAATTATGGACCCATCACCACCACCCAAAACTAAATCCTGAGTTACAAAATACTTTTCGTACTATGAGTGCTTTATATGTTCCTAAATATGCATTATTTTCGTTATTTACCTATTCTTTAGGCAGAGCTGTAAGAAGGGTAAGACAACCGAGGTATCTGTCTGCGTTGCAAAAACTGTGGAAGAAGCACACGGACCACGGAATTTTTTTACGAAATATTTAATTACATAAACTCTAAGTCTTTTAAACTTTTCAAGACATCTGTAAACGTTATATTATAAATTTATTCGCTATTACATATATATATAGAGAGAGAGAGAACGTATATAAAAATTAATATTTTATTGAAAAATTATTATTGTTTGTTTTTTTTACTATTTATATTTTAATATATAATATTTTTATTTGTGTGTATTATATGCTTCGCGGTTACGTTATTAATATAAATTATTAATTATTAATATTAATAATACTCTTAGCAAATTTATATCCGTTTTTCACGTGCCAAATCTGCGAAAACAAAACATTTTAATTCTTTATGCAATGTTTTTGCAAAAGCCATTTGCTACTTTATATTTAGTCCTTGAAGGAATAATTGAAGTTTTTATCTTAATTCCCCTGGTTCGAAAATTTCATAAACTATCAGTTCAATAAAATCTGAAATATAATAGTAAAGAAGGGTTAATAAGTATCGCTCAATAAATAAATAATATTTTTTCAAATTCATATTACATTGTGATTCTTTGGTCATTAATTAATTTCTAACATTAATAAAACATAAAAGGAATAGCAAACTTAAAAATCATTTCGTCGATTTATCCCAATTGATGCATACACAGTCGTATCAGAATAATATGACCACCTACCATACATATACTACGGTAGGTGGTCATATTATTCTGATACGACTGTGTATATTTTAACATATTTTACACCTTTCAGCGTATTAAAAAACATCATTTCGAGTTTTTTTATGTGATTCATTCCTTATACGAATATGTCGTTTATTACAGTAAAATTTCAAATTGAAACTTGTGGTCGAGAGTTACGTTACCGATCACTTAAGGGACTTAACTCTCGGCCTTAAATTAATAAAAGCGTACTTTTATTAATCCATAAATCCATAATCATTGACTTTGTGTGAATAACGAGTTGCAGAATTCGGAATTTTTACCGAATACCGAGAATACCTAGTTCTGACACTGTCTTTATTACGAATGATCCGAATGCTCTCTTACTTCATATAGGTCGGATAAGAGGTTTTATTCTATATAAATAGCCGGTTTTAGTTTCTGTAAGAAGAAAAGTTTCTCTCAGAGCTTCCCACCCAGCAATAGTCTCATCTTGTTGCCAGATCCTGGTAATAAATTGCATATTTCTCAATGGAAAAATCATTAATAATGCTATTTCAAAAGCTATCATTGATACCGTTATTTCAAAAGCTACTCCATTTATTCTGATCTACTGAATATAACTGTCTCTTTACATACCATAGTAAAATAGAAAATATTGTGTACTATAAGATTATCTTGCTTACACTACATTGAGATTTTTAACAGAGTTAAAATTTTACACGGATAAATATTTTTGAAATTTTCAATACGTTAAGTCACTGAGGACACTGTATTTATAACTAAGCGTTGACAACATTTTTGCATCGGAAATAAAATCGATTTTTGCTAAGTTCAATTTAATCTTTTAATAGCCAACTTGACAGACAAAATCTGCAATCTAAAGTATAATTTGACAATTTTCCAAATTATTATTACCCTGTTTTAAAATTTATCTTGCTGGAATTCCAAGATTTCTCTCATTCATTTAAACTAATTCTTAAAGCTTACAAATTCAAGCGAATAATAAATAAATAAAACAGATATAGTTATTTTAAGGGAGAAATTCTAGGAACTTACACATTAATGTTAATTGTAAATGGGTTTCTGAAGCTACTGAAATTTCACATTCTACTTGAAAGAAATAATATTTCCAAAAGTGTTTTACCATTAGAAGTTCTACAGCAGAATTTATAATTCTGTGCACACAGATTTAAACATAATTATATCCACCTTTGAAAGGTTTATCATTTGTATTGCAAAAGAGATATATAAATATGAAATAATATCGCTAACAATAATAATTCGTATTTTAAATTACGCAACCTGATATGTATAATATGCAGGCTTTGATTTAAGGAAAGGTAATGTTTCAAAACAGCGTTCACAGAAGACCGGCCAATTGTGAACAAGAATGCATATTTATTTTCAAAATTCGTAATATTCTAATATTCTTAACACTGCAAGGATTCTTTTAGGATATTAAGCATTTCTTTGTTTAGTGTAATTATAATTGTACTTTACAATTAAAATAATTTTGAAACTTTGTTTCTGTTGTTATATATTACTTAGTTGCAAAAGCACTATGGTTAGGAGTTTCAAGTGGAAACTCTGAAACTGAATTTCTAAAAGTCGCATTCATTATACTGTGAAATGATATCAAAATGTTTTTTCGTTGTTTAATGGTCACACTAGGAAAACGATTGTAAAGTAGTTATGGGGCAAAATTGTAGGTTCCTAAATCAGTGCTGATATTTCAGTAATGGTGTATCACAGAAGATACCCTGTAAAGATGAATTCAGTGGTAATGTTACTTTAATGGTTAGAATACCCAGCATGTAATTTGGAAACGGCTTCTCGAATTCATGTCTCCCAATTACATGCTGGGTATTCTAACCACTAAAGTATCAACGACTCTCTCTTTTTCATCTAATGGTGACTATAAAGGTTTTACAATTTCCGCTCGTGGCGCCATCTGTGTCGAGAATCGAAAACCAAGTTGTCTCAAATGATGTTAATCTTGGTGTAATACTTTTGTGAATCCAGATCTAATTACTGATATTAGATTTCTCTATGAACAGTCACTTTTAAATGAAGGGAATATTGCCCCATAACTTAACATTCGAAATTGGAACTATTACCAAAACTTTGAAGACCAACGGAATTGAAGAATTTTATTTATTCATACATTCTATCGTCATAACGTATTTGAGCACCTCCATGTTATGCGAATAATTTATCTAAAATTCAACCAGTCATAACCTTGAGTGATATCTTTGCTTTAGTGTAATTTGAAGAAACTTACTTTTAATTACATTTCAAATACAAAAAATTAAAATAGAAATATCATAGAAACAAAACTTTCATAAAATAGTAATAAAGAAAAACGGACAACGAGAACTCATACAAACAATAACGTCACTTACAGAAAGAAATTCGCGCTCCTTTGTGGTTAGTTAGTTATAACATTACAGCGTTTTGGGAGGTCCGTTTCCCGGCTTTCCCATACACTCCTTTGTGGCGTCAGGTGTTTAGTACCTGTCCACGTTTGATAGAATACGTGGTGCGTGCCAACATTTCGACGTTCCCTTGATGTTTCAAAGCACATGACATGCAAATGTCAGTCACGTGAGACCCTCGACAGTCATCCACATGGTACATTGCTTCTTTTCACGTTACGAATGCTGTAAAGTCAGGTACTACGTTGTACAGTCTTTATTGAAAGTGGTATTTAAGACCGCTTATAATCAAACATTTTCCGCTTTGGGAAAACAAATGTCACATTTATTTTATGCACGCATAATGAAATACGGAATCGATAAAGGCTTCATCTGTATTATTAATATTTAATCCATATTGATTGCAATTTTTCACAAGACAAACATGCAAAAGCATTATTCATAGTAGGTATCTGTGTATATTATTTATAAATAGCATTCATAAAAATATTTATTTATCAATATCAGCAAAACTTCGTTTTCTAATTTTAAAACCAATTGTTCATATCTCCTTTCTTTCGTTTGCATAAAATCTCGTTCATTTTAGTTAATTATAAAAACTTAACGTTTTATAAATCTTTCAAGTCATTTTTCTTATTATTTGTATGTTACTAAGTCTGCTTCATGAGAACTATCAACTAAAAATTTCTTTAATACAGGATTTTACAGCCATTATTCAAATAAATAACTTGAAACATTATTATAATGTGTAATGTAAATAAATAACTTCAATAGTTCGAAAGTATTCACATTTTTTATAAATATAACGCAGTAAATTACTAAAAAGAGTCAATTCTTTTGATTGAAATGTTAGTGCCTGTTAAAGTGGTTGCGTTCGAATCCTGTATGAGGAAGGCATAGATGTTTTCTTTTTTAATGGCATGCTGTCTTTCTCCTCAGTTCTCGCCTTCCTTGCAGATCGAGTTTAAAACAATTACATTGATCACCTTCCATGAGATTTTCATATTCGTTTGGGTGTTTTACCATTGAGTTGCAATTTTTTGCACACACGGGTAAGGTTACTTGGGTCCTAACTGCTCAGAGAAGATTGGGGAAAGGGGACCCACTGGACAGCTGTTAGGAGAAGCTGTAAGGACAGTTTTAATTTCTAGCTACTGTTCCAGCAAGGCAAACTTTGTGTGTTGTGTTAACTCAAACTGAGGCCGTGGTCAGCAGTGATTTCGGTCTTAGTTGGGCATTTTCCTTGTATGAGAAGGCCTGTAAAAGCTAGGAGTAGCTTCCAGGCCTTCTCATCTGTCCTATGCGTCACAAAATGGGGGAAAAAAGTAGCCTTCCATCAAGGCAGTTCTTGTGGTGTCTTTAACATGCACAAGGTGTAGCTCTCCTGTAAATGGAATCACAGCTTCTCATCCGACGGATATCGGTTTTTGCAAACCCATAAGTGTTTCATTTCTCTCCAACGGTAGCACTGGGGTGAAAGGGTTTAATCTCAACACAAGAACAGTTGGGACTCGAACAAGGGAGTATTAAATGAAAGCCTGGAGCTGATCTTCGTGACAAGAACAAGGCTTCATAATTCCTTCATTCTTTTGATGAAAGATATACAGCAATACCCCCATTCTAAGCTTCTCTGTTGATAGCTAATTTGATTAAAATAATTTTCACTTTTCTGTTGTTGCCGAAAGCTATAAGGTCTAAAAGCATGTAAAAAGCGGAAATGATTTTTTTTTATTTTTAAAGCTAATGGCAAGAAAAATTTAAAGCTACAATTCTAGGAACTAAAATATAACAGTGGCTACAAGCAAACGTAAAAATATCTTCTATCCACGTACCAAATGATCGGCAATATAAAGCAACTGAAAAACGCAGTGTACTTAAAAGAAACACAATAATTTTTATGTAAGCTTGACACTGTGATCACACTGCTTCTTCTATCTGCAACTCAAGACGAAAGTTTTTAACAGCAGCTCCACCAATATTCTCCGAAAAGGAGATGACATTCTATATTCTTCCTCGGATTTCTATCTAGCCTCTATATGAATATAGCTAACAAACCCATAGTAAAATAAGTAAAGATTACACACAGCTGTGTTAGATGTTAAGTAAGGAATGACACAAATAAACAAAAGTAACAAGACAGGGGAGAGAAAAGGGGGAAAATAAGGGGGGAACACTATCTCAGTCCAGGCAAAGTTACACTGCGGTAAGTACTTAGGCATCAATTTGGAGAATCAGCGGAGAGGTGAGTTCAGCATGTGATGATCGAATCGACATTGAAACCTTCAATATGATTTTTAAGCAGCAGTCTTCGCAGGATTTGCATTTCAAGAACCACTAGGCAAACTCAGAAATAGTACTCAGTTGTCTACTTTCATTTTTTTTCTAATTTTCTATAAAAACGTTTCATAAATGTGTAGAGGTGGAAATCAGATACAAATGGACGTAGAGATTTTAATGAAAAAGTAAACAATACAATTTAAATAAATTCCATAAAATGAATATAATTTCATAATATTATATAACATTTAAACAGTCAATATAAATAACCTATGAAAATTGAATTGTTCATATTTAAATTTGAATATTTTTCTATCGCGTCTTTTGTTCTCCGAGTGGACAAATTATATTCTCAAAATTCATATCTTTTGAAAGTTTGCTTTGATCGTCAAGAGAGAGAGAGCCTTTATCGATCTTGAAACATAAAACGCCTTGCGTTTTATGTTTCAAGAGTGTTTATGTTTCGGTAAAAACGTAAAGCGATTTTTAGTCTTCTAAATGTTGAAATGGATGTTTTTTTTTTACTAGAATAATACTAGCATCCCTATTAGGTTAGCACCCACAAAGTGCATATGGCGCTAACCTAGGTGCTTTCATCATTTTCAAGGAATAACATAAGACAATGACAAAATTTCAAATTATTTAACTTTTGGTATAATTTTTCAATGAACCTAAACTTTTTATATTTACCTAAAATAGTTTCGAAACTTAACAAATAATATTGCAAAATATAACAAATATTTAAAAACAAGTAAAACAACACAAAGCGCCAAATCTGTTCGTGATTACCTTTATTTAAGAGCAACTAATAATATACGATCCTCTGATAATAGCCTACCAGGCTCGCTATCTAGAGCACCCAAGCTCGAACCAATTTTGAGATTTATCTTCGTTAATCTCCACACTTCCCTCAGTGAGAAACAGAACACTAATGGTCTTTGAGAAAGGTCACCATTAAGTCGAAGGGACGTTAAGTCATAACACTGTTTGGAGATCGATACTTTGTGTAAGTTAAAGAACACGCTGGACATTAAAGAACAAACTGAATGGCATTGACAGGAGACTTTCATTTCCAGCGGATCCTCTTATCTAATAAGCTATTGGAATCGTTGTGAACTTCCTATAGCTTATTGTGTGCAAAATAGTACCGTTCAGAGGTGAAATGCTCGGATACTTATATTATTGATAACTTGTGGTAATCTTACTTGATGCGCCCTTGTGATGACTTATTTTACATTCGGATACCCATATTATTGATAACTAAGCTTAATCCTACTTCCGGGATTTTGGCTACCCGGAAATGACGCCGAGTAACACCGATATTTCTTCAGAAATGTTTAGTAAACAACATTTTAATTTCTATGTATAAAAGCGTTGTCTGAAAAATGAATTTAATTTTTCGAGTCCTGGGCATATAGTACAGTATTGGTTTCCCCAAAAAAATTTTCTGGTGTGTGTGTGTGTGGTGGGGAGGGGCAGATACACCTTTCCATAGCACTGAGAAGCATATATTATCATAAATGACATCGAGGAATTTTGGCATCTCGAAAAATCACGCGAAGTAGGCAATTTTTTTCTTGAGAATATTTTTTGGTAAATAACGTTTAAAGCTTTGAGAGAAAAAAAGGGTAGGAAAAAATGCTTAGGAATTTCGCAACCAGAGTAGAACTGGTTTTGAACATTAGATATGTAAAAATCTTTATAAATGTTTTAAAAGAATACAAAAATATTTAATTCCTTTAAAACCTTCGTAACAAGGGTATCGTGAACTCTCTTTAAATGAAACAAATAACCTGTTTCAAAAATAAGCCAAGTATTTCTAAATTAAACCTT
This sequence comes from Ryuthela nishihirai, assembly GCA_038380435.1. Taxonomy (NCBI): domain Eukaryota; kingdom Metazoa; phylum Arthropoda; class Arachnida; order Araneae; family Heptathelidae; genus Ryuthela; species Ryuthela nishihirai. The sequence goes on along the minus strand of JAWZYU010000011.1, from coordinate 31,748,115 downwards.
AGGTGTAATAAGTATGTATCAGTATAATACCCACTGAGAAGGTATGTGAAGATAAATAACATCTCAGCAGATACACAATATGTGAAATGAAAAGAACCATGCATGCCTTATTCGGGACTCGAACCCAGATCTCTTTCATCCGCAAGCTAGCCACTCGGCCACCACCACCAGCGCAACGTACGAAATTTTCCATGTAAACAAATGCTGCTTAACATAAGCTTCGAGATAAAGTTTGAAGAATTATAAAGAAAGTTACCGAGTACGAAAACAGATGAAGCTAAGCCTTTTACTCTCCTATACATGAAAGATGCACTACTGCAAAGTCCACTTGACAGGAAATGTTACTACTACCTTAAGACCTACAAGGACATTCTAGTCACTTCCCTTTCACCTTTCTTCCAATCATTTCAAGTTCACTTCGTGGTCACGAAAAATTTTTTTCATTTGGTTTGTTGGCAGAATCGATAACTATGAAACGTGCCAGGAACGATCTTTACAGAATTTTATTTTTTTCGTTCTGAAATTCTTTCATTTGCTGCTGAAGAGATCTTTGTAGCCTAAAACAATTTCAACTGTATCTGCCATTCCAAGGTGGCATCCCATTATTTGATTTTGTTTCGATTGCGATCTGATTTAATCGAAAAGCTGTTTCAGTTACATACTGTGTTTGAATAACAATTGGACTTAGTTTGGCTTCATTTGGGCATCATAATTAGTTTTATCTTCCTTTGCTGCAAGAACTTAATATTTATTTATATATTCATTTCCTTAACACAAATACATCCGATTACATTGCTCGAGCACAGTGGGCACAAATATTTCAATGAAAATTTACCGAAATTCACAAGAATTTAAAAACTCGCTTGTGAAATTTATTAAAACTCAATATCTGATTAATCATTTTTGACAACAAATAGTCTAAATGTTTTAAGCATTTTTAAAGTAATCATAGAGCAAAATAATTTAAAGAAATAGAAAGAACAAAGTTTAATGAATGACAAAAAAATGTGAAATTATATTGCAAAAAATAACTCAATATTATCAATATGTAGTAGCTATTTATGAAGATATCAAGTAAAGCCTATGTAAATTGCTTTCCATTTTTATATTGTTTGGCAAAAAAATTAAATAATTTTGGCGTAATGCAAATATAACGTTTTTAACCACGGTTTTTCTAGGTAAGAATTCAATGAGATTAACAGAGCTACTATATCTTGTGTTATAATTAGAAAATTTTATATTTTGGTCTGACCACTTTTTAAACAAATGTCTTAAAATTGAATGAATATATAATTTTCTAACTGTTAAAATATCAGCATCTTTATATAAGTTTTTAATACTTTCATATTTTATTTTTTTCAATATGCGTTTTATAATTCTATTTTGAGCTACAATTAATCTGTTAATATTAGCAAAATATGTGCCACCCCAAGAAGTAATTGCATATTGCAAATGCGATTGAACCCAATAATTATATATCATCTTTAAAGTTGAAATATCTACAAATGGTCTAGTAAACTATAACCGTGGTATTACAATATTTATATTTTTAATAGAATTTGATATATTTCCTTCCAATTTAATTTACAGTCTATGTAAACACCTAAATATTTAAAACAGTCAACTCCCTTAATAAGCAAACAGGAGCAATTTTCACCAATACATTACAAAGCATGATAAAATATTTTGTTATATAGAAAATCATATTGTCCTTTTAATCTGAAATGGAAATTTTTTTATTTGCATTTAAAGGAATTTATTTTTTAAAAAACAATTTTTAATTTTAATCATATCTAAATTTATATTAATTATTAAGGAATCTAAATCTCCAGAAGTAGTAATTAAAGCTGTATTATGAGCAAAAGCAATTGAATTCATACTATATCAAGTATACATATATCATTTATATATATATTAAAAATAAAAGAGGTCCTAAAACTGAACCTTGAGGAACACCAAACTGCATAATTTCTTCCATACTAACAATGTCATCTATTTTAACTATCTGAACCCTATCATTTAAATAACTATTTAACAAATTATACATTTTCCCTCTAAATCCACAGTTTTCAAGTTTAAATAGCATTATGCCACGTGTAACAGAATCAAAAGCTTTATGCATATCCAGAAAAACAATAGCTACACTAAGGTTGCCATTTATTCCTGTAGGAACTATTGAAGTCAATTTTAAAACAACATCATCTGTGTTCCTTTTTCGCCTAAATCCAAACTGATTTTCATAAAAAAAAACTGTTTTTTAAACATTTTACTATTTTTATTTTCATATATTTTTTTTAAGTTTTTTGATAAATTTGATAGTATTGAAATCCATAGTTCCTCAAATTTTTTCGATCATCTCCTTTAATAAACCGGAGTTATAATAGTCTTGTTCAAACATTTTGGAAAACTGACCTCTGATATGGAATAATTTATTACATGATATAGAATTTTGAAATATATGGGCATATAATTTTGAAATAAAGGGCGATAAATAATCATTTCATGAAGCCATTTATTTATTGTCTGTATCACTTTCGTTTCAGTTGCATAATCAATAAAAATTGACTGCAGTGTGGAATCTAACTCTATCAAATCACGTTTCATTTATTGGGATCATTTTTATTAAATCCCCTATAACTCCAGTAAAATATTTATTAAATATATCAACAAAAGCCAAACGATTATCATGGAAATTGTAATTTAAATTTTTGCAAATTACTTCCGTTTAGAAATACCTTATTTTTCTTCTCAACACCAGATAATTCATTAATAATTTCCCATTGTTTTTTCATGTTTCCAAATTTTTCCGCTATTTCACTTTTTTTATAATTTGATTTTGCCTGCCTAATAAAGTTAAGAAATAAATTTCTCTATTTCTTGAATTGTTCCTTAAAATTTCATTAGAAAGTTGTGCCTTACATAATATATACAATTTGTTCCTTTTTTTTTCTATCGAATTTAATAATGCACCTATAATCCAGGGTTTTAATTTTTTTCCGAATATGATGATCATATTTAATATAATTCGAAACTCTAATTGCTTCCTGTAATTTTCCTATAAATAATTCAATTTTAATATTTAAATCATTATGTTTTTTTTTATAATTTTCCAATCATAATCTAAAATTTTATTTATTAATTAGTTAAATATGTTAAAATATCCCTTTACAATGCTTTTGAATGTTATCTGAATTCAGATTTGAATGAATACCTAGGTAATAATGGTAAGTTATATGTGTTTAAATAAGGTAAGTATTTAGTTTATTTGGGTTTGGTATTCTTGCAAAAATATGATCTAAGCAGGTTTTTGCAGCTTCTCTAGTTATTAAAGTATTTCCAACATAGAATTCTAGGTGATTAATCAAATTTATACATTTTCACTTATTTGATGTCTGTATTCATATCATCAGTTATAATAACATAATTTATATTTATTGTATTTAACTTACATTCTAATTCTTCAATAAAATCTGACTTTGAATAATATGTGACCTATAAAATGCCGATAAAATACAGATAATATTACCAAACATAAATTCCATATGTACCAAGTCTTCATTTACGAATGTAGTGTTACAAAAAATAGCAATATACTCATCTTTTATGTACACTAACACACCTCCAGCTCTGTTTCCTAATTGGCATTTATAATAAATATTATAACCCTGTAATTTATACAATTGTATTTCATTTTCTTTTATCCAGATTTCAGTTAATACAATCATATCTGAATAAATATCTGTAAGATTTTAAAGCAAAGAAAAATTTTTCAAAATTTTTTATCATACTTCTAATGTTTCCCACAATGATATTTAAACACTTTCCCCAAATATATTTTTTATCATATGCATTTTGTCCTGATATAACATTTATTTTACAATGATTTGTTAATAAAGAGTTTTCAATTAAACTGTTTCAATTAAAATTTCATTTTTTTTAAATTTCGTCTGAAACATTTATATTAATAAACGAAAACATATATTAGTATCACTAAACCTTAAACGTAATTAAATCATCTAAAGTTCTTATTCTAAACACTTTGCCTTTTCCTGTTTCCGGATGAAGATTTTGTCATCCCTAACAAAGAAAAATTTTAAATTTTGTTCTTTTTGTAGCTTTTTCTTTCATGTAATATCACTTTATTATCTTGGGTCAAGTGCTCATTTATGAATATTTTATCTTCATGAAATCCTCGGTGAATCTCTATAGGAAACAGCTTCTTTTTTACCTTCCCTCGAGCAAGTCAAAGATCCTTCATTTTACGAGATACCAACTGTACAATAATTGATTTACGTTTTTCTTTGTTTCTAGTAGGAACTCTATGAGCAGCTTGGATATCATTACTACTTGCATCTATTTGTAATGCTTTTGATATATTTAAAACAATTTCTTCGACATTTTCATTTGCTGTCTCAGGCACTCCAACTATTTCTAAGTTCATATTTCTGCTTATCTGTTCAAGTTCATTTACCTTCCACTTCAGATCTTTTATTTCATCTTTTAAGGAGCAATTTACCTTTATTGATTTTTCATTTTGTTTTTGAACTTCTTTCTTCTGTTTGGTTAATTCTGAAATTATCGTTAAAAACTCATCTATTTTATTTGAACATTACAAAGTGCTATATTCTACTCTCCGATTTCCTTTAATAATTCGTCCTTTAAATCAGCATTACTCTGCATAAAATCGTTTTTAAAAGATGTCATATGTTATCAATTATATATTCAACATATTTTCCTTCTTCTGATCTACTCTTATCTTTTCGTGCAGAATCTTTAAAGTCTGAAATGTTACGATCTTTATCTTCTGACTACGATTTGCTTCTTTGTTGTTTCTAATTTGTATTTTTGACATCTCCATATTTCTTTTTCCCAATTTTGCATCTTCCTAAAAATTGAATCTTCAGATTCTATGCAATAATAATGGTAATAAAACTTGCAACTACCTTTGCATTGAACGTTTTCATCGCCATAACACATACCACAAAATTAATTTTCTACGTCTGAAGACTGATGTGACGTAGAACGTTTTGTTTCCATGTCAACTGTTGTTACATCACGCGATGGCACACTCTTCGGTTGCTGTAGTTTCTGCTGTTTACGATTTAGGCTTAGAAGAGTTCCTGGGAAGATTGATACATTTCGATATAGCCAGTTCGTTTTCTAAAGATAGCTTCTTAAAATTGCTTTGCTGCAACCCAACACAATAAAAATGGACACAGCCATCACATGTACCTTTGCAATGAAGAAATTCACTAATATCACCAAAATTTAATTTACAAACTACATACATGAGAGCCATATTAACTAGAATATGAATGCGTGAATATATGTATTTTATTAGAGTTATAATTTGACAAAAATTTAAAAGTTCTCTAAAAGTTCAATACTACTAGAAATAGGTTAGGCAAATAAAATGTGCAAAAAGTCAAATAGCTTAAAAATAAAATGCACAGACGAATTATACAACTCACCACATCCAATATGTTGTTGTCACTACAGAACTACACAAAACGCTTCACAAACAGGGCTTCTAAAATAAAAAACAAGGGCAACCAAAGATTTATGGATAAATCCCCTAACCTGATAACACTTTTTCAGCACAGCCCTGTTACTCTTATATATTTCGGGTTACGCATTCGTCAATATGGAAAAACCACTCCTGAAGCAGCTGCATACCACAGAGGTCTGAGAGGAGACTGTCAGTATAATACGACATAGAATCATTTATTAGGTAGGTGAGATTTCAGCAGTAGGACAATACAACTATATTTTGTCTGGGACTCGTACTCAGGTCCCCTTGATCAGTAGGCAAACACATTAACTACTCGGCCATTTTCACTTACTTATTTAAAAAAAAATGTACATTTGCACTCATTTACTTAAAAATCTTTTATGCATTATTTTTACTAACGGTTATTGTTATTATATTTTTGGGGGGAGGAGAGAGGACTGGGTTCAGTGAGCCAGCACTCGGATACGCATTGCCCTGATTTATCCCTTATGAATATTCCTTAATAAATTATCTATACGTGCCGTAGTCAAGTTAGGAGTAATGCATTACAGGGGCATATAAACCTACTTAACTCATCAAGTAGGATTACACTTAGTTATCAATAATGTGGAAATCCGATTATCAAGTAGGTCATCAAAAGGGCTCATCAAGTAAGATTACAGGATTTAGGAATAATGCATCACATATAAGTAAGAAATTACACTGTTCGAAACTTTTTACCATATTAATAATCCCACTGTACCGAGCCCGAATCTTGGAAACGTAAAGGGGGCGCAAACGGCGCAATCGAGTAAGAAAACGGTAAAGGTATGTGGGGGGAGGGGGCAAGAAACCGGAGTTCCATTGCAGTGTAACATTTACACCTTCGTTTCAGAGGTTTTAAAAAAATCATGAAAAATGCATAAAACATTAAACGCATTTTTCTGATTTTTAGAAATTCCAGCATTGGATCTAAAACAATAATATCGGTTGCGAAATTGATTGTGATTAAAATTAATACTCTCTCTATTTTCTTATCTTTTTTCATATTATATATAATTATTATACCTATAAAACATGTTTAAAACATAAAAACAACGCCCTCTATTTTTTTTCCACGTACCAACATGTACTACAACGTAATAAGTTCCAAATCTCACTAAATGGTGTGAAAAACAAAAATATGTAATGCAGTTAACGTTAACGAGATTTCGTTAAGGATCACATCAACAACCATCAAGTGCTTTCAGGAGCATCTGTATTTACGGAAGTGAAAATTAAAAGGTAACAAGAGCGAATAATAACATTATTTGGTTAGTTAACTAAAAATAAATACTTTCAGTTTTTTCTTTTGTATATTTATTATTATAAATTTCGGTAATTATTCCGCAGAGCTACTCTTTGCCGCCATGTAGTCTCCGTGAAAGTAGTTCATCATAATCGGTAAACCAAAGCTCTATGGCTAGCTTTAAAACATAAAAAGCCTAAGCAATACATCGCCGTTCACCCTTAAAAAAAGAAAACTAGATAAAAAATACAAAATTTGTATTTTAGGCTAGTATTTCTGTGACCTTGTGATTGTGTTTTATTTTTATGTAGATCGCCGTCCCGTGGCCGAGTGGTTAGCTAATGATCAAAGGGTTAAAAGGATCTTGGTTCGCCCATGAATGTTAGTGTTGTCTTTCTGCCGAGGTCCCGCCATTCTCACAGACCATCTCTATGGCGTAATAAACTGACAGGGTCAGCTGAGACTTCTATGGCAATCTGCTTGAAGGGGTGTAGATTTACAACGCATTACAAATGCTTTTGAGCTCTCGATCACATCAGAGTGAACTAGTCCAAACATACAAAATTCGTTGCTTATCATAATATAGATGGCAATAATCTTTAATTAAAAATATTTCATTATGACCCTACTGTTATCATCATATTAGACTAAAAAAAGGTTTTCTCAGGACCGTCGTAATATGATGTTATACAGGGTGAATCTGAAAAAGTGGGCAAAACTTTACGGGGTGGTAGAACGCAGCTATACGAGCAATATTCGTCATAGAATGAATGGTCGGAACGCAAGCGGTGAGAAGTTAAAAGGTAGTTTTCCACTGTCACATTTAAAGAATGAACACAAGAAGGAGAGGAGATACTTCAGAAAACATTAAATTAACAGGAATGTAATTGAGGTACATGCTCAAAGAAATTGCTCAAAAGAGCTGCCGCCAGCTGTAATGCAGGCTTCACACCTGCGGGATAGGGACCGACGCACATTTGCGAAGACACCAGGCATTTCCCGAATATCGCCGGCAACAACGGCGATCCTGGCGACTAGATCCATATCGGTTTCATTGGGGCACTCGTAGATTAGGCTTTTCATATGTCCCCACCGTACACAAAGTACATATCCGCCATTTCGTGGTTAGTATAACCAGCCATCCTCTCGGCAATCCACGGTAGAAATGCCGTTGGGTGCGAGGACCGACCCTTTTATACCATTTCCAACGCCACCTAGCGGCTCGCCTTTTGCGTTCCGACCATACATTCTGTGACGAATATTGCTCGTATAGCTGCGTTCTACCACCCCGTAAAGTTTTGCCCACTTTTTCAGATTCACCCTGTATATCCTTTCGGCATCTAAAAGTAAATAACAAGGAAATAAAACGTCTGCTCATTCTTGCAATAACATTCTAGGATTCTTAACATTTCGCAGCAATGACGTCACATGGGTTCATGAATGTAAGGCAGGGCTTAAAAATTAATTGAAATTTAGAGGTGCACAAACACATGTACATATCAGAAAAGCAAATATATTTTTATTATGAAAAATAGTATTTCATTGTTTAAAAATCGCAATATAAATCACACTTTTTCAATCACAGGAAAATATTAAATCGGAAATTATGTAACAGACGGGGCCATACATACAAAATTAAATACAGTGGACCCCCGATATAACGCGCATGTCGGGCGGGAAACAACACCCGCGTTATAAGGTGAACCGCGTTATACCGAGCGGCGCGGTGGCAACACAATAAATTTCACACTGTAAGCTTTTCATTTACTCATCATGCATACAATAATTAAACACTATTCAAAATACATGCAGGAACTCAATACATACACAATTACTCAATACGCAGTAACTATAAAATGCGATACTCACTAACGCCGCACGGACCTGTATAAACATGTTTGAACTTATCGCGAACATCGCCCGCGCTATAACCGAGTGCGCGGTATAGCGAGATTTACAACGTATTAATTAACGAAGGTCCACTGTAATAGCTAAAATTATATAAATCGAATGAAATATTCTATCACTAAAACATTCCAAATTAAATTTTTGGCACGATAGTATTGTGGGCTGTTTCCTTTTATAATTTCAGTAAGTAGGTTCTAAAAAAGATGCCTTTATCCATATTTCTGGGATTTGCTATTACGATTTTGAATGGCAAAATAATGTTAAAATTGAAAACCTGCACTAAATTAAATTCCGAACTACATATTCGAATTCTGAACCTGCATATTGGAATTCTAAACCTGCCCAAATATGCTAGAGCCGCACGTTAAAATGGGACCTGTTGTAACGTGGGGAATGTACAGATTAAAAGAATTCCATCCTCTTCCTTCTTTTCCCCTAAAAAAGGGGAAATATGAAACGATTATTCCGCTACATATGTCGAATGCAAGGACCTATAAATTACCAGTTAGGTGTCAAATGAAAGCTCATATTAGGACTGTCGTACACTATTTCGAATTTTGCATCCCACCATTCTCCATCCCCCCCACTAAAAGAGGGACAAATTTTCGCCGCGGGGGCGGAACTTAACGAGTTACATATCAAATTAAAGCTTGTGACATTCCCAATGTCATGGGCTTAACACGATTCCAAAAGTAGTAGGAGTCAAAAAAAATGTGATTAATGCTCATGAATCATATCAAATGAAAGTTTCTGAAAATAGGTGTTTTTAGTAACAAACAAAAAATGTAAACGAATCTAAAAATTTAAATAAATTAAAAAATAAAAAATTACCTGTTTTCTGAAATATGCTCTAAAAAGTAGTACTCTAAAGGAAGTTAGGGTGGTGATTTACCTAAACAACAAGATTGCCGGCGCCCTATCTTCATCTGAAAGTGAATAGGAACTCAGTGACTGATTGCACCATCGATATATTTTAGTTTTATTTTCTACTTTTTAGGGCACATATCGTAAAGATGTAAAAGGTAAGTATACAAATCATGAAATCATTCAATTCATATTAACTGCAAAGGAAGATTGGGCGGCAGCTAAATTCTTTCAGCTGGTAAGCGAAATAAATTTCCGTGACCTGTCTTCTCTTCAAGTTTATATTGAGTAACTGATTTCATCATTGGTATTATGCTTTATTTTCGCTTTAGGGGGCAGAGGTTAACCCGGTAGGTCGACCGCAAGGCTCGTAATCTCAGTTTTTCGGTTCGAGTCCCAGCTGGGCCAGCGTTGAGATTTATTCCTATTAAAGTCCCTCAGTGAGAAAGAAGCCATCGATCGAAAGGTACCGTAACTGGGATGGGGATGTAAAGCCCTGGCCCCGTGTGCAGCAGTGCTATACTCTGTGCATGTTAAAAAAAACACGCTGGATGGCCTTGACAGGAGGTTTTTAGCCGACTGAGCTGGGCATTGCTGATGAGAAATGAAATTTAAACATAATATAGCCATTCTCTTGTAAGCCACATTTTCAACATATTTCACATTTTCCTATCAAATGTTTTTCTTAAAATTTTCATACATAAGTATCATTTATTGGCTGAATAAAATGTTGGTAACCCGATTCAAACAGAAACGTTTAGGCTTGTTGAGCTCTATAGTTGAGCCTCCACAATCAAATAAAGATTTTCACTAAGTAACAAGGTCTTCAACTATTGGATGCTCTGGTGGAGTCAACCAATCAAATGTCACGGATCACTACAAAGTCACTACACTCCTGCAGTTCAGCGCTATTGTATTTTCAGCACATGCGCATTTGTGTCATCGTTATAATATATAATGCTAAGATTCCGGACTGTAGTCATATGATAAAATTCGTGTTGACAATAGTAAAGCAGCCGATGTAGCCCTGATTCACAAAGTAATTTTTTTTTTGATTTGCGACATATAGGACAGAGAAGAATCCTAGAAGCTACTCCTAGCTTAATACAGGCCTTCTCATACAAGGACATGCCCTACTAAGACCGAAGTCACTGCTGACCACTGCCTTAGTTAGAGCTAACACAACACACAAAGTTTGCCTTGCTGGAACAGTCGCTAGCTGCCTAACCACTATGCCAGTAAATACTGTCATTGTCTTCGGAATACGGCAAATAATATTTACAAAACGAATAAAAAAAAAGATGTTACTTTCATTTAGATATGACAAGTGATGAATACTAAATAATAATAATTTCCGTTTGCATCTTTTAGAAGGAGGAAAAACGAATATAAATATAAAATTCATTTTAATAGGATGGGATTATTAAGAACAAATGCTAATATGAGTTGCTTTCAGTTTTCTTTACGAATTGGTTTGATTTTCGATTATTTCGTTTAGAAGCAAAGTGTGTTTTAACAAATATGTAAATTAAAAATTTTAAAAAGTACCTATCTTTGTATAGGGCTCTAAAAAGTAGAAAATAAACCAAAAGCATATCGATGGTGCAATCAATCACTGAGTTCGTATTCGCTTCGAAGGAAGATAAGCTCGTTACTTCCCGCACTCGCATTCAGGAGATATATGGGAACAATCATTTTCATGTGTCCATCTTTTTTTAGTGTGGGAGAAAGCACGGGGAGTCAATTTTTCGTAGCCTTTAAATTAAAAACACTCATGGTACAATAAACTTCAAACTTCATTTTTGAGGCCGCTCATCATGAGGCTCTAAGCTGTAGCTTAGTTAGCTTATGTGTAAATCCTACCCTGGATGAAATTCAATTTTTCTATGTAATAAGGAAAGAGGAAAATTTTTTGTTTTTTTCCCTTTGAGTTTCATAATTATTACAACTGAATGTTAAAAAATAAATACACGAAGAAAAACTAATTTTCAGAAATTCTGGGAAAGTGGGCATCATTAATAATGATAGCATTAGTCATTTTATTTAGGAATAAATAGATGTCTCTGAATTAGAACTAAATTTATCCAATGGGATTTGACTGCAAATGTCTTATGCAGTAAATAACATTTTGTTGCATTGGGAAAAAATTGGGAAGATGAGCGTTCGATAGAGGACCAGACTTCGACCTTCTGAGGCCTAAGCTATAAAAAATTATATAATAATAATAATATTAATAATAATTATTATTATTAATAATAATTATATAATATATAATAATAATAAATATATATTCTGAGGCCTAAGCTATTCAGAGGTCCTAAGGTACAGAATTTAAGAGGTTCCAAAAATTTCGAAGTGGAAATATATGAATCAGTCAACAGTAAATACACAGATTACTGTTGACATAGAATTCAACCTGACAAGTGACTTTAAGACCGTGGGTTCGAGTTCCATTCAGCGGCGAAACATGAGTTCTTTTATTATTTTAATTGAAAGGAACATTAAGAAATAAATGCGAAACTGATGTTATGAAAGCATTATACCATAATGACTCTGTAGAGCTAAGAAGAACAGTGTTTGCATAACAGAGTAATTTAAAAACATTCGTCACACAGTAAATTTCAAACTCAATATTTGAGGCCCTCATAATCGTTAGGCCCTAAGTTGTAGCTTAGTTAGCTTATGCGTAAGTCCGACCCTGGTCGATATGGATTTCTACATGTGCTTTTCAATAACTAAAGAAGTTTGCTCACTATTTAATTTAAAATTATTTTAATATTACGCATTAAAAACTGAAACACTGTTTTTATAAGCAGCTACCCTAAGTTAGCATTGGCCACTATTAAATAAATCTTCTGTTAAAAATTAATTGTAACCGCACTGAAATAATAAGTGAACATGATTCCTTACATATCGTTCAATCAGTAGGATTAGTGTAACATAGTTGCAACTGTTAGACCAGACATTTGCGAACGCACATAAGCAAGGTACATACGTAGTTTAGGAAGTGCAATATAAAAAATAAATGTACTGTAAATTCAGCAACAGTGTATGACAGGAATGTATTCTGCAGCGCCATCTGTTGAGCGATAATCAGCTTAGTATCGCTTTCGCTTCCCCTTAAGGAGCCCTTCCTCACCCGATCCTGAAGATTTCGCTATTTTTTTCCAAAGGTAAATATCGTTTTCTCCATCTCTGAGTGGAGTTAATTAGAAAAATAATTCGAAAATAAATGTATATATTTAAAGCAAAAATTTCTTGTTCCACTGAAGAGCTTTATTTATCTGTAGTACGGTAGTGTAAGTAAGGTTTCCTGATGAGAGATGTCCAAAATTTAGTGAGTCCTTGAGGAATTTAAAATCAATATCAATCCAAACGAAAAATATATCAGACGGTAAAATTTAATTAATATATGTAGTCAAAACCATTAATCTATTAAGTTGTGAGGAAAATGATTTTTATTAATTCTTTATCTTACTAAAAATATACAGTCTATTTTAAGAGGAAGATCCAGATATCCATACCCTCCTCGCATACGTCAGTGATATAATACTATACATTTATGTTTCAATAATATTTAAATGCTTAGTTCAATTTAATATATATGTTACCGGCAATGCATGAAAAGCCGGCATTCTATAGAATGCCTAGGCATTCTATAGAATACCCGGCGTTTTTAGGCAATGTATGAAATATGAGAATTATTACATACTTTCCCTAGGCATTGTATAGAATACCTAGGCATTATATAGAATGACAAATACCATTTCGGCAAAGTATGAAAAAGGCTTTTATTGAAAAGATGCATGTGAAAATGTAACAAGTACAAAATATAAGATACGGGATTTTTCTACAAAAAGAGAAAAATACCATTGCTGAACTACCGCCAGAAATATTAACATCATAACCTGTAATGAATCTGTCGTCCGCATTATAAAAAACGCCCCAAATGAGGTAAAGCCAAGTTAGAACGAATCAGTAAAGTGTTGAATATTCGAAGTTTGCAATTCGAATTAGGATACTCGTATTTCACTTTACTACTTGTCAAATCTATTTCAGTGGAGTTCCGAGATGCTTGTGATATGTCGTTTTTTGATGACTTTTTTTAATCTGTTTTTTGACCTTAACTCTCTTTCTTTGGAAGCTAGGGTTCTCAAACTTTGTGATCCCTATTGAGGCAACCCTCTTTTACACTCTTACAACGCTAGGGCGCGCTTTTCCGAATGGAAGGGTGTCTTTTTGGTGTCCAAAGTGACCAACTACGGCGCTCTTTTTGTACCGAAACTAGGGACGGGCGGATCTGGCAATCAGGGTGAGCCTATAGGGGACCCAGGGAACATTTACTGGTCAATTCGAATTGGACTGAGTGCTCTGGCTCTCTGTTTGAGGTGAGCGTCGAGAGTCACGTGACTCGCATTGCGACATTAAACATCACTGCCGGGAGTATTTTATACTTTGCCGATTTGCCTTTTGGCATTCTATAGAATGCCTAGGAAATGTGTGAAATATGAATCGTTTCATACATTGCCGGCTAGTTTTAGGCATTATATACAATGCCTAGGCATTCTATAGAATGTCGGATATCAAACTTTGCCGGTGACATATATATGGAATTAGAGAGTTAAACGTTTTCTCCAATAACTACCAAAAACACCCGTAACATTCAACCTAGCACAATAAGGGGGCCACGAAAGGTTCTGCATAACAATTACCGAAATTTTTAATGATCAATAATATGTCTAGCGATTTTTTAGACATTTAATGGTTTGAAAACTTCGAAAACAACAGTACTGGATGATTTGGATGATTTAATAATGTGGTGTTTTGGAAATAATGCCTTTCAATTCAAGGGAAATACTGAATGTAAGTAATAATTCTTAGCAATTTCTTCCCTGAAAGAAAACAAAAAAAAGCAGAATTTTATTATTTTATAGAAACTAGAGAATAATCTGATGATTCTTTTTCATACTTTTTAAAAATTATTTATGCATTCTGCTAAACGTTATTTTCATAACGAAGGATACATATATAAAAATTATTCAATAACTAGAGCAAGAGGAATTTTTATCTGCATAATCATAAAAAATTACCAATTAATTGCATCAAGAGCATTTTTTTCTGCATAATCATAAATAATTACCAATTACTTGCAACAAGAGCGTTTTTATCTGCATAATCATAAAAGAAATTACCTTTGAGAGTACAGGATTTATTACTGTGATTTGTTTCTAAGTGAAAAAAAATGCATTTCGAATAGTTAAAAAATTAAATTTTTAATTCAAATGGAATGCGAATAAACTGTATTTTAATGCGCTGTTTACAATCACAAATTGTGGTTTTTAGCCGCAAAAGTGATAATGAAAATTACACACGATATTACCACACAGGAACCAGATTTCAAATGGAGTTTCAACAGCACACAATAACTTCAACTATCTGTCGACATTTCAGCTTTGTTCATAGAACCCGGTTTCAAACAGATCAATAAACATAGCAGCAACTATTTTAAACTTTATTGTGGCGCCATCTGCTGACCGATGCTAAATTTAGAGAAATAATAACTCATTATGCCTTTTTTTAATTAAGGCTGGAACATTTATGCCACCAATTAACTGGAACAAATAAATGCGTGAATTCAAAGCAATGCATTAATTTTTATAATTGCGAAATTTCTTAAGATAAAGACTTTCTTTCCTTTGTTGCACTGAATAATTTTACACATTAAACTAGGTAAATATCAAATAATATTTATTTCATTTCAGAAATGTGTTCCATATTATTTTGAAACACAATCCAGGAATAAAGATCATTTTTTAGCTCGTTTTTTACATTGCTTATAAAGAAATTGTAATATTTGTCAGAAAGTATATTAATGCAAGACAGAAACATTCATCGTTGGAAAAGTATATCTTGTCTGTTTAGTTCCAATAAAATATCTATAGTATAAGGTAATTAGTTTGTCTTATTTTCTCACACAACATTAAATATTATCTGTTGAATTTATGACGCAACTTTGTTGAATGATTACCTCGCACTATGTTTCTAGGCGTCAACAGATGGGAAGTGGACAAGGGTCGTAATGTGTTCCCTCAAAGCAACTAATAAAATTCAGCAATAAGTATCACTGAAAAATGTCCTGTACACAAGAAACATTTGAAATAATTATTTGAAAAAAAAAATTGTAGTCCCCAGTGGGACTCCCGTCATGCCTTTGAGAGGCGTGGGTTCGAATCCCACTCAAGACAACTAATTATTTCAACTAATGAAAACTTTCATAATGTATCTATTAACGTAATGTGTGCCAAGCCAATTTAATAAAAAAAAGTCCCCCAAGGATCAATTGAAGTTTTTTTTTTCGCAATTGATTTCATTTTCACTATAAAATTTGTAATCCATAATGTTTGGTTTTGAGGTACAGGTAAACTTCGTTTAGCACTGCATAAATTAACGCTGTTTCGATATGGCGCAGTTTTTTTTTTAAGAAAAGAAATTTATATTATTTTCTTTTTTATGAGTTTACCATCGACAGAATAGTTGATAAGATATCGGTTAAAATTATTTAAAATAAAAAAAAATGCACTTACTACTTAAACACGACACAAATCACAGGTTTCTGAAACTCTAAACATTTCTCAAGAATCTGCCTAAGTGAAAATATTTGATCATTACATTTCCTACCACTTCAGAATCCACACTGTTCATCACGCAGTTGTACATGAACCAAATTCGTAATTCTATTACGTGTAATCATGCAAAGAACTTTAGCTGGAACAGAAAGAAAACTAATTCACCTATAATTATCACAAGAACTGTGATCACCTTTTTTTGACAAATGGGACAATAATAGCTCTAGTAAAATCCTTAGAAACATCACCTGTATCATAAAAAAAGATAAAATATCGATATCGATATTCAAAATTTCAGTCAACCATGTGACAACATGGTTGACTGAAATCAGCGGAACGTCTCAGCGGACCACAAAATTCGTAATTCGTTTAAGTCTAAATGAAAAACCAGTACAAATATTTGAAGACGTACTTTTCTGTCGTAGAGTCGCTCAAAAAAAGTATCCGAACACTATAGTTGATTACAGAATTCAGAAAAAATATATGGCAACGATTTTTTTTAGAAATTAGCGATCTGGCAACCGTGTACAGTACACAAAGGTTGCCAGATCACAAATTTCTAAAAAAAAATCGTTGCCAGATATTTTTTCTGAATTCTGTAATCAATCATAGTGTTCGGATACTTTTTGAGGGACTGTACGTTTCGCTCTCTTCTGATCATTTAATTTCCTTGCAGCAGGGTGGGAGCGGGTGGCTCAGTGGGTAGCGCTCCAAGCTTGTAATCTATAGTTCCCAGGTTCAAGTCGCCTCGGCAGCATTGTGATTTATCTTCGCAAAATGCCCTGCCCTCGGTCAGTAGGGGACACCGATGGGCTAGGAAAACTTGCCATCCGTTGGATGAGATATTAAGCCGTGGTACCGTGTGCGGAAGATCCGTGCACAATAAGGAACACAATGGATGGCCTTGATGGGAGGCTACCATCTGTTCCTCATTAGCCCATTGTGTGCAAAGAAATTGCCCTTCAGAGGTAAAACAACCCAACAGCATGGTGCTATCGAATACGCGACTTTGCAACAAAAATTTGGTGTTCCAACTATCACAGATAAAATAATAACCCGTTCTTACTGTTAGAATTTCTATGGAAATTCGAGGGGAGCTGGTGGATTAAAATAACCTGTAAAATTGATAACGAAATAGGACAATGTATATGAAACCCAAAACATATGGGCAATTCAAATGCGAAATTTTCAACTTGCTAAGTCGCGTATTTGAGAAAATATCACCATAAAGGAAGGAAATGACCAGGGAAAGAGCGACGTACACGACAGAGAGAACCATTTTCAAATATCTCTACTGGTTTATCATTTAGGGTTAAACGAATTATATGCATCATGAATTTTTTATTCTATTCAGATGATTGCCGCTGTGATTTATGTTGTAATCAACAGATCTATTTCACCTCTGAATATCATGCGCACTTTTATACGAAGAATCAATGTACTGAATTTCAAGATTTTCAAGGCAACCATTTCGGAGTTATTGCGAAATAAACGTAAAAAAAATTCGTATTAGCAGTTGCTTTTGTGGCTGCAAGGGGAGCGTGTCCGTAAGAAAACTAGCCACAAATTTTCCAGCTTAGGACATTTTCATTCACTTTTACCTCCATGATTACAACACAAACATATATACGTGTTGAATCTGTGCTAAGGGTTTGGAAGTGGGGAGGGCAGTGGGTTTGAAGTGGTACTCACAAACAAGGGCGTAGCGAAAGACTATGGTTGTGGGGGGGGGGGGGAGAAATCAAAATTTTTTTTCAGCTGAGCACACTTACCAGATTTTCGCTCCGGGGTGGGGGGTGGTTAGGCAATTTTCCCAAATCTCCTGCATTTTGCCATTTAACTTCCAATTTTGCCAACTAACCGTAGTTTCACATTTATCTTCCAGTTTTGCCAACTAGCCATTATTATTTAACAGACATAATTCCAATATTTACATTTCGTCTGAATTGTAGCAAGTTAGTGTGAATTTTCCCTTGATTTGGCCAACTCTCCTTAATTTCACGAAACTAATCCCAATCTTTACATATCTCCTAAATTTGCCAAATCATTTCAAACTTTTCAAACACCCAAAGATTTTTACAAGTTTTCTCGATTTTAGTCAACTATCCTGAATTTCACAAACCCATTCCCAATTATCACAACTCGCCCGTATTTTCCAAGTGGATTCGAATTTTGCCCCCGGTCACTACAGCGCCATAGAGAAGATCTGTGAATAAGTTGAAACCTCAGGAGAAAGACAAAACAAGGAAGAAAACAGACACACCTTAATCGAGGCTTGAACTCGGGTCCCTTTGATCAATAGCGAAGAGCACTAACCACTCAGACACCGGAACGAACGGTAATAAAATTTGTGGCGACACTTGGTATCGAACTGTCAAACGATATCGAACCATGTTAAGCACTGCTTACTCCTAAAAGGTTAAATTATTTAATACTATATTAGTATATTCAAACATCAAATAGTATTTCAGAGTATTTATTAAAACAATGTACACACACCGGCCACTGAATCAGAAACCTTTATTCAATACCGAGTTGGACCTCCTTTAGCTCGAATTATAGCACATATGTGGTTTGTCATAGATTCCACAAGATGTTGGAGTGCTTTTACGTCTCCAGCATATCAGGCGTTCACCAGACAGTCCTTTAACTGGCTCAGATTTGATGAAAGAAGACTTTGCTCCCGGATCTGTTTTTCTAACATGTCCCATACAATTTTCAATGGGGTTCAGAGTCGGGATTTGTGGTGGCCAGAGAAGATGGTGGAAGTCGCTGTCATGCTCGCTGAACCACTGCTGAAAACATCTTGTGCGATGGGCAGTAACATTGTGGTCCATGAAAAAGCCATCACTTATTGGATAAAAAGTCAACATTGCAGGATGAACTCGATCGACAACAATGTTCAGATAATCCTTGGAGAACACTAGAGAACAGGGGGTACCGCGACTTGTCGGACCACGACTTTTTTCCAGTCTTCCAGTGTCCAGTCACGGTGTTCCTGATACCATTGTAGACGAACTTTCCGGTTCTTCACAGAAATCAGTGGTTTCCGTATAGGCATACGACTACTAATACCGATCCTCTTCAATTCCCTGCGCATAGTTCGCTGAGATATGGGTCTGGAACAGCCTTCATTGAATGCTTCGGTCAATTGCTGCACACAGGAAGTCTTATTTCTCTGTACAAGCTTTCTCAGACAACAGCGATCTCTTCATCACAAATTGCCGTCGCACAACACTTACGCCTCTTAGACAAACAATGTGGGTTATTTTTCCACTGATTAAAAACTCCAGATATCTCACCTTTTGAGAAACCAGTCAGCTATTCTGTTTTTAAAATCATCGCTCCAGCCAGACGGGTATCCGTAATAAGCCTTTTATCAAACCCGGAAGATCCTTTGTTTTTCCCATTGTGATCAACACTACTGACGATTACCGACGAGCAGCAGTCTTAAATAGTTGCTAGATCATGTGGTTATGCATGTGACCACGTATTTTGCATATACACTGTGCAAGTGACGTTTACGTACATCTGCATAAAGGTTTCTAATTCAATGGCCGGTGTGTGTAGTTTTTATACTACGTTTACATTACGTTGTTTAGAAATGCATAGAATACTGAAATTTTCATATTAAATTACCTTTGCATTCCTATTGATAACCATTAGAACGAACAGTTAAACTGCAAAATATTAATTACCATTTTTAGGGAAATTTTCACTCGCATGTGTATGAAAAACGAAGTTAAATAGAATTTCATTTCCTCAGTGCCGCAGTACTTTGATTGTGCAAATTTAACTTATATCAGGTGGTGGGGAAAAAATCTCATATATATGATGTATTAAATGTTTTTTAAACGACTTGGGCTCTCCTCTCTGAAAACTTAAGTACCTCTGGATATGGGATCTGTTAAATAGAATGAATGGCACATCAGGATCTAAATTGCAAAATAAGTTATTACTAAACGAGGATTCTACTAATCAGTCAGAAACGCGCCGCTCATAATCTGCAGCTTCCAGTTGAATTCTAACTGTGCGAGCGATGAGATTTATCAACTCCTACCCTGCTCTCGAGGAGGAAGGGGACACCGATGGGCTTGGAATGATCTCTATCCTTTATATGGGACATTGAACTTGGCACAGTGTGCAAGAGAGCCATACCCTGTGCACTCAAGGACATGCAGGACACCCTGAATGTTGTTAAAGGTATGCTACCATATCTACTAACAGCTGCATAGTAGATCCCCTTCCCCAACCTTTTCTGAAACTTGGGGTCCTTGTGACTTGACCATTTTACCCATTGTGTGCAAAAAAGTGTCGTTCAGATGTAATACAACCCAAATGAACTAATAATAAAAGTATTTCCCAAATGAAATACTCTTTTGTGTGAAACGCATTTATTGATTGACTACACAGCTGTAAGAATTTTGTCAATAATCGCTTCTAAGTTGACTTGAGACTCGTTGAGGTAAATAAGCTAAATTATGTTAAACTCACTTTGGTTTATTTACTTATTTGACTTGATTGTCCTCTGAGTTAAACGACAGAACCCAGAATATTTCATACAGCTTGAAATTCTAAACACCTTCAGAAGAGGCTAAAAACAACCACCAAAATTGGGGTACTCTGTCGAGCCCCTAATTTTGTACTCTGTGGATCGTGCACACTTATCAGACAGAAATCAGGCTGCTGCAGAAACATTTATTCACCTCTTGAAACTGTTTTGCAACATTTATTTAGGCAGTATTTAGCTATTTTTGAAAGGAAATTTCAGATTGCTGATCAAAAATCGCATGAAAGAATAGAGATTTCGCATCAAACAAGTATTTGTCTTCATCAATCGACCAAGGGAAGCAAATGTAGAGCTTTAACACAATAAGCTGTCTCTGAACATAGAAGAGAGCGCTGGTGCCTTGGAGCACATTCATCACTGTCATCTGGAGATGCTATATTTGGTGCTTCGGTAGCATGCGATTCATGAGACTCAGAGACTCAAGAGATTCCTCTCAAAGGTTATTTTAAAAGTTGAGTTTGTTTCTTTGAATCAGAGAACGTGATATATGCAGAGCTGTACCAAATTGCTAAGAAAAGGTCCATGTTATACCATTGGGAAACCAATATTCCAAAGGAAAACCTTTTCGAATAATAATATTTTTCTGGAAACTGGAGATTGGAGAAAAAGATTTAAATCTAATCTATCACAATCTTGACTTTCAACGATATTTGTTCACTGTTTAAAGAGTTATGGACGACGGAATATTTAACAACAGCGATGCTAGCAAGCAATATTTACCTCAGAAATTTAAATTTAAATAAATGTTATATAAAACATTTAATTAAATAAGTTTATTTTTAAAAGTATGAGTAATGATTTTCCCTTTTCATCGTCGTTACTTTTGTATAAATATTGTAGAGCAGGACTACTCATATGGCGGCTCAAGGATATATCTGACCCGAGCAAAAAATGCTCGCAGTGAATGCTTAAAAATACGAAAAAGACAAAACCAATAATTTTATCTGTTTAATAGGGGACCACCTTGTCGTGGTGGGGGGGCCTAGGGCCCAGCAACCCGGCTGAGGCTTTGCCGGTCGGGATGATCCCCAGCTGGAGCAGGCCAAAGGATTTGCCGGCTGTAGTGGGCAACAGCTGGATCATTCCAAGGTTTTGCCGGTTGGGGTGGTCCCCGGCTGGAGCATTGCTGAAGCCAACCGAGGTTGAAGACGCTGCTGGCCGGCTTGATTGCCGGTCGGGTGGTGACGGCGTTGGAGACCTCACCTCTCAGGAGACCTGTGTGGTCTGTTCGACGGCTCTGCCGAAAGGTCTGAACCCGCCTGTAGGCACGAGCTGTCCAAAAAGTCTGGGTCTTACTAAGAGTCTCCACCCCGGACGCCGATCGAACTTGGATCTATATATCCTCGTTCATGGCTAA
Source organism: Ryuthela nishihirai (assembly GCA_038380435.1). Classification (NCBI taxonomy): domain Eukaryota; kingdom Metazoa; phylum Arthropoda; class Arachnida; order Araneae; family Heptathelidae; genus Ryuthela; species Ryuthela nishihirai. The sequence continues at coordinate 31,726,011 of JAWZYU010000011.1, read as the reverse complement.
CCGGGGAATAGATTAAAGTAAGGTTTCTTCCGGTGGTCAGCTTTCCTTCTATAGGACTGCTGCCATGTGAGGCTGGGGTTGAGGTGCGCCTATAGGGCGTATTCCTTGTCCCCAGCTCTAGATAAGCACGGCTTTTCATAACCAGGTAGTGCTGTACAAGCGGAACCGGGAATTGCCGTGGTTGCATAAGATCGCAACAAAAGAGATTCATTGTTTTCTGAAAAGAATATGGGAAGCAAATAATGACGAAGATGAGTACAGGCAGGTAAGTTCCACACACCACATGATTGTAATGAAAAGATGGCAGCGCCATTTCGGTCAGGCCACGAATTTCCAAGAAGGTATCCACCATTCTTTGTTTAGTACAACTAAGCTTAATAAATGCAACTTACATTTCTCTTAGAATGCAGCGTTAGCATGTAAGTTTTTTTTATAATACAAAGAGTTATTAAAAAAAGACTTGGGAAGTGGTAATGTCGGTGAAGGAAAAAAAGATTAGCAGAATTTAATCGCCTTTGGCGATGGTAGGTTGAGTTCTTTTACCTATTTTTGCACACAATTGACTAAATAGCCAGGTCATCTTTCAGGTTCCAGGTTCAAATTCCAGGTTCTTTAACATGCACAAGGGTATGGCTCTCCTGCACATGGGATCACTGCTTTACCGTTCCTCCCGATTGACGGCGGCCTTTCCAACCCAATCTGTATCGCATTTCTGACCTAGGGCAAGGTGTGGATTTAGAGGAGATAAACCTCAATGCTCATCCAGGTAGGATAAAATGGTAGGCCATGGTAAATTACGAACTTGACGCGCTACCAACTGAGCCACCCCCGCCCCTTGCAGTTATAGGAATCTCGTTTTCAAACAGAATAAAGTTTTAATTTTCCGATTTTTGCATGCACTATTAAAAAGTTTTGATTCCAACTAATGGATGATGGAAAAATGCAAATATCAATATTTTATTAATAATTATGCAATATTGAAAGTGTTTCTCTTTTATTCCTTAAATAAAAAAGTTGCTTTTCTCGCACTCCTCTGAGAAAAGGGAGCAAATTCTTACTGTCAGTAGACTATAGTTTGATACCCTACCACCGAAATTTCAAATTTTTACCATAAAGAGATCACTTGGAGTATTCGTCAAAATTTTAACCTTTCTCGTATTTAGTGCCTTCTCGTGTTGTAAATTAAAGCAACCTAATGATTTGAGTCTAAACTATCAAAATCTTGATTAAAAACAATATTTGTTAACTATTTAGAGCGCAATGAACTAAAAAAATTTTTACACTATCCCTAAAAATAAAACAGCTGCGCTCTCCACTATCCTTAAAAATAAAACAGTTACGTTTCCCACTATCCCTGAAAATGAAACAGTTACGTTTCCCACTATCCATAAAAATAAAACAGTTGCATTTCCCACTATCCCTAAAAATAAAACAGTTGCATTTCCCACTATCCCTAAAAATAAAACAGTTACGTTATATCCTAAAAATAAACAGTTACGTTTTTCTGAAAATAAAACATTACGTTTCCCACCCACCACTCGTGGATGCAAGATGGTAACTTATTGTTGCACCGCAAACTTAATGGTATTCATATTATAGCATCAAATTTTAAAAGTTATGGGATAAATGTATCACTTGCAATATTTGTTCAAGAAACTGCAATTTTCAAATTTTTCCACTATTAGAGGGAGCAGTTTAAACTTTTGGGAGATTCGGAAAGTGCGAATTGTAATATTTAATCAATGCTTATCCAACACAAAAAACAATTTTTGTCTCGTTTTCAAAGAAAACGAGATAAAAATTTAAATGAATTGGTATTTTCAAACTTTTTCACCGTTAGAGGGCGCAATTATCCATCCATCCTCCTCCACAAGCAGCCATGGGCTACGGAGGTCCAACCAGACCGTGCAATTTAGTTCTCCAAGTAAGTCTATCCTGAACTACATCTACTGTATCTGGCCACTGCACACCAATTCTAACAAGGTCCTGTTTGACATTGTCAGCCCACCGCATCCTAGGTCTCCCCTTCTTTCTGAGGCCTTTACGCACACTGTTCATAACCCTATTCGCCAATCTATAATTATTCATACGGGCAGCATGGCCAAACCAACGGAGTCTCTCTCTGCACAATATGCTGCTTAAAGGAGGTTGCAAACTCCTTTCCTCATCATTAGTTACAAAGTTGAACCACCTAATGCCCAAGATACTGCGTAAGCATCTGGAATCAAAAGCATCTAGTTTCCTGTTATCTTATTTACAAGGTGTCCAAGTTTCACTGCCATAACTAACCCTAGAAAGAACCAAACTATTATACAGTCTAATTTTAGTCTTTAGGTGTATACGCCTATTTCTCCACACTCTCCATAGATTATTAAAAGTCCCGGCAGCAATCCCTATTCGTCCGTTAATCTCATGCCGCGCATCACCATTATGTGTTACATAGCTCCAAAGATAATTAAACTGTGACACCTGCTCAAGACTGCAACCATTCAGATTAACTGAATCACAGCCTGCCTGACCAATTTTCATGGTGGTAAAATTGCACACTCTGCAATTCTCACTTTGCAGACCTCAAAAACTGGGCGAAAGGATTTTTCTTTGCCTACACTGTGGCTCCTCCTGAACCACAAGAACAAAAGACAAGATTCTCCAAGAATCTGGATTCCCTCTCGCACCCTGACTTCAAGGGTTAATTTGAGAAAGGCGGCGTCCTTTTGACGCGTGTCAACGCGACCTCTTCGCTTGACAGTTAACGCACAGACTGATACTTCCAACTCCTTCCCCTAGCCTCATGCGCGGACTTCACGCCGCCAGCTAGTTAGTCATATACGGCACAAACAACTTCTGGCATTTATTCTTTCAACAAGCAGCAAGCTACATACCCGAAAACAACAACAGTGAGTCATCCCAGCACAAATATTTCAAAGAACACATAAAAATATATACATAATATAATACAACAAAAATATACAATAAATAAATAAAATTCGAGGGACATGACAGGCGCATTATACATACAGGCTTCTGTCAGACCTCTGTGGCAAGCAGTTGCTCGAATGAGGGATTTATTTATAATTCGAGACACTTATCTTGAGACAGAGATGGCTCGAGCCATAAGTATTGAGGGAATCAGAGGTTAATTTTGTCGTCATAAATTTACAAGTTGTTGAATTCGATATTTAAACGATGCGAACAATGCAAAATAGAAATTTATGAAGCATTAATGAAAATAATAATACTATTCTCTGTCCGTAAAAGTTATAATGTTTTTATATATTTCAATCGGAACCATCGGAAAATATCTTCTAAGTACAGGCATATTAGCGAACTCTAATAAAGCATGGACTGACAACTTGAACACCTTCTGATACTGTCCATTATTCACATTCTTGGCTGTCATTTTGTCGATCTGAAATTCTTCCAAGGAAGCCATTTCCCTTCTCCATTCAATTAAAATGTCTAATGAAATTTTTCAAAACGAAGTTATAAAATTTTGGAATTTTGTATTCAAATTTAAAGAAAAAGAAAATTGAAATTTTAATAATAATGTACTTCTCATTATTTTAAAAGAAGCACTTTCAATATATACTTTTCTTTCACAATTCCGAGGATTCCTGTACAGTGAGGTCCTTGGCGGGACTCACCCATTACATATCCTTTTCGATGGCCCGAATGCATTTATACCTGATATCTCTTTAGATGTTAAGTTTGTGAAAAATGAATACATGTCTGTGAAATTAATTGGAGGTAGATGTCACTAAAGACGATCAGAAAACTGAAGGAACATTGTAATCATCGAGGCGAGCCTCATTAACAATGAATTAATTCCGTGCCAAGAGAGAAGATTACTTTTCTGATTTAAACCGAAATTTATAAAGTTGAGTAACTTCGCTTAACTCGGATCCATTTTGCCTAGATATTTTCGTTTAAGTTTCGACTGCTTAATATAGAGAGGGGCCGAGAAGTCATCGTACCTCTACTTAATATATTATGGAGCGAGAGTCAATGGAAGTAAAGTGTATCTGTATTAGCACCACCATGTTCCAAACACAGCCTAACGAGCCATGTTCTGTGTGACATGTGGCGAAACACTCGTGTACCCTCACACTTGCTATTAACAGCTATTCAACTGAATAACTGCTTGTATCGGTCCTAGTCACAACACTATGGATTCCCTTTAACAATGATAGACAAGCACAAGTGGCTGTTAGTGTTGCAGTAAGTATTTGTATTTGATATTTCTAAAAACTTCAAGAACAGGTCCTCTGACCACTATTGGTTCAGTCACGTGGTTTATGGTCGCCATATTTTGCTTACATTGAGACAGAGTGAAGTGTCCAGAGGATGAAAGGACTAAAGTGTGAAGAAGATGGATCACTTTGTCATATGTCCATGAGTTAGAATGTGTACCTAATTAAAACTTCTCATTTGGTATAGTTTCATATATTCCTACCCCTTTTCTGCCTATGAAAACCATCCCTGCTTTAGCAGTGCCTCACTGCGCTGCATTTGGCGTAAAATAGATTTCGTAATTTAATAAATACATGCATAAAACTAAATTAATGAAGATATTTTCGCAGTAATCCCTTCAGAAGACAGCAATGGGATGGAAAAGTGAAACGAGCTAACTGAAAAACCTACAAATAACACTATTTTAGCTCTTTTGCAAAAAAAAAAACTAATATTTTCACTTTTGTCATCTCTCTATGCTAATATTTGTTTGTCTATTAGTGGTTAGTCCATCTGTCTCTCTCTAAAATGAATGTAAAATGTTGTAGTAAAGATTTAAGAAATTATTTTTAGGTGTGAAATGTTAGTCAAATCTGATGATATCTGGTTCTTTTTTTTTAAGTAATTCTGGATATATTTTATATTGTATGTACTTATGGATAACCATAAATAAAGGCCATTTACTCTGAAGAGATAAATTAAACGTTTGATACTGTCTAGGTTGTTTAATAACTTTTTGTAGTATGCAGTATGGAAGGAAATAAAAAGATAGGTTAAAAAGTTTTACGATTTAATTTTATGTTTGTATAAGTTGTAAAGGAAATATTTTGTTTAGTTGAAGATAATAAAGTAAGAGTTCGCAATATGGTGAAAAGGAATGAAGCAAAAACTTTCTTCGCCTGTTTATGAAAAACATGGTTTTCTGCTGGTAGTATAAAAAATCTAACCTACTCGTTGCCGCAGAAAAGAGCCGCAGTATTATGACTGTGCTAAGGTAGCATTTGTCTTTTAAGTAAGGTCTGGAATGAAAGGTTGGTTGAAGGGAAAACTGTCTCTTTATCATTAAGTGAATTTAATTAATTAATAAGAAGACTAATGTAAGTCTGAAGGACGATGAGACCCTATTAAACTTAATTTTATAATTTTCCTGGGGTGGAAAAGTTAGGAGTATAATCTTATTTTAGAAGGAGTGAGATTAGTTGACTCAATATTATTGCGGGCTAGATAAAGTTACTATAGGGATAAAAATAATAAATACCCCCTCAACCAGCTGCTTGCCACAGAGGTCTGACAGGAACCTGTCAGTTTATATACCATAGTAGAATGTCTGAGAGAATGGCAGGACCACAAACGTCCGTGCCTTACCCGGGGCTCGAACCCAGGTCCCGTAGATCAGTAGTCAAGCGTGCTAACCACTCGGCCATGGGACGGCTTTTATAGGGCTAACAACTTAATTTGTTTTTGAAGCTCTTATTTAAGAAAAAGTTTGAGACCTCGATTTTGAATTAAAATATCTTATAAGTGCAGTAGCTTATAAAGAAAGTCTGTTCTACTTTTTAACCTTTACATAATTTAAGTTCAGATCGATTTCTATCCTCAGTCTAAATATAATGTTTGTAGTACGAAAAGACCCAAAGATATTTAATTTTAACAAGTTAATATCTATTGCTAAGTTGGCAGAAAATTGCATCATATTTAGAATACGATTATAGGAGTCCTATTTAGCAGTTCATGTAGCAGAAATTATTGCTGAAGATTTAAGTTCTTGATATGGGTTACCCATCAATAGTCCAGTCTTTAAGGGAATTAATTATGATTTTAGTAGGAGTAGCCTATTTTACATTAGTGGAACGAAGAATACTAGACTAGGGTATATTCACTGTCGAAAGGGCCCAAATAAAGTAGGAGTGATAGGAATTTCACAGCCATTTAAAGATGCTGTGAAATTGTTTAGAAAAGAGTTTTTTTCCTTTGGAAACATAAAATATTATTCATTTTGATTTAGGGTCTTCTTTAATAATTCTTCTCTCACTCATAATGTGAGTAGTACTACCGTATAATGAAGGGGGTTTAGACTCAAGGTATGGAATTTTAATTTTTTTATTTTGCTCTGGATTAGGAGTATTTTCTTTAATATTAGTTGGTTGAGGCTCTAATTCTAAATATTCATTATTAGGAGCTTATGGAGGGGTTGCTCAGATAATCTCCTATGAGGTAAGATTTATATTTATTATGTTAGGATTATTAATTATTACAAATAACTATTTATTGATAGACGTATTTTTATTAAAGGGGTAGTATGATTTTTCGTAGAGAATTTATTTTTATTAATAATAGGGATTGTGACATGTTTAGAGGAATTAAATCGTATCCCATTTGCTCTTGCTCTTGCTATAATTAGATTAATATAGGAAAATTATATGGAATTAAATTAGATTATAATAGAAAAAAATGTTATAAAAAGTTATAATGGAATTAAATTAGAAATAATGTATTCTAAGTGTCATTTTATTTTTGGGTGGATTTAAATTGAGAATGATATGATTAGGGTTATTTGTTATATATTCTATATTATGGATGCGGGGAACTTTTCCCCGCTTTCGGTATGATAAATTGATGTTGTTAGCCTGAAGGGCATTGTAATCCGGTTGTTTAATTGCATTTGTGTTTAATTGTGCCTTAAGAGCAGGGATTTCCGGAAACTCTTAGGATAACGAATTTTGTTTTCAAAACAATTGCCAATTGGCTAAAGAGTTAAAGCGTGATATCATTAAGTTTGAATGATCTATAAATAGTGGAAAAAATGAAAAATATAATAATGTAGTGTATAATCTTAGGTTGTCAAATGGGGGCTCTACTGGTTGAGCTCCTATTCAAGTTTTAAAATAGTAAAGAATCATCAGAACAGGACTTTCCTTAAAGGATAAAAGGAAGTAGACTGAAATTTATGATAGAATGAAACTGGAAAGATAAAATGGATTAATAAGGAGGAGAATAGAACAATAACCTTCCCTATTTTATTAGGAGTGGAGCGTAGATTCCATTTGCAAATAGAAAACATCATTCTGGTTGGATGTGGATCGGAGTTACTAAGGGTTTGGTGGGAATAAAATTTTCTACTTCTCCTATTAAAACAATAATTAATATAATTAATACTCTTAAAGACTAGACTATTGATGGATAACCCGTATAGAGAACTTAAATCTTCAGCAATAATTTCTGCCACATCAACTGCTAAATATGATTCCTATAATCATATTCTAAATATGATGCAATTTTCTGCCTACTTAGCCATAGATATTAACTAATCAAAATTATAAGTGCTTCAAAAACAAATTAACTTGTTAACACTATAATAACTTTATCTATCCCTCAATAATATTGGATCAACAAATCTCACTCCTTCTAAAATAAGATTATACTCCTACCTTGCCACCCCCAGCAAAACTATAAAATTAAAGAATTCACTTTTTTTCTTTTAGAGAAAAACGAAAAATTCTTTTCGAATTGGATAGGTGTCAATGAACTATTACGATTCGCAATTTCCAAATCTTCCAATAGCTTTAACACGTCCTCTGGAGGTGGAAAAAGGCGGAAAATGCTAAAATCTCAAACGAATACTGCAAACGATCTGCTTATGTGGGAAATGTGGAATTTTGGTAGTAAAGTCTCGTGGTCGGGACGTTTACATTGGCAGCAGTTTTTTCTCTCTCTTTTTATGTTTTAAACCCCTCGGGGTGGCGAAAATGAAACTATTTAATTTTAAAATGCAGGTCTTCCCATGGCTAAGTGGATAGCGCGTTTGACTACTGATCAAAAGGACTTAGGTTAGAACTTGACTCTTCGGTTAGAGCCCGCATAAGGCATGGATGTTTGTTTGTCTTTCTGCTGAGGTCTAGCCTTCTTCACAGACCTTCTTTAGGGCGTGTTAAACTGACAGGCTCCTGTCCGTTTAACACAGACCTTCTTTATGGCGTGTTAAACTGACAGGCTCCTGTCAGGCCTTTGTGGCAAGCAGTTGCTTGAGGGGATATTTATTTCTAAACGAAAAATTCTTTTTGTGTTTTATAGGTACTAATAAAATATTACTATTTGCATTTTTTCGATCACCATCAATCGCAATTTCCCCAATTAGAGAGTGCTAAAGGCGGTAAATAAAAATTTAAAAATCACCCTGTAGTGGTGGAGAAAACTAGAAAATGCTAAATCTTTAAACGAATATTGCAAATGATCTATTTATGATACATATTTTAAATTTTTGCGATGGAATGTGAAGGTTATGAGGTTTTTTTATTGGCAGCAATGAGTTGACCCCTTACCTTTAGTGGGTGGAAAAAAGTTGTGTTTTTGTTTTAGAAGACAATTGTTTCTTCTTAAAAATTAATTGAAATCTTTTTGGGTTGGATAGGTGTCGATGACATATTGCAATTACCGCTTTCCGAATCTCTCAAAAGCTATAATTGATCCCTATAACGGTCGAAAATCCCAAAATTTAAACTTCTATTACAAACGATGCATTTGTGATAGAAATTAGATATTTTAATGGTGGAATGCTAAGGTCATGAAATTTGTATCGGCAACAGTGAATTGGTTCCTTGGATAGGCGAGAAAATGCAACTTTTTTTAAAGGAATAGTTCAAAAATTCTTTTCGACTTAGTTGGACTATTGAAATATTATATTTCCCAATTTTCAAATCCTTAGGTATTTGTAACTTATATCGTTAAAGTTCACTAAAAATGGAAAAAGCGAAAATTTTAAATTATATTCCGAGTTATCTGTTTATGATAAAGTTTTGAAATTTCTTTTGTAGAGTGTCAAAAGATTTTCCACTGACCGTAACAATCTGGCCTAGTTTTCTCAGAGGAGTTTGAGAAAAACAACATTTTAATTTTAAGGAACAACAAACATATACTTTTTTAGTTCTATAAGTACTACCAAAACACTATTTTTTGCGCTTTCCCAATATCCATTATTTCAAATTAAAACTTTTATTAAGTAAACTTTATTTAATTTTACTTTAATAATTAAACTTTTATCAATTTTACTTTATTAATTAAACTATTATTAATTTAACTTTTTTAATTAAAATTTCTTTCTTTGAAAACGAGACTCTCACTCGCCAGAGGCGATGCGCGTTCTTCCAGTAACTTGTATGTTATCAAAATATCTGAGTTTGCTTTACGTTTCTCATGCTGTAACACACTTTAGGAAATTAAAAAGAAAATCAAACCTGACCTTTCAGGCAACAGTTACTGACAAAAAGATAACTATCATGTTGTCATACTTTTCGTGCGTCAGTAAATAATTTAATCATTGGAAACTTAATTTTGGGAGCAGTATATATATATATAATTTTTTAACTGATGTTTTAATTTTGTTTTCTGGAGAATCTTACAAATATAAGCATTGACAACAAATTTTCTGAAAGGGAAGAGCAATATTTTATGATGCAGGAAAGCAAAAAAAACATCATTTGATGTCTGCTTAAAGTGGCTTAAAGTTACCACACGATTAAGCGAAAGATGTGATAGGCTGCTTCACGATTTCGCGGTCGTATGATCTAGCTGCAATTAACCCGGAATGATGATCCCACTTTCAACTGAGAGCAAAAAATGCAGATCAGCTGAGTTTTTTTGCTCAAAATATTATCTCAGACATTAAATCCACGTTTCCTATCAAAATTTTAGCATAACGTTTGTTTTCTCAAATAAAATTGAAACTTTAGGTTGGGTTGTTTTACCTCTGAACGGCACTTTTTTTTGCACATAATGGGCTCAATAGCAAGGTCACAAGGACCCTGAAAACTCAGAGAAGGCTGGGAGAGGGGACCCACTGGTTAGCTGTTGGGAGACAGATGGTAACTTCCCGTCAATGCCATCCAGTGTGTTCTGTAGTGTGCATAGGGTAGGGGTTCTCAACGTGGGGAAAGCGGTAAAATTTTTTGGAGTACGCCGTGAGAGCTCAAATGTCGCTAGATGTAAGTTAAGTACAAAATTTAATGTGTATATATAAATATGTTTCATTTTATTCCCATTTTTATAATATAACTATAGTTTTATCTACTTATACAAGGGGTACGCCAGTTACATACACATTTCAAGGGGGTACGTGAAGCATAAAAGGTTGAGAACCACTGGCATAAAATATGGTTCTCCCACACATAGAACCGTGACTTAATGTCTCCTCCAATATATGGCACCCTTTCCAAGCCCATTGATGTACCCTACTGTTGCTAAGATAAATCTCGACACCGTCGCAGGCGGCATTCGAACCTAGGAATTGCAGATTACGAACCTGGCGAGCTACCGACCCAGAAGAAAAGCCTTTAGCATGGTCAGATCCGAACCCACGACCTCCGGGAAACTTTAGGATTCTTTTCATGCGGTGCGAGCCCTGGTAAATATTTATTTTCATTTCCTTGTAAAATAAACTGGAAAAAAAAACGTCGTTTACTTGTGATTGAAACTGCGATTCCATCTTGGGAACGTTTTCAAACGATGCAGTCACGTTTGAAAGTTTTGTCTTTTTTTAACATTGCTAACAAAGATCAACATTCCAACAGCATATTGATCTTTGAAAACGATCAAAGAGTGCGACTGAAATTTTAGGAATTTTTAATCACAAGTAAGTGAGTCTTTGTCTACAGTTTATTTTACTGTTAAATGTAAAAATTGTTACTAGTCGAAAATGCATCCGTGATAGGCTTTCAATTCTTCAGTATTTTTCTTTGTATACTTTTTTTCATCAACACCAACTTTAATTTCATCAATACCCTTCCCAATCAGCAAGTTTCAGAAAACTAAAGGAATCTAGAAAGACTGTTTCTCTAACCATGAAATCTGAAGTATCGAAACACATCGAAAAGTCAGTGAAAGATTTATAGGTCTTATTCTGGAAGAGTTTAGTGTCTGATGCGTGGCTTATTGGTAGAGTTCTTTGGCATGTATCTAGAGAGTTCCGGGTTTGATTCCTGCCGCATCACCGATAATTTTTTTTTTCAAATGTTTGTAATAATTGTTGAAGTCTATTTCTACAGGTAATCTGTGTATTTATTATGGATGGATTCTCAACTATAAAGTTCTGTCTTTTGTGTTCTTCACTTTGGATACCGTGTGCAGGAGAGGTGATCTGCTGACGAGCCCGTTTTGTTCTGAATAATTAGAAATTGAGGACTTTTTTTTGCCATTTTACACCAATCACAAGAAACTGCTTAAGAATTAACGAAATTTTAAGACTCGCTTTACGAGTTTTCGCCTAACGAATAGTTTTTGATGCACGAATGTCTTTTATAAATCGAGAGATGGGTGTACACACATACAAAAAATATATCGCTTCTTAACTCTTAATCATCTCAATTCATTTGCATTTTTTAGAATTTAAAGGGGGATGTAGACCGCAAGACCTGTGCTTGGTAGTGTAGGAAGTCTAAGCACAACATCCTCAGAGTTCAATTCTATATTTTTTACGCGGATTCGCACTTCAACTTAAAAGAAATGGAAACACTATTAGCTCCGTAACGTGAAACTTTGATTTGCAGAAGTATATCTTATAGTATTCTATGTACACCAGCGCCGAAAGGGGTGAGGTGGCTCAGTCGGTAGCGCTCCAAGCTCGTAATCTGCAGTTCGCAGGTTCGAGTTGAAATTTATCTCTGCAACCCACCCCCCACTTTGCCCTCGGTCAGTAGGGGACACCGATGGGCTTGGAAAGGCTGCCGTCCATCGGGTGGGGCGTTAAGCCGTGGCCCCGGGTGCGGGAAAGCAATTCCCTATGCACCTTAAAAAATATGCTGGATGGCCTTGACGGGAGGCTACTATCTATCTCCCAACAGCTGTTCCAGTGGGTCCCTTCCTCCAACCTTCTCTGAGCCTTTGGGGGTCCATGTGACCTGGCCATTTAGCCCATGGTGTACAAAAAAGGCGCTAAGAGGTAAAACAACCCAACCCAGTGGCGAAGCGTAGTGGAAGCAATTGAGATAATGAGATTGATCAGTTGACGAAAGCGATGATTCTCGTAGATCATTGGCTGAGCTATCAATACTTTTCAATCATCTACGATGCAATTGCTGGTCCGTGATACTATTGGCTGATTGATAGGTACTTGATAATTTACCTGTAATAATCATTAGTAAATCAACTGCGCAGTCTCAAGTTAGACAATGCTCAGACAGCCAGGCCCAGGGCGAATCATCACCAAGGTTTTTTTTTTTGCCTCCACGATTCCGTTTTTGTGTGCCAGGAATTACTATCCCTCTGTCGGTACCGGCATTGAACTCCAAGTAGTCCTTTTTAAATTGCTGTTCATTCTTTTTTCTGTGCGCAAAACTAAAAATATACTGACACATTCGTCTGAGGGCAGGCCCATTTTAAACCTTACTTGGACCCCAAGGCTAAAGTCGACAGATTAAAAAATCCAAAGAGATGTTATGAACTCAACTGATTTGAAAGTTGAGTTTTACCGTATCAAGTTCCAGATTTTATGCCCACACCCAATATAAGTACCAATTTTGGGCTTCCCCTCTCCCAGTCCTATTTCTCCATTAAATGCATATTTTAGAAGTTATAGAGCTTTGAACTTTGATTTCTCAGACGTAACATGGAAAGTATTTAATATTTGGGTAGGGCATTTCATAAAAGGCATAATTATATTTAAGCAATAAAAGCAGTAAAAGTAGGATAAACAGCGAGAAATTTTGAAACAAAAGAGAGAAATCCTCTTATATATGTTTATTAAAAATATATGTCCCGTTACAGTTAAATAATTCGTGTTTATCATTGTCTTTTTCGTTTGATTTATTTTTAAACTAGAATACATATCCTCTCTGGTTCATTTGAGAATCTTCTCTTCAAAGGCAATGAAGTTTTTCGTTTACTTATTTTTTCACTCCTTAAAAGTTTTAATTCGAGCTAATGGATGATGGGGAAAATGCATATTTTATTAGTAATTATAAACCAGAAAAAGGATTTTTTCCTGTTGTTTAAATTTAAAAATGTTGCTCTTCTCGAACCCTTCTGAGAAAAGGGAGTAGATTGTTTCAGTCAATAGAATATCTTTTGACACTCTACTGCCGAAACTGCACATTTCTACCATAAACAGGTCACTTGCAACATTCTTTAATTGAAACTTCCGCCGTTACAATGATTTGCTCTCTTACCACCAGGAGGCGTGGGAAAAACGAAACTTGCTAGATTTTAGAGATAAATGAAGGGGGTTTCGGTAGTTGCTCAGTTTGCTGCAAGCCAGCCTCGAAACCTGGTGTTCGCAGGTTCGAGTTCTTTCTAAACCTCAATTGAGATTTTCTCCATTAACTCCGTTATCCTGTAAAAGGAAAAACCGCGGGCTTCGGAATGGGCACACCAAGGGCACTACCATGCGGTCCATCTAGCTATGATTGCTCAGAGGAGAAATTCAATTTTTTTTCAACTAATTAATCATGAACCCTACTTTCACGGTTCAATATTTCTCTATGATATGTAAAAAGAAAATAAGCTCAGAGGAGAAATTCAATTTTTTTTTCAACTAATTAATCATGAACCCTACTTTCACGGTTCAATATTTCTCTATGATATGTAAAAGAAAATAAGCAATGCATTTGGTTGTTTTTTTGTCTTTATTTAACGGTGGACAACACTAACTATAACTGTAGTCGAAACTAAAACTAAAACGAAATAAAGATTGACTGGTAAATCATGCGGTTTTTTACGAATTTCCACAAAGGAGAGCTTTCAATTCTAGGAGTCTTTACCGCTCCACAGTATTTTTTACACCACAGCATTTTACTTTGAAACAATATCAATGTTTAAAAGTACAAAACCTCACGACTATTTATAGTATTTCACATCAATTTTTTTTCGTATCTCAACACACTCGCCACTATTTTTCGGCCATGTGACATTTGCACAGACCAATCCAAATGATGGGATTTCCGCCACACGGACTCTTACATTGAAGTGGAACAGCTTTTGTAGCCACCTGACCCTGCGAACTGGAAGCTTGGGAAACCTGAGAACAACTCAATGATGAACTGGAAGTTGGGCTTTCCAAACGCTTAAGTGCACATGGTTCCTTACGACAGTAGTTGCGCAGGCATTCAGTCCCTGTTGTGGCTGGACATCGAACACTGACGACTTTCTGATTCTGGGGTTGAACATTTTTTGCCGTTGCAAAAACAGGCGGATTGGTACACGTCGTAGAGATAGGACAGAAACATCCTGCTGGTATGTCGTGATGAAACTCAAAAGCTTTCAGTTTCACATTTGGAATTTTGGAGCTCATCTTCGAGCTACTTTGGATCATGCTTGGTACACAAGGGCATCGGATGCTTGCACATCCATACAACTGGTTCAAAACGTTGCATCCCGTTGTTGGTAGACTGCTAAAGGGAAAGCAACTCTGGATTTTAGGCATCACTGTTGACGTGAGAACAGAAGAACGAGGCTTAGTATGTTCAATGGTCTCCCCCTGCGGCATTAGGTTCCTGCAAGGATTCATGGCAGCCACTTTTGCTTGGCTTGGTGGCTGAGAAGAGGATGAGTCAATGGTGAGTCGTCCTTTAGCCAAGTTGCAATTCGCGCACAACAGGCCACATGAGAGGGGAGCTTGGCACGGGCGTTGAGAGGTCATTCTTGTGATGCTCTCCTGATTGGACTTGCATGTAGAGCCATGAATGACCTCGTGCTTCTTCTCCTCAGAAAAAAGACCCATGGTGGAAGTGGTGTCCTACAGAGAAGGAAGAAACGTTATTTCGCAACGAATTGCTGAAGATCAGTAACTTTATGCATTCAGATACATTTCAAATGAAACGGGAAACCAATTTTCCTCTCCAGTTTTCTGTGGTGCAGATCCAGTAGGAAACAAAATGAAATTTGTACTTTTACATTAGGATTGATGCTTGTATTTAGAAAACAGCTCAAAACCTGGAGCCAACCCTCCAAAAAATATAACAAATTCTAATTATGTCACTGCTGCTTTGACTCATTACCAGAGCAAGTTATGAATGTAATTAACATAAATCACCATATGAATGCAATTAACATAAATCGCATTATGAATGTAATTAACAAAAATTATCGTATGAATGTAATTAACATAAATTATCGTATGAATGTAATTAACATTATTACTTTAAGAATGGAATTAACATTATTACGCTATGGAGATAATTAACATTATAACGAATGACTTTATTATGCATGTAATTAACATTATTATCTTAAGAATGCAGCCATATACCATACATAAATGGAAAGTTCCCTCCCCAACATTGATCCTTTCCCTCTTTTCCTTAATCTGAATTAATCTGTTGTCTTAACTACCCACACTCTCCTCCAAATCCCTCATAAATAAAGAGAACTGATTCTGTTACTCCCTTCCATTCAATGTCGTTTTCGATCAAGCAGATGCTATAAAGTTCCACCGAAAGATTTTTTTTTTTACGGGAGTGAATATGTCCACTCAATTAACCCCTTCAGTGCGACTTCCGTGCAAAGTAAGATTCTGATCATCACTTTAGTAAAATGGAAACACCCTTAAAAAGAAATCCTTTAGATCAGAGGTTCTCAACCTTTTATGCTTCACGTACCCCCTGGAAATGTGCATGTAACTGGCGTACCCCTTGTATAGATAGATAGATAAAAACTACAGTAATAGTATAATAATGGATATTTTTACTTTGTTACTAGATCTAACGACTTTTGAGCTCTCACGGCGTACCTCAAAAAACGTTACCTCGTATCCCACGTTAAGAACCCCTATTTTAGTGGAAACGATTTTGAATCAAACAGTTACGTAATTCTGCTCGGGTGTTATGCATACCCCTAACTCATCACAGTTTTAAAGACTATTTTATATTGCTTTGCTGCAAAAATAGCGAAAACGGAATTAACATAAACCACAAATACTCACCACACATTTCTCGACTCCCTGCTGCTCGCGACTCTCCGTAAAACGGTGGGTCGAACTGCAGATGCATCTCCCTTTTCCACGTTTCTTACCCTTCTTTTGCACCATTGTTTCTGAAATTAAAAAAAGATTTTAAAGAAATATCGAATATGTACATTGAAATATTTGAAGTACTGAAAAGAATAAATTATTTACGAAAACTATATATGAAGCATATTTAGAAGGTTATCACCTTGAGCTTTTTTGCTTCTCTCTGAATGATCATAAAGTTGCGAGAAATCACCCACCTACTTCTCATTTCTCGGCTGTCACCGATCTTTAGAAGCGGGGAGTGGGGAGGAGGGGCTCAATCGGATGCGCACCAAGCTCGTAATCTGCAATTCTCAGATTTGAGTCACAGCTGGGCCAGCGTTGAGATTTATCTCCGCAAAATTAGTTCCCCCCCCCGCCCTCGGCCAGTAGGGGACACCGATGGGCTTGGAAAAGCCGCCGTCCGTCAGATTGGGACATTAAGCCACGACCCCGTGTATTGGAAAGACATATCCTGTTCACGTTTGGCACGCCATACCCTGTGCAACAAGTTAGATTGCCTTCACAGGTGGCTACCATTTGTCTTCTAACAGCTGTCAAGTGGGTCCCCTTCCTCCCAAACCTTCTCTGAGGCCTCGGGGTTCTTGTGGCCTAAACATTTAGTCCATTGTGTGTCAAAAAGTGCCTCAGAAGTAAAACAGCCAGAACTTTTCTAGGTGCAATGGTGTAAATTGCATGACAATTTTATGTCCCCTGGAAAAGAAGTGGGGAGCTATTAGGGAGAAGACTATACGGCAACACCCTCCTTCTCCTCCACACCACTTTGTTGATCACAACACACGTACCTTGTCTGATAATTGCTTTCCGATACTTTTCATGTTTATACATACTTTAAGTCCATTTTAACTGCAACACAATAATTATTCGTTTTTCGGAAATCGAAAATAACGGCAGGAAAAATAACTATGTGTGCGCCAAACGTATGTCTATTGACAACTTCATTCACAGCTTTCCACAAGAAGTACTCACTACGTACTACTCCATTCAGGGGGTAAGCAACGGCAGCGTCCCTAGAAATTTCGAACGCTATTATAGGGATCACTCCCGATCCACGGCAGATAGGATCCCTGTCTCTCAGACCAAGAAGGTCAGAACTAAGTGGGAGGACCCCACCAAATTCCTGACCTATCGATCAAGGAGACGCGGAACGACGTGGAAAATGCCAATTTCTGCCACTGATGAAATTCCGGGCGAACGGGCGGCCGGACAAGTGTTTTACATATGTCCGCCCGCCTGTTCGTCCGGAATTTCAGCTATTGTTTATTATGGTGATACCTTCAGAGAAGTGAGACGGGGCTCGGTCCAGTTAAAAATGTTGAAATCTCCCCCCCCCCCACCTCCACTCCGAAAGCCATATAAATATATAAATATATTTAAGAAACATTTTATAAAATCAGATTATATGTCATTTATTAAGAGCATTTTAAATTATATAATAAAAACGATATACAGTGTTTTACAATTTACACATTATTTACATTTGTTTCATATATAATTTGACAATGACATGTGCATTTGTAAAAAGTTCCTAAAAAAATAAATAAATTTGTAAATATTCCTAAAGTTGAATGTAAAATTTTAGAAAATAGGCAAAATACTTTATATGAAACGTATAACTTGTCTATACAATGTGAATAAATGTCTATCTATCTAAACAAATATATTTGAGAGCTCCTAGGCAAGAGCCTGGGGAAAATGGTCCTTCCTCCCCCACCTCCTTTTCCTTCACTCCTCTATCTGAACCTTCATATCTGAGCTACGAAAACACATAAGGCAATTGCCTATCGCAAGCTAATTGTGGAACTAATCATCATCATCATCATCATCATCATCATCATCATCATCATCATCATCATCATCATCATCATCATCATCAAGCAGCCATGGGCTACGGAGGTCCAACCAGACCGTGCAATTTAGTTCTCCAAGCAAGTCTATCCTGAGCTACATCTACTGCATCTGGCTACTGCACACCAATTCTAACAAGGTCCTGTTTGACATTGTCTGCCCACCGCATCCTAGGTCTACCCTTCTTTCTGAGGCCTTTAGGCACACTGTTCATAACCCTATTCGCCAAGCTATAATTATTCATACGGGCAACATGGTTAAACCAACGGAGTCTCTCTCTGCACAATATGCTGCTTAAAGGAGGTTGCAAACTCCTTTGCCTAACCTCATCATTAGTTACAATGTTGAACCACCTAATGCCCAAGATACTGCGTAAGCATCTGGAATCAAAAGCATCTAGTTTCCTGTTATCTTGTTTACAAAGTGTCCAAGTTTCACTACCATAACTAACCCTAGAAAGAACCAAACTATTATACAGTCTAATTTAAGTCTTTAGGTGTATACGCCTATTTCTCCACACTCTCCCTAGATTCTTAAAAGTCCCGGCAGCAATCCCTATTCGTCTGTTAATCTCATGCCGCCCATCACCATTATCTGTTACATAGCTGTGGAACTAAAGAATAAGAAAATAAAAGTTTACGTTGTTTTCACTTTATATTTCTTACCTGTCTGAAATCACTGTCTCAAAAAACAGGAAGCTGTTGAGAATTCCCTATGGGCCGAATACAAGTGAGCTGTGGTTCTTGGT
This sequence comes from Ryuthela nishihirai, assembly GCA_038380435.1. Classification (NCBI taxonomy): domain Eukaryota; kingdom Metazoa; phylum Arthropoda; class Arachnida; order Araneae; family Heptathelidae; genus Ryuthela; species Ryuthela nishihirai. The sequence goes on along the minus strand of JAWZYU010000011.1, from coordinate 31,707,193 downwards.
AATGTCCTGAAGATGGAAATGCAGGACTGCCTTTGAACCAAGATTCCTTTCTAGTTTGACTGGCAAAGCTCTGAATTCTCTTGCCATTATTGCATCCAATCCAAGAAACAATCCAAGAAACCATTATTGCATTTCATGGATTGTTGAAAATACAACAGTGCTAATGCTTTGTTTGGTATTACAGTTCAGAAATTAAATTGCCCCATGACGGTATTCTGAAATATATCCATTAAAAATACGCTTTTTTTCAATTCACACATTTTTGGCAACGATATGTTACATATATGTACAATTAAAACTACCATTCAATAAATTGATCAAGGTACATTTTGGCCTAGTTGTAAATTCTACATCAAACTGATTCTGTTAACGGTCTTATTCAATGTAACCAGTTTGAGCAAATATTTTTCGCTCAGTTAAAACTTCATTTACCTTATATTAAACTCTTTAAACAAAACAAAAATCATTTTGCTTACTTTTCAAATTCAACTCCTAATTTTCTCAATTTAAAAACATTCAATAATCTTTAAAATAAATGCCAAGTCCCGACTAAACACGATTTTAAAAACAGGACTGGATTTAGACTAACACGACTGGTCATCCTGTTTAACGCGATTTCTTCACTATTTCTTTGTGAACATTTATATTACTGCATTTACTACTATATAAGAAGACACCTTGGATGTTTTCCTTCCTTAATCTATCTGACCTTCCTTGCTCATAATTTCAGCTCTTCCGGAAATTTTTTTAACTTTTGCATATAATAATCATGTTTTTTATACCATTCAGAAGTGTTTTAGATATAGACAGCGTATCACAATAATATAACCATCTACCATACATATACTCTGATAGGTGGTCATATTATTCTGATAAGACTGTGTATATGGTATCAATGAAGTCGGTTTATTCTCTCCTAGAGCACGCATTTCTAAACTGGGAGGCGCCCCCTGATGGAGAGGGGTTTGAAAACATTCCAATGGGAGGTGAAATTTTTGTGCTTCATTTTTAATTATGAATTGAAATTGTTGTTAACAGGGGAGTTGGCTAATGATCAGTGAGAGATGGAGAGATGTGAAAGTTTCTCAAAATTCAAAAGGAGGGTGTGATCACTGAGATCCAAGTAGGCAATATAAGACTTACCCAAAAGGTTATCTTTCTTGCCAACATATAAATGATCAATTCAAGTTTGGGAAAATTGTCCAGTTATACCCTCTACATGTGTTTCGAAATCATATATTCAGTATATGCATTAAATCAAAGTAAAGTGTTGCTATGTTTCCTTTTAGATATCTAAATTAATATAACTTATAATCAGTGACGGAACTAGAAAGGAGATTGCAGAGCACGTGCCAAGGGTTGGGTTGTTTTACCTCTGAGCGGAACTTTTTTGCACACCATGGGCTAAATGGCCAGGTCACATGGACCCCGAAGGCTCAGAGAAGGTTGGGAGAGGGGACCCACTGGAACAGCTGTTGGGAGACAGATGGTAGCCTCCCGTCAAGGCCATCCAGCGTGTTCTTTAACGTGCAGAGGGTATGGCTCTCCCGCACACGGGACCACGGCTTAACGTCCCATCCGACGGACGGCGGCCTTTCCAAGCCCATCGGTGTCCCCTACTGACCGTGGGCAGGGCGGGTAATTTTTCGGAGATAAATCTCAACGCTGACCCAGCTGGGACTCGAACCTGGGAACTTCAGATTACGAGCCTGGCGCGCTACCGACTGAGCCATCCCCGCCCCAGAGCACGTGCCAAAAGAGCAAAACTCTAAAGGTGCGCAGATGCATTTCAAAATTAATTTTTTCATTTTTTTCTTTTTTTTTTTTAATTTATTATACAGTTTAAAACGTATGTTATTATAGTTGCTATATTTAATTCACAGACAAAAAATTATTTTATATAGAAATTTAAAATTGCTATTTATTTCCAATATTTTCATTTATCTCATGCATTATATTCTTCGAGGTTACGTTATCTCTGTGGTACATATATATGAATGGTACTTCCCTACATAAAGGGCGCAGATTACCTAGAAGCTATATTAGGTTTGTCCTGGTTTCTCATGCAAACTCTTACACAAAGACATACCCTGGTGGTCTTAATCATCAGATATGCTAACCACTAGTCCAGATAGTTTGAGATGCCATTTTATTAGTATGCCACCACACTTCATTGCATAAATGGTTCATTCCAACACGTAATGCGCAATATGACTGCGGTGTATAGTTATAAATCAGGCAGGCCAGTTCTAGCACTTCCAATAGGGGTTATAAATCTCATTCCTGGAAGGGGCGATTTAAGGTCATACTAAGGCTTTTGTAGTGAAAAGTATTATTTATGGAGTATCAAATCAGGGTTTGTTTTCTTTGAAAAGAAATTGGCTAGCTGTTGAAATGAAAAAATTAAACACTTGTGGGTCTCTTGTAGGCGGCCAAGCACCCCCCCCCCCCCCCGTGGTCCCTCCTTATGACCACCACTGCCCCTCCCCTCCCCTAGTACCCTGAGAAGGTGTTTGTGTTTCGTTTCTTTAAATCTCAGACTATATTTCCTTAACAAAATTTAAAATATTTTACGGCAAGAAAGAGGGTAGGGAGTTAACATTTCGAGTTTGCACCCGAGTCCTCAACTACTGTTCTGGTCAGGTTTTCTTTTAAAATATAACGGCCATATTTAGTTGAATTATTAAACTTGCACGTTTTAGTTGCAGAAAATCTCAGTTTTGGTAACCTTAGACATGCAATCCATCCTCTCTATCCAATCTCCCAACCATGATTCTTTTGCTTGCTGTAAGGATGTCGAATTTCCCAAATTTATTTAATGTGGTTATCGTAGGATAGATGGCAGCACATTACGGAGCCTTTATCCTAATATTATCATATTCAAGCGCTTTCGACGGTAAAATACCCTGTTATGGGAAGCAAAATTGGAACTACAGCTAGCATATTAAGCCAGTTGAATCAGATCATTATTTGATTTGAATTTGCATTCAGTATTTAAGAATCTAAATTATTGTTTTTAATAAACTTTATTTAAATAAATAATCTTCTAGATCTAATATTACATTATCGATAGCACTAGGTGGTGCCCAGTATAAAAATTGACATCTTCAAAAATGAAAGTTTGAAAATAATACTATTCCGCTGAATAAATTAACGGAATTTCCAGTTTAAACTATCTCTAGAAGCAGAGGCATCCCCTGGTAAAAAACAGATAAGGTTGAGCCTAAGGGCATAAATCTATATATCTCAAGGGATATCAAATTAATAATTCTCAAGAAAAATATTTCAGAGTCTTTAAAATAATACCAGCAGCTATAGGTAAACTGTTACTTGATTATAATACTAGATTTAAAAAATGTCAATTATATTGAATGGTCATCATATCTGATCTTTCAAGACTCTGCATATATTCCTTGCGTATGGACGACACCTAAGAATGGCGCTGGTTATAACAACACTAGAAATAATAGTTCTCAGAAATTCATGTTCATTGACCTTATATTGGAGAAAATCTCGAAAAACTCGTTATCCTCGCACGATTTTTTCGTCATATTGCTGTTGGCATTTCTCATTTTCGAATGGAGTTCGAGTTTCGCTTCTACTGAGGATTTCCTCCCTTTGCGCTAATTTTATTTTGCACTTATTCTAAGGATTACTTATCCTTACATTATTTTTACATTGCAAGTGCACAAAAAATCAAATCACCAACTTGAATGTTATACCTTTCCCTGTTGCATTTCGTATTGCAAAGGATGGTGCAACATTTGTGAATATGTTCGTAATATATCCAGTCATAATTAATGACGGAGAGCTCGACTCGTAATCTGCAGTTCCCAGGTTCGACTCAGGACTTTTCTAACGATGAGATTTATTTCCACTATCCTTCAGCTCTGCACTCGGTAAGAAAGGGGATGCCGCTGGGCTTGGGAAGGCAACCATCCATCGGATGGGGCATAAAGTCGTGATCCCGTGTGTGACAGACCCATACCCTGTGCACGTTAAAGAATACGATAAATGGCCTTGACTGGAGGCTACCATCTGTCACCTAATAGCTGTTCAGTGGATACCCTTCCCATAACCTTCTCTGAACTTTTGGGGTCCTTGTGACCTGGCAATTTATCCCATTGTGCGAAAAGCAAGTGCCCCTTAGAGGTAATCAACCGAACTCATAATTAATGGCTATTGAAATAACAAAGAAGAGCTATTTTCATATTACCTCTGAAAGTCCCTAATTTTTTAAAGGCCATTTTGATATTATACAGCTCTTTCTATTTTAGTATTACCTTAGTTTTTCATGAATTGTAGTAGCAAAATGGCAAGCATATGGTTAACTTTGTAACATTACATTAAACGGATTTAATTCCAAATAATGAATGATATTAAAAGCTGTAGTTGACTACACGATTCAGAGATGGCGCCACGTTACTGATAGGGCAGTCTCTTGTATCTTTGTTAGAAAATGATAGTGTAGCGTTTTTCAGGAGATGACTCATTTCTTTAAAAACACTGTGAAAGCGTCATGATATTTGGTCTTTGAAAGATAAATGGGAACTGGACAAATAGTTACATAAAACAAATATGATGTTGAAAATTAAATGGTGCTTTAATTGATATTGATTCCTGCTCATTGTAAAATTTATATTATATTTTCTCTTCAATAACAAATGAGCGTTATTTTGTGTATTTGTGCTTTCGAAATATTGTAAGAATTATTTCTTATATTATTCATTTTCCTTACTTATTTAAAATAATAATTTAATTATTAATTTTGCATTTTTTTCGCTTCCAGTTATTAAAGTTCTCCAAGAGGGTGCTTCCATCTCTCCTCCTATCCCGAATTGATGAAACCCTCTTTTTGATACTTGTCGATTTTCAACAAGATCTCGAATAACGGTCTGTAGGCGGCGCGAAATCTGTTGGCAATAGAATAAGGTTATTGCCAAAAATCTGTGAACAATAAAAGTGCGCCCAAAAATCTGTGAAAAATGGAAGTATGCCCAAATAATCTGTGAGAAATAGAATTTTACCCAAAATTGTGGGCAGTAGAACGGTTTATGTTAATTCATTTTGTTCTGTTGAGGTCTCCCCTTCCTTACAGATATTTTCTAAGGTGTATTACACTGAAAGGCTGCTGTTGGACCTTTGTGGCAATTACGTACTCGAGGAAATCTACTTTTTACCACAAACTTCCCTTTTTGCATTATACTATTACAATTCAGCCAAAATAGTACGTTTTGTACATTTGACGAAAAAAGTCTGAAAATTGTTTACTCTCTGTTCTTTAAGGTTGGGTTGGTTTACCTATGAGCGGCAGTTTTTTGCAAACGGTGGGTTAAATGGCCAGATCACAAGGACCCAGAAGGCTCACAGCAGGTTGGGGGGGAGGACCCACTGGACAACTGTTAGAAGACAAATAGTAGCCTCCCGTCAAGCCATCCAGTGTGTTCTTTAATGTACACAGGGTATGACTCCCACGCATACGGTGCCACGGCTAAACCTTCCATACGACGGACGGCGGCCTTAGGGCGGGGGTGGCTCAGTCGGTAGCGCGCCAGGCTCGTAATCTGTAGTTCCCAGGTTCGAGTCCCAGCTGGGTCAGCGTTGAGATTTATCTCCGCAAAATTCCCCGCCCTGCCCACGGTCAGTAGGGGACACCGATGGGCTTGGAAAGGCCGCCGTCCGTCGGATGGAACGTTAAGCCGTGGCCCCGTGTGTGGGAGAGCCTTACCCTGTGCTCGTTAAAGAACACGCTGGATGGCCTTGACGGGAGACTACCATCTGTCTCCCAACAGCTGTTCCAGTGGGTCCCCCCTCTCCCAACCTTCTCTGAGCCTTCGGGGTCAATGTGACCTGGCCATTTAGCCTATGGTGTGGAAAAAGTGCCGCTCAGAGGTGAAACAACCCAACCCGGACGCGGCCTTTCTAAGCCCATCGGTGCCCCCTACTGACCGAGGGCAGGGGGGAGACTTTTGCGGGTCTCCTCCTTAAATAGACTACCCTACCCTGTACTCACGTTCCCATTGAAGTCAATTTACACATTTGGAGATACGCTACATTAATTTGTGTATGAAATTTTGATTCAGTGTCATTAAATTGATAAGTGATTTTAATTTCATCACTTTTGATATATTAGAGTTAAACGGATATTGCACTCTCGTCTACAGTGTTTGCAAACCAGTGAAATTTCAATGATTAATGGGAAATGTGAGTTACATTTGTCCTATTGGGAGACAAATACAATCTTATCACCCATAATTTCGCTGGTCGTAAAACACATGTCGTTCCAACGTGCCGAAACCGCTGACATACGCGATATGCATCCTGTCACGTGATAAAGCAGCTCTTACGTCAAAATTCCCACAACCGAAGTGTTAAATCTGAAGTGGTTGACACATGCATCAGGGAGAAGTGAGGCGTTTCGTGCTTGTCACTGAGGTTTGGACAGGTTCGTGCCAAACATAACAAAATTGTTTCGGAGAGAACTGCGGGCGTTGTAACCTTACGGAACCGGACTTGATGACAGTTTTCGTTCTTCCAACTCTCTCAGAGTAGAATAGAACAGCGCCTGACAAATGCGTGTTTCAATCTAAAAGAGTAATTTAAGAGAGATCATACTCCGTTGTGGCGGCTTCTATTCAGAATGGAGACCATTAATCAAATAGAAAAAAAGGGCTCGAAATTTACTGTCAACATCTTACCTGATCAACATGGAATTTCTCTACACGCAATTTGGAGATTAAAATAACTATCAGCGAGTTAATGAAATGATATATTTTACCATAATTGAAGTGAGACATCCACATTGGCATTGTGACGGTTTGCGTGTCGTGATAGCAGTGATCCATCTGAGTCTCAATTCTAAATAGGACTTGGGAGGTTTTAATTGTCATTGTTCGAATGGTCCGTGTTTCTATAGATGAATAACTTGACGATAAAATGAGGCCAGGATCTAGAGCGAAAAAAAAAAAGAGAGTACACGTTTGTGGGGAAAATGATTGAGTAGAACCGTAAAAAATTACTCCTCAAAAAGATGGTTGTCAATGAAGTCAGGCAGAATACTGTCCGTTAGGTTGTTTTACCTCTGTCAACATTTTTTTTCTCCCAATGGACTATAAATGGCCAGGCCACAGGGATCGCAAAGGTTCAAAGAAAGTTGTGTGACAGGCAGTTGTTAGGAGACAGATGGTAGCCTCCCGTCAAGGAAATACAGCGTGTTGTTTAGCATGCACAGGTTATGGGTGTCCTACACATGGATTTCGGTTAGGTTGTTTTACCTCTGAGCGGCACTTTTTTGCACACAATGGGCTAAATGGCCAGGCCACAAGGACATCGAGAGCTCAGAGAAGGTAAAGGAAAAGGGACCGACTGGACAGCTGTTAGGACACAGATGGTATCATCCCGTCATGATCATCCAGAATTTTTTACATGCACAGGGTATGACTCTTCCGCATACGGACTACGGCTTAATGTCCTATCCTTTTTACGTCAGCCTTTAATACGTCTAGGACGTCAGCCTTTAATAGCCCCCCGGTGTCTCCTGCTAACAGAGGTCATGTGAGAGAGAATATTGTCAAAATGAATTCCAACACTGGCCCAGATGGGACTCGAACCTGAGAACTGCAGATTACAAGCTTGGCACGCTACCGACTGAGTCTCACCCTTACACACGGGGCTGCGGCTCAATGTCCCGTTCGACGTATGGCGGCCTGTCCAATTCCATCGGTGTCCCACATCTGACCGAATAATTCTGGCACAGTTGTAACTGGTATGAAGTAGAGGATCAGAAATTTTTCACGCCAAATGCCGCAAGATATGTTTTTTTATTCCAATCATTATAGTGACGTTTAAAAAATATTTTTGCAAAATATATGGAATGTATATATATATACAGGGTGATTCAGAATTCATCATCAATATTTGGTGGGGAGGTAGGTAATAAGAAACGAAGGAGATTTCACATAGGAAAGCATGGGCGCATATGCCATGTAGTAGGGCAAAATGACCCCAGTTCAATGATGGAAAGAACACATAAGAAGGAAGTGGTAAGGAAAAAACATTTATTATCTTACATGTAACATTTCTTTGCATTGGTTGTACAGACTTACAAGAGGTGCTCGAACTGCCGACCATGTGCTAGAATGCATGACTCACAACGGCGTTGCATGGACAGCCGGACCCTGTGGAAGATGCCTGGCATTTCCCGGATGTTTGAGGCAGCAACTGATATGCGTGCTACAAGATCCATAGCACTATCAACAGACACCATGTTTTTCATAGCACCCCATACAAAGAAATCGATTGGAGATAAATCCGGTGAACGTGGTGGCCAAGAAACCGGTCCACCGCGGCCAATCCATTGACCACCAAACTGTCTGCGTAGGTAAGCACGCACAGCATTTGCGAAATGTGCAGGAGCGCCGTCATGCTGGAACCACATTCGCCGGAGACTACCATCAGGAACCTCGTTCAGAAGATCCGGTAACACAGTCTGAAGAAATGTTAGGTATTTGGCACCGTCCAAACGGGATGGTAGTAAATACGGGCCCAACAAACAGTCACCGACAATCCCAGTCCACACATTGACAGCAAAACGTTGTTGCGCAGCTCCAGGTCTTGTACCGTGTGGGTTCTGATGAGCCCACACATGCCAATTGTGTGTGTTGAAGACACCCTCTCGAGTGAACAACGCCTCATCGGTGAAAAGAACATACGTTGGGAAATTGGGATCAATGGCTGTTCTCTGCATGAACCACTGACAAAAAATAACACGCTTGGGATGGTCGTCTGCTGCCAATAATTGCACTCTTTGCAGATAAAACGGATGTAACCCTTCATCGTGTAATATCCGCCACGCTGTTGCTTGCGAAATTCCAAACTGCCTAGCCATACCTCGTGTGCTAGCACCAGGTTGTTCCTCGATTTCCTGTAGGACAGCTTCCTCTACTGCTACTGTCGATGCTGATCTGCGCCTCCCTCGATTAATATTACTAGCAGCAAACGATCCTGTTTCACGCAGTTGGCGATGAATACGTGAAAACATTTGATGCTGTGGCACACGGCGGTTTGGGAAGCGCGCTGCATACAATTGCCTGGCTCGAAGACATCTTTCTCCTGCTGCAGCGTAAGTTACATGCATATCTGCACATTCATTCCACGTATACCGGTTCATGTTACTTCTGCAAATTCACCTTGTCGAATGACAACTGACTGCACGCGTCAAACAGCTGTGCTTCTGTATGAGAGGTGTGTACACACAGCGCCCTCTACACCACCATGCGTTCGTCTGCCCCCTATACTTTCCTATGTGAAATCTCTTTCTTTTCTTATTCCCTTCCTCCCCACTAAATATTGATGATGAATTCTGAATCACCCTGTATTTATTCTCCATTTGCCACCGTTCATGTTATTAAAATTCTGAAGGGGGGAAGGGAGAGAGATGGTCCCTTAACCCAAGAGGTACTGGACTCGAATGAAGAACTAATTTTTGAAAGATTAATGAAACGTTGGGGAAAAACTAACATGGTAACTATGGTAACTAACGTATGTTCAGCTTATATTCCTTTTAGAAAATTGTTTTTCTGTTGGCGAAGTACATCAAGACCTCATAAGATATAACCAAATTTTAAAGGATGTCTACTAACATTAAGGGAAAGTTTCCTTTTCTATATTTGATTGCCCTTTCAAAACTTTCTACTAACATTAAGGGAAAGTTTCCTTTTCTATATTTGATTGCCCTTTCAAAACTTTCTTCCTTCTCTCTTCCTCCACACTAAAAAGGAGATATCCTTCTAAACCATAGGAGCTTGGATCACCAAATTCGGTATAAGCTTCCGGTTATTTCCATTTATCATAACTGAAAGAAGCATAATGGTTTAGCTCCACAAACTTTAAACAAAACATTTAGAAATTAGACTCGGGAGTGGCTTAGTCGGTAGCATGCAGGCTCGTAATCCACAGTTCCCAGGTTCGAGTTCCGCGTGGGCCAACTTTGATATTTATCTGCGCAAAACTCCCTACCCAGCTCTCGGTCAGTAGGAGTCAGTAAGGTCTTGGAAAGGTCGTCATCCGTCAGATGGTCCTTAAGTTATGGCTCCGTATGCAGGACAGCCATACCAACACCTTCTTTAACAGAAAGCCAGACGACCAAATTGATAATATCAGCTTAAGTAGTTCCATCATATAGATACTTCTTATATTTTCGATTCTAATATTATTACTAGTGGACTCTGTACTTGGTCTGCAATGATGTTTAGGTAGGTGGTAGACGTCATAGTTTCTTTTACATGAATGACTGGACCTAGGTTTTCCTAACAGAATATTGCCCAAAACATTACACTTCCTCCACAGACTTGTTTTCGTCCCATTGTGCATCCTGGTGTCAGTTCTTCCGTAGGAAACCGACACACACGTGGTGGCCGTCCACATAGTGCAACAGGAAACGAGATTCATTGGACCAGACGACCTTCTTACAATCATTCAAGGTCCAGTTTTGATGCTCGCTTGCCCTTTGTAGGTGCTTTCGACGGTGAACTGTGGTTAACATGGGCACTCGGAGCGGCCTGCGGCTACGCAGCCCCATTTTCAACAGAGTTCGATGTACTGTGTGTTGTGTCACATTACTCTTGTCACCAGAATTCAAATTACGGGCGAGTTGCGCCACATTATCTCCATATGGGATAGACTTCGCTCATCTATAGCATCGATGAGCCGTGGTCGGCTCGTGGTTTTTCCCTCCTCGGACCACTTTTTAAGGTACTAACCATGCTGACCGTGAGCACCCCACAAGCCTTGCCGTCTACGAAATGCTCTGACCCAGTCGTCTGGCCATTACAATTTGACCTTTGTCAAACTCACTTTAATCCGATGCCTTTTTCATCTGGAGAACAAGAATAACACTGATTAACAGAGCTCAGTATCAGGTGTTTTTATACCGTTTCATGATCTTCATACACGCCGTCGTTTACCTGCTGTTGCGTCGATTTGCGTAAAGAGGCGCTGATCATAATGTTTTAGCTCTTCGGTGTATTTCCATGTTACATTTGGATAACGAAAACTTTTTAGTACGAGGCATATATTTTAGTGAAAAGTGGGGTGTGACGGGTTTTTATGTTGGATAATGATATAATGTATCAGAAAATCCGTGCAAGGGCTGGATGTAGGAAAAAATACAAGAGGGAGAACCAAGTTAAGCGACCGAACCGGAAAAAAGGAAAGAAGGGGGGGGGGACGATTTGATTTTCATTGCAGTATAAAGTTTTCCACTCCGTTTTAGTGGTCTTAAAAGATTATTGACAGATTCGTGAATTATGCACAAAGTTAATATTTTTTGCCATTATCTTTATTAGTATTCTCAAAGGAGTGGGAGCGTAATGGCTCCCTTGTCCCTCCCCTCTCTAGATCTTGTCCTATATACGGCACCTCCAGCTTCATCTTTTCTCGTTCCTTTGAAAATGTTCGTTATTGAAATCCAGCCCTTTGAAATCTGAACCTTTTCATTTCGACGAAGACTTTTCGGGTAATTTCAAAGGAACTGTTAATAAAGTAAATTTAGGGCACTTTCTTGGTATTCAGCCGTATCATTCTTTAACTTTCTCGTGAATTTATGGTTTGTAGTGTAATATAAGTTGTAGTGTAAATAAGTATTTGTTTTAAAATACAATGCAAAAATATGGATGAAATAACTTATAAACAAACTAACTGTTATCGTAATAACCTGTTTTTTTAACAGAACAGTCAAAACCAGCTCTGTCTGTTCGATTAAATTACCACCTCTTCACTTTGATTGCTACATCTCTTGAATGTCCCTACTTCAGGCGCAAACAATCCTTTTATGTTACTAAACTTCACACTAATAAAACTAAACCATCTGCGCACTCGCCACATAAAAATATCTCTTCTTTTTTTTACCGTCGTGCACTGACTAAGTCTATTTTATGCCTCCTTTCTGATCTACAGAACTTTTAACATTGTAATGCTATCATTCTTTTAGGTTGGTTCTACACTCAAATTCGTTTGTTGTTATAAATCTCACGCACAAGTATATGCGAGCCTTCATGTCACGTGTTTTTCATGAAGTCACTGCAGCACTTCATCTGTCGTAACTAACTGTAATAACAAGTTTCTATTTTTATAAACAATATGAATAGAATTAGCATTTGCTTAAAATATTGTGGTTCTTTTCTGAATCTTCAAAAGATCCACATTTCTGCAATGGCATCCGTCGAATGTTCATAAAAAGCTCATCATTCCTTCAATACTTGGCCCCAATTTCAGAAGGTTCACTTTCTTTCATTGCACGGCGCTAAATGTGAATAATAATTTCAATGCAAACGTTCCCCCTTTGCGGCTCCCCTAATGTCCATATTTCACCTAATTTCTTTGTAATTCTTTTCGTGGTGCGATTTTCAAATTCTTCATTATTGGATTTAAATCACTTTTATTACTTGAACTATATGGTTCAAGTGAATATAAAGTCATGTTTTCAAAGCCGGCGCAAAGGACAGGCAAAGTGAGCTATCGCCTGGGGTCCCACGGCGTAGGAAGCCCCCTGAGACCTCCATGCGTTTATTATAAATGATTTAACCAATACGTATTTAAAATATACACATTTTTATAAGACAATAGTATAATATACAATAAATTTAAATATGACAGATAATTAAATTTTTAATGAATAATAAGAGTTTAGGGAGGGTTCGCCAAAATTTTGTTTCGCCTCGTATCTTTATAACTGATATTTTATTCGTTTCACTACTGAAAGATTAGGTTGAGTTGTTTTACCTCTGAGAGGCACTTTTTTGCACACCATGGGCTAAATGGCCAGGTCACATGGACCCCGAAGGCACAGAGAAGGTTGGAGGAGGGGGACCCACTGGAACAGCTGTTGGGAGACAGATGGTAGGGTAGCCTCCTGTCAAGGCCATTCAACGTGTTCTTTAACATGCACACGGTATGGCTTTCTCGTACACGGGGCCATGGCTTAACGTCCCATCCGACGGACGGCAGCCTTTCCAAGCCCATCGGTGTCCCCTACTGACCGTGGGCAGGGCGGGGGAATTTTGCGGAGAAAAATTTCAACGCTGACCCACAGAAAGATTACCGATGCAAACACGAAATGCTGTACGAAAGTGTACTGGTTACGAAAAGGGCAGAATTTTCAGAATCTCAGGCCTAAAGTAATATAAACCAAAAGCTACAAAAACTAATTTCTACTGAAAATGGTTGATTTATGCCGAACATCTGAGCAAGTAGTTCGAAATTTCGTTAACAGATGGAACCACAATGCAAATATTAATTGATCATCTTTTCGGATAGTTTCTGATATCGCAGCTGGTACAACGCCGCAGATATTCTGTAGTCTTTCGACAGAGAAATAAGACAGGTTAAACAATGGGGATCAGATTAAGTGCATATTCTTTAATGCTAGAAGCGGACTGATTCTGTTACCGCAGCGTAACCCACATTCATATCTCTCCAGTGCAGTGCCGGGGTTCCATATCTAAGGGAGGGGGGGGGGGGCAAGGATGCATGCTTTCCCTTTAATAATGATTGTAACCGAAAAGGAATAAAAATTTTAAACATGCATATATTGCACTTATTTTTTATTCTTCAAGAATATATTTAAAGATCATCAAAATGGAGGAAAAATATCATAATGTAATGGCGTTCCGGCTCCATCATCTGACTAGATGGTAACCTTCCATCAAGGTCATCTAGCTTCTTCTTTAACGTGCACGGGGTATAGCTCTCCCACACACGGCACAATGGCGTTATGTTCCAACCGACGGATGGCGGCCTTTCCAAGTCGATCGGTGTGCCCAACTGACCGAATGCAGGTTGGGGATTTTACGAAGATAACGCCAGCCAAGATAGGGCTAGAACTTGGGAACTGCAGATTACGAGCCTAGCGTGCTGACGTCTTAACCACCCCGGTACCTAAAAATTTAGAGGATGTGGATTTCGTGAATATTAAAAAACTCAAGGGGTGAGAGCTAAGGCTGTCGAGCAAAAGGATTGGGTTGTTTTACCTCTGAATTGTACTTTTTTGCACTTAATGGGCTAAATAGCCAGGTCATAAGAACCCGAAGGCTCAGAGAAGGTTGGGAGAGGAGACCCACTGGAACAGCTGTTGGGAAACAGATGGTAGACTACCGTCAAGGTCATACAGCGTGTTCTTTAACGTACAGTGGGAATGGCTCTCCCGCACACGGGCCACGGCTTAACGTCCCATCCGACGGACTGCGTACTTTCCAAGCCCATCAGTGTCCCCTACTGACCGTGGGCAGGACGGGAGTTTTGCAAAGATAAATCTCAACGCTGACCCAGCTGGGACTCGAACATGGGAACTGCAGATTACGAGTCTGAAGCGCTACCGACTGAACCGCTCCCGCCCGAACACAAGGATACCAAGGCATTAAATTATTTATATTACATATACGTATCTCGAAATGTGCATTTTTTCCCATAATGCACATTATAAATAATAATAAATACCCCCACCCCTCAAGCAGCTGCTTGCCACAGAGGTCTGACAGGAGCCTGTCAGTTTATACGCCGTAGTAGAAGGTCCGGATGATGTCGAGACCTCAGCAGAAAAACGACAAATACATCCATGCCTTATCCGGGGCTCAGAACCCAGGTCCCTTAGATCAGTAGCTAAGCGCGCTAACCACTCGGCCACTGCAAGCAAAGCAGTCGAAAATTCATACTGTTTTAAATACGCTCTAAACTAACTGGTTCATTGTCATTGAAGAACTTCTGCATATTTTATAAAAAAGTCGTTTTTTAATTTATATTCTAAAACGAAAGCGAAAGCGTTGCTGGAACAAATTGGCACCCAATTGGGATTCCTACTTCACTTTGATCAGTCTTCTCAACCCACAACTAATAAATTAACTGCAACATCTTGGCAAAAAAAAAAGTGTGTGCTAAATCTGTTCCTTCAAATTTACTCACTCATCTCAAAAATAAAAGTTACGACGAAAAGTTTTATTTTAATTAAACTGAGTTTCACTTTTCCTAGTGAAATTTAGTTTAATTAAAAGAACTTGAAAGAGTGAGCAGCACGAAAAAAATTAAAAGGATCTACCTCGGCTCTGCCTAGATGCACCGCCGACACATTTGCTTTAAACAGTTTTTGACACTGCACAGAAACTGTACAATACGTCACCAAAAGTATGTCGGGCACTTTCATGTTGTTTGAATCGAAAGCCCCATTCATAATTCTCTAACTTAGAAAGAAAATTTTTGCCGAAACTTTCACTGCAGATAATCTGAAGATCTCATTCTAATTCCTCTAAATCTCGATTTTCACTAATA
The DNA here is from genome assembly GCA_038380435.1 of Ryuthela nishihirai. Lineage (NCBI taxonomy): Eukaryota > Metazoa > Arthropoda > Arachnida > Araneae > Heptathelidae > Ryuthela > Ryuthela nishihirai. Next base: position 31,691,875 of record JAWZYU010000011.1, on the reverse strand, counting down.
GCTGTTCAATATTTAAAGAGTTATGAAAGAAAACATTTAAGAGCAGCTTTGGTATTAGCGATTATTTATCTCAAAAGCGAATTAAGTGACGAATAATTACTTTTCATACAAATTGTTTAGAAAAATGAATAAATATTTAAAAATCAGTACAACGATTCTTTTAATTTTCGGAAATTTAGAGAAATTTATTTAGGATGAATTAATTTTTAATGTAATAAAATTTCATTTGATGCTGAGTTGCCCTTAAGGTGCTCAACTGAACCACTCACTAACTTCAATGACAACTGAACCACTCACTAAGTTCAATATAGATTTTTATATTTTTTTCTGTTTTTCTACCCAGTAAAGTCTTTTTATTTTTTTTTTATTTCCTTTATTCTTAACGATAATTTTCAAACATATAAATTAGTTAAATATTTACTTAGATTTTTTGATCAAGCTAGCAAAGTGTGAGGAAATGTGAAACTGAAGCATGTTGCCTTTTCATTTTATTACAACATAACTGTTAAATTTCTTCCACAAGCGAGTTTCTACTCTCGTGGAAGACTCAATATTTTTTCTCAGACTTGTACTGAAAAATGTAGGTAAAATTATAAAACACTAATGAAATATAATATTAAAATTTTCCATATATATGGTATGAATAAATATATGATTTTTATTGGACAAACTAATAATAAAGAAGAATATATATTAGAAAATGTAATACTTTAAAATTGTGTATCTGAGAAATAAAACATTATATATATTTCATTATAACTTCAGTTCTAAGGTAAAAAGCATGTAAATGTAAAGTACTGCATATTCTGAGAAAGCATTATCTATCTATCTATCTATCTATCTAATATTAGCGTCTGCTGTTAAATGTCTCAGCTTTAAGAAGTCTTTAAATATTAATCCAATATTGTTTCATCGCTATATTTGGAAAGATTGGAGTTAGATATTTATCATGAGTGGGTATATGCTATCAGTATCCTATGCGATGGATGGTGGTCTTTTCAAGTTCATCGGAGTCCCCTTTCTGGGCGAGGATAAGCGGATATAAATCTCACTTAGGCATAGTGGGAACTCAAACCTGGGAGGTGCAGATTACTACGTAAAATTAATGTGCTGTTAAAAAACTTTAATTTCAAAGTTAGGGAACTTTGAATCTGGTAATCCATTCCGAAGCATGGAAATGTCGCAATGATTTTGATAATATAATGCATGCACCATCTGTTTATATAGGGAAGCTCTGTTTAGGTATATTGAATGTAATTGTGTTTGTGTTGGTTGGGTGGTAAGAGTTTTCTCATCGTTTTCAGTGATAAGCTCTAAAAGGTTTAGCGAAATCTATAAAGGTTAGCAAAATCCGTATCTGGAATTTTGGTAACATTTTTGATCTCTACAACCTGAAATACTTCCAGACACCAAATTTCAGTTTTCTAGCATTTCGTCGATCAAAGTTTGACATCCACTTGACCTCTATTTGACCTTGAAGGACATGTCGTAGTCGATTTCAATTTCCGTGAAGATTAAAAACAAGGCAAGTAATGGAAAAATTCGTGGGAAAGCTCAGGCTGCAGAAGCTGATGAAAAATACGACACAATTGTTTCTTTGAGGCTTAGAGTTCTGTAGAATCTCTGATTTTCCGTGATATTAGACTCAGTAGTTCTGTAATAACTAATATATATAGGCGATTGTGAGTAATTGACTGATGTCTGACGACTGACGACGGACGGCTGACTGAAAGGGTGTCATGCTAATTGTAACTATCCTACAGAAATGGCAGAGCTCTGAAAATTATCACCTACAGGTAATCCGAGTCACAGATCTCAGGAAAAATCCGAAATTTACCCTATGACATGTCCTTTACGGTCAAATAGAGGTCAGTTAGAGGTCAAACTTTGATCGACGAGCGCTAGAAACCTGAAATTTGGTGTCTGGAGGTACAGTCGCGCAAATAAATATCCAAACACTATGGTTGATTACAGAATTCAGAAAAAACATCTGGCAACGAAATTTTAGGCATTAGTGATCTGGCAACCTCTTGTACTGTACACGAAGGTTGCCAGATCACTAATTTCTAAAAAAAAACGTTGCCAGATATTTTTTCTGATTTCTGTAATCAACCATAAGTGTTCGGATATTTATTTCTGCGACTGTATTTCTTCAGGTTATAGAGCTAAAAAATGTTACCAAAATTCCAGATACGGATATTTTGTTTACAGGAAATACTATGATTTTCTGTGAGGAGCCTATTTTTTTTTAAATATGAATTATTTGAGGAAGGAACCTTGTAGATATTTTGGGTCATAAATCTCGGAAATATTGTGAAATTTTGGATACTATGGGTCGTTCGAGGTCAAAGGTCAAATATATATCTAATGGTATTATATGACCTGTAAATGGTAGCTAGGCGTAAACTGGAAGGAGAGCTGTGCACCAATCCCTAGTGATGATGCACAGAACCGGCCAGGTCTAGCACCTAATGTCCGACCCCGCTTTCTCGTGGTGCAGGCCGTTAGTACCTTTCAAAAGAGATATCCTTTTTTGGAAGGGAACGGAAGGGGAGGGCTGCCAGTTCAGTATGGCCTACTGATCTGGTCATTTATGGCCACTTTTTTCTTTTTTTTTCAACCCTGCTGAGGAATGGTCAACTTCACAGGGTCCTGGTGTTGACCATTTATACCTACTAGACTGGATTGTTTATGGATTTGAGCTTGATTATTGATCCTGGACTTGCTGCACCGGTGGGCCTCTGTTGAGGGAGAGTCTGCCGCTGTGTTTTCTGTTTGCTTCTGGGTTGCCAGCTCTAAGTGAACAAAGGCATGGGATACCTTATATCAGCTGGTGGATAATCCTAATCAGAGGCCATCGCAGGTACCTGAACCTTACTTAGCTAGTTGGGCATCGTCAAGCCTAAACTGGAGAAATGTGTCTCAGGCAGGCCATGTGGCTCTTGAAAAAGTCCACTTGAAAAGGTGGTGCCTGAAGTTCCTACCAGCATCGGTGACTTCAGCCTTTAGCAGAGGAGGAACAGGTCTTTGCCCCATGCCTGCGATCAGGGGCTGTTTGATATTGTTGGTCCTACCAATCTCAATAAACCTAATTACTTTAAAAATCCTACTAATCATTTTTTCTCTGCAGGAACGTGGAACATGAGGACATTACATAAAGATTATTCTCTTGATGTCCTCATGCAGGAAATCCAGCGCTATAACCTAGATATTTTAGGCTTGCAAGAGACCAGATGGACAGGTAAAGGTGAGATACTTAAAAATAACTTTAAATTTCCCTTTACAGGGAGGGAGGATGGAAAGCATCACCAAGGCATGGGTCTGCTGCTCAGCATAAATGCTAGTGATGCTCTTCAAGGATATGAGTGCATTAATGAAAGGTTTCTTACAGCAAAATTTCAGACAAGCATTAAAGACTTGAATGTTATCTGCTGTTATGCCCCCACTGAGGATGCCGATGAGGATGGAGAAGGATAGGTTTTACGGACAACTTCAGGATATTTTGAATTCTGTCAAGAAAGGAGATATTACCCTTGTTCTTGGTGACTTCAATGCCAAAGTTGGTACTGACTCTGACCTTTGGGGAGGAGTAATAGGCCCTTTTGGTATTGGTAGCTGCAATGGCAACGGGCAACGTCTCCTACAAGGTAAGTAATCTCAATGGATTCAGAATAACTAACACTTATTACAAACACCGCGACGTACATAAGTACACATGGGTTTCACCTGATGGGCTGCATAGGAATATGATTGATTCTATATTAATTAACAGCAAATGGGCTAGTTCTATTAGGAATACCAGGGCATATAGGGGAGCTGAAATTGGATCTGACCATTACCTTGTTAAAAGTGTCTTGCAACTTAAACTTAAAAAGTGTTGTGCCAGGTTTAAAAAATTTACCTTTAATACCGAAGCTCTGAAAGACCCAGTTATAGCTAAAGCTTACCATGATAGGTTACCTAGTCATTATGACAGTCATGGTTTGCTTAATACTGAAGTTGAGGAAGAATGGGGCCATTTTAAACAGGCTTTTTTGGAAACTAACAGTACTCTTTTAGGAAAAAAGGAGCAGAGGAGACAGAATTATTTAAGTGATAAGGCACTTGAGCTTATTTCAAAAAGAAAGAACTGCAGGAATGTCCTTAATCAGTACCCTACTAGTCCTAATAGAAAGGATTATAGAGAGCTTAATAAACGTGTAAAGGATCAGTTAGCTACTGATAAGAATCTTTGGCTTGATGGTTTGGCTGACAAAGCCGAGGAAGCAGTTAGACAGCACAACAGCAGAGAGCTATACCAGATAGTTAATGTTTTGTGTGGTAGAAAACGTACAGGTATACAGGGATTGAAGGATAAACAAGGCAAGGTTATAGAAGGGGAGGATTCTGTCATGGCTAGGTGGGCTGAGCATTTCAGTGATGTTCTAAACAATGTGGTTAGTTCAACTCCCATTGTTTGTAATGATGATAGATGCATTGGCAGCTTTAATATTGACCCTATAACACAATCTGAAGTTATTTTGGCTATCTCTAAACTTAAACTTCATAAATCCCCAGGGGTAGATGAAATTACTACAGAAATGCTCAGAGCTGGGAATGTTTCGGTTACCACTTGGATGACTGAAATTTTGAATAACGTTTATGATAAAGGCATGGTTCCTAAAGATTTTACCATAGCTATTATTATCCCTATTTTCAAAAAAAGTGATCGCAGTTCTTGTGATAACTATAGGGGTATCAGCCTACTCTCTGTTCCAGGTAAAGTTCTTTCCATGATTGTGCTTAATAGAATTAAGAATCTGGTTGACAGGCAATTGCGTGATGAGCAATGTGGATTCAGAAGTGGTAGGGGATGTGTAGATCAGATATTTTCACTTAGGCAGATTCTTGAGAAATGTTTAGAGTTTCAGAAACCTTTGGTTGCTAGCTTTGTTGATTTCAAAAAGTCTTTCGACTCTGTTGATCGTCATAATTTGTGGTTGATTGTGAGATCATAATGTTACCAGACAAGTTAGTTAACATAATGAAAGCTCTCTATAATAACACTGAATCATGTGTGAGAGTTGATAAGTCTTGTAGCAATTGGTTTAGCATTACGTCTGGTGTTCGACAAGGGTGCATCTTCTCTCCTTTTCTCTTTAGTTTGGTTGTTGATTATGTTATGCGAAATTCACTTCAAGGGAAAGATTTTGGCCTTAATTGGGCTGGAGATACGAAAATGTCTGATTTAGATAATGCTGATGATTTAGCCCTTTCGGCAAATGATGTTGATGAGATGAACTCTTTCATTCGAGCTGTTGATGAGACTGATAGTAGAGTAGGTTTGGTTATAAACAGAGAGAAAACTAAAGTGATGAAAATTGGTCAGGCAGGCTGTGATTCAGCTAATCTGAATGGTTGCAGTCTTGAGCAGGTGTCTCAGTTTAATTATCTTGGGAGCTATGTAACAGATAATGGTGATGTGCGGCATGAAATTAACAGACGAATAGGGATTGCTGCTGGGACTTTTAAGAATCTATTGACAGTGTGGAGAAATAGGCGTATACACCTAAAGACTAAAATTAGACTGTATAATAGTTTGGTTCTATCTAGGGTTAGTTATGGTAGTGAAACGTGGACGCTATGTAAACGAGATAACAGGAAACTTGATGCTTTTGATTCTAGATGCTTACGCAGTATCTTGGGTATTAGGTGGTTTAACTTTGTAACTAATGATGAGGTTAGGCAAAGGTGTCTGCAACCTCCTTTAAGCAGCATATTGTGCAGAGAGAGACTCCGCTGGTTTGGCCATGTTGCCCGTATGGATAATTTTAGATTGGCGAATAGGGTTATGAACAGTGTGCCTAGAGGCCTCAGAAGGAGGGGGAGACCTAGGATGCGGTGGGCAGACAATGTCAAACAGGACCTTGTTAGAATTGGTGCGCAGTGGCCGGATGCAGCAGATGTAGCTCAGGACAGAATATGCTTGGAGAATTAAACTGCACGGTCTGGTTGGACCTCCGTAGCCCATGGCTGCTTGAGGATGATGATGATGACGACGACGATGACGACGACGACGATGATGATGATGATGATGATGGGTCGTTCGAGGTCAAAGGTCAAATATATATCTATTGGTATTGCAGGGTTAGAAATTGGTGTCTGGGGGTGTTTTGAGTCGTAGATCTGAGAAATTATGTCAAAACTTCAATGCAATGGGTCTTTCGAGGTGAAAGGTGAAATTCTGATATAGCGTTACTAGAGAGCTAAAAATCGGTTATTCAGTAATCTGATCCAGATAACCCCTTAATAAATCTGAGGGGGATCCAATGGCTTTTCATTAGGTCACCTGGGGAATTGCACACCAAGAAATAAACACAAGGAAGAATAAGCGATATCGAAATCTAGTATTCGTCATTTGTCTTATTTAAGAAAAATAAAATTTTATATTTGTTTTGAAATCATTATTTGCTCTGTTATGTATACAATCCCAGCATTCACTTTATGCATTAGTGTTATATCTTCTGCTTTAGTTTATACAATGCATATTTATCCATTACTTCTACTCCCTGGATCTTAACATTATCTATCGTGGCCATTACACAAATGCGCATGAGCTGAAATGCAATAGCAATGAACTGCAGAAGATAGGTCACCAATTCAAAGTGGCCTGTTACATTTTATTGGCTATTTCCTCCAATACAAACAATAGTCGAAGACTTATTAGAAAAAATCTTCATTTGATTGTGTCAGGCTCAAATGCACTCAACCTTCCTTGGAGGATTTATTTGAACTCAACTTGAACTGTGTTTACAACCTCTTACTTTGTCAAGGAAGGACATTTAGGTATGTACGTTTAGGAAGGATATTTAGATATGAAAATATAACAATGTATTGAAAGTTTGGGTTACATAGGAATATTAAAACACATATTAACCAACTGATTCGTCAGTGGTTCTTAGCTCAGTGCATTGTCTTTCACCTTATAATACAAGGTCTTCAGTATCATATCAGTCACCCTGATAACGTTTTTTTTTTAACAATGTATTACCATACCATTTCTGTACAAGTCATTGAATAAAGTCGTCGAATAGGACGTAAAGCCGTGGTCCAGTATGGCCGAGAGCAATACTCTTTGCACGTTCACGAACACGCTGGATGACCTTGGCGGGAGGACCCCATCTGTCTTCTAACAACGTCCAATGATTCCCCCTCTCATAATCTTCTCTAAGCCTTTGGAGTCCTTGTGGCCTGGCCATTTAACCCATTGTGCGCAAAAACCTGCCGTTGAGAGATGAAACAATCTACCTGCATCTAACCAGGAGTGAGTCTTTCCGGTTCTTGTGAACCCATCATTTAGGCCATTAGGAGAAAAAAATGTTGTTCAATAGTAAAACAACTTTAACGTTTGCACACAGCTGTTACATGTATTAAATAATTTACGATTTTTTCGCCAATTCCGATTATTGATTCTTTTTTTCAGGGGTAGCTCTCTTACTTCCACCTTCCCTACATCCAACATTTCAAAGAAAAGTTTATAAGCTTATGTATATTGGATTGAGCTTTAACAACGGTTATTATAAATCGCTTTTGCTTGGGATGACATCCAAATATTGCTATCCAGGTTCCTGTCCTGGATTCTGGTCGTTTGTTTTATAATCTGAAGATAAGATACTAGCTTTTTTGGATAGATCACAAATTGAAAAAATACCTTAGTACAAAAGGAATATATTTAAGAGCATTTTTCGATTATTACTGGTATTTTTAATAGTAATATATATGCAATTTTGCCTCTTACATACAAAGCTGTCACCTCTACTCTGCTTCACATAAAGAATGAAGCGGCAAGTTCCCCTCAAAGAGTTCGCTGTCTAGTCGTGGCTTATTATGCTTAACCACGAAAGCCAATGAAAAACAAAATTCTACGCCTGAAAGTGCATGAATCCTCATTAAGGAGCGTCTACCGCAAGTGATTTACACCTGGAATAATGAAATATGTTTGTGAGCGCCAAAACTTTTCATATTAACGGCTAGTAACCTGGAACTTTTACAAAAGATTAAGAATAACCTTAGAATGCGCAGCGCAAGGTATAAACTCGATAGATTCAATAGTCGGTTAGTCACGCTAACCACTAGACCATACCTGGTCTAGTGATTAGCGTACCTGATGACTAAGACTAGTAGGGTATGTTGTATGAGAAACCAAGACACACCTAATATACCTTTTAGGTTATCTCCGTCCTATGTGTAGAAAAGTACCTTCTTCCTTTAAAAAAATGATATTTTGGATAAAACGTCTTTCTGCTCATAGCTACTTCTCAATCGCGAATTCTAATCGAAAAAAACAAAACAAAAAAACTTAAACCGTTGTCAGATCCCTCACATTTCCAAATATATTATTATATTAAATCGTCCCATTGCAGTAGGAACCTATTTTTTTTACCCAACAGGGGGTCACAAAGGGGGGAACCCGCATATGAAATTTGGGACAATGCGATCAAGTATCTCGAGAATTACAAGTGACTAAATCTGTCGAAACGGAAACAACACTTTCAGTAATTTGCATAGAGGCGACGCCATCGCTCTTAGAGCATGCACTGACGTCAGCAACTACCCCAGCAACACCTGGCAATTCTTCTAGTCTCTAATATATCAGTGTAAAAAAATTATGCATCGTTCTGTACTCTGCAATATTCCGAAATTAGAAACAGCATTTTTAACTGCCCACTTCCATAAATAATACATATTAATTATGTACATTAGAAAAAGTACTAATTTCTCGCATAAGGTCTGGAACTATTTGTTGTGGCGGAATTAAACCTGCAGATGTTCTTGAAAGAGTTCATGTGGGCAATGCATCTTTTCGTTGGATATTTTGTCTTCTTTGACCTTCAGATTTTAGCGCTCTATTCTTTACTTAGAAAAGAGAATAAATGGAAATTTCTTAGGGAATATGATCACTGCCTGTTTCTTCGTTTAATAACTTCTAGGGTGATCATCTAAGCAGTAGTAAAATTTTCAGAGCTCCATTATTACTTTCCATAAGTAACCTTGCATAGATAAATCCTATATACATAAACTCACTGGATTATTAATAATTTCGATTAGCTATAAATAGATACGTGCATGCTAATTAAATTTAGTTTGAACATAACAAAGTAAACTTAACTCGGCTCTCAACAACCTGCGTTTGCTTATCATATTTAATAACATCAGAACCTTAGATTCCATTACGTGCTTTCAGGGTCTGTGATAAAAGCCAGTGGAAGTTCCCCCAAGCAATTGCAATTAGCGCCAGCCATCATGGGCGCTCTCGCATCACTGAGCCAACTGGCACATGACAATCAGAATGAGACGTATCATTGTGACGAGTTGAGTGTTAAGCAAGGTAGGTAATAATGTCCAATGAGTTAGACGTTTAAATCAAAACACGAACTGTTCGCATGCGACCACTATGGTTCAGGTGTGTTGACCATAATTTGGAACTGATGACCAGAAATCAGTAAAACTTTCTCATTTTTATGAATGCATTATTATCACAGGAAGATATATTTGGAGGATAAAAAGAGACATTCACCACTTAATTTCGACAATGTTTAAAAAATGATGATGAATTTCGACAATGTTTAAAAAGACTAGGCACATAGGCACATACAAATATGCATTTGCGTGCAAATTTGTATTTTTGCCATCATGGCATGCATATATAACATCCGTGTATAATAGGAACTAACCGCATATATATAGGAACTAACTGCACGAGTACAAATAACAGCTCTACCCATTTTCCACTCCTCTCAAAAATTACTATTCTACTAGCAATACTTCGTCAAATGTTTGGGGCTAAACGTTTGACCATTGATAACTTTTCCATCGATAACTTACTACTCTGTTGAGATTTATCTCCGCAAAATTCCCCGCCCTGTCCACGGTCAGTAGGGGACACCGATGGGCTTGGAAAGGCCGCCGTCCGTCGGATGGGACGTTAAGCCGTGGGCCCGTGTTTGGGAGAGCCATACCCTGTGCACGTTAAAGAACACGCTGGATGGCCTTGACGGGAGGCTACCATCTGCCTCCCAACAGCTGTTCCAGTGGGTCCCCTCCCCCAACCTTCTCTGAGCCTTCGGGGTCCATGTGACCTGGCCATTTAGCCCATGGTGTGCAAAAAAGTACCGCTCAGAGGTAAAACAACCCAACCCAACTTACTATTCTATTCATGAGGAAATCGACGGCAGCGCCATCAGAGATTTCAGATACTTGAGCGGGTTTAATTTCGACACAGGCAGCACGGAACACGATCTTTAAACCCTACATAGGAAGCCATAAGCGGGGAACACGTTTGACCGTTCCGAATGTGTCTCTTACACAATACGATTTAAAATTTCAGAATTCGTACTATTCCAAAAGCCTCATCGTACGTTTCAACTTCACTGAATTCACTTTGAGTGCCGAGAGAGATTAAAATTTAAAACTTGAATCACAGTGACCCATCTGTGGCAGTTGATGAAATTTTAGTGTCCTGTAGCGTTAAAGAGTAATGTTTTCCATTTTTTTTTTATTTTGTTAATTATTACGTTAATTAAACTTTTTACTTCGAAATACTCTCTTCAACACACGTATGACATTTGAATTGGCCCACTGCTGCAAAACTTTAAAAGTTAGAAAGCTATGGGATCCTTTGCAAATTTATGGGAAGATTTGCTTTCCTTTCGTTTTCTACAATAGTGTTGCTTCATCTTGTTACATATTGGAATTGATGTGTTCTTTATATAGTACACCCATTATAGTAATCTTTATATAGTAATTATTAGCTATTTTTTTATTTGAATTAAACTTTATTTGGTTGCAGACCATTGCCTAAGGTCATCGAAATTCGAAGAGTCCCATGTTAGATGATTAAGAATGAATTAGAAATTCAGTAATTTATTAAATGAGCTTTTTCTGACAATATGAGTTTCATGATATAAGTATCACTATTAGTTAATTTAATCAAAATGTTAGACAATATTTGATGAATATAAACATGAATTATTTATTAATTAACCGTTGTGGTGGCAGAGTGGTTATCGCTCTTAGATACTGATTAAAGGGATTCGGGTGAAGTATGGATGTTTCTTGCCTGCTCCTCTCAGGTCTTTTCTACAGCTAATAAACTGTTTTTTTTTTATGGCAAGCTGCTAAAGGACTGCTTTTTTTATGTGGATAACAAAATGCATTGTCACCATAATTTGATAATGCAGTTAAAGTAACTAGTGGATTGATGTTATAGTAGTACTCGTGAGTTAGGAAATTTATTTTCGTTTTCTGCAATTGTGTTGCTTCATCTTATTACATACTGTAATTGATGTTATTTTTATATGGTATACCCAGTACTGGACTAACCTTAATTCTATATCACCCGATTTTTTTTTTTTTAAATGTGCTGATTTTCGATTCACACAATGGTTCTTGGTTTAACACTTTTTCGATGGCCTTGACGGGAGGTTACCATCTGTCTCCCATCATACACAGTGTGTACCTTGCCCCAACCTTCTCTGAACGCTCGGGGTCTTTGTGACCTGGCCATTTAGCACGTTGTGTGCAAAAAATGCCGTTCAGAGGTATACAACCCAACCGAAATCTATCAGCTTGGTTGCTTTCCTAGTCTCACCCATCTGACCAATTCTTGTTCATAATTTCAGCACTTCCAACACAATTTTCTTATGCAAATTAGTGTGTTAAAACAGCTATGAAATGTAATATATTTTGAACAACAGATGACATTTCAATTAGTCATTGCCGATGACGATGTACGCGTATAACTGTAAATTCACTCTTATTAGCAGGTCCGGATTTACATCTCAAAGACACAAAGAGCGCTTCTTTTTTTACGGCCCTTTTTTGTTTTTTCACTTTTACAACTATGATCGTAGGAAATAATGCAATCGAAATAGATGTGTGAACTTTAAAGATTAAAGTTATACAATTTTGTTACCAAACCGTCCCATGGCCGAGTGGTTAGCGCGCTTGGCTACTGATCTACGGGACCTGGGTTCGTATTGTTTTTCTGCTGAGGTCCTACCATCCTCTCAGATCTTTTACTTTGGCATATAAACTGACAGGCTCCTGTCAGACCTCTGTGGCAAGCAGCTGCTTGAGGTAGTATTTTTTTTATTTATACTGTAAAAACCTAATAAATTAACATTATAAGCATATAATATTAGCATATAATTTTTAATATTCAATAACATTCAAAATATTATTCATTTTCAAAATCTTTTGGTGCTTTATTTCTGATGTAGTAATGAGAAATTACTGCAAATTATTAAAGTACAGAGACACTGCTACACTTTATTTTAGCAAACTGCTTTTTATTCTGTTTTAATTAACTTTTATATATTAATTCAATTTCTTCTTAACTTTCAAATAAGCCTTTTACAGGAAAACGTTACAGAAATAATTTGAAAATCTTAAAAATCCCCCAAATATCGCGTTTGAGAAATATTTGTGCAATATTAAAAGAGTCCTGGAAACTAAAACATTTAAACAACATTGTTGCTAGACGTAATAATTTCTCTAAAGTTATAACAAAGCGTTGATTAAAATAAATTTCATTTTAGAAGCTTGTGTAACTTCGTAAGTTTTAATCAATTTCGAGTGTTTAGAATGAGCATAACAGCAGCGTCTGCTCTCAGATATTTCACGTTCAATAACTGTTTAAATACTAAATTGATATTGCTTAATATTGAGCGATTGATATATCTGAGATCTGTAATATACTTCCTGTGGCATTTTTCTGTAAAAGTTTATTTTAAAGATATTTATTTTAAAAATGTAGTTTTGTCTTCACATAATATGCAAGTGTTCCAGTATGTATGATAATATTATGTATATTCTCACAATCCATAACCTATAATAGTTCAGTTTCGATTGTCAGGAGAGAGAGCGCGTTCTTATTGTAAGGAGAGAGCGCTTTCTTATTGTAAGGAGAGAGGGCTTTCTTATTATAAGGAGAGAAAGCTTTCTTATTGTAAAAAGAGAGAGCTTTCTTATTGTAAGGAGAGAGGGCTTTCTTATTATAAGGAGAGAAAGCTTTCTTATTGTAAAAAGAGAGAGCTTTCTTATTGTAAGGAGATAGAGCTTTCTTTTTCCTTTTAAGAATTTAAAAGGACATGCATTATTTCGTTGCTACCTAAATAAATAAATTTAACACTTGAATGCTAGCTCCTCTGTTACGTTGGTGCCCCTAGATAACTGACTAACATTCCTTATGGAAAATCCTGCCTTGCTTATTGGTTAAAGATTTTAACTTGTCACGTGTCGAATAGGAAAGCTTGGAAACATAGAGTTAGTCATAATGTATCGAAATCTTGAAAAAGAAACCGAATTTTTTTTTTATCAAAACCCGGGTCTCCCTGCAATAGCCGCGTCTCTGAAAAAGGTGCCAGGCCCCCCTGCCAATAGGTGCTTCCTGTGATTGGCTATTATCAAAAACTGATATCCGACTAACACGATTTCACCTTATTAGAATATTTTGAGGAACGCATCTATCGTGTTTATCTGGAATGAGTGCAGTTATCAGTAGTATTTGCACTATTTGAATTTAGATATATGACTCCAGATATACTCCATGTTTATTTATTAAAGCTGAAATATTCAACAAGAGCACCGCTTGGTCCGAAAACAGTTATTCCGAATAAGTGGCTGAAACAGAATTAATCGTTATAGATATAATTTACTTTGCATTTTAGCAAACTGTTTTTTTTATCCTGCTTTAATTAACTTTTAAATATTAATTACTTTAACTGTAAAAATCTGCTGTTTATTATTCCTGCATTACATTTGAAATGCTGAAACAATAACTTTATATTGTTCCAAACCACATTGTAAACAAATTTGATTGAGATCTTTACTTTTATTCAGTCTTATTTTTTCGAAAATATCATTTAATAAGTAACAGACCTTCCAATTTAATTCATCTTAGTATGTGGCTGTATGTATTTTAATATTCTATGAATACACTTCTCTGAAATGTTGCAGTAACTGCCGGTTTTTTAATTATATAAAGAAATCTGATATTTTCCTGTTTTATAACTCAGAGGTTAACAGCTGAATCCAGCCCGAATCTAGAACAGATAAAGTTGGGGAGTGGGCGCAATATGTACGCGAACGATATTCCGGTATAACATTTTTTTATGTTTTAAGAATCTTCAAAAATGTTTTGGAAAAATAAGTGTAATATATGTGTTTAATTTTTTTTTGCCTCCGTTCCATTTATTAGCCTTAAAGGGAAGGGACATTGCTTCTCCCCAGATCTACCCCTGGCTAGAGCCAATATTATTTTAAACTATTTCCAATAATCACCTTCACATGTTATATTATGTCGTCAGATATCCGAAACTCTGTTTCATTTCAATGAGTATTTTAAGATCCATTGATATTTGCCTTTCTTCATCATTTCGGTTTTAATTAAACTTAAAATTGCGTATTATAATTATCGTACGATCTCACGAACACCTCACTATGCATAATGAATGTCAACATATTACAGCTTTTGTACGCACATCGAAGACCTTAAACAATAAGCACTATGGCTGTTTACATTTCAACCGAGAGAATGGAATAGTATTACATTAGGCAAATTTTATCCGGATTGTTGTGACACTGCCTAGTGTCCAGCGAATAACTCTTTTTGTTTTCACGTTACAATAATATTATCAAGCAATGACTTTGACTTCAATATTCTAAGCGTGTAATGTTGACCGAAAGGAATAATTCTTGACTGATTGCTTTGTTTTAATGAACTGTAAAACCATTTCGTAGAAGAAAATTTTCATCTTTTGGAATGATTGAGAATCTTCAGTATTATCGAAAATGATTTTGATGGTGTTTAATTCAGTCGCATGTTTTCCATTTATGCAAATAGTGTTAACGTTAGAAATGATAAAGATAAATATAACGGGGAAAATATTGATTTTAGGGGGAATTACAGTAGTAAAAGAAAGCCTAAGGTTATATATGTATATAAGACCTGAATTTACATTAGCATGATGCAAAGGACCCTCGATTCGTCCGACCAGACTATCTTTTTCTAGTCCTGAACTGTCTAATGTCGATGATCCCGGAGACCCGCTTTCGTGTTCTTCGTTGACAACATCGGCACACGACATGGTCAACGGCTGTTGTAACCTATTCGCGACAAGATCCGATAAGTGGTCTTCGTTTCCAATAGCATTTCCATCTCATTTATTAAAGTTACGATTTCAAATTACTGACTACATCTTTTCGAAACTGTTAATTTGTTCAATATTTAAAAATAATTTTTAATCGCTGATTAAATGGCTGAAATTATTTTGTCCCCAGATTAATACTATTACTACACATGGCTCAGCAAGGAGTACGATGTGTTAGATATATTCATTAACGGAGTCATCGTTAAATGTTACAATTTTCAGTCTAATGGCAACTTTAAACCACGGCGCCGGAAGATAAGTAGGGAGTCTTATTTTCAACGGCATCTCGTATTTAATGTGAAACTAGTGAAAACCATTTGCATTTTAAGCACAAATAATCTGTCTTATCAATGATAACAATCTATTAAACTAAATCTAGCTAACGTAGAGTTGTATTAAATAAATTTCCTTGTTTCTTTCATCGGTTAAGTGTAGAGAAACTGGATTCTTTTTCGTTTGCAAATGCACTAAATATTTTGCAATGGAAACTCTAGCAATGAATATCGACGATTTCCTTTCTCTGATAACTTATCCTTTGTGTGGTAATGGCGCAGTTTACAGTAATTTCTCCACGATTGCATTCTTTAGACTGTTGAATAAAAACCGCAGATTTTGCCTGTGTGTGATGATGTTGATTCAGTTGCCTTATCTCTTATATTTAATTCATTTTGATAAAGAGTCATAAAGGATAGAATCTTTTTTGGAACCCTTTTCACTCAGCAAGCGTGTATAGAACGTTTATGCTGCACTTTTTTTTTTTTCTCACTTGACTTCGTTCCTATTTTCTTACAGAGATCAAAGCGATAAGGCGAGGATTAGTGGCAGGGTTCGAAATGTGGAGAATGCTGGTGGACACCGTTCTCCTGGTTTCTGAGTTTTTTTTGTCTTTTATTTTATTTTTCAATCCCATATATTTAACGACAAGAACAGATTCACTCTATGCATGTCCCCTCCTTTATAATATTTTAGTCATAATCCCTGGGTATTTTAAACTTATTTTTATGTATTGCTTAACGTTGTCATGTTTACTAGGGTGTCTCTTTTCAACTGATTCTGGAGTATTTTACATAATTCTGAACACTCATTTCCACCCTTAGTTAGTGGTTAAAATTCCTAACACATTAACAATCGGAACACGAACTTGAGTACATCAGTTACTAGTCTAGCGAGCTACCGATTTAGCCAACCCTCGCCCATTTGTATGCAGAGGAAAAGGAGTCTTTTAAGCTGCCAAAATATGCGTTTTTTTATGATTGAGTTTTCGGAATATAATCGCATCAGCTGTTTGTCGTCTGTGAACGGAATATCGTATATACCAGCATCAGAAGTTTTAAGCTATCGACCTCTGGATAGGGTGAAATGATTCGAAATTTCACTTCATTGTTCCATATTGATCGATTTTCATATCCTTGAAATCCATTGTTTTTATAAGGTAAAACTTGATTCAAATGCAACACACCTGTAAACACAAAGCTGTAAATAATCAGCATAACCCAGAGAATATTACCGTATTTCTTCGATTCTAAGACGCCATCGATTGTAAGACGCACCTTAATTTCAGTACCACCAACAGAAAAAAAAGCTTTGATTCTAAGAAAAATAAAATAAAAAAAAACGCTAAAATATATCTAACAAACATTTTTATTATAATAGAATTAAATTTACTTACAAGAATAGTACCTATTTATCAGTAGGTACGTTATTCATCACTTCCTTCTGAATCAATATCAAAGTCTGATTCTTTCGAGCAGACTTTATCTTCATTATCCCACAATATATCGTCTTCTTATCCATCCAGAGCGTTGGTGATGCAAAAATTTTTAACTGAATGCTGTATTATTCTTTCTGGGATTAGCTTCCAAGCTGTTGATATACATTCCGCTAATTTTGATGCCGGCCTCGTTCTTAATTTTTCCGAAAGGTGTCAGCGGAAGGTTGTCACCTTTCGTCAACAGCCAGGCCAGAACTTCCTAGTTTTCGCTGAGTGAGCTCCACTATAATGAAATAACGGTCGCTTCACATTTGAAATGCGAGGGAAAACACATCCAGGCCACTTTATTTCTCCAATGGAATTGGAGAATGAAATAACGGCCAAACTTGGAGGCGGGGTTTCCGCGTAAAAACAAAACGTGTGGTGCCGTGTGCAAAGCGCGGAAATTTAGAAAAAAAAAACTGCGATTCTAAGACGCACCCCGTTTTTAGAGATGTTTATACGGGGGAAAAAGTGCGTCTTAGAATCGAAACAAATACGGTAATATAACATCCAAATTGCTGTTTCCATAAAAATCAATATAGAAATCTTAAACTTATTTAGTAATTTTGAAAAAAAAAAAACTACTAAATCTTTTTTCTTATCTGTTTAGCAAATGTGTAAAGTGAAATATAAAATATGGAAACATTTAAATAATTTTAGAACTGTGAAAAGTATGGAATAATGATGAAGGCTCAGTGTAAGAAATCCATAATTGTCAATGTCCATTTTTTGACCCCATGAATAACGCGATTCATCAAAACAATTATTTCGTTTAGTTAAGTAAATAAAATTAATGAATAATTAAATACAATTACTAAATGAATTCTATATGAATACATATACCTGTATGCATATGTACACACATATATTACGCCGCACACGCAAGGCAAGTCGACCCGTTGTTCGTCGTTTCGTTGTTAGTAGCGGTAATTGAACAACATAATCCCGAGGAACAAGAAATTACTGTGTTATCGTTTTTGCTAAATACTACTCATTCGTCGAAAGTTTAGTTCAGAGAATTTTATTTCCCTCCCGAATTAAGACCAGATGAAGATAATAATATTATAAAGGGAGGGAAGGGGAAGGTAGTGATAAATTGGGCAGGAATAAACCAGAACGCTGTTCCAATAAGTTTTTCTAAAACATATTACCGCCTAATAATGAAATGTAACTTTTTACCCTCCATTCAAAACAAATATCTGCAACATATATGGTTTTACCATTTCTTTTTTCTTTATATTTGTACCGTAACGGTGGTTAAAACTAAATATGGGGGATGATACTTTGAAGAGCCAAAAAATTATGAGCACCTGTCAAATATGATGTTGGTTCTCCACGTGCCGCTAAAACAGTTCATACCTGGCGAGGCATGGTCGCTACAAGATTTCTAAAGGTGTCTTGTGGTATCTGGTATTAACAAGTTACCAGCAGATTCTTTAACTCTTGTAAGTTACGTGGTTGAGCCGCCACATATCGGATATGCTGTTCCAACACAAACCACAGATGCTCGATTGGATTGATGTCTAGGGAATTTGGATGCCATTGGAATACCTGGAAGCCTTGCTCATGTTCCGCGAACCATTCTCCAACAATCCGGGCAGTGCAGCATGGCGTATTATCCTGCTAAAAAAGGCACTACTAGAGGGAAATACCGTTGCCGTGAAAGGATGTACCTGGTCTGCAATGATGTTTAGATAGATGGCAGACGTCATAGTTTCCTGAACATGAATGAGTGAACCCAGGATTTTTAGCAGAACATTGCCCAAAGTCTTACACTTCCTCCACCGGCTTGTTTTCGTTCCATGGTGCATCCTGGTGCCAACACTTTCCCGGTAAACGACCACACGTACCCAACCATCTAAATGGTGCAACAGGAAACGAGAATCGTAGGATAAGACGACATTCTTACAATCATTCAAGGTTTAATTTTGATGTTCGTTTGCCCATTGTAGGCGCTTTCGACGGTGAACTGAGGTTAACATGGGAACTCGGAGTGGGCTGCGATTACGCAGCGCCATTTTAATCAGGGTTTGATGTACTGTGTGTTGTGACACATTACTCGCGTCACCAGCATTCAAATTACGGGCGAGTTGCGCCACAGTATGCCATCTGTGGGCTCGTACCATATGGGATAGTTTTCGCTCACCTCTACCATCGATGAGCCATGATGGCGCTTTCGACGGTGAACTGAGGTTAACATGGCCACTCGGAGTGGCCTGCGATTACGCAGCGCCATTTTCAGCAGGGTTCGATGTACTGTGTGTTGTGACACATTACTCGCGTCACCAGCATTCAAATTACGGGCGAGTTGCGCCACAGTATCCCATCTGTGGGCTCGTACCATATGGGATAGTCTTCGCTCACCTCTAGCATCGATGAGCCATGATGGCGCTTTCGACGGTGAACTGAGGTTAACATGGGCACTCGGAGCAGCCTGCTCCTATGCAGACCCATCCGACTTACGTGCCAACAGAAATGCCAACAGAATTGCCATGGCATCCAAATTCTCCAGACATCAATCCAATCAAGTATCTGTGGTTTGTGTTGGAACAGCATATCCGATCTGCGGCGGCTCAAATACGTAACTTACAAGAGTTAAAAATCTGCTGGTAACTTGTTGGTACCAGATACCACAAGACACCTTTAGAAATCTTATAGCGTCCATGCCTCGCCGGGTATGAACTATTTCAGCGGCACGTGGAGAACCAACATCACATTTGACAGGTGCTCATAATTTGTTGGCTCTTCAGTGTATCATTATCATGCTACGTTTTTAACCTGTAATAAGTTTAAAAAGATCTTATTTGATGATAATTTCAAATATATTTTCCGGGAATGATCTCGGACTACCTTTCCTACTTGAACCCCACTGACTACCCAAAAGATCGCCGAAAATAGAGCAAATATTATAGAGAGGAATTCTAGCAAATAGTGTGTTAAAGGAACGACAAATTCTAGTATGTCTCGGGCGGCAAAATATCTGGAGACGTCGCTGCCCCCATATTTAATTTTAACAACCGTTACGATACAAATATAAGGAAAAAAGAAATGGTAAAACCATATATGTTGCTGATATTTGTTTTGAATGGAGGGTAAAAACTTAAATTTGATCGTTCGGCGGTGATATGTTTTAGAAAAACTTACTTTAGGCCCAAACGTTGCCGCCGGTTCGTGGGTTTTTCCCTCCTCGGACCACCTTTTGAAGGTACAGTCGCTCAAACAAATATCCGAACACTATGGTTAATTCCAGAATTCAGAAAAAAATATCTGGCAACGACTTTTTTTTATAAATTAGTGATCTGACAACCTTCGTGTACGTACACCAAGGTTGCCAGATCACTAATTTCTAAAAAAGTCGTTGCCAGATATTTTTGGTGAATTCTGGAATTAACCATAGTGTTTGGATGTTTTTTGAGTGACTGTACTAGCCACTGCTGACCATGAGCACCCCACAATCCTTATCGTCTCGGAAATGCTCTGACCCAGTCATCTGGCCATTACAATTTGACCTTTATCAAACTCACTATAATCCGCTGCCTTTCCCATCTGAAGAACAAGAATAACAGTGATTAACAGAGCTTAGTATCAGGTGTTATTTATACCGTTTCATTACTTTCACACGCGCCGTCGTTTACCTGCAGTTGCTTCGATTTGCGTAAAGTTGTTAAAAATATATTATTAAACTAGTAATACTTACGCCAAACGTTTTGGCGCGAAATGTTTCAATTAATTCAGTCCCATCTTTCCACCACTCCAGTTACAAATTCAGCAAAAAATTTGGCGCCAAACGTACGTCGACTGATAACTTCATTCTCAGCTTAGAACTTCAGCCACATGGCAAGCGACGGCAGCGCCCTAGAAATCGCGGACGCCTTTCGAGGGATTCACTCCCGACCCACGGTAGCTAGGAACCCCATCCGTCACACCAAGGTCAGAACTAAGCGAGACTACCGCACCAAATTCGGGAGCGATCGCTCAAGCAGCCGGAGAACCACCCAGAAATTGCCAATTTCTGTCACCGATTATGTTACACGTGCCTGCCCTCCCATCTCTACGGGATTTATGGCTAATATATAATACGATATTCATCTGTGTTCCGCTTTGAAATGTGCATGTTCATTGGTTTTTCTCTAGTTCATATAGAGAAACTTAAAAATTGTAAAATGACAAAGAAATTTGCGGCATATTTTCATTTATTTATTTTTACACTATTTTTAAGGTTTCATTTATGTGATTTCAGGGTTAGTTTTAAAATATACTTGAAATTAACCTCAAATATAATTTTTTAAAATTATTTCATGTTAAAAGCATAACAACGATATTTAGCTGAAAGTAACTGGCTGACTTTGTGTGGGATTCGAACTCACGTCTCCCCCAAAGAGAGAATGCTATGGGGTCATAATCGCCAGACTCCCAGAGACTGATCGTTTAATTCAATATTGTGACATGTAAGCGTTTCCAGAGTTTATCCCCGATGTAAATGGAGTCAGTGGCTGATCACAAACCTGTGGGAACGCATATATGCCACTTTCTTGAAGGAACTGGTTACTATCTGGTGGTTTAGCGGTTATGACGCCTAGCATCATTCTACGAAACACGTGTTGTGGTTGCTCTTCAGGGCAACAAATTTTTTTCCCCGATTATTTCAAGTGTTTCTTGTCTACAGGGCATTTTCCTCTGATACGTTGTTTCTGATTTATTACTAATTAGCAAATTTACCCATTATTAGTCGGGTCTGAAACTCTTCGGAATATAGAGTCAATTACACTCACCACATCAAAAGATTTCATTTGGCATAAAAATCTTACGATTAATCCCCTCCAGTTTAATTTTCTCTCTCTCTTTTAGGTAAAGAAAGAAATAGACATATTTCGAAGTACCGTATGATATTCCCCACTTTAGAAATTTCTAACACAAAAAAAACGGAATTGCCTCGCTCAGATAAACGAACTTTTCAAATTATTTCGTACCCACCAGAGTCCCTCGGATATAATTTGTCACCCATATGTAACTTTATAGAAAAATGAAATTAAATATGGTCTTAGTTGCCTAAAAATGTATAGGTACTATGAAAATATATTATTCAAAGCATTTATTACTTAACATTTTAAAACTTTATTAATTAACATATGAGATATGCGTTTATTAACTTTTACATATTTTCAAATTAAGTTAATGATTTTAATTTCCGATATGAGTTATTAGTTTTTCAAGCTTTACTTTCAACAAAGAATCTCGCGTGTCGCTCATGATTAAGTAGAATGAGTTCAATTTCCACAGAAATGCTCATGCTCTTTATACAACAAACTGAACAATGAGGGGCGGGGGTGGCTCAGTCGGTAGCGCGCCAAGCTCGTAATCTGTAGTTCCCAGGTTCGAGTCCCAGCTGGGTCAGCGTTGAGATTTATCTCCGAAAAAAATTCCCCGCCCTGCCCACGGTCAGTAGGGGACACCGATGGGCTTGGAAAGGCCGCCGTCCGTCGAATGGGACGATCTCCGTGTGCAGGAGACCCATACCCTGTGCACGTTAAAGGACACGCTGGATGGCCTTGACGGGAGGCTACCATCTGTCTCCCAACAGCTGTTCCAGTGGGTCCCCTCCCCCAACCTTCTCTGAGCCTTCGGGGTCCATGTGACCTGGCCATTTAGCCCATGATGTGCAAAAAAGTGCCGCTCAGAGGTAAAACAACCCAACAACAGAACAATGACTTTATCATATGAAAGCAGAAAGAGATTAATTCATTCCTCCTTTCAACTTTATTGGTGGCAACAGCTGCTTTGAATAACTTTCAACCGTTAATGTTAAGTCTACGGGGATTTTGAGAAATTCAAATCTGTTCAGCCCAATTTTGGTAGACCTCAGAGAGTTCAGACATAGCCTATTTCCTTCCCCTGGGTGAAGGGAACATTCATGCAAAGGTTGATGAATTCAATAAATTGCATTTATTATTAATAATTCCAACAAAAGTATTATAAAATATTCATCTGTGTTCTGCTTTGAAATGTTCATATTCATTGGCTTTTTATCTAATTCATTTGGAGAAACTTAAAAATTATAAAATGACAAGGAATTTTGCGGCATATTTATCTTTACACTTTTTCCGCCTTAATAACACTTTTTTTTTAAATTATCGTCTCAAGCAGCTGCTTGCCACAAAGATCTGACAGGAGCCTGTCAGTTTAATACGCCATAGTAGAAGGTCTGTGAGGATGACGGGACCAAAGCAGAAAAACAACACACAAACATCCATACTTTACCCGGGGCTCGAACCCAGGTCCTTTAAGATCAGTAGCCAAACACGCTATCACTCGGACATGGGACAGCCTAATAACGTTAATATTTTAAAATTAACCTGAAGTCAGTGCCTCATGAGCTCGCTACACAAGCCGGATGATGGAGGTATTTAACGTTCCTTTTCTCGCGTGCCTTAGATCCAACCCTATATCAAAACATATCCTTGCATGTCACTGAGAGAAAACTTGAAAAGAATGCTTCCAGTGGTTCTCAACCTTTTATGCTTCACGTACCCCCTAGAAATGTGTATGTAACTGGCGTACCCCTTGTATAGATAGATAAACCTATAGTTATAGTATAGCAATGGGAATAAAATAAAACATGTATATCAGTGGTTCTCAACCTTTTATGCTTCGCGTACCCCCTGGAAATGTGTTGTAACTGGCGTACCCCTTGTATAGATAGATAAAACTATAGTTATAGTATAACAATGGGAATAAAATAAAACATATATATCAGTGGTTCTCAACCTTTTATGCTTCATGTACCCCCTAGAAATGTGTATGTAACTGGCGTACCCCTTGTATAGATAGATAAAACTATAGTTATAGTATAGCAATGGGAATAAAATAAAACATATATATCAGTGGTTCTCAACCTTTTATGCTTTATGTACCCCCTGGAAATGTGTATGTAACTGGCGTACCCCTTGTATAGATAGATAAAACTATAGTTATAGTATAGCAATGGGAATAAAATAAAACATATATATCAGTGGTTCTCAACCTTTTATGCTTTATGTACCCCCTGGAAATGTGTATGTAACTGGCGTACCCCTTGTATAGATAGATAAAACTATAGTTATAGTATAGCAATGGGAATAAAATAAAACATATATATCAGTGGTTCTCAACCTTTTATGCTTCACGTACCCCCTGGAAATGTGTATGTAACTGGCGTACCCCTTGTATAGATAGAAAAAACTATAGTTATAGCATAACAATGGGAATAATATAAAACATATATATCAGTGGTTCTCAACCTTTTATGCTTCACGTACCCCCTGGAAATGTGTATGTAACTGGCGTACCCCTTGTATAGATAGATAAAACTATAGTTATAGTATAGCAATGGGAATAAAATAAAACATATATATCAGTGGTTCTCAACCTTTTATGCTTCACGAACCCCCTGGAAATGTGTATGTAACTGGCGTACCCCTTGTATAGATAGATAAAACTATAGTTATAGCATAACAATGGGAATAATATAAAACATATACATCAGTGGTTCTCAACCACGTACCCCCTGGAAATGTGTATGTAACTGGCGTACCCCTTGTATAGATAGATAAAACTATAGCTATAGTATAACAATGGGAATAAAATAAAACATATATATCAGTGGTTCTCAACCTTTTATGCTTCACGTACCTCCTGGAAATGTGTATGTAACTGGCGTACCCCTTGTATAGATAGATAAAACTATAGTTATAGTATAGCAATGGGAATAAAATAAAACATATATATCAGTGGTTCTCAACCTTTTATGCTTCACGAACCCCCTGGAAATGTGTATGTAACTGGCGTACCCCTTGTATAGATAGATAAAACTACAGCTATAGTATAACAATGGGAATAAAATAAAACATATATATCAGTGGTTCTCAACCTTTTATGCTTCACGTACCCCCTGGAAATGTGTATGTAACTGGCGTACCCCTTGTATAGATAGATAAAACTATAGTTATAGTATAACAATGGGAATAAAATAAAACATATGTATCAGTGGTTCTCAACCTTTTATGCTTCACGTACCCCCTGGAAATGTGTATGTAACTGGCGTACCCCTTGTATAGATAGATAAAACTATAGTTATAGTATAACAATGGGAATAAAATAAAACATATGTATCAGTGGTTCTCAACCTTTTATGCTTCACGTACCCCCTGGAAATGTGTATGTAACTGGCGTACCCCTTGTATAGATAGATAAAACTATAGTTATAGTATAACAATGGGAATAAAATAAAACATATATATCAGTGGTTCTCAACCTTTTATGCTTCACGTACCCCCTGGAAATGTGTATGTAACTGGCGTACCCCTTGTATAGATAGATAAAACTATAGTTATAGTATAACAATGGAATAAAATAAAACATATGTATCAGTGGTTCTCAACCTTTTATGCTTCACGTATCCCCTGGAAATGTGTATGTAACTGGCGTACCCCTTGTATAGATAGATAAAACTATAGTTATAGTATAGCAATGGGAATAAAATAAAACACACATATATGTATACACGTTAAATTTTGTGTTCATAAATTACATATTTTGAGATAATCTCTCACGGCGTACCAAAAACATTTTACCGCGCATCCCATGTTGAGAACCCCTACTTTACATTCCTATTTTTGTGGCAGAAATATCAAACTGGTTATAGATGGAAGGAGAAAATTAATCAAAATATATTTTGATCTAGAACATTCGACTGATAACTTCATTCGCAGCTTAGAACTTCAGTCACATGGCAAGCGACGGCAGCACCCTAGAAATCGCGGACGCCTTTCGAGGGATTCACTCTCGACCCACGGTAGCTAGGAACCCCATCCGTCACACCAAGGAGGTCAGAACTAAGCGCGACTACCGCACCAAATTCTCTCAGCTTCCGCACCAAATCTCTGGAGCGATCGCTCAAGCAGCCGCATAACCACCGAGAATTTTGGGAAACAGTGTTTCCCAAACTTTTTTTGCTCATCTTTTGATCACCAGATTTCAAATATATGGCATATTTAGTCTAGGAAAAAAAAATTATATACTAAATAGATCGTCCGCAATATTTCTTGAAAGATCTGTTATATTCAACGTTTTCCACCATTAATAGGCAATGCTGAAATTTTCGGGAGATTCAGAAAATGTGAATCTTAATATTTCATCAACACCTATGCAACCCAAATGCAAATTTCAATTTAGTTTTTAAAAAAATCAAAAGTTAAATGTTTAGAGACACATCACAAAGTGTGGAAACAAGAGTTCGTTTCTTAAAAAATACAGAGCTTCGGATTAATAATAATATGCATCATGTTTTAGAACGCATACCTGTTTTTTAGGCCTTGTAACTGTATTAATGTTTATCCTGCAATGAGAGAAGTTTAGCAGTAAACAATACTGTAGAGTGTATTTGTGCAGACTGATTAGTGAACGTGAATACTGAGGTAGTGGACCATTCTTTGGTTATGTGTTTATATCCTATAAGACGAAACCGCATGTATTTGTAGAGAGTAAGAAGTATCACATGCAGTTTCACACTCCATGATTTTAATGAATGAAAAACTGCATGTGCTTGTGTATCTTTATGTTACATGAGAAATCAGAGCACGATCAGATACAAGCTTCAAAGTTATCCCTGTCGTTTCCTTCCTCCATATAAAAAATATAAGCTTCTGACATGTTGTTTGACCCACATTACAGCTGTATGGAATAATGAATAATATCATGTTATTTGTGTAGCGCCGAATATAGGAGAATATACATATTTCTGTTGAAGTAGAATCTGTCAAAGAAGGATCCTGATTTTCAGAAATTTTGAAAGTTGCATTTTTTATACATAATCTTTCCCATGGTGGAAATCTTGAGAGAGTGAAATAAATTTCAGTTTTCAGGAATATTTGGAAATTTCTACCCAAACGTTTTCCCAGTGGTAGGCGGAAAAAATATTTTAAAGGAAGCATGCAATTTTATAACAATCGTTATTTAATTATGTTTTTCCTTTTCCCGTGTGATAAGTAAAAATGAATATAAATAACAAACAACTGAATTTTTAATGAATTTAATAAGCATCATAATTCTAATCTAATGTTTTTTCATATTACGCGAAAAAAGGAACCTTGTCACAACTGAAAAGTTTGCCTCTTAGATTTCAGTTCTGTATTCTACTTTGAATTTTTTCACTTTATATGTTTTTCACTTTGAACTTTTGCTCCTTACTTTATTCCACTTCACTGTATTCTGCTTTGAACTTTTCCATTTTTTTCAAAATGTCAAAGTGGAACTGTATTCCACTTTGAACATTTTGCTTTATTGTATTCTACTTTGAACATTTTTCCTTATTTTATTCTAGTTTGAACATTTTGCTTTATTGTATTCTGCTGTGAACATTTTTTACTGTATTCTACTTTGAACATTTTTCTTTATTGTATCCCACTACGAACGTTTCCATCTCACCGTTTCCCATTTTGAACTTCATCTTTTGACTCTACTTTAGAGCCGAGAGTGACTCAATTTAGAGCGTAGAAGATTCGTAAATTTTTGTTCACATGCTGCAGTCTTTGCTTTGACTGCGTTAAGAATTTCTT
The DNA here is from genome assembly GCA_038380435.1 of Ryuthela nishihirai. Taxonomy (NCBI): domain Eukaryota; kingdom Metazoa; phylum Arthropoda; class Arachnida; order Araneae; family Heptathelidae; genus Ryuthela; species Ryuthela nishihirai. Next base: position 31,664,339 of record JAWZYU010000011.1, on the reverse strand, counting down.
TGACAATCCTACAATCTGCGTTCATTGAGCAAGGGGAGACCACTAGGTTTCGAAACACCATAATTCGTTGGATAGATGGTTTTGATAGGAGGTTTCCACATCAAGCCGTTAGTATTATCACGGTTCCATATCATAGCCGTTATAGTATCCAGCTGCGTAGTGTATCCCATCCCTCTACATAGTGCTTTTTTTGTCTTCGTAACCTGACCATTTAGCTCAATGAGTACTACAAATGACTTTAGAAGTAAAAGAACTAAATCCCTTTATTTTACTTTTTTATATTTCAATTTAAATCATTAAAATATTTGTAGCATCTTGGAACAGTTTTAGATATAACCAATAAATATAGACAAGAAATTTTGCATTTAATATTATTCTTGGTTATAATAAATCCTTTCTTGAAATATCATTTCAGATTTTATTAATTTTCAATTAATAACTTACATTATAATTCTTAAGTGTACGATAATATTCGTTACTTGGTTAGTTGAGAGCGTTTGATTGTAAAGTGATGTAACTTACAATTTCTTACTATTTTTTCTTCAAATGAAAACTATGTCACTAGTTCCCTTGTATTATATTATACTGGTGGGATATCATAAATGCAATTTAATAGATTTTTATCTGTTAACTGGAGATATATGTAGTACTCAACTTTAAATTTTATATATATATTTTTTTCAATCAGAAGTGAGTTAACGCACTGTTGCATTCAAGTCCATAATTCTTTCCTTTTCATTGGTAACAACGATAGAAATATTTTAAAAACAAATATTTCCTTGATTTTGAATTATTTAAATGATTTTCACTTTTTCGTTTAAACTTTAAAGCAGTTCTGTTCAAAACAAATCCCCTCAGTGGTTTAATGCATCATATCTTAAGATGCGATATTTCCTTAAAAATCCTGGATAGTGGCGTGATAAAACACATTAGACAGAATTTATGGATGAAATAATTTCCTCGCAGACCGAACCACCGTTCGATACATGTCTTGAGGCTCAACAACACACACGCATATGCCGGCAGACTTTTGAAACTTCATAACGAGATTTGCAAAATGTAGGGTGAAATGAACGGGTAAGGAAAGAGTGGTAGGATGAATGGATGAGGCTGATGCAACATGCCAAACCCACTCAGAGCTCTAATGAGTAGACTCGGCTGCTACACAGCGATGCTCCGCTCTGAGGATGGTGAGAGAATGTGCGGAAAACTGAAACCGGGCAACGTCAATACTACTTGGCTGTGTGATTGCCACTTCCATTTATCCATAGTCGATAGCGTGTTTGTATCATTAGGATTAATTATCGCAATCCATTAAGTACTGTGCTTTGACGTCAGAGGTAGCGCTCTTGGTGTACCGGCTGTACGACGTCTGCGCTTCTATTCTGCCGTTAAACACCCGAGGCTTAACCATCATACGTTCCCCCAATGGATCTATACCCCTAAAGACGTGCATATTTCATCAGAAACGGAGTACAGAGAGGAATGCTGACCCGACAAATTTTCAATAACCGTTTCATACCAGCACACCGCAGTCCTGCCATCATGGCGTCCAGAGCAGTTATTATCCGTCCAGGCACAAGCTCGTTCATCACCCCTGACAGGTTGAAAGGACTCTGAGAGCTTTGATTACCTTGACCTGACCACGGCTGCATGCATGCACTCATCCGGATGCCCACCGCAGCGTTTCCAAGGACGGCCGAACTCAAGTCGCTTCTTGATTTATTGACAGCGATCGTCGCTAGACTGTGATGTGGGGCATTGGGAGGATCCTTCGGTGTGTCGAGAGGTGTGTTGGTATCTCTCTTCCCTCCTCACTCTCTCATTCTTTATAGTTTTGAACTTCTTCCTTTTCTCCTCCTCATCTTTTCCAGACACTTTCTTTTTACCTCGTTTATCTCCAACATTTTCCTTTTTTTTCATATAACTCTCTTCAGACTGTCTCTACCTTTTCAATGACTATCTTTGAATCTCCGCTCCTTTTCTTTCCCCTCTCTAAAATTATGAGCATTTTTAAAGGAAACATTTTAAATTAGCTCTCGCTATCATCTATTATTTTATGAAACTTTCAGTTCGATCCATTCTGTTTATAGATTTTTAACACTTTTTAAGAAACAACTACGTTTTTTCACTTGTTTGTCCATCTATAGACATTCAACTTTATTTCAAGAGGAAAATGAAAACTTTTAACAAACTATTATAATTTTCATTTTCCTAATCTTCATTAGTTTAAAGTTTTACCGTTAAGGATTGAAAATGGAATTTATGTTTATGCTAGAAATTTGATATTTTGGTGATAGAATTTCGTGTTTAAAGGGTTTACCTTGACAACCACGACTTATCTTCCTTCTTGAGAATAATGGGTGGGATTATAATAAATCCTTTCTTGAATTATGATTTTTAGATTTTATTAGTTTTTAATTAATAGCTTACATTGTAATTCTTAAGTACGATAATGTTCATTAATTAAGTTATAATTTTCACTTTGAAAACGAGCATTTCATATTCGCTAAAGACGATTGGAATTCTAGTTTTTTTTTTTGTCTTCTTTCATTTCAGGTTTTCATGTTGCTTATGCTCAGCTTTGAAATTTTCCGTTTTTTGTTTTTTGAATTTAGGTTGTTTTTTCGTCCAGCGAGTTAAAAACCAATGTTTCCATTATTGTTTTTTGTGTTTTCAGTGCTTCTCATTCCCAGAATTTTTGAGCAGAAATTTCCCAGGTGAAACGTAATATAAAATATACGTAATTATACTTAGTTAGTAAAACTTTGGTAGTTATTAAAATTGCTTTTAATACGCATATTATCATGCAATTAATATATTGACTGCTAAAATACCGTGTAAACTAAATGTTTTTAAAAATGGAATCAATAATAAAAGCCCTTAATACATCTTTAATATTTTATTTGGCCATTCATTAGCATTTTCCTATTTGGACTAACAGAGCGTCAATTATAAGAACAGAATAACAATTACGGAAATACGATGTGGGGAAAAATAATTTCTTTTTTTAAAAAACGATAGCAAAATTTACTTTTAAGCACCTAGAGCAGTATTTTTCAACAGATGCGACCAGACGCATTTGTTTATCATGGCAATATCCTGCTCTGCTGTAACAAAAGAGGATACGATATGGAACTTGCCCTCCACATTCCAAAACACTGTACTAAGAGACAATATATTAATAGGCATTTTTTTCAGTAACTTTGAAACTAATCTTTTTAAGAAGAACTGTCCCTGGAGATAATTGATCTCAATCACACTTATTTAAATTATGATTTCCATAAATATTCGTTTAATGTTTGAAGGATTATGGAACTTGCAATATTTCACAGCCACGTTGAACGTCTAAGCGTTTGCCTGACATATTAAACACAAATAATAAATGCTATTATAAATCGTTATTGAAATAAATGGAATTTTAGAACTATGTGCATTCTTTGAGTTTTCGCCAATTTTGAAGAAAATGTTTGGGATGAACTTAGAGCAGTTTCTGTTGATTCTTTTTCCAGCTTCGATTATCTCTTAATATATTAAAAACATTATTTAAATTCGAGATTTAGAGTGATTTTGGTGAAATCTTTATCTCCAGTGACATTCTTCAGCAAAATATTTATTTTCTACCATAGAAAGATTTGCGTAAGGCTCTCATATAATAGTAAAGTGTCCCAATCTTTGGCAATGTAGTTATATATTAGTGTGACTATTATATTCGTAAAATGTCCTAATGATGTGACTGTATCCTTAATGGCATAATCATAGATTGCAAGGAGAAACATTTCGTTAATGATGAATACTATATTTTACGATATTCGTGAATGAAAGTAAAATATATCAATGTGTGATTTCCAAGAGGGGTAGTTAAAATCAAGGCTGTTCTCTGTGATGAGCAAACATGAATCAAAATGTTTTTCATGGTCATTTCCAGTTTCCAAAAGAGGGTCATAATCTCTTCCTCAACCTGTCAGCAGCCAAGAGTGTAGTGATAACAAATTTAACTCCCAATAACATCTGGTTCTGGAACGATGTATTGCCCTTTTGGTCTCTATCTGTAATTATTCTGGTTCAAAGAACCCTATTTATAATATTAAGCTCAAGAAACTGAAAATGATAAGTTCGATTAAATTCTATCTGCATAAGGGATGGGAAAGATACAGGCGGTAGCGCCCAGGGCTCACAATCTGGATCGAGCGTTTACGTGACCCCTGAATTCAGATTTCTCTCCGGATTGTTCTGCCTTCGGTGGCAAAGGGGATATTGATGTGTTTGCAAGCATTCATCCTTCGGATATAATAATAAGCCATAATCCGTCGGACATAACGTTAAGCCGTCGTCTAGTAAGTACCATGAGACCCAAATCCTATTCACATGAATGAACACGCTGAATGACATTGACTGCGTGACTATATGTCTCTAGAATGTTTCCAGCTCTTTTGATCGTATATTGCTCATTGTTTACAAAGGGAGCTTGTTCTGAGAGGTAAGCGAAGCTAATCTTGATATACTATTTCAGATTTTCGGAATCATGCAATCTATAGCAGTTTAACACGGAATACTATTATTAGGTAAAGATAAGTTGATTTGTATCAGTTTGATTTGTTCACAAAGAGAAACAAAGGTTGCTAACATACCGGACCTTATGGGTTCATAAGTTAGTTTTACAATAACTCGTTTATTAAAGCTTACCGACTATTGTTTAGTCGTCGAATGAATGGAGTAGATACAGTTAATTGAAGTAGACGTTAGTTTATCTATAATATATTACAGAGAGTTTGCGTGTCTGTGTGCCTGTTAGATCAACAATTCTCTCTAAACGGTAAGACCATCAAATTTAGAATACAGCTTCCTCTTATCAAAACTAAAAGTATTCTAGTTTTCGTCTTTTTACTCTTGGTTTTGTTTATTTTGATTTAATTTCGGCATTCCGCATAAAATGATACGAATATAATACGAGTATGTTAACACTAATATATATATATATACACACCGAAGAGCTTAAACATTATGACCAGCGCGTCTTTATGCAAATCGAAGCAACTGCAGGTAAACGACGGCGCGTGCGAAGGTTGTGAAACGCTGTAAATAACACCTGATACTGAGCTCTGTTAATCAGTGTTATTCATGTTCTTCAGATGGGAAAGGCATCGGACTTAGATGAGTTTGACAAAGGCCAAATTGTAATGGCTAGACGACTGAGTCAGAGCATTTCAGAGACGGCAAGGATTATGGGGTGCTCATGGTCAGCCGTGGTTAGTACCTTCAAAACGTGGTCTGAGGAGGGAAAACTCACGAACAGCTGGCAAGGTGTGGGCTAAGCATGGCTCATCGATGCCAGAAGTGAGCGAAGACTATCTCATATGGTACGAGCCAACAGATGGGATACTGTGGCGCAACTCGCCCGTAATTTGAATGCTGGTGACGGGAGTAATGTATCACAACACACAGTACATCGAACTTTGCTGAAAATGGGCTGCGAAACCGCAGGCTGCTCCGAGTTCACCGTCGAAAGCGCCTACAATGGGCACGTGAGCATCAAAATTGAACCTTGAATGATTGGGAGAAAGTCGTCTGATCCGATGAATCTCGTTTCCTGTTGCATCAAGTGGACGGCCGGGTACGTCTGATCATTTACCGGGGACGTTTTGGCACCTGGATGTACCATGGGACGAAAGCAAGCCGGTGGAGGAAGTGTAATGCTTTGGGCAATGTTCTGCTGGAAAATCCTGCGTCCAATCATTTATGTGCTATGATTATGTGCTATCATAAACTATGACGTCTACCACCTATCTAAACATCACTGCAGACCAGGTACATCCTTTCATGCAAAGGTGTTTCCTTCTGGTAATACCTTTTTTAGCAGTATAATGAGCCATGCCACACTGCCCGGATTGTTCGAGAATGGTTCGCGGAACATGGGGAAGGCTTCCAGGTATCGCCCTGGCCTCCAAATTCCCCAGACATCAATCCAATCGAGCATCTGTGGTTTGTGTTGGAACAGCATATCCGATATGTGGCGGCTCAACCACATAAATTACAAGAGTTAAAGTGTGTTGGTAACGTGTTGGTACCAGATACCACAAGACACTGTAGAAATCTTGTAGCGTCCATGCCTCTCCGGGTATGAGCTGTTTTGGCGGCACGTGTAAGACCAACATCATATTAGGCAGGTGGTCATAATGTTCAGGCTCCTCGGCGTGCACTCTATCAGAATGATGAGAATGTGCCAAATGAACAGCTTACATGCGCGTTACAGAAAAATGGAACATATCCATGTTATGTCAATGGGGAGACAAATTCTGAGCTCCGTCGTAGCTTTCTAAATAAGCTTTTTATGGAAATATGTGACTTAAGATAAATAAAAGTTCTAAATCAAATCAAAATCTTGATAAAAAAAATTCATCTGTTAATTAAATAGTTTAGAAAATTTAAACATTTAATAATGCAATATCGGTAAAAAGAAATTTATCTAAGAAGTTAATTAAAATTTAAATGATAAATATTATTTGTAACCATTTAGTAAAATACGAGTATATTAAAAGTATGTGTAAATAATTCTTGCATATCAATTTTTGGTAGGTTTCTTAAGACCATAGCTGCTGCTTTAATCTTTTAGATTCCCTAACTGTTGAAATATAACAATTTTTGTAAGCAAGGTGACATGATACGCGATTCTTTTTAGTTCTAGATGCTTTCACAGCATCGGTTTATGACGGACGGTTTGATTATGTAAATAATGTCTAGGCTAGAGGAAAGAATAATGACCAACTTTAAATAGTATTTAATGTAAAGTTGGTTTGGTTATTCTACTCATGCAAACCTATAGAATGACGAATAGAGTTATTATCACTGCTCTTAAAGGCTTGAGTACAAGGGTCATATTTATATATATAATGACGTAGATGGACAATGCCAAACTGGACCGTATTATTGTTAACCTGTAGTGGCCAGATGCAACAAATGTTACTGAAGGTTACGTGTCAGCAGAATTAATTTAGAGTCTAGTTGAACCAGCATAGTCTTTGGTTGCTTGTGTATGTCTATATAAAGTATGGAATAACTTAATCGAAATACCAGTGGAAGAGAAATGTCGGGGAAATATTGTCACAACTAAAGAATAAACTAATTTTGAAGAAATTGGAGAAAAAAGACTTCGTGGAATTTTACATAGATGCAAGCTTCTAAACTGGAACCACGTTAATCATAACTTCCCTTAACTCTATTTTCGTGTTTATAATGATTTAAAAACGGGATGATTGGTAAAAATAATGATTCAGGGAGAAAAACTTTAAAATCAAACATATTACTAGGGTAAATATGTGGAAAAACTGATTCGCTAATGAGTGGGATTCGAACTCACGTATCCCCGTTACTTGTCAGGTGCTGTAACCAATAAATTATTACTAGCTCTCTCATTCATCCACTTAGTTATTACTTTTATATATCATTGACCTTGTCACTCATAGCGCCGTCTATGATCAGGAAAGGCAACTAATCCAATATTGCTCAATACATAGATATTAAATGAGGAAGTCATTCACCCTGAAGCGTTATTAATGCAAGAATTGATAATAATAACACACATTACCTGTTGGCTGACAATTCAAGAAATAATTTTGTGGAAAAAATTATTTACTCATCAGCGACAGGTTAACAATAACAAGGTCCAATTTGCCATTGTCCGTCCACCTCATTTTATGTATAACCCTTGTACTCAAGCCTTAAGGAGTAGTGATGATAGTTCTATTCATCGTTAACCAACAATAGATGAAAAACTGTTTAAAGTCGCATCATTATTCTTTCCTCTAGCTTTGACATTATTTACATATTCAAACTATCTAATACGTAAGATGCTTTAAAAGCATCTAGGATCAAAATAATTAGGAATCATGTTATCTTGCTTATAATAGGTACTGAATGTATAACTCCACAATATCGTAATGATTTATTGCTATACCAATTATTGAATCAGTCTTTACCAACTTAGACACTACGCAGTGTTACTATAGAGAGACATCACAGAGATCGCAATCGGCGGGCTGTTCTGAAGACCAAAAAAGGGGCAACCCGCTACTAGGTAGGTGTACCTAATAAACTGGTATTTCAGTGAACAGTAGTATATTCTTCATTATTAAAAACTAACACACTTTTTACACTAGTTCCAATTTCGTACCAAGAAAACGTAATTAAAAAAAATCGTATAAATTTATCTAAAGGTGTCAGTTTTGTACAAACATTTTCCAGATCTGAAGACTCATTTTTCTTGAAAATTAATTCCCTTAGTCCCTGATATACTCCTCTGTTAGAGATACATTAAGTAAAGTAAGTTGGATAATTTCCCAAGGATATTCGATTTTTTAACACTCTTTGTCAAAACCGAAATTTTGGCAATTTACAAAAGGATGTTTCCTATAGATCAGATTTTTGTTCAACCTTTCAGATTGTTGTTGTAATAACACTAGATCTGCCAATAACTTATTTAAAGTTTTCTTATGCACTTAATACACTTTATCCACGATTTTTTTGCGTTATTTTACTTCTGAGCGGCACTTTTTTTGCACAAATTTGGCTAAACCCCAGGTTACAAGGACACGGAGGGCTCAGAGAAGGTTGGGAGAAGGGGACCCACTGGACAGCTGTTAGGAGAAAGATGGTTGCCTCACGTCAAAGCCATTCAGCGTGTTCAGGGTATGGTTTTCACCAGGGGCGTAGCCATGGTGGGATGGGGGGAGGCTCCCCCCCAAAGTAACTCGGAGTTGGCAAAATTCGATACGACTTCGTAAAATCCAGATGAGTTGTGAAAATTTGTAATTTTTTTGGGGAGGGGGGAAATTAAGGGGAGTTGTCAAAATCAAGGCAACATGGCAAATCTAAGGTAGTTTGGAAAATGGAGAGACGGCAAAATTTAGAGCAGTTGGCAAAATTCGAAGCCACTTAGTAAAATACAGGTGAGTTGGCAAAATCGGGACAAGTTGACAAAATCGTGGGGAGTTGGCAAAATTCAGGTGAGATGTAAAAATTAGGATTTTTTCTGTAAAATAATGGCGAGTTTGCAAAACTTAGGGAGTTGGCAAAAATCTAGGGAAAATTGGCAAAATTCAGGTGAGATGTAAAAATTAGGATTTTTTTTCTGTAAAATTATGGCGAGTTTGCAAAAGTTAGGGAGTTGGCAAAATTCGGAGTGACTTGGGAAAATCGTGAACAGTTGGCAAAATTCAGGTGAGATGTGAAAATTTGGATTTTTTTCGTAAAATTATGGCGAGTTAACAAAATCTAGGAGAGTTAGCAAAACTTAGGGAGTTAGCAAAATATAGGGACAGTTGCCAAAATTCGGAGTGACTTGTCAAAAATCGTGAAGAGTTGACAAAATTCAGGTGAGAAATAAAAATTGCAATCTTTTTTCTGTAAAATTATGGCGTGTTGGCAAAATCGAGGCAACTTCGCAATATCTAGGAGAGTTGGAAAATCTTGGGGGAATCGGCAAAATTCAGAGTGACTGCAAAAATCAGGTGTGACGTAAATTTGAGATTTTTTTTCTATAAAATTGTGGCGAGATGGCAAAATCTAGGGCAGTTGGCAAAATTCGAATCCACTTGGTAAAATACGGGCGATTTGTGAAAATTGGGATTGTTTTTGTGAAATTAAGAAGAGTTGACAAAAATCGAGAAAACTTGGCAAAATCTAGGGAAGTTGGCAAAACTGGAAGCCACTTGGCAGAGTACAGTGAGTTGTAAAAATTGGGATTGGTTTTGTGAAATTAAGGAGAGTTGGAAAAACCAAGAACTCTTGGCAAAATGTAGAGTAGTTGACAAAATTCGAATCCACTTGGTAAAATATAGCCGAGTTGTGAAAATTGTGATTTGTTTTGTGAAATTAAGGAGTATTAGACCAATTGAGGAAACTTAATAAAATGTAGGGCAGTTGGCAAAATTCTAATCCACTTGGAAAATACGGGCGAGTTGTGATAATTGGGATTGGATTTGTGAAATTCAGGATAGTTCAACATTTATCCACGTTATTTAAAGGAAGCATAATCAATATGGACCATCTTGTAGTTTATTATGTAGTTGGATTAAGAGATTCTACGTAGCATACAAGAGTTTCATTGCAAATTTTTAATACCAATATTAGGAGTAATAAATAGCATATACCCCGAAGCTGAACGCAGAGATAGAAAAATAAAGGGTTACTGATAACAGGAGTAATAACGTTTGCCATTTGGCGTAGCTTTAGCTTCATGTGGCTGTAAAAATCATGGCGTTCTGTGGGAGCGTAAAACTAATAAAGAAGATGTGTCTCATTGAAGGAAGCAAGAGCACTGGTTTTGAAAACCCTTCTTTCTGCTCTTGCTTATCCAGTAATGGCTTGCTGCGACGAAAATTCGAAGTGCATATGCTTCAGAATACAAAACAGAAATACCATTACTACATATTCGGTGCACGGTCTGCATTAATGGATTACAAAATGCCTCGCAAAACCCGAGGGGTAAAATATTCAAGGAGCTGCCCAACAGCGTTCAAAGATGTGTCTATGAAAAGGAAAGATTGTATTCTCGCACCCAGCATGCGTCTGCAGAAACAGATTGTAATCTCGTTTCTTTCCTATTATGCGAAAGAGTTCTCTTGCTACCTATTACAAAATCAAACTTTCGATCGCTACAAACGCAACATAACAGAGGTTTCTTTCTTAGATTTTTTTTTCTTTTTTGTTTTGCCCTCTCGTTTCCTATCTTGCTTACCTGGGAAAGCAAGCAGGTGTTCAAATAATATTTGAAATTAAGTTTCGCTTTTCTGTTTTTTCTTTGCTTTTCTAGCAAAACTTTGACAATGACAAATCACAAGACGTTTAGGTAAATCTTGAGCTCCAGAAAGGTTTTTGGTTTGGATTCATTCATCCATACACTTTCTGCCCCCCCTCCCCAGCCGTAACACACACATACAGTTTCTCTTGATCCAAAAGAGCATAACAAGTTTTTTCGCACTCCTACTCCTTTCCCAATCTCTCACAATCACCCCTTCTTCCACATACACATTTCTGGGACGCAGTTTGGAAGTACTGGGAAAGCATTAGATGAGCCATCACAGGGAATAATGGATGCCGCATTAAATGTATATCTCACACGTTGAGAGTACAATCGTATCAACAGAAAATAGCATCTGTGGTTTATGGGATTCCGCTTCGGAATCAAAGCTCAAGCAGTTGGATGTGTTTGCAAGGCTAGCGTAGATGCATTATGACGTGCATACACGAATACAAGAGACACACATGGTTACGCGGACTCCCATACACAAAGGACAGCGCACGTCGGGAACAACGCTGTCAATGATGGTAAAATGATGTCTGCGTTTCATGCAAAAGCGTATCATAAAGCTCGAAAAAAGCTATAAGGGCATCATCTGTTTGCATGCCAACCTTTAGCGCACCGTCAGCTGGCATATACAGAACATATTGGTCGTCATGTACGTGATAGCTTTACTTAACAATCTTTGCCACAGTTTGATGCAATGCAATTTCGATGGGAATGGGCTAGTCTGACGGTGGTTGTGAGCAAACTGATTTTTTCCCCTCTTCGTTCCCTTTCGATTCCAAAACTGTTTCTACATATGTCTGATATTAATATTCATTTCTGACACTTTCTATTGCCATCAAGGGTGTTCTGCATTCTTCTTCGTGATAAACTTTTATGAGATTCGTTTAGATTTCCACACAACGTAATATCATCTCCATGTCTCGACGGAATGGAAGCATGATTTTATGAAAGAAGGGAGAAATCTACTTTCTCTCTCTTTTGTTCTCCTGTCTCTGAAATGTAGATATCGAGATGATTTGCGAATTAATCTTAATTAGAAATGTGCATTTACTATTTTCACCTAAAAGAAAAAAAATCGTCGCTTAGCAAAGACCATAACGACAAATAGATATAATCTCAACGATTGCAAATGTCACATTAAGGTAATGTTAGGAGAGCCGATATTTTTCCAAACGCAATGGATAAAACTGTAAATTGGTGTATCTCTGAAAATACCTTTGTAAGAATGTGAATTTGTACGAATGTGAAGGGCAATTTTAATGCACGATGATTTTTATTTCCTATAGAAAATGACATTATTTTTTATGATAGAGACTGTAAAAAAGATTATAATGATTACCATTCTTATTACTTTTATCGTTTAGAATAAAACGGTGCTTTGAGCCGGACTAAGTTCGAGCTCTGTCGGGCTGGGGCCAGCTCGGGCTCAGAATAATTTAAAATTCAAACATTTCTTGAAATTGCGAGAACAAAATTAGTAAAAATGTTTAACGATTCAAACTTTTTCACCAATCTTTAGTAATTTGAAACAGCCAGTGTAGATTATTTTGTTTTATGTATTCTCTATTCAAAAAGGCTTTCGACTCTGTTGATCGTCATAATTTGTGGTTGAATGTGAGATCATATAGTATACCAGACATGTTAGTTAACATAATGAAAGCTCTCTATAATAACACTGAGTCGTGTGTGAGAGTTGGTAAGGCTTGTAGCAATTGGTTTAGCATTATTTCTGGTGTTCGACAAATATGCATTTTGTCTCCTTTCCTATTTAGCTAGGTTATTGATTATGTTATGCGAAATTCACTTCAAGGGAAAAATTTTGGCCTTAAATGGACTGGAGATACGAAAATTTCTGATTTATATTATGCTGATAATTTAACCCTTTTGGAAAATGATGTTGATGAGATGAACTCTTTCATTCGAGCTGTTGATGAGACTGGTAGTAGAGTAGGTTTGGTTATAAACAGAGAGAAAACTAAAGTGATGAAAATTGGTCAGGCAGGCTGTGATTCAGTTAATCTGAATGGTTGCAGTCTTGAGCAGGTGTCACAGTTTAATTATCTTTGGAGCTATGTAACAGATAATGGTGATGTGCGGCATGAGATTAACAGATTAATAGGGATTGCTGTCGGGAATTTTAAGAATCTATGGAGAGTGTGGAGAAATAGGGGTATACATTTAAAGACTAAAATTAGACTGTATAGTAGTTTGGTTCTTTCTAGGGTTAATTATGGTAGTGAAACTTGGACACTTTGTAAACAAGATAACAGGAAACTAGATGCTTTTGATTCCAGATGCTTACGCAGTATCTTGGGCATTAGGTGGTTCAACTTTGTAACTAATGATGAGGTTAGGCAAAGGAGTTTGCAACCTCCTTTAAGCAGCACATTGTGCAGAGAGAGACTCCGTTGGTTTGGCCATGTTGCCCGTATGAATAATTATAGATTGGCGAATAGGGTTATGAACAGTGTGCCTAAAGGCCTCAGAAAGAAGGGGAGACCTAGGATGCGGTGGGCAGACAATGTCAAACAGGACCTTGTTAGAATTGGTGTGTAGTGGCCAGATGCAGTAGATGTAGTTCAGGATAGACTTGCTTGGAGAACTAAATTGCACGGTCTGGTTAGACCTCCGTAGCCCATGGCTGCTTGAGGATGATGATGATGATGATGATGATATGTATGTATGCATATGTATGTGGAGTGGGGGATAGCTTGGCTCAGTAGGTAGCTCACTAAATTTGTAGTTTGCAGTTCCCAGATTCAAGTCCAACTGTGCTAGCAATGAGATTTATCTCCGTTAAATCTCCTCCCTGCCCTCTGTCCAGAAGGGGACACCGATGGTTTAGAAAGAATGCCGTCCGTCGGATGGGACGTAAACCGTGGTCCCGTGAAATGGATAACTATATTTGTGCACATTAAAAAGCACATTGGATGTCCTTGACGGGAGGCTATTATCTGCCTCCTAACAGCTGTCCAGTGGGTCTCTCCCCCAACATTCTCTGAGCTCTCGGGGTCCTTGCGACCTGGCCATTTAGCCCATTGTGGGCAAATAAATGCCGCTCGGAGGAGGAAACAACCCAACTTCCAACCTGCTCTTGTCCCTTGCGATCCTTATGACCGGGCAATGTGTCTTATACTTTATGGGTAAAATAACTTAAATATATGCATATATGTAGGCATGTATGTATGTACACGTATGAAGGGCATAATCTAGGCGAGGGACAAGGGAGCCATACCCCCATTTGACAATGCTAGTAAGTGAAAACGTAAAAAATTCTAAATTTACGCTTATTTTATGCATTTTTCAAAAAAAAATTTAATGACCTCTGAAGGAGAGGGAAATTTTATACTCTCCCCCCCTCTCCTCTATTTTTTTCCAGATCCGGGCATATATATTTATATACGAATTTTAACAGGTAATGTAAATAAAGAAAGCAGAATCGAATCTGCAACTGTTAGTCGAATGCAGAGATGGATTTTATCTTTACGAAATCATAGTACTGTAGACCACTCCTTATCAGTAGAAAAAAAATTCTTGAAGCCTACTGCAATTGTTTTCTTACGTATATAAACTCTTAATTTTCTACAGTTAGTTCCGAAATATATTCCAAGTGCAATTGCAAAACTGCAATATAAATTTCATGTGGATACATTTGAATGTGGGCATTTAATTCAAAAAAACAGCCAAATAACGAAAAAGACAAATATTTGATGTCCATGGAAAACAGTGCTGGTTGCCCAGATCTTGGGTCATCCTTCGTAGAATCGTTCCCGCCTGTGCCACTTGAAAATCGTGCTTTGTTTCAGGCGCCGTTCTCCAAACACTCTCGTCATTTCTGTGAATCGAATCATTTCAGTGCGTCATTTCTGTGATTCGAATGCCCACATTCAAATGACTGTGCACCACGTAAGACTCGCTGAACATATTAATGTATCACATATCACATATATTAATGTATCACATATCGCTGATCAGTTCCCAGATCAGCCATAGCCCACAAAAAATCACGCACACACACAAATGACTGCGTATTGTTCTACAGCTCGTTGAAACCGTATCGCAAAGTATTTGAACTTGCAAACATTCCTTTTTGCCACTACAATATAGGTAATAACATATCAAACAAGGGTTAAAACAGGGGGGGGGGGGTCAGTCGTAGCGCGCCAGGCTCGTAATCTGGCAGTTCCAAGGTTCCAGTCGCAGCTGAGTCAGCGTTGAGATTATCTCCGCAAAACTCCCTGCCCACGGTCAGTAGGGGACACCGATGGGCTTGGAAAGCCCATCGTCCGGCGGATGGGACGTTAAGCCGTGACCCCGTGTCCGGGACAGCCATATCCTGTACACACGCTGGACACGCAAGATGGCCTTGACGGGAAGCTAACCATCTGTCTCCCAACAGCTGTTCCAGTGGCTCCCCTCCCCCAAACTTCTCGGAGCCCTCGGGGGCCTTGTGACCTGGCCATTTAGCCCATTGTGTGCAAAAACAGTGCCGCTCAGAGGTAAATCAACCCACCCAAAGGGTTAAACAAAAAGACGAAGAATAATAAAAATTAGCTGCTATTTTAAGTAGCTATTGTTTTAAGCAGCTTATTTACCGTTAAGCAAATAATTAAGAGAAAAACACACACTGTTGTTCAACTGAAACATAATTATTCTGCCTTTCAATTTTTTCCCCGCAAAAATAACACCTACAGTTAACTTGCTACTGCGCATTACCTAAGAACTGTTCATTCACAATGACAACAGCAATATATACAATATATTTCTAATATTAGATTTTCAAAGTATTTATTATTTTCCCATTATTTTACTTTTAATTTATTCTGTTTTTTCCTTGTACGCTCCATTATTTTTGAGTGGAAGAGGCACCCTTTTATTAAATTGGGTCACATTCTATATTTATAGAACTATAATGATTACTTTCAAATCTTCTTAATTCTAATTCTCTAACTCTTATTCTTCAATTAACATCTTTTTATTTATTTCTTTTAATTTTTTTTAACTCTATAATCTAGATTCCGAAATGTATGATGTACATAGGATGGATTGAACAGTTACTGGTATTACAGTTGTAATTGATTCTTCAGGTTGGTTTGTTTAACACTTGAGCTGCGCTTTCATTTGCAAGTATAATGACGCGAATGTATGGAAAACGGCGCTTTTGTGCACACAATGGTCTAAATGGCCAGATCATAAGGACCCTAAAGCTCAGAGCAGGGTCAATAAATGCTTTTATATACAATTGTACTATTTGTTGCCAGATGTTACGGCAACCACGGCAATCCCCGGTTCCGTCTTTCGACATTATCAAGTTGAATGGAAATCCGCGACTATCTATAGTTGGGGGCAAGGCTACACCATATAGATGCATCTCATCTCCGACCTCGTATGGCGAGCAGTCCTATAAAAGGAAAGCTCATCCATCGGTTGAAACCTGGAGTTTAATCTGTTCCCCGGTTAGCCATGAACAAAGATATGTAGATCCAAGTTCGCTCGGCACCCGGGGTGGAGACTCTTAGTGGGACCCAGACTTTGAAAAGGGCCCTTGCCTACTAGGGCACGACTCCGTTCTGCAGGGCCCTTGACTGCACCCCAGAGCGCCTGATTCTGTGGTCTTGACACCGTCCAACCGGGCCACTAAACCGGCCAGCGATGCCTTGGAGCTCGGTTGGTCTTGGCTCTGTCCAACCGGGGCCCATACCGGTCAGCAGAGTCTTCGACCGGCCGCTGGGCCACAAACCCCCCCCCCCCCACCACCACCACCACCACCACCACGACAAGGTGGTCCCCTATCGGGGGGGGGGGGCTTTTATATACAGTAGTTTTACTTTTGGTATTTACTTCCATTAGTTTCCACCCTGCCCTCTGTGAGAAAGGGAATGCCAATGAGCTAAAAAAGGTCGCCGTTCCTCCTATAGGAAATTAAACCATAGTCTGTGTGTGAGAAAGCCATACTCTCTTCACGGTAAATAAGGCGCTGGATGGTGGTTATTAGGAAGGTTTCCATCTGTGTTCTATCAGCTATCCGATGAACCCCCTTTCCCCAAACTTCGCGAGACTTGGAGTCTTTGTGACCTGTTGTTTTAACCCATTGTATGCACGAAAGTTCAACAACCCATTAAACTTTTGGGTCATAACTGGTTAGTTATAATTTTTCAGTTCCTAATTCTCTCTTCTCTCTTTCTGCGGTATAATTTCTGCCCAATTCAACTACTACTGTTACTTTTATTCTTCGGCAGAATTCCAGTATATTTTTACACTAATACAACAGTTGGAATCATAAGATACAAAGTCTTATTTTGTTGGCTTAAGAAACAACGGTGTGTGCTTAGACCATTGAGAAATTCTAGGTTTAAGTCATCTATTTCATGCGCTCAACAGAGTGAGAAATTTGTCCTTCTTCTTCTTCCTGTGTTTATCTATCTCTTATATCTCCTATTCGTTTGGTTTCTTTGTAATGTATAGCGAACGTCTGTGATGGATATTCCAAGAGGCTTGGCAATTTTTCTTTCTGTCATGACTTCCTTTGTCAAAGTACAGATGTCAAAATACGTTTGAATGCCAATTGGCTTTCATGTCGCTTTTTCTCAACGAACTATATCACTCTTGGGAGCTGTTAACTCTCGTGACTTTTCTGAAATTTAAAACCATTTTATTCTGTTTTAAGACACTGCATTATATCAGTATCTCATTTATCATTTGGTGATAAACTTATGCGCAAAAGTTAAGTTACAATCCCATTTTATCTCAATAGATTTAGAATGGGGACCAATTTCGAATCTCTGCAACTTCTAAAATAAGCCTTTAAACGGTAAAATGTGTGAACATAAATTAACGATCTCAATTAAACTCTTGGAGGCGGGGATGGCTCAGTCGGTAGCGTGCCTGGCTCGTAATCTGCAGTTCCCAGGTTCGAGTCCCAGCTGGTTCAGCGTTGAGACTTATCTCCGCAAAACTCCCCTCCCTGCCCACGGTCAGTAGGGGACACCGATGGGCTTGGATAGGCCTCCGTCCATAGGATGGGACTTATCTCCGCAAAACTCCCCTCCCTGCCCACGGTCAGTAGGGGACACCGATGGGCTTGGATAGGCCTCCGTCCATAGGATGGGACGTTAAGTCGTGGCCATGTGTGCGGGAGAGCCATACCCTGTGCACGTTAAAGAACACGCTGGATGGCTTTGACGGGAGGCTACCATCTGTCTCCCAACAGCTGTTTCAGTGGATCTCCAGTGGATCTCAATCTTCTCTGAGCTTTCGGGGTCCTTGTGACCTGGCCATTTAGCCCATGGTGTGCAAAAAAGTGCCGCTCAGAGGTAAAGAAGAGTTTGATTGATTGGGTTGTTTATCAAACTCTTCTACTCTCAAATTTCAGCAATATTCTTTAGGTATTCATAGAGTTATGGAAATTTGGATTATAGCAATGGCAATCATAAGATTCACCCTTAAAAATTAATTCGAACTTAAATAATAAGTATTGTTTCGTGACGATTAATAAAATTAGTGTATGTTTTAGATGTCTGTGTCAGTAATGCTTTCAATATTTATCAATATTGTATGAGCTTCATAGCAGTGCATTACCAATGTTCAGCTTCCATAACTCTTTAAACACCAGCTAGTACTGCTCTGAAAATCGAGTTTATATAAATTTGATTGAGATAGTTAATTCATCTTCAATCACATTTTACCATAAAATACTTACTTCAGAAGTTACAGAATTTCGAAGTTAGTTTCCTGTTGACATAAAATGTGGTTGTAATTTTAACTTTTGTCCACCAATTGTTCTAGAATCTCCCAGACTGGGTTCTTAAATATTCCGAAGCCCAGAAGCAATTAATTGTAATTAATCCGTATGACAATATTTGTTAGACAGTTCATTTCTTTTTATAATCAATTCAATCAGTTCAATCTTCCTATTGCTTTTCGCTTTGACATTTGTCGGTTGTAAGTTTCTGTATTTGTCAAAACAGTTGTTCCACTATATCTTCTGAACGCGATGGAAAACATTAATGATTTATGTGTCAAATAAAAGCTTGTAAAGCGGGAAGTTTCACAAGATATAAAATAATTGCCCCCCCTGCTTTCTTCCCTCATAAAAAGGTGAAATATGAAAGCGATTTTTCTGCTATATCTCCAAAACGTCGTCAAATTAAAGCTTTTGATGCTGGGAGTGTCATAGGCTATAAAATATTAAACTTCCATGCTTTCTTCCCCCCTAAAAAGGGGGGAAATATGAAAATGATTGTCCCCTACATCTCCTAAACGCGAGTGCAGAATGTAACAAGCTATGCTTCAAATGAAAGCTTGTGACGCGGGGAGTGTCATAAGCTATTAAAATTTTAACCCCCATGGTTCCTACCCTCTAAAAAGCGGGAAATGTGAAAGTCGTTTTACCATATTTTCCGAACCGGAGGGCCTACAGTTACGAGTTTAGATATCTAATGAAAATTCTTATAATGACTGCCATAAACTATTTCGACTTTTTCCCCCCTACTATTCTTCCCCCAGATAAAGGGGGGGGGGGGGTTAACGAGTCATGTCTCACATTAAAGCTTGCCACGTCTCCTATATCACGGGCTACCTGAAACACGACTACAAAAGGGAGGAAAAGTGTCATCGATGCTTATGACTCTTATACGAAATTAAAGTTTTTGAAGTTGGTGTTTTTAGTGACAAAAAAAAGATATAAATAAATGAAAAATATTTAAAAAATACCTATCTTCCTATATGAGCCCTAAGAAGTAGAAAATAAACTTAGAGCATATCGATGGTGCACTGCAATCAGTCACTGAGTTGTATTTACTTCAAAGGAAGATAGGACGCTGGCAATCTTATTGTGTTGGTAAATCGGCGCCTTATCTTCCTTTAAAGTGAATATGAATTCAGTGACTCATTGCACCATCGATATGCTTTAGGTTTATTTTCTGCTATTTAGGGCCCTATAAGAAGGTAGGTTTTTTTAATTTTTATTTGTTTATATTTTTTTATTACATAGCGAAATTTTAATTATTTTACAAAATGTTAACTTGTAAATAACTTGTAAAATATATTTTATATAATGATATCATTTTATTAGGTGTTTGCATGAAATCTTTGAACTTAGTAAGTTATAAGAACGTCCAATGTGGGATTTGGGTTGGGTTGTTTTGGGTTGTTTTACCTCTGAGCGGCACTTTTTTTGCACACCATGGGCTAAATGGCCAGGTCACATGGACCCCGAAGGCTCAGAGAAGGTTGGGGGAGGGGACCCACTGGAACAGCTGTTGGGAGACAGATGGTAGCCTCCCGTCAAGGCCATCCAGCGTGTTCTTTAACGTGCACAGAGTATGGCTCTCCCGCACACGGGGCCACGGCTTAACGTCCCATCCGACGGACGGCGGCCTTTCGAAGCCCATCGGTGTCCCCTACTGACCGTAGGCAGGGCGGGGAATTTTGCGGAGATAAATCTCAATGCTGACCCAGCTGGGACTCGAACCTGGGAACTACAGATTACGAGCCTGGCGCGCTACCGACTGAGCCACCCCCGCCCCGGATTTGGGTTGGGTTGATTTTACCTCTGAGCGGCACTTTTTTCCACACCATGGGCTAAATGGCCAGGTCACATAGACTCCGAAGGCTCAGAGAAGGTTGGGGGAGGAGACCCACTGGAACAGCTGTTGGGAGACAGATGGTAGCCTCCCGTCAAGAACATCCAGCGTGTTCTTTAATGTGCACAGGGTATGGCTCTCCCGCACCCGGGCCACGGCTTAACGTCACATCCGACAGACGTCGGCCTTTCCAAGCCCATCGGTGTCCCCTACTGACCGTGGGCAGGGCGGGGAATTTTGCGGAGATAAATCTCAACGCTGACCCAGCTGAGACTCGAACCTGGGAATTACAGACTACGAGCCTGGCGCGCTACCGACTGAGCCACCCCCGCCCCAAAAAAAATGGTTGTCCTAACTGGTATTCGAACCCAGGTCTCCCAGAAGTCTTAACCACTAGATTACCGAGGAGTTTCCAATGTGGGAAGAATACATGCTGTCTGAAAAAGAAGGAACTAGAGACAAGCAACTTCTGACCATGACACTTTGCAAACGGACAACAGTTGTTTGTTGAACGGTCTGAATGAGAGCCATCAACATAGTTAAGGGTTAAAGTAAATAAATAATGCTTTAACCCTTACTACTTTTTCGTATGATCTGAAAAATTGTGTAACCATCATATAATAGTATGAATGTATTAATATCCTATGTCTCTTGGGAGGTGTGTGTGTGTGTGTGTGTAGGGGGGGAAGGGTTGGCTCAGTCGATAGCCCACCAGAGTCATAATCTGAAATTCCCAGGTTCGAGTCCCATTTGTGCAGCGTTGTGATTTATCTCCGCTAACCCTCGCCCTGCCTTCATTGAGAAATAGGACACCGATAGGCTTGGATAGACAGGTGTCCTTCTGATAGGATGTTAATCTATGGTTCTCTGTGAAGGTGAGCCATACTCTGTGCACGTTAAAGAACACGCTGGATGACCTTGACGAGAGTTTTCCGTCTCCTACTACTTGTCCAGTGGATCCCCTACCCCAAAAGTTTTTAAGGCCTTGTGACGTGGCCACTTAATCTATTGTGTGTAAAATATATCCTCTCAGAAGTAAAACAGTTTCACCCAACACCCCCCAATCTTCTTTGAGCCCTTAGGCCACTTGTGACCTGGCGATTTGCCCCATTGTGTGCAAAATAGTACTTCTCAGAGGTAAAAAACCTAAAATCCTACGTTTCATGAAAGCCATGATTTCGTAATAATCGCAAAAGAATAATTAATTTTAAAGCTCGGTGTTCTATGCAACCTTTAGTGCAACAACAAGTGAGGAAATAAATCATCGAATTCAAAATATTGATAATTAAACATTTGTTTAAATTATTTTATATCCTTCCTATAGACGACACAATTTCGGTTTAATTCCTCAGTTGATAACAAGACGCGTCTTTCTAGTATGATTTCATGGCATGAGGCCATGTAATATTACCTAGAATGACTCAAAATCAAGCATTCATTGATTCTGATTTCCATATACTGCCAAAGGATGCAATGCGTAACCTGAATATATTATGAAATATGATGTAAACTGATGCTTGAAGCCATTCAATTCTACTGAATCTTGTAATGTTAGGAATGTATATACGTATCAGTACTTTAAGCATGTAGTGTATATTCAAATTACTAGCAAAAGCTATGGATTGTCGATTAGCATTACCTATACTTATGACCACTTACCTCAACATAGTGAATAAACCAAGTGCTTTGACTGATTGCCTCACTAGTAAGCGATCTCGCATTTAATCAGTCATTAATTACTGTATTGCCGGTCAATGATGATGGATTTGCAACATCCTAACTCGACAACTAAACCCCTCCCCGTTATTAAGTCAGACGATAGACATTATTAAGTTAGCGGGCGAAATGTTCCATTAGACAGCTTGAATGCTCGGTACGGAGTTCAGTAGAATTATGTGCATGGAGCAACTTCGGAAAATCAATATGCCTTTGATAAAAACACTTTAAATAGAAAACTATTGGTTTTCTTAGCTTGATTTAAAGTTGAGTTGACTCTATGTTATTTACTTTGGATTTAATTTACCAATTTGGTGAGGATATTTTCTCAGAAAACGTTCCTGTTTATCGGAAATTGTAAAAGGAGCGATTGTGAATGATAGAACAGCCAGTTTGTCTGACTGGGGAGTAAATGGATATGGGTTAGAATCTTGATCAGGGGAGGTTTTTAAGTAGAAAGTAGCAGAAAGATATAAAAACACCCAATTCTGTTTTTACACGAATTTTCTTTTTAGAAGATTTTGATTTACACTGTTTAGAAAAAAATTTAAATTATCTTTTTACGCGATTTATTTTTATCTAACACGGTTCAAAAGGCGTCTTTTTAAAAATCTCCATTTGAATTTAATTCAGAAAAAATATTCCTATTCAAGAAAAAATTCCTAGAATTTACATTTATAATAAAGATGCCGCTTTTATGGTCACATTTTTCGAAGTGGTTTTAACTTTGAAAATGTACTATAGATACACATTTTGTGCACTAAAATCCCCAAAATAGAAACTACACTAGCATAACTACACAACAAGTTTTCTCTATTTTATTCTCTATTTTGTAGAAAAATTGTTCAAAAACTATTTCATTCGGAATAAAGTGGCAACATTGAGTTCCGGGAATTCCCCTCAATTTTATCTTCAATATACATATACGTTAGTCTTGGTCTCTTATTTCGCGTTTAAAGTTAGAAGTATTTAGATGTTTAATATAATAAATCGAAAATATTTTTGTTTTTTGAAGTTTTGTGTGCGTAACGTAAATTTATTAAATTTTGCTTATAGGTAATTTACAATTTTTCATCATCTGATTTATTAACTATAATTCAAATATTTTTCGTAAGCCTTACCACGATGTAGGATAATTCAATTGTACAAAAGCAGAAAAGGAAAGCTATCTCTTTGGATACTAAAATCCTAATTTTAGATCGTCTTGCAACTGGAGAAATTTCAACATCCATAGGTAAATATTTTGATTTGAACGAAGCTACCGTAAGATCCATCAAAAAAAATAAAGATGCACTATTAGAAAATCTGTGCTTTCTGCACAAGATATGTCACAATTCGCTTTTGTGAACTAGTTTGTTTGCTTGTTCCGAAGATAATCTCGAAGAGTTATATCTTTCTTATTTTCAGAAATCAACTTTTGAAATTTTTCGATCTCGTAAAATTCTCCATTCCAAAATATACCAGTTTTTTTCAATTCATAAAGAGATGATTTTATCAAAAGCTCCATTTATCCGCTTATCTTCTTTTTTCCTAGTGTAGAAAATATTTCAGCAGATCTTCATATATTTTTATTTAGGAAAAATAAATTAATTTAGAACAGAAATACAGTTTTCCACTTCAAAAGAAGCATTGGAAGAGTAATTTCATAAATTCTGATATGTGATATATTTGACTTTATATTTTGTCATAAGATGGCGCTGCTTTCTCAAGGGAAAGTATTGCCATTCCGAATGCAATGAATGCAAAATATTTAAAGCTGTTCCTTATCACTTTGTATTGAGCTTAGTGTACAAACTTAATAGACAGCCTTATTGAGTACACTTGTAGACAAATTATCAGCTTCCTTCTCCTATCACAGATGCAAACGCTAGTGATATTCAATGTAAATATTTGTCATAATCGATATTTTATTGTGTTGCTATTTAGTGTGTTAATTGTTGGAAAACAGTCCAGAAATGTGATGTCATACGTGGTTTCAAAAAATATTTATCTCAAAAACAGGATTTTTTGCTGCTAAACCACACTGAGTTAAGTAGCGATAATTTTTGAAGAGGATATACGAATTTGTTACAATGTTTTTATGTTAACTGTAACTAAATTCGATATTTATAATTTGGTCACTGTATAATCTTAATTATAATGTGAAACTTTAAATTAATTAAAACAGATTAATTTTTTGATTTATATATATATTAGAATTGTTGGCTACTGATCTACGGGACCTGGGTTCGAGCCCCGGGTAAGGCATGGATGTTCGTGTTGTTTTCTGCTGAGGTCCTGCCATCCTCTCAGATCTTCTACTGTGGCATATAAACTGACAGGCTCCTGTCAGACATCTGTGGCAAGCAGCTGCTTGGGGGGCGGGGTATTTATTTTTAATTTTATTATGTTTTGAAGGGGAATTTTTTGTTGCAGATTGATAGTTCAATCATATTCTGCTAAGAAAATTTAGACCGCAAAGCCCTCCCTTCATAAAAACACTTGTTTATCGAAGAAATTTCTACTAGGTGATATTATGAAAAATAACATATTTATCTCACGAGTAAAGTGTACAATACTTTACCAAAAGATTTAAAATTAACTATTACTTTTAGAGCGTTTTTAAGGAAAATAAAAGAATGGATATTGCAATAAAACAATACCGGCGAATTGTTTTACTAGACTATGTGAAATTGCTTTGCTTCGATGTATATATATATACACACTCTTATATACTTTTCACTTTTGATGTGATATTATGTGCTGAAGAGACAGAAATCTTTAGAGACTATACGAGCCACTTGTAAAAACTATCTTCAAGACAAAAACATATAGTTCACATATTTCGAAATGTAATCGTTTCCCGTTCTACATATTTCTAATTTATGTAATTGCTTTTTGAATAAATATTTATTTTATTAACTTTAAAAGTATTTTATATAAATATTTGTCTTTATACGTAACCTCCCATAACATATTTTGAGTGAGCCCCTTGTTAAAATATTCGCAGTATATTCCTGGTTGTACACCAGGGGCTTACCGAATGTATGTAGAGAGTATTATACCTTCATGTGATTGAGAAATGATATCCAGTTTATAACAGTTTATGTACTTCTTAAGAGACGTTGTAGGAAAATTACCAAATTCAATCACGACGTTTTTGATATAAGATTATTTGCATATTTTTTAAAAATTATATGAAGAAAGAAGTTGCAAGTTATTTCTAATATTTTTGTACTACCAGGGAAAAATTCCCCATAAGCTACGCTACGTATTTGCCTAGGGGCGTCAAGGTAATAGATACGCTAATATTCAAGTGTTACATTTTGCTTATTTAAGTATCAATAAAATTATATCTTTTTCAATAGTTAGAAGCAGTAAAACACTAGTTGTAGAATTCTACAATTCAAGAGCGGTCAAAGAATTATCTCTTCTTCCAATCGAAACGGTACTTTTAAAGGAAATGGATTTTGAGGATAAGCAACATATTTTTAAACGTATCAGTACATTTTCATGTTTTGTGAATGGAAAACCAACATTTAAAGCTTCAAAAGTTTAAAAATAAGCTTTTTGCAAAAAACAAAAATGCCACAGGAGATTTATCCAAATCTTGATTTAAAACAATATTCGTTTAATATTTTAAGAATTAATGAATCTAAAATATTTAACGACATACTCGTCCGAAACACTGCTCAAAAATTAATGGAAACTTAAAAACATTAAGAAAACTACTACTTACTATTATTTGTGTAACTAAACGATTTGCTATAGCTTTTGAGATAAATTCTTATGACTAACAACTAAAGTTAAATGTTTCGGCTTCCAGGATTTTTTATAGTAAATAAATAATGCTCAAAAACGAGATTTTGGAAAATTAATTTCCATATTTTCACTTTATTTCTGTGGCATTTTGAACCAAAATAATTAAAGTATATCAAAATAAACTATTTCGAAAACCAAAATATATCTTTAATAGTTAAAAATTTTTGAATATAGCTTTCTATTCACACAACACGAAAAAAACATCAATACTTTTCATAACCTAATATATGTTTTTATAATCTAATGTCATTTGTTCATTCCCAGAGCAAAAAGAAAGGGAGAAAGAAATATTTTTAATTTCAGAATGAATAATTGATTTTTCAAGCATTAAAGGAGGATATTCCACTTTTAAGAAGGAGAAAAACACGGGGGAAGTGTATAAACTGACAACACTATATACAAGTAGTTCATCACTAGAAGGGGTGAGTATTAATGAGAATATTCATGGAAGTGTAAGAGGATATTCAATAAGCATTAACAATTGGAACATCATCCTGAAATCTTAAAACTCTATCCCTTAAAAATCTACATGAAACAATCCCGCTTAAAAACGGAATATATATTAAGAATATCCTCTCCTAAAATGTAATATTCTCCTTTAAAAATTTTCATCCCTCTTTTATCCCCTCCCTACTCTCGGTACTCCCGATGAACTTGGAAAGACAGTCCTCATCATAATGAGAGGGGGGGGGGGCTACAATCTGCCTTATTTCAGCTGTCCAGTGCGTCCCTTTCTCCTAACCAACTCTAATCCCCTGGAGTCCTTCCGAGTAGCCCATTGTGTGTATATAACTGCTACCCACAACACAACCCAACCCTTTAAATATTAGCAAATCTTCCTTTAAAAAATCTAAGAATTTTACTTAAAAATTTAAAAACCCTGTCTTAAAACCTGGAACACCATTTCTTAAAAATATAAGCCCGCTGAATTTAAATATCATCACTTAAAATTTAACACTCTTAATAAACTTGCCCTTTCACTTTAAAAACTTTAAATCCCCCCCATTAAACTTTGACTTCTCCAATAAAAGTAGCCCGCACTCTTAAAATTAAGCCACTCTACTAAAACTAGACTCCTTGATTTCAAATCTTGGGGAAAATACTCCCTAAATTCCTCGCTACTTGACAATCGAGCAGCTGGAAGCAAATTGTTAGCCAACGCATCAAATAGCTGCCAAATTTAGAGTAAAAACCTAATTCTAACAGTATCACATATTTCAACTCTGAATATCCTCCTCAAGTCTGGGAGCACCTTTTATCTGTAAACCTAGCACTCCTGCCAATCACGTCAACGAATTCATTCTGGGTTTGAGTGACAGGAGACGACCGCCAGGGTAATATCGCTGTTCGCAGATGGTTTGTCTTGCAAATTGCGTCTCTGGAGAAGAAATCCCTGGTTTCTGTCCCTTGGAGTTTGCATGTGATTGCGTGCTTGCACGTGTGTAGGTGCTCCCGTTTATATCGGAGACGGTACGAGGATGGCTTTTCTTTTCATCCGTCTTTTTTTCCTTCTCCCAAGTCTGGAAGTGCACATCGGCACAACCCTTAGAAAGCAGTGAGCGACAGCATTTTTCGTACAATACGGAGGAATTATTTGTCGTAGCTGGCGGCTCCCAACATGACTCTGCTGAAAGATGTTCCTAAGGAAGGGAATGTTGGAAATAACTAGTAGCACTACGTTTCATGCTGCAACGATTATTTTAGTAGATGCGGAGGATTTCTGTTTTTTTATATATTTATTTCTCTTACATCTTTGTGTTCACTTAGACAAAGTAAAAGAAGATGAGAAAGAACAAAAGAACCTAAACCTAGGAAAGTGTAAGGTTACGTTTTTACGGAAATGCTTGTTGAAAATAAATCCTTTTTGATTCTCTCTGCGAAAAGTATAAATTGTTTTGCAAAGAAAATTTTGTTATCTACTTAGTTATGAGTTGTATTGGTTTGTTTAGGAACACTAGAGGAATTGGAATTTTTCAACAGTTATCTCTTTGTTATAAAATTCGCTTTCCTGCTCTTTCTTTTGAAAAGAAAGTGTCGGGAATCGGTGATAGAACTTTGATTAAATATTCTATTTCGGAAATGAGTTTAAAATTCAATATTTTGATTTCTCTAATGCATGTCTTTCTATAGCATTTCCTCTACATGTTTATAATATCTATCAAGAAAAAAAGAGCAGTTCCATGTACTTTCGTGAGAAAGACAAATTCAAATTTCTGAAACTTCAAAGATTTAAATAAAAATGTTACTGAGATTTGATTAAGATGTTTGAAATTTTTTGATCAAATATACCTAAATTTGATATTTATAAATATTCATATATTCTATGCAGAGTTGTAAAGCTGGAACATTTTAACATCGGAGTCATTCATTCAAAGAATTTTATCTACTGTCTACTTGAAACTAAAGCATTTTCGTTCAAAAATAAAGAAACGCACAAAAAATCAATGGTTTGATTTAAGTGTTATTATTTATGCATTAATCCGTTTTATAAAAGTAATATCATACTACAATGAACCTTCCCATTACCTCTTACATTATGAATCGCTTCGGAATCACCAATGGACTTGAAAATATCGCCATCTGTGGATGGAATGTAAACCATGTGAATACTCTCTGCACGTTATAGAACACACTGGATGGCCTTCAAAGTAGGCTTCCATCTGTATCCCAACAGTTATCCAGGGGACTCCCCACTCTAATCAACTCTTAGACCTCGGATACCTTGTTACCTGAATATTTAGTCGATTTCCGACACAAGAGTGCCTCTCAGAGGTAAAACAATCCAATCTTCCGAAATTTTACGAGGGTGTCGTTTCAATCCACTATATTTTTGCTTTAATTTATCGATATTGCTTTGCACATAATTGTCTGTAGTATGACTTGGTGTCTGTGGTTATATGAGGTATGAACCCCTAAAAAGCGTAAATGATACCATAAAAAGTGCATTTCTTTTAAACTATCAACGTGCCCAAGAATCTGCAAAAAGTCGCCTTCATGCCGCTCGCAGTTAAAACAATCGACCTACATTATAATTCTCGTGTCATAGGTTTTGCATAATGAACTTGGTTTCCTTGATTTCATTTTTTCCGTATGATGCATCCTTGCTGTAAAGATAATATAATCTTCCCACTCCTGTTGTTGTTGGCATCTTACTGTTGTCGAACATATTTCGCACGATAACTATTCCATTGAAAACAGGGCTGGAAATGATGGAAATCAATGTGTTTCGTGAACGATTTATGACATTAAAGCGCAAAGTGAAAAGCTTCAAGAGTTCTTTGTGAAATTAGAGAGTGATAAAAGCCTAGAACCAGGTCATACACTTCATATCCCTGAACTTGAAGAAAACGTATCCCTAAACTTAAAAAAGGAGAATTAACTTATAGGGTGTTAGGGCTTTATATATCCCCCAGCACTGATATAAATTAAGTTTTACACAATATAGCTAACTGATCCGACCTTATGACAGAACAAGGAATCAAATATTGATTGGAGGCTTAAACATTGGCAATATGTACAACAAAAAATAAGGCGTAGAAAAATATATAAATTCTAGGTATACCCACGCCAACGTTTGGGTAAAACGGATCGATAAGTTCATAGGTTTTCACCACTTCAATCATAATCCAGCCAAAAATTTGGCCCAAACCTATGTCGAACGATATCTTTATTCATATCTCTGCACACATACTACTCTATGCAGAGTTAAGCACCCCAGATATCTCGGACGCTTTCCGAGGGATCACTCCCGACCCACGGCAGCTAGGAACCTCATCTGCTACCCCAACCGACTGAACTCAGTTGGACTACTCCACCAAATTTGGGACAGATTGCTCAAGTAGCCGCGGAACCACGGGGAAACTGCCACTGGACCTGGTCACACATGTCCGTCCGCCTGCCTATTCGCTTGCCCGTTCGTCCGTCAGCCCGAAATTACGCCTAGTATATAATAGGATATTAGTAAAATCAGGTTATGATCATCTCATTACTGGGATAACTCGGGAAGTAGTTACTAATAATCGTTTATACCAAACATGTATTGATCATTTAAATGTCAAATTGGAAAAATCAAATTTCATATAATTCAATGATATTACGTAGTAAAAGAGCAGATCATATTATCAACGCTGCTGCAATCGGATTTATGGATATAAATATAAACACGATATTATTAATACACGATATAAAACACCGTTGTGAAAGTTAACACCGTGGAAACATTCTGGATATATACCAACAAAAACATGAACAGACACAACATAGATTGTTTGGACACCATCTTAGTTCAAAATCAAGAATGCTAATGATAGAGATAGGTATTACAAATTTTTTGCACTTAACTATCAAGAACTTATAAATAAAAACAGAAATTTCCGAAATGGAGACTTAAAAGCACCCGGGAAATATAATAATAATAGAGAATGGGTTATCCCAGAAATTCGAAACCTGATTAAACGTAGAGACAAAGCTTCGATCAATTACAAAAACAATACGTTGAACGAAACGTATATAAAAAATCTATATACAAATCTTTGAAACCAAGTTACAGTTGAAATTAGAGGTCAAAAACAACGACTATTGAAAAGAAAATATATGCGAAAACCTGGGAATTAACCCACCAAGTATTAGAAAATAAAGAGACAAATTCTATTGACGATCTCATTACTAAAAATATGTCAAAATATTTATAGGCATTAATATTTCAAACATATGTAATATTGAATAGAAGCTATGATATCAGAGATTAGAGAACATAATCAGGAAAAAGATTTAAAAAAATTGTACGCAACAAACTATAAATTTGAGAACTGCTTTTTGATACTGTTATATCATTATTTGTACCATCTGAACAAAAATGGATATAATAAAAATCATTAAATTTTTTAAATTAAAATCAATCACCAAACTACGATAATATACGACGTTAAACACATATAAAAGTATTGTAGATGAACTGGCTGATATAAAAATAAAAATAATGTAACCAAGCCATATTAACAGATCAAATTCCAAATGTTCTAAAAATTTCAATACTGAGAATAATTTACAAAGGAGGTGATAAATCCAATATCGGCAATTACTGACCTGTACAATTCTGTCCATACATAGATTCTAAGATACTGCAGTCATAACATTTTATACACATTTCTCACAAAACGTAAAATATTAAGTCATAAACATAAGGTTTTCAAAATGGAGGAACTGTAAAATTGTTAACAGATTTCACAGACACACTTTGTGAAGCCTTGAATCAGGGTAATATAAATAGCAGCATAATATAAATATAAATATAAATAGCAGATAATATAAATAGCAGCATTGTTCCTTGATTTACAAAATGCATTTGACACAATAGATCGTAATATTTTATTGGATAGTTTAGAGAATTATAGAGTTAGAGGCATCCTACTACTCTTGTTTCGGAACTACTTAACAAATGGAATCTCTATAGCAAAAATAGGTAAAACTTTTAGTTCTAAATGTCATACCAAACTTGATGTATACCAAGGATCAATTTTAAGGCCTCCATTCTTTTTTGATATACATCAATGACTTGGTTGATACTAAAATAAAATATCAGATATTTATGTATGCAGATGATTACAATACTGTTATAAGTTGGGTTAATTATAATAGAATTTATTTCAACATCAAGAAACGAAATGGATGTTTTTTTCACTCTCCAGGACCTCACATCGACTGCGTCTACAAGAGAAACATTTGTAACACTATAGACCGTAACTGTACCGAACAACGAATAGAAACTATAAAATATTTAAGTCTACACTTCGATAGATGCACGTACAAAAAAAAAACCTGCGGAAATTTAAGGTTCTATGGAGTGGTGTGAACCACTTTCGCACTCACTTTCATCATGCGGAGTGGTGTAAGACAAGGAAAGTAGCTTTCCCATAGCCATTCCTGTAAGCTATACGTGGACGAGACATAGTACAAACTTCCCTCACGCTGGGCTGAACAGTGGGAAGGAAATCCAATCCCTCATCCAATCCTTGCTGCTCAAGCGATAAAACCATATTTCCATCAGGTTAATGGGACTCCTTTGTATAAAATTCAAACCAGTGCATCGGGGCAGAAGTTTTATGGTTTCCCTGTGCCATGTTCATCGAGGTGAGCGAAGTTTATCTGATCACTCAACATCATTTAGAATGAAGTCCCCTCTTCCATCCCTCAAAAAAATAGGACAAGCCATAAGGTCAGCATAAGAAGGCTTTTGTTCGCAGGTTTGAAATGCTCAAAATGCTCTGCCGTTTTTCTTATCTTGGCATTTGGAGCCGAAAGGAAAGAGGATTTTTCAGTCATTGTGTTCTTGCGAGCGGCCGCTGAACGAATCTGTGGGGTGCAAGTTTCGTCGTCCTAGCCCTTGGGGCTGAGCAGCGGGAAGGCTTCGGAGTGCAGAAAGTTTAAATAAAACAGCGCTAATTTTGCTCGTCAGTAACAGATTTTTTTGACACCCAGACATCGGGAAAGACAGTTCTTTTATTATCATTAATTGCAGTAGCTAGGCTTCTGCCAGTGGTTGCCAGGTGAAGTCTTCTGTGTGTAGCAACGTACGACTATCTTAAATAGGAAGTGACCTCTCGTCACTTGCCACAGAAGTAGCAAAGAATGTTTGCATATCCAACGACAACAATGGGTATTTTCTAATCCAAAGCTATAGTCTTGGGATCAGGAGTACAATCTCCTGCTCTGTCTTGAAGATTAAGCCTTCCTCCATTGCAAATTGACTATAGACCTTCCCCAACGCGTTACCTACGTTCGGGAGAATACTTCCCCCTTTTGGCAGAGTTAGTATTTGCCACTTTGTTTTGATATCCCAGAAGTTTCGTAGAATCGGCGTCGTAATTTATTATGTCAGATACTCTGACATGCCAATGCGAAGGCAATGTATAAGAGAGAACTGCATAGAATATGAAACATAGAATTGTTGAGAACCAAATTTTCCCGTAGAACCTACTTCTCGCTCTGCGTTTTTTGTGCATAGTGTAATTAATAAATGTTAATAGTGTTTAGTGTAGAGATAAGTGTGTATGCTTTGCTCACACTCTCTTTTGCTTAAAACCGTGATAATTTCAGATTTTTTAATGCTAAATAACACCAGGGCCGGAGGTGGGGAGGTGGGAGGACTTTTCAGAATGATAGTAAGGGTAATAGAGGCAAAAATTGTTAAACTTATTGATGTTTCATGCATTTCTAAGAAAGGTTAAATTTTTAAGAGTGATATACTGCATTGAAAATCCATTCTCTCCCTGGACTGACTGCACTTAAAGAGAGCGCATTAGTAGTCCTCTGTCTTTAACCTTTTCTGCTCGGTCGTGTTTCTCTTGCCAACCTACTCGATTTTTTTCTAGATCCGAGCTTGAATACCACAAAGCAAAACAGGATTATTATTCAGTTATAACACAACGCAAAACAGTATTATTCAATAAGTAATTGGTTTTATTTAAAATAAGTGCTTAACTTGCCCTTCTAGAGGACTCTAAATTCGGAAAATACAAAATGTTAAACGAATATTTTACACTATCTATTCGTGTTAGAAATTTGAAATTTTGATGGTAGAATGTGATGGTTAAAGGGCTTAGGTCGACAGAGTGATTTGCTCCTTTACTCCCAGGGGAAGGAAAAACTCAGCTATTTTGTTTTAAGAAATAATTTTTTTTGATTGGTTAGGTAATTAAATAAAACATAGTTGTCAATTTCCACCTATTCTGCGACGGTAAAAAGTTTCAAAATTCCAAATCATCTATTCGTTCGAATTCCAACCATTAGTGGGTGCTAAAGTACTGAAATAATTAGAGAACCTTCATCTATAAGAGACTCTCCATGTGGTTATTCAATCTGATTGGTCAATCCCAATTTCTGCCGTATTTGGGCAAACTGTCAACGTCGTGCGCTCAGTAATGCATTGAAAACGTTCGTATAAAAGGCAGGTACGTATCCAGCCCGGTGGGAGGGCATAATCACGCCCCGCACGATATTGATTATTTTTTTATGTATTATCTATCTTTAATAAACGAATGGCTCTTGCGTTTATAATGATGTTACCCACGAAATATCAGTTTCTACTAATATTTTAAATATTTTTCTTTCCCAACTAGCATTGAAATTTAAAAATTTCCATAAAATGATGATAATTAATAATATTTGAATCGTCATATTCTATAATAGTCGTAATTTCGCGCGGGGAAAGGGCAAACGGACCGCCGGACATGCGTTTCTTGTTGTTTTGTTTCTGGTCCTCTGTGTAGCGTCATCAGTGGTGAAAATTTTCAGTTCCTATGGTTCCGCAGGTACTTGACCGATCGGTCCAGAATTTGGTGTGATGATCCCACTTCATTCTAATCATGTTGGATTAATAAATCAGGTTCCTAGATGCCATTTTTTTATTCCCACTAAAAGTGCCGGAAATTTTTTAGGGTGTTGCCGTTGTCTACGTTGTGAAAAGATTAGTACATTATTGACAACAGTTGTATGTTGAGTGTACGATAAAGGCGGAAAACTCTGAATGGAGTTATCGATGGGAAAAGTTATAAATGGATATATATTTTGCGCCAAACTGTTGGAGGTATTTATGGATGAATGGACTGGCGACTAGACAGGCGGATACGTGTGACAAAAATTGGTGGTAAAAATTGGCTGCTTTTGTGTGGTTTCCCAGGTTCTTGAACGATCGGTTCCAAATTTGGGGTGCGGTGCCACTTAGTACTACTAACCCCTGTTGCGGTAACAGATCGGGTTCTTGCTCCCTTGGATCGAGAGTGATCCCTCGAAAGGTGCTCGAAATTTCTGGAACGCTGCCGTCACCTACCTTGTGAATGGAGTCGTGCATTGTGAGCAGTACGTGTGGACAGCTATAAATGAAGTTATCAATAGATAAACGATTGGCTCCAAACTTTAAGCAGGATCTAATTGTAACTAAAGTGGTGGAAAGCTGTGAATGAACTTATTGATGGAAAGAGTTATCAATACGTTTCGCACCAAACGTTTGACGTGAGTTTAACTAGTTTTATATAATAGTCGTAACTCTGGAAGGACAAACGAACGAGCGGAAACGTTTCTTATATGTCGGTGGTGTGACATCATCTTCGGTTCACTATGGCACTTTGGGTATATGACTGGTCTGTCCCAAATTTGGTGTAGTGGTCCTATTTAGGTTTAACCGTTTTGCGTTAAGAGATTGGGTTCCTAACTGCAGTGGTCCGATAGTAATCCTTTTGCAAGTGTCCGAACTGCTGAGGGCGCTGCTGTCTCCTACATGAATGGAGTAGTACACTACCGATGGAGAGTTGTGAATGGAGTAATATGTTGTCGATGGGAAATATTATGAATGAACTGACGTTTCGAGCCAAATGTTTGGAGGGGGTTTACTAGGGAAACAATTGATTAGTGACATGCATTTCTGTATATATATATATGTGTGTGTGCCTTAGGATGTAGCAGAAACATTTTTCCTTAAAATTGGGCTTAAACTCGCTAACCTCTGACTCAGGAAGGTGCGGGCCTGAAACATTAAGCCTTATCTCATCTCTGCTTAATACAGTTATTATAGAACAGATATCATAAAGTTCTCTTTACTGCTCACATTCCGCATTCAGTTGAGGAAGGGCCTTCTTGCTTCACTGATGTGACTCCTCTTTTCGGAAATATTTATTTAAATTTCAAAGATTTAAACGATTTTATAGATAATATATATATATATATCTTTATTCCTCCATGTGAAGGTGCCCATAGCAAGATGCGATTACGAATCCGTCTCGGGAGCTTTATTATAAATATTATGCTTAATTTCATGGTACGCTGCTGTCGACCACTTGTGAATGGAATAGAACATTATCTAGAGCAGGGGTGGGCAAATAGCGGCCCGCGTGCCGCTACTTGGCCACCCCTTAGCGGACTGCTAAGGTTTTTTGTGGCCTGCCAAGACAGTCAGAAAAATCCGCCTTGAACCGAGATTTCCTTCCCGTGCGCGACCAAAGATTCGTCTCGTATTTTCCACTAGGACGGCCACGTCAATAAGCATGCGCAGTGTAGATACGATGCGCAGTGCTTTTCCCGTTGATCTGGTTAATTTCCATTTTGTCTTTGCAACAGTAAATATATAAATTTCCAACTTTAGTGAAACCATGAACCCTCCGAAAAAACGTAAAATCGATGATGAATGTCGTGTGTTTAATGAAGAATGGACAAACAAATATTTCTTTGATAATACAGGGAATAAAACAGTGTGTTTATTGTATCATGAAACGATAGCCGTATTTAAGGAGTACAATCTGAAACGACATTACGAAACAAAACCTAGCGAATTTGGCTGCAAACGTTCCAAGGAAGAACGCAAAATAAAAGCTGCGGAGTGTGTGAAAAGGCTGAAGAAGCAACAAACATTATTTACAAAGCAATCAACACTTCAAAATAGCGCTCAGAAGCAAGTTTCATGGTAACCTACAACCTTGCTAAAAGCAACAAGCCTTTTCGGATGGCGAGTTTATTAAGCAGTGTATGGTAGAGTGTGCAAGCGTATTGTGTCCTGATGTTAGAAGCAAATTTGAAAGCATTTCATTGTCAAGAAGGACTATAATGCGGCGCATTGACTCAATTAGTGATGAACTCACAGAACAGCTGGACTGCGAGCAAAGATTTTGTTTGGTTTTCTTTGGCACTGGATGAGAGCACAGATAACGAAGACACTGCGCAATTACTCATCTTTATCCGTGGAATTAATGAAAATTTCGTCATCACAGAGGAATTACTTGGCCTAGAATCAATGAAAGATAGAACCACTGGTCAGGACTTGCTTGAGTGTGCTGTGAATTGTGTAGAGAAAAGTTGCTTGTCCTGGAACAAAATGGCAAGCATTACAACAGATGGGGCCAGAGCTTTCAGTGGAAAAATGTAGGTATGGTTAAGCTTTTAAAAAACAAGTTACAAGAACAAGACACAGACAGTGATATCTTGTCTTTTCGTTGCATTTTCCATCAGGAGAACCTTTGTAAAGCTGCACTGAACTTAAAGCATGTGGTAGATCCTATTGTTAGTGTGGTGAACACAATCAGAGCAATGGCACTCCACCATCGACAGTTCAAATCTTTTCTTGAGGATGTGGAAGCAGAGTATGAAGACGTAATTTACCATAACAGTGTGGTGGTTGAGCCTGGGCAAAGTGATAAAAAGAGTCTGTGCATTGCAGAATGAAATCCTCTTATTTCTGGATATGAAGGAGATATCTCATGATTTTGTTACAAAAATAGGATGTGAGGAGTGGAGATATGAGATGATGTTCTCAGCTGATGTATTTGAGAAATTGAATGAACTGAATGAGACATTTCAGCGAAAGGGGTTGTTTGCACATGAAATGAGGAAGCATGTAAAATCATTCAAAGCAAAACTAGGTCTATTTGCAAGGCAAGCAGGTGAAGGCAATTTTTGTCATTTCCCTTTATTAGGAAAACAGAAAGTGCCTGAAAGTGTTTCTGCTAAGATTAGGGTTCATCTGTGGAGTTTGGAGGACGAGGTCACAAGAAGGTTTCAGGACTTTAAGAAAATTGAGCCTAAATTCAATTTGCTCTCTTATCCCATCACTGCTGATACACAGCACCTGAGGAGCTGCAGCTTGAACTTATTGACATGCAGTCAGATCACACTGTGAAAGAAATGTTTAATGCTGTGACATTAGTTGACTTTTACAAATCTTTGTCTCCTGAAAAATTTCCATGAATGAAGAAATTTGCTAGGAAAATGTTCTCTATATTTGGGTCTACATATATTTGTGAGCAAAGTTTTTCTTGCTTGAAGATCAACAAGAGTAAATATAGATGCTCTTTGACAGACACTACTTTGCAGGCTGTGATGAGAATCTCAACAAGCAATCTCACTCCTGATTTCAAAAAAATTGTAGAAAAGTGTGATAGGGTACATTTGTCTCATTAAACTGATTCTAAAATTAAATGTGCTTGCAGCTATAGATGATATGAAATTAGCACAATAAATAAATTGAATAAAACTGTCACTATGATGAATAAATAAATTGAATAAAACTGTCTTCTAATGATTATACCTTTTCTGAAGTGCAAAGTTAACTAATGAATGCAATCATTTTAAAAGGTGCGGCCCTCCGCTAACCTCCGCTTCCACAAAGTGGCCCCCGAACCAAAACAATTGCCCACCCCTGATCTAGAGTACTTAATGCACGGTATATCAATTTATTAAATTTTCAGTTTTCAAATCTCTCTAGTTTACGTCGAGAAAAATTATTTATGAAAAAAAAAATATGGAAGAAATTTGCCCCAAAGCTCACCATCTGCAACTACTAGCCTTTTTTCCGCTTCTGATACTTGGGGAAATACTGGGATTTGTTTGGTGATTCCTTTCGCGACAGGAGATGGTTAACCATGAGCTAAAATTTATCCCGAAGAGTGACGAAATACACTTCATAAGAGCTTGAACACTAACACAAGGAACTGCTTGATGGGTTTCGAAGAGTATCCCCTTGAGAGACACTAGAAACTCCTACACGATCTGAAGGTGATTGATTGCCCGATGTGGATTCAAGGCTGGGTTTATCTTATGTCTTACTCCTTCGGGAAACAGATACCATAACGTTCTCCTCTTCTGCTGACATTCCGCATTCAGTGGAGGTAGGGCCTTCCAGCTACCCTGGTGTAACTCGACACGTAGCAACTTTATGATTTAGATGGGATTAACGTCTTCCAATATCCGTTGTATGCAGCTAAGGGATCGTTACAGTCGAACATAGGTTAGAATAGAGTCAACTTCACCTACACATCTTGTGCAAACGGGGAAAAAAAGTTGGGATATCCTTGGAATACTAATTGGGAGATTTAATGATAATACAACGCTTGTATACTTCAAATTGTATTCTATTGCTAGATGTAATTTTCACATTGTGTCAATGAAAATCAAGGGGGATCTAGAAGTAACTTGAGTGATGTTAAATAATAATAAATATCCTTCTGTACAAAACTCTTATTCTGACACTAGGTGTGTGAACGTGTAATGTCTCGGCCATCTGAACGTATACTGAGTTGAAATTTAATGCAGGGTCGTTAGAAAAGAATATCCATGTTTTAAAGTGCTATGTTTTGTTAAATAATTAAGTGACAAAAAATAATTGTGTGTGCAAAACGTCACAAAACCCTCTAAGTTTCGTTTTGTGTTCAACAGACTTCAATGTGGGTGCCTTTGGTGGCGTGATATTCAACTTCCGTCCGTACTCGGCTCAGCATGTCCGATGCAGCACTTGCAGAACCTGCAGTGTTATTTCCTCTATATGTGTTTCCTCTTAATGTTGCAAATTACGATTTTTTTCTCGGAATAAAAATATTTTTAATGTATATCCCCCACTTCTGCAACACAAAAATGAATTCAAATGGTGTCAAATCGAGACTTTTTGGGAGCCATAATATCGGTCATCTACCAATCCAATGATTTAGAAATTTTGGGTTTAAGATACCTATTTGGGATAGTAGCGCCACCATGTGGTAATAACTCCACGCCAACATAACAAGGAAACTTTGGCAGTTTTTTTTAACATTATGGACGCATTTATTACCTATTTTCCTTTTGCTTTTCCCTTGTCATTTGCCGGTTTGGGAACTTATCAAAACAGTTGTTCCATCATATCTTTCAAACGTGATGGACAAACTTAATGATTTATGTGTAAAATTAAAGCTTTTGAGACTCCTCGTGTCATAGGCTATAAAAAATTCACTCACCCTGCTTTCTCCCTCCTAAAAAAGGGAAATATGAAATCGTTTGTACCTCTATATCATCATATATATCAGAACAAAAGGGACGAAAGTAAGAAGCTATGCATCAAATGAAAGTTTGTGGCATGTAAAATGGTACAGATTGAAAAACTCCATCCCGTTTAAGTTAATATTTCTGAAAAAATTTATCGCCTTCACGCGGTAATCGAAACCCAAGTATCTAGATTCATGCCAGAGCGCGCTACCATTACACCACGCATCAGATGAGAAAATCTTTTAGAATCAGACCTTATAAATCTTTCACTGAGATGTGGCGGATCTGGCGCCATCTATACTTCAGGAGAGGCAACTTTTCCAATTATTGCTATTGATTTAGATGTAGGTAGGGCGCTCTGGCATGAATCTGGAGAGTTGTAGGTTCGATTCCCGCCGTGTTGGCGATAAATTTTTTTCAGAAATATTAACTAATGTTGAAATATATTTCTACAGGTAATCTGTATATTTACTATGGATGGATTTTTAATAACAAACGCTTGAACATGATTGACCTTCTCATTAACATCTAAATCAATAGCAACTATTGGAAAAAGTTGCCTCTCCTGAAGTATAGATGGCGTCAGATCCGCTACATCTCAGTGAAAGATTTATAAGGTCTTTTTCTGAAAGAGTTTCTCGTCGGGTCCGTGGTGTAATGATTAGCGGGCTCTGGTATGAAATCTGGAGAGTTTCGGGTTCGATTCCCACTGTGTCAGCGATAAATTTTTTTCAGAAATATTAACCAATGTTGAAGTCTCTTTCTACAGGTAATCTATGTATTTACTATGGATGGACATCCATCCCCTGTTTTTTCCACCCTAAAAAAGGGGAAATGTGAAAACCATTGTTCCGCTTTATCTTCCGAACGTGTAGACCTGCAATTATGAGTTAGGTGTCAAATATAATCTCATAAGAGAACTATCATAGATTGTTTCAAAATTTTCCCCCGCCATTTTTCCTGCCCCAAAAAAGGGGGCGGAGTTTCCTGGGGGTGGTCCTTAACAAGTTATATCTCAAATTAAAGCATGTGATATCTCTAATATAATGCGCGGCCTTAAACACGAAATACAGGGGGAACAAAAATACGGTCGATGTTTATGGGTCATATATTAAATGAAAGTTTTTGATTCATATATTAAATGAAAGTTTTTTTGTCATATATTAAATTTTTTTGTCATAGTTTTTTGTCATATATAATGTTTTTTGGTCATATATTAAATGAAAGTTTTTTGAAGATAGGTGTTTTTAGTAGCAAATAAAAAAATTAAAAAAAAGAAATACCTATATTGCCATATGCACCCTAAAAATCAGGAAATGAAACTAAGGCATATCGATGGTGCCATCAGTAACTGAGTTCGTATTGATTTCAAAGGAAGATAGGGCGCCGATTTACATAATGAACACGATTGCTGGCGCCCTTCATCCATTGAAGTAAATATGAACTCAGTGACTAATTGCACCATTGATATGCTTTAGGTTTATTTTCTACTTTTTAGGGCGCATTATGGAAAGATATGCATTTAAAAAAAATATATTTATTTATTTTGTTACTTATTATTTAATAAAATAAAACACTTTAAAATATGTACACTCATTTAAAATTATCCTCTATATTACAAATTGCATTTTATTGCAAGAAATAATTTTCCTATTGTGTCAATGGAAAGAGTGGAGGATATAAAACAGGAGTAGGCAAACGTTTTACATAGCTGGCTACGTATGGTGTCGTTAATCTTTAGGCGAGTCACTAGAAATTGTAACTAAAATAAAAATCACGGTTGCTGCAGAACTTTTACGGCTGTCTCTGTGAATTAGTTACATAGCCTCCACATATACACTGTTGGAAATTGAAAAAAAAAAAAAAAACTCCCAGAAGGAATTCCTTTAGGAACGTCATATTATTATATGTTAATAATTAAGGTCAGCAGAAACCGTGATCCAAGATTAAAAGTTATTGGATGAAATAATGGCGTCACTGGGAATGCAACATGCATATGTACGCAGCGCGTATTTAGGGACTAGGTAGTGAAAAAAGAACTTCTTGTGTCGTGTTGTTGTACTCTTTAAAATGGCTACTATGCCTGGACGACGCAGGGGCGCAACATTTGTTCAGTTAGTGGAGTTTGAGCGAGATCGTATAGTGAGTCTTTGGGAAACAGGTAGAAAGGTCTTGTCGGTAGAAAGGTCTTGTTGCTGTGTTTGAGCGAGGTCGTATAGTGGGTCTTTGGGAAGCAGGTAGGTCTTTTCGTCAAACTGCACAACACGTTGGACGAGAGGTATCGGCAGTGATACGATGGTGGTGTCGATAGTCAGAAGAACATTCGCTCGCTCGCAGACATGGTTCCGGGCAACACTGTGTGCGGAAGAAGCATACTATGTGTGCGTTAAAGAACACGCTGAATGACCTTGATAGGAGAATACCATTTTTCTGTCAACAGCTTTCCAGTGGATCCTCTCCCTCATCCTTCCCTGTGCTCTCGGAAAGTTTATGACCTAGCCATTTAGCACACTGTATGCAAAAAAGTGGCGCTCAGAGATAAAACAACCAAAAACCGATAATCGTCTATGAAATATTATTTTACCACGCAGAAGTATTTTGTGCTTAGTTATAAATTTTCATCTCACAAGATCCTTACAGGTTACGGTTATCCCAC
This sequence comes from Ryuthela nishihirai, assembly GCA_038380435.1. Lineage (NCBI taxonomy): Eukaryota > Metazoa > Arthropoda > Arachnida > Araneae > Heptathelidae > Ryuthela > Ryuthela nishihirai. The sequence continues at coordinate 31,621,999 of JAWZYU010000011.1, read as the reverse complement.
TCCTGATGTAGGAGGTTAGGTTTGGTTACCTCTCAGAGACAGGTTTTTTGCACACAATGTACTAATTGTCCAGGTAACAAAGACTCCGAGAAGGTTAGGGGGAGGGGAACTACTGGATAACTGTTAGGAGAGAGATGGTAGTCTCCCATCAAGGCCATCCATCGTGTTCTTTAACGTGCAGAGGAACGGATGAGATATACTTTGCATCCCATCGGACGGACGGCGGCCTTTCCAAGAACATCGGTGTCTCCAACCGACCGAGGGAAGGCGGAGAGTTTTGCGGAGATAAATCTCAACACTTGCCCAGGTGGGACTCGAACCTGAGAAATGACGATTATGAGCCTGGCGTGCTACCGACTGAGTCCCCCCCCGCCGTTCCCTGATCTAGAAGTAACTTAATTGAGGTTAAATAAAATCAACATCCCTCTAGATTAAAAAAAAAACTTTATTTTATCACGTAGTCTGTAATGCTTAATATCTCAACCATTGGAGTATGCATTGAGTTTAAATTCAATATTTAAGGTTTACTAGTTGTACTTAATCTCTCAATTAATATTCTGAATATATCCGAACATTTTTTTTTGTTCTTTCAGTATTGAATTTCGTTGTAGATGAAATTCATTGTGAAGCAGACACCTTTGAAATGCCCCACGTTGATTACGATTAAAAATTGGAGCAGTAAAGTTGAAGCTGAAAAGATGGAGCTATAAGGAAAGTATTGATCCACAACCTTGAGGACTCTCACTTCAGGTACTATGTAAATAATGTTGGATTTTTTTTATCTTGCTTGCATTGAGTTCAAATTCCGTATTTAAATGAATTTTTGTGGTGGATGCTAGAAATTGAGGAAAGTTGTGGCCAACAACAAAGTTTTCACGAGAGGACATTATGATAAAAGAGCTGTTGAACCATTAGACAGTATACTGTTTGAGTTTCTAATAACTGAATGCGATATTTGAATTTGTGGAAATGAATGTGATGTTTTAATTTGCGAAACTGATGGAAAGAAATATTTGGTCTTTATGAAACTAGGAAAATGTGTAAAAATTATCGAAATAAAATTATATTAAAAGTAAATCTTCAGCTTGTTTACTATGCAGTCAGATATGAAAATTATTGAACTCGAGAGATTAAACTAATGTCCCTTGAAATATTTCATGCTCATTAGTTCTGAAATTGTTAAAAATATATTAATTAATAAACTATTTACTCCGTAGGATTTGTACTCATTTTGTTTCTTATTTTACTGTAATAAATTATTAGGTAAAACATGTATTATGTGTCTTACTGCATAATTTATTAAAGTTCTCGATTTCATGGATTTTTTTAAGCTCTCCATTTCCAGCTATTGCACTTGTGTCCTTGAGTTCAGGATTATTGCACTTATAGAGGATACGCAACTACTGCAGAATGTCACATAACCAATGTTTTCATTTAATCAAGTAAAGTCTTTCCTTTCAGGATTAAAGCTTTTCTTCAGTAAATGATTAGAGCATTAAAAGAACTATCCTAGCAATCTATTGACACTATGATACTTATATTTTTTATCCACATACGATAATTTTAATAATCAGGAAATGATATATTGATCTCACTTTGAAACTTTCGGCGTCTAGTTAGGTTTAATTTGTTTAGTTTCTAAACTACCACCAAGACATTTCAGTTATTAAGAATGAATCGATTCGGTTTAAGACATCAAAGATTGACTCATGTAATACTTAATTTAGAAGGCCGGCAACTTAGGATATTGTAACAATAAATAAATAAAAATAAATAAATATTCCCTCAAGCGGCTGCTTGCCACTGAGGTCTTACAGGAGCCTATCAGTTTAATACGCCATAGTAGATGACTTGTGAGGGTGGCGGAACTTCAGCAGAATTGTAACAATTCCACGTCGTAATTACTGTTCATATTATAGCCATGATATAGTCTAGATGTCTGAAGAATTTATACAATATCAGGTGTGGCGTTGTAATTGGTGGATCTTTATGCACCCAATCTGTATCTCCAGAATTCGTATACCTTACCAGTATACACTAAAACATTTTAAGTCAGCAGTTGATGAGATTTCTAAATATATTAATGAGGGTACGTTACAGAACACTAATGTACCCATAGGGGAGGGGATCTAACTAGGACGCCGAAAATTTTATATTGAAATCTTTTATATGAAATCTAGAACTTTACCTGTTTTGAAATGCAAAATAGTGTGTCCAAACAGAAAATTCAAAAACAACAAATGTCAAACAATTGAAATCCAAAAACAGAGTTGTAACAAGTGTACAAAAACTACTGCATATATATATTTTATTTTAGCCCCATATTTTGTGTCGAACACTAAAAAATAGATTTAAAAAACTATAAAATCTTATTCAATATAGAATATCATTTAATCTTTCTTGTTCGGTGGAATATTTTAGCAACTGGGAACTTAAATCTCGGACCCCCCCCCCAACTAAATTCTCGGATCCACTACTTCTCCCTCCCAAAAACTAAATTATGGGGACGTCCTTGCTACAGAATATATACAGTGCGTTTGAAAAATAATGAATTGTTTTATAATTTATTTTGATTCAAAAGGAATTATTCACAAAGTATTTGGTCCAGAAAGAAGAACCGTAAATGCCCAATTTTATTTAGACCAGATGGAACGATTGTTGCAAAGAATTCGACGGGTCAGAACAAACTTTCATGAAAGCGAGAATTGCCAGATATGGATCCTGCTGACTTCTTTCTCTTTCCTGAATTAAAACTGAAGATGACTTTTAATCAGTTTTTTTTCTATAATTGTACTTCTCCATTTGAAATATGAATAAGCTCCAGCTAATAACGTCCCCTACCCTCCCTTCTCAGAGTCTAAGTCTTTGTGTCCTGCCCATTGTGTGCAAAAAGTGCTTCTCAGAGGTAAAACAACCCATCAGCTACCCTTTTTATCTTCTCTCGCCTGAAAGTCTTGTACGGCCTCCAGCACGAAACAATATCCATTCCTCACATGTATGTCTCGCCCCTTTGACAACAACCGGTTGAAATATTTGCTGAGTTTTTTTCTGCTTCAGAATTTCCACCGCACGGTGTTCTTTTTTTCTGCTGTAGATTTTCTACGGAATGGTGCGCTTTTTTTACACACCTGGCTCTGGAATAATCCCATTGCGAATGATTGAAATCTCCGGTGGAGCTGCCATCGCCTCGGCTAATTTGAAAGTTATGAATTGAATGGTACGTTATCGATGGAGATATACCCTTCAAACTGGAAGAGTTATCAATGTACAGGTGTTTCGAACAAACTTTTCGACGGGCTGTAACTACACTGGTGCTCAAAATTAAAGGACAATCAACAAAACTTATATAGCTGCCGATTTATGTAAAAGAATCCACTGAAAATGGGCGAACATGGAAAATACGCTTCGAAGACCAGTTGAAAGGGAAAAAAATAATTCAATGAAAGGAATGCAGCAACCATAGTTAATTTTCTCACTGCTAAAATTTAAACCATTAGAGGTATATGAGAAAGACTTTTAGTGCATTTAATTCTTTTGTGATTATTTGATAAGCTTATAGTAGTGTGAATTTTACGAAAACGAGAGTTTTTGAATTAGGCATACACATGGTGTGTACAGTTTTATGGCATTATTGCTCTTTCTGACAAATATTTTCATACACCAAGCCATTAAATTATCAGTAGATTGGATGTAAGGCGATGAGAGCACTCTAAGGTAATAAGTATAAATGAGAACGTACTAGATTTAATGGTAGCACTAGAGATGGTTCGCACAAGAGATACATCTTCAGAACCGAGGTTCGTGCATTCGTATGAGTTTTAATTTTGAGGATATTGAGATTTTCTTCATATTCCCCAGTACTGACTTCTGTTCAGAAAGGGGACTTAATGTTTTGAAAGGAAGTCTTTCATTTGGTGTGAGTTTAACCTGTGATTTCGTGTGCCTAAACAAGTACGTGCACATAGTAACCATAAAAAATTAAGCCATGTAACTTTGATAGAATTTTTGTTAATTAGACATGATTTATTTTCAAATTTATTTAAGATTTAAAGGTTTAACGTATTATAAACGTTCTAATTTTACATTCTGTAGAATTATATTATTTTAATGCGATTTATAAAATTATTTAATATTATTTTAATACGGATTGTAAACGTTTTGTTTCTTACATCATTTCACGGTTCTTTTGTGTTTGACGCGTGGTAGAGCGTCTATATTTGAATGGTGAAGAACAGTTTGATGAATTTTTAAGTTGCTGCTCTCTCCTAGATTATTTTACTCCGACAGCTTACGTTTATCTTCTGCTACATCTTATTCCTTCACATTCAATTCGGAAAGGAGTATATTCAGACTCTTTTTTTTATGCTCACTAACATGAGCGATGAGTCAAGCAAAATGTTACAAACTAATTTATATAGGGCGCAAAGTGTATATATTGAAAATTATATGTTGTCTCTTTACTCATTCATATATATATATTATTTTATTCCATCAACCTATGCAGAGTTTATACAGTTGACCTTCTATTTTTCGCGTAGAATGTTTTAAAGAAAATCAAAACCTATTTTACAATGTTTACAAAATTTCTTATTCTTTCCTTTATTTGTAAATTCTTAAAATATTCTTTCAACTTAGATATTTTTAAACAGATGGTTTATCTGAAAAGTGTTTCAGTATGTATTTAATAATAAGGTTTTTATGTTATTAAATTATGCAGAAGAGCAAATAAAAAAGGAAGAGGAAATGAATTACATAGAAACTGTTTTTTACCAGAATACATATTTTTTGCAATTCCCCAAGAATTTATCGTAATCGAAATCCTCTTTACTACTACCATTCCAGAACTTACTCTAAAACCACCTTAGCTGTTTCACTCTATATACAAAAGTAATATTACAGAAACATGAAGTTTATTGAATAAACGATAAACATGTTCAAATTTCCACTAGAAATATCCAAAAGTTCTGTTGTTGCAATTATCTTTTGCGATTTTTTGATATCAGAAGACAATCAACGATGACATGCTTCATATGGCCCATTCCGTATAAAAATAACACATACTACTGAGAAAAGTTTGTTCTAGTTCGGTTAGCTGTACAAATAGGATGGACTAATTGCCAAGTAGCTACATTTTTTGTAGCTGCATAAATGTTTTAAAACTTCTCTTATTTATTAATTTCTACAGCTGTAATGTGTTATGCTGAACAAATTAAGACCAGCGATGCAATCACGGAATTTCCGCAGCAGAAATTCCTCCACGGTTTATTCCTTCACGCCCTCTAGCAGTGAAGGGTATCCATTTTTCAAACGTATGTCTCGCCCCTTTGACCACAACGGCCTGGCAAGTATCGGAATAAACCGTGGAGGAATAATAATCTTCAGTTCCGAGTTCCAGTCCCAACTGAGATTTATCTCCTTTAACCCCAATCCTGCCCTCGGTGAGAAAGAAAGGGGAAACCGAAGAGATTGGAAATACTCCCGTTCTTTCGATGGAACGTTAAACAATTGCCTCCTGTACAGGAGAGTCATAACCTGTGCGTGTTAAAGACACTAAATTGTCTTCCCTCTGTCACCAAGTACCGTCCCCTCCCCCACCCTTCTCTGAGCCATTGGGATCTTTAGGTCCTGCCCATTGTGTGCAAAAAAGTGCCACTCAGAGGTAAAACAATCCAATCAACTTCCCGTTTATCTTCTCTTTTTTAAAAGTCTTTTACGCCCTCTAGCAGTGAAGGGTATCCATTTTTCAAACGTATGTCTCGCCCCTTTTAACACAACGGCCTGACAAGTATATGCCTGTTCATATGACACTGTTACGGGGTGGTTCATATGACACTTACGGGATGGATGCACAAATTCAAAGGAAGGATGGCAGATCTTCGACGATCTCCCTCGTGCAAGGAAGACCGAAGTAGGCCATGAAAGAGAGAATTATCGCTGCTTTTTGCCATAGTGGTCATTAAGAAAACTCACAAATCACCATTCAGATAATAAGTTTAGATGTTAGTATATCGATTGACAGTGTGGAATCAATTATTCATCAACGTTCAAAGTTGCGAAAGATCTATGCCAAATTGGTACCCCAGAAACTGACAGAACAGCGAAAAAGGGATAGAGTCGAGTTATACAAGGCGATACTTGCAATATTTGTACCTAGTAGCCCCAAACTGTTAACAGACATTGTCACAGGTGATGAGAGGTGGTTTGATTACTATACAACTCCCAGAAAGATCGACAACTATGTTTGGGTTGCGGAAGATTAACCGCGTCTCCAAATCCTCTGACAAGACTTTCTCTCAAGGAAGGGGATGTTCATAGGTTTTTTTTTCAATTCCCAAGAAGTGATAGCTGTGGACACCTTATCTGAAAATATTATTATAAATGGCCAATAATACACCACATTGTTTTGTCCAAATGGTTAAGAGATGGAGCAGCTCCAACAACAGTCTTGTCTAGGGTTCTCCGTTTTCATGACAATGCTAGTGCTCACAAAACCAGGGAAGTTACCGCAAACCTGGAGTAGGAAAAAATCAAACAACTACCTACCCCATCCTGCATATTCACCCGGTTTTGCACCATGAAATGTTTGGTTGTTTCCAGATATTAAAATGAAACTTGCTGACAAGCCTTTTTCAAGGGTGCAAGACCTTGAAAAATGTGTTCATTCAGAGTTGCGGAGTATTCCCCAACAGTAGTACCACCAAGGGTTCCAGAATGGCGTAGATATCTGCAACTTTGCATAGATACTAGCGAGGAGTACTTTAAAGGAAAGTAAAGGTTTTGTTGAGGTAAATGCAATGGTTTTCGTTCTGTAGGTGCATGTCAAGAACTTTTTGAACGCCCCTCATAATTGAAAGCAGTTTCGTTTGCCTTTAGCGGTAACATGAATTGTACCGTTTCAATTATCAAGTGTCCAAGTTAGGAAATCTTGAAATTCAGCCAATATATCTGAAGGAGGGGGGTATATAAGATTAAATTTCCACTTTACTGGACAGGATAGATGCTCTTGGGTTAATAAGAGTATTACAAATATCTGTTGTTTGTAACCTTATTATTATAACCTAACTCGAATTTTTTAAAGTTCAAGTTATAATCCAAAGGTTACAGTCCTAATTAAGCATTGTACCTATACGAATAAGAGTGACTTTGTTATCTTTTCTAATGAGGTTAAAAAGAAATCGAATAAATTAGTTAAAGTATTATAGTAATCGCAAATCTTTTCCTAAAACACATTAAAATACTAATATTTTATATTAACTATGATTTTCTATGGAAAATAACACGCATTAATTAAGGAATAAGCACGTCGAAAAAATCTCTTTAATTTAATCTCTTCAATTTTAACACCTTAATAATTAACAGTATTTTAATATAAATTATCTAAGGTGAATTATAGACATTTCTACCAAGAAAATAAGGTCGATGATTTTCAAAGGCTATTAGGGTTAAAATGGCTTATTCTACCTTTGAGAATTATTTCTGTGCACACGATTATATCTGGGGAGAGGAAGGTGATCCATTGGCCACATATTAGGTAACAGAAGGAAATATCTTGTCAAAATCGAGGTCCCGTGTGTTCTTTAATGCGCATAGGTCAAACTTGTTATGGCTGGGCGTGTTCCATCTTGTCAAGATCAAGGTCCCGTGTGTTCTTTAATGGCCGAAGGTCAATCTTGTCATGGCTGGGCGTGTTCTTTAATGGACATAGGTCAATCTTGTCATGACTGTGCGTGTTCTTTAATGGACATAGGTCAATCTTGTCATGGCTGGGCGTGTTCTTTAATGGGCATAGGTCATTCGTGATAAGATTCGATGTGTTTTAATGCATTTAGACCAATTTTATCATGATCCAGCGTGTTATTTAAAGGACATAGGATGATCTTGTCAAGGTTCGGCGTGTTCTTTAATCAATATAGGTCAATCTTGTCATAGCCTAGTATATTCTTTAATGGACATAGGTCACTCTTGATAAGGTATGGCGTGTTCTTTAATGCATATAAGCCAACCTTGTCATGGCCCGGCGAGTTCTTTAAGGGGCATAAGCCAATTTTGTCAAGGTTCGGCGTGTTTTTTAATGCGCATAGGTCAATCTTGTAATGGCCTGGTATGTTCTTCAAAGGGCATAGGTCAATGTCCGGCGTGTTCTTTAATGCATATGGATCAATCTTGTCAAAGTCCGGCGTATTTCTTTAATGTGCATAGAGTATGATTCTTCTGCACACAGGGTCACAACTTAACGTCCCATTCGGACGAGCATAGGTCTTTTCATCTTCATCGACCCTCCCCCCCAATTTTTTACCGAGAGCCGAGCTGTGTTTAGCGAATAGAATCCCAGCCTCGGCACACAAAGGGGTGTCGAACCTGGAAACATCAGGCTACCAGCCTAGAACTGTACCTACCATTCTAACTTCCCACCCACGTCTAGGAAAAGCAAAATTGAAAATTAACTTTAAACACTGGAACATTGGCGGAAATATAATATCGGAAATATTGGAGCTGAAGGAGGCACCTCAGGTTTTAAGGGTTCGTGAGAACATCCTTTTTAAAGTACAAATTCTCGATGATTCCCTTTATTTTTCTTATTCAAACAGACATTACAATAATTAACAATTTTTAGTTTCATCGATAGAAAAAATTGCCTGCAGTTAGAATTAAAAGGTCTGTAAATGGTAGCTAGGTAGTCACTGGAAGGAGAGCTATGCACCAATCCCCTGTGATGATGCATAGAACAGGCCAGGCCTAGCACCTAATGTCCGACCCCGCCTTCTCGTGGTGCGGACCGTTAGTAACTTTCAAAAGAGATACTCTCTTGTGGAAGTGAACGGAAGGGGAGGGCTGCCAGATTAGTGTGGCCTACTGATCTGGACAACTATGGCTACTTTTCTTTTTTTCTACCCTGCTGAGGAGTGGTCAACCACACAGGGTTCTGGTGCTGACCATATAAACCTACTGGACTGGACAGATATATGGCTCTGAGCTTGATTATGGATCCTGATTTGACTGCACTGGTGGGCTTCTGTGGAGGGAAAATCTTCCGCTGTGTTTTCTGTTTGTTTGTGGGTTGAGAGCCCCAAGTGAATAGATCCACAGGATATGTTTATCAGCTGGTGGATATCCTGAGCAGAAGTCATCGCAGGCACCTGAACTCTTTGCTTCTATTGGCATCGTCAAATTCTATATTGGAGGAAGTCTTCCAGTGTAGATGGCTTCAGCCTTTAGTAGTGGGGGAACGGGTCTTTGCCCCATGTCTGCGATTAGGGGGCTGTTTGATATTGTCGGCATTCCCTCTCTCAATAAACATAGCTTCTTTAAACATCCCACTAACCATTTTCTCTCCATAGGTAGTTGGAATGTGAGGACTCTGCACAGAGCTTTTTCTCTTTATGTCCTCACACAAGAATTCCACCGTTATAATTTAGATATTCTCGGCTTGCAAGAGACCAGATGGACAGATAAAGGTCAGATTCTTAAAAATAATCTTAAATTTCTCTTTTCAGGGAGGGACGACAATAAGCATCACCAAGGCGTGGGTCTGCTTCTCAGCAGACACGCTAGCGATGCTCTTATAGGATATGAGTGCATTAATGAAAGGTTTCTTACAGCAAAATTTCAGACAAGCGTTAAAGACTTGAATATTATCTGCTGTTATGCCCCCACTGAGGATGCCGATGAGGATGGAGAAGGATAGGTTTTACGGACAACTTCAGGATATTTTGATTTCTGTCAAGAAAGGAGATATTACCCTTGTTCTAGGTGACTTCTGCCAAAGTTGGTACTGACTCTGACCTTTGGGGAGGAGTCATAGGCCCTTTTGGTATTGGTAGCTGCAATGGCAATGGGCAACGTCTCCTACAGGTAAGTAAACTCAATGGTTTCAGAATAACTAACACATATTACAAACACCGCGACATACTTAAATACACATGGGTTTCACCTAATGGGCTGCATAGGAATATGATTGATTATATATTAATTAACAGCAAATGGGCTAGTTCTGTTAGAAATACCAGGGCATATAGGGGAGCTGAAACTGGATCTGACCATTACCTTGTTAAAAGTGTCTTGCAACTTAAACTTAAAAAGTGTTGTGCCAGGGTTAAAAAATTTAAATTTAATACCGAAGCTCTGAAAGACCCAGTTATAGCTAAAGCTTACCATGATAGGTTACCTAGTCATTATGACAGTCATGGTTTGCTTAATACTGAAGTTGAGGAAAAATGGGGCCATTTGAAACAGGCTTTTTTGGAATCTAACAGTACTCTTTTAGGAAAAAAGGAGCAGAAGAGACAAAATTATCTGAGTGATAAGGCACTTGAGCTTATTTCGGAAAGAAAGAACTGCAGGAATGCCCTTAATCAATACTCTACTAGTCCTAATAGAAAGCATTACAGAGACCTTAATAAACTTGTAAAGGATCAGTTAGCTGCTGATAAGAATCTTTGGCTTGATGGTTTGGCTGACAAAGCCGAGGAAGCAGTTAGACAGCACAACAGCAGAGAGCTGTACCAGATAGTTAATGTTTTGTGTGGTAGGAAACGGACAGGCATACAAGGATTGAAGGATAAACAAGGTAAGGTTATAGAAGGGGAGGATTCTGTCATGGCTAGGTGGGCTGAGCATTTCAGTGATGTTCTAAACAATGTAGTTAGTTCTACTCCCATTGTTTGCAATGATGATAGATGCACTGGTGGCTTTAATGTTGGCCCTCTAACACAATCTGAAGTTATTTTGGCTGTTTCTAAACTTAAACTTCATAAATCCCCAGGGGTAGATGAAATTACTACGGAAATGCTTAGAGCTGGGAATGTTTCGGTTACCACTTGGATGATTGAAATTCTGAATATATTTTATGATAAAGGCATGGTTCCTAAGGATTTTACCAGAGCTATTGTTATCCCTATTTTCATAAAAGGTGATCGCAGTTCTTGTGATAACTATAGGGGTATCAGCCTACTCTCTGTTCCAGGTAAAGTTCTTTCCATGATTGTGCTTAATAGAATTAAGAATCTGGTTGACAGTCAATTGCGTGATGAGCAATGTGGATTCAGAAGTGGTAGGGGATGTGTGGATCAGATATTTTCACTTAGGCAGATTCTTGAGAAATGTTTAGAGTTTCAGCAACCTTTGGTTGCTAGCTTTGTTGATTTCAAAAGGACTTTCGACTCTGTTGATCGTCATAATTTGTGGTTGATTGTGAGATCATATGGTATACCAGACAAGTTAGTTAACATAATGAAAGCTCTCTATAATAACACTGAGTCGTGTGTGAGAGTTGGTAAGTCTTGTAGCAATTGGTTTAGCATTACTTCTGGTGTTCGACAAGGGTGCATTTTGTCTCCTTTTCTCTTTAGCTTGGTTATTGATTATGTTATGCGAAATTCACTTCAAGGGAAAGATTTTGGCCTTAAATGGGTTGGAGATACGAAAATTTCTGATTTAGATTATGCTGATGATTTAGCCCTTTTGGCAAATGATGTTGATGAGATGAACTCTTTCATTCGAGCTGTTGATGAGACTGGTAGTAGAGTAGGTTTGGTTATAAACAGAGAGAAAACTGAAGTGATGAAAATTGGTCAGCAGGCTGTGATTCAGTTAATCTGAATGGTTGCAGTCTTGAGCAGGTGTCACAGTTTAATTATCTTGGGAGCTATGTAACAGATAATGGTGATGTGCGGCATGAGATTAACAGACGAATAGGGATTGCTGCCGGGACTTTTAAGAACCTATGGAGAGTGTGGAGAAATAGGCGTATACACCTAAAGACTAAAATTAGACTGTATAATAGTTTGGTTCTTTCTAGGGTTAGTTATGGTAGTGAAACTTGGACACTTTGTAAACAGGATAACAGGAAACTAGATGCTTTTGATTCCAGATGCTTACGCAGTATCTTGGGCATTAGGTGGTTCAATTTTGTAACTAATGATGAGATTAGGCAAAGTAGTTTGCAACCTCCTTTAAGCAGCATATTTTGCAGAGAGAGACTCCGTTGGTTTGGCCATGTTGCCCGTATGAATAATTATAGATTGGCGAATAGGGTTATGAACAGTGTGCCTAAAGGCCTCAGAAAGAAGGGGAGACCTAGGATGCGGTGAGCAGACAATGTCAAACACGACCTTGTTAGAATTGGTGTGCAGTGGCCAGATGCAGTAGATGTAGCTCAGGATAGACTTGCTTGGAGAACTAAATTGCACGATCTGGTTGTACCTCCGTAGCCCATGGCTGCTTGAGGATGATGATGATGAGAATTAAATTTTAAAGCCAATTGATGAATTAATTTTTAATTTAAATAAATAAAATAAATACCCCTTCAAGCAGCTGCTTGCCAGAGAGGTCTGATAGGAGCCTGTCAGTTTATATGCCATAGTAGAAAGTCTGTGAGGATGGCAGGACCTCAGCAGAAAAACAACACGCACATCCATGCCTTACCTGGGGCTTGAACCTAGGTTCCTTACATCAGTATCCAAGCGTGCTATAACCACACGACTACGGGACGGCTTTTTTTAATTTAATAAAACAATATTTTATTTGCATATTTAATAAAAAATAACTTTCCTTACATGAATATTTTTCTCCCACTTTTGACATGTTTAAAAATCATCTAGCTGACTGTAATGTTACAATCGAAATAATCACATTTTTAAAATCTGTTTTGCACTCAAAAGTGTCTGAGAAAAAGTTTTGTTGGTGCAGGATTGAAATGCGTAATTTCTGCATTGTTTGAAAATAATAATTACTGTTATCTAACTCCTCAGAATAATATTGATCTTTATTCGCGGAACTGGTAGAAAACATAGCTCAATATTTGAACAGTCCCTAAATTTTACGTGACTGGTTTTCATAGCTTTTCATAGCTTTCACAAACTCTGTTCTGCTGCCGTCTTTTAGAAAGGAATCGCACTGAGATTGAATTGAGGAAAGAAAACAAATGCACACAATCGGGTAAATAAATCTGGGCTGCCTGCTGTCACGCAACGTAATGAATGTTGCAGTTGCTAGACCTCATGAAGAATGGAATTTCCCGTGGCATAGTCTGGGTAGAGGTACTCAAGCATTAAGGACTGTTGTGGAGGGGATTCACAGGATCTCTTCCTAACTAATAGATTAGCTACGAGGTTCTCCCGTTTCCTTTAAGCTTTCTGATTTTGGGAGACTTTTTTCATTCCAGTCATTGTAAACTACAAGCAGGATTTAAAGAATTTGCTTCCTTTCAGAATAAAGATATAACTTTGTCGTAAATATATGCTATTAAATCTCTTTCAAGTTTCTTTATCCAGTTAGGTTAAAAATTACAAGTTACAGTTTTAAAATAGTAGATATTTAATACCATGAGTATGATACTTGTAGGAAGGTGAAATAAAGTTTTAACTTCAGATAAAAAAACGCTGTTATATCCTCTTCCTCTGAGTAGAAGAAAAAAAATCAAAATATACAATACCCAATTCATCTGATACGTATTAACGATAATGTTGCATTGGTTACCACATGTTATATTCGCAATTTGGATAAAATAAAAACAAACAAGATCTTAATGCCTAAATTTTTAATCAATAAATTTATCATTTGTGTTTTTCAAATAAACTGAATATGTCCTGATTCTTGAGGAAAAAAATGTTCAGGAGGGAGGAAGTCGATATGATTGAAGCGGAGCAGAACAGAAAGCAGTTCGTCAAATTTTCTTTCTTATTAAATAATCCAATATATATATAATCCAATAATCTCTTGCAAAATATGTGTAATTTACATTATATTATGATAAGTATTGGAACAATTCAATATTATGCTTTTGTAAAATTACATTTAAAATCAGCTTCCAAACTTCAAAAATAAGTTTCTTACGAAAATACCGCTGGGGATAAAAATAAATTCTTGCAACAAATTATTTAATAAAATAACATATAAACTGACAGGCTCCTGTCAGACCTCTGTGGCAAATAGCTGTTTGAGGGGGTATTAAAATATTTAATATTATAAGTTTGTTTAAGATTTCTTTCAGTTGTCCTCAATTTAGAAATTCCTCAATTTAGGACTTGAATCACAGTCTCTCCTGTTAACATTTCAGCTTTAATAACTCTTTAAATATGAAGCGCACATTTTTGAAAATGGAATTGTTTTGACAGATGAATGAAATATTAAAATTTTCTCCGAAAAGTTTATGTTCAAAATTAGGGAGTTTAAAATCGGCTTTTCTTTAAATAATATGGAATGTCTCAATACTTTACGTAATATACTGTATATATTTATATATATTCCATTTTGTATACGAAGTAATGCATGTTAAATATTTCTTGTAAAATATTGATTGCATCTACATTATAAATTTGTTTCGTAATTGAAAGTGACCATTTTTATAGCAAAATCTTTTGTTGAATTTCTTTCTGATTAATGTCAGTGTTTCTATCTTGTTAAAAAATTCCTTCTAACATCAGTGACTTTAATATTGCCTGCTAAACTGGCTAAGAACACTTCAGGAACCAAATCATGTACTAAATTATAATGATACGTGAGATTTGGTACTGTCTGGAATATACTCTTAACCAGTTTATCGAGCAGTACTAAATTTACCGTAAAGACATAAGCACCGAATAGTAAGGTAGAAAAACTGGCATTTAGCAAGAATGATACGCGACCAATGCTTCCTGATTGAAAAACAATCCTATTTCCACTTTAAAAAACCCAAAAGAAGAAATATCTCATATTTAGAAATAATCTCCAAATATTTATAGAGAAGCTTCAATAGAATAAATTGAAGTAGAAATGTTCAGACATAAAAAATTATGTTCTTCCTCTGTTGTATAATAACGCGTTGTGAAACTCCACTAAGATCAACTCTGACGAATAATAGAAAGAATTACGTTAGTGTAATGAGAGTGATCTTCTTTTTGTAATTAATTTCCATATTTTGAGTGTAGTCTTAGAGGAGGAGATGACAGTTATTTTTTCCCATCTGAACACAGGATGCTGGCGCTGTGTTCGAACTACCTTCTCCTACATCTAAGGCCATCAGCATACAGACGTACTCACGATTTAAATAAAAATGGGATCTTGCTTTCTCAGATCTCCAATACAATGGACAGGCCAGTCCCATACCACCTCCTTGACTATTTAGGGAAAATCTGCCTCGAAAACTACTATATACGAAAGTTTTCCTCTGTTCATCTCGTTCTCTAAATGGTTGCATGCAAGGTGATGAAAATTTCCAGAACGCAGAACTCGGTAAAGGAATATAAACTGATTTTTTGCAACTGAACGTTTTTACTTCAGTTCACGATTCTAGCTGCTCTTTCAATATTTTTTCCTATCACTCAGTATGTGATAGCGACATTTTGGTTTTTAATATACTGTTTGACGTCATAAAAACTCTCGGTTTATGAAATTCTATGACACAATTACATTTTGTAAAATGAAACGGAGTGTGCAGAAAATGCAGTGAACGAATATCTGTGAGTGGATTGTATGGTGCGGAGTATAGTGTTCATGTGACACACATGTGGTGTAAAGTATTGGGAAATATAAATATTCATGATATATTTCAGACAAATGTGAAAAAAATGACATTACATATCTTTGTACAAAAATGGGAAATCGTATTATATACACGTATATTCTGGACAAATACAGAAAAAAATACATTATATATTGTGGTCAAATATGGAAAAAATGTATTATACGTTTTGTATAAATATGGAAACATGCATTATATATTTTGGACAAATATGAAAAACTGCATTATATAGTTTTTACATACATGATGCATAATTCATGCATCTGTTCCTGCTTGTAGTTTTATTGACTCAATTTAAGGTTTCAAATCTATTCACTAGATCCAGTTTTGCTATCTGAATCTGTTCTCAGTAATATTAGAAAGCAAAACAAGAAATTCTTATATTCTTTTATTGTTCGAAGTTCCCTTTGCAATAATTGCTGTATGCGAGAACTTGAAAGCTTTCGACAACTTGATTGGCAAGCCGAAGCATTTGCCATATCTGCTTCACCAAAGAGATTGTCTAATGGAACTAAGAAGCACTTAATTTTGCTTCGGAAACAACATAAAATAAATTCTAGCAATGCATTAGTGATTAACTGTTGTGAAACCTCTTTGGGTGTGGCCGTTTCAAAAAGTTACTAGCAACTAATTTATTTGAAACTCGCTTAGGTGTTCCTCCAATAAATATGCAATTTTGCCATCAAATTCTCAGAAAAAATGGCAAAGAAACACTATGTGAATAGTTTGAAACAGTGTTATTTTGATTATACATGTTCTTTTTTGTTTTATTTTCCGTGTACTCCTTATCATGTTCAGATCATCTTATCAACATGGAAAATTTGAAGCTTGCTTTAGTAAAGAATAATAACAGTAAGTTTTAAACCTCTTATGTCTGGAAACACAAGATTTCTACCTATTGCATTTGGTTGTAAGCTTATGGGCACATTTATCTTTGCTTAATATAATCAAGAAATGCATCATAGGTTGCATAACATTCCCATTACCACAGATCAGGAATGACCAACCCAATCAGGGGCCTGAGTGGCTTAGTCAGTAGCGTACTAGGCTCGCAATTTGCAGTTCTCAGGTGGGTCACAGCTCGGCCAACATTGATATTTATCTCCGAATAACTTCCCGCCCTAGCCTCGGTTAGTAGGGGACACCGATGAGCGTGGGAAAACCGCCGTCCGTCGGATGGAACCGTAAGCTCTGGCCACGTGTTGAGAAGAGCCATGCAATCTTCACGATAAAGAACACGCTGGATGGCCTTGACGGAAGTCTACCATCTGTCTCCTAACAGCCGTCCAGTGGGTCCCCTCTCCCATCCTCTGAGTCTTCGGGGTCCTTGAAACCTGGCCATTGAGCCCATTGTGTGCAAAAAGTGCCACTCAGAATAAAACAACCTAACAACCCAACCTAATCTTAGCGAAGAGTCACTAGAAAGAAATATATTCTTTAAGAGCCACCGAAAAACTTCTCTGCTTAAAAACGAAAACATACATTTCTAATGAGCAATAAATTGGAAAGAAAACTATACTTCTAAGGAATTAAGAATATCTTGATTAAAAAAAAACACAAATTATAGATTTTAATGAGTTCTGTCAATTATTAAAATCGTTTGGGTATGAACCTAAAAATGTTTGATCAAAATTTGGAAAAAATGAGTCAGATCCAGTATACTGATTATATTGTTTTCGTTTTATGAGTCCCAAGTTCTTTTGCAATGAGTCGTGGTTAGCCTGGCATAGAACATACACTGTGATACCAGTTTATTAGGAACACCACCCTTCGTCACATAAATGTTTCATTCCAATACGTAATATGTCATGTGACAACGGTGTGCGGTCCAGATCTTCGAACATGAGTTAGAGCTACATTGAGCGTTAGAATGGCAAAACGAACGATCTGAGCGACCAAGGAGCCGTCTTGTCTGGTGTCAACAATAGAGGCCGGTGATGGCGGTATGATGATATAGGAAATGTTTTCTTGGCACACTTAGGCCTACTGATACACATCGAAGGACATGTGAACGCTTTGCCGACAAGTTCATCCTTTCATGGCTATTCATTCAGATGAACACTTTCAGCATGATAATGCACTTCCTCACAAGGCATGTGTGGTCACTGAATGGTCCAGGAACATGCCGACTTGTTTCCTTGCTTCATTGACTTGCACAGTTCTCAGATCTAAACCCTACCGATCATCTATAGCAGTGGTTCTCAACCTTTTATGCTTCAGGAACCCCCTGGAAATGTGCATGTAACTTGCGTACCCCTTTGTATAGATAGATAAAACTATAATTAATGTATAACAATGGTTATTTTTGCTTTGTTACTAGATCTAGCAACTTCTGAGATCTCACGGCGTACCCCAAAAAATTTACCGCGTACCCCACGTTGAGAACCCCTAATCTATAGGATGAGGTGGTAAGGGCTGTTCGTAGCTAGACTCTGCTGTCTTCCAATTTGTAACACTGCACGATATAATCATTTCTGTATGGTACAACATTCCTGAACAACTTTCAAAAGAAAATGCATCATTCCATTGTGCTCATATTGCACGAGAATGGTCTAAAACAGTGCTTCTCATAATGTCTGATGTCGTGAACCAGCAATTGTTGCATGTGGCGGACCGGAAGAAAACTCGGGTTCTGAGACCGTTGGCTGCGCACACGCCGAGTTTCTGGTCATGTGTTTCCTCAAGAAACAATGTATGTCTATGCGCTTGATACTTTCCTCACCCTGCACGACATGACATCATCTGCAGTGTTAAAACGTACGAACTATGACGCTATGACATATCAGTGTTATGCTTCTGAAAAAAATATTTGCTTTTTTCTTGACAGCTAACTGAGGACCGGCACGGGTCTACGGACCGCCACTTTGAGGAGCACTGGTCTACAAAACATTCGGATGACTTCACCCTTTTCATAGGTTTAGAGAACGCTTCAGATCTGAATTCAGTCAGGAATCTGTGGGGATGTTGTGGAACAGGCAATCAAATGGGCTGGTTCATCAGTGGTCACTGTACCTTATATGTGGAGTGCATTACAATTAGTCTGGTAGAGCATATCTCCAAATCTGTATCATAACCTAATAGCATCCATGCCACTTCGTGTTCAGTTATTCGAGGCCTCAAAGATCCCACGCTATGTTAGGTGCGTGGTTATAACTCAATAAATGTTGAAAGCAAATGTAAAATTCTAGCGTTAAAAAATGCTATGAGAATGGGAAATGAGCCTCATCCCAACCACTCCTCTCCACTTAACTCTACGTAACACAATCACTAATCTTCCTCAACTCTTGAAGTTAGGCTGGGTTGGGTTGTTTTACCTCTGAGCGGCACTTTTTTGCACACCATGGGCTAAATGTCCAGGTCACATGGACCCCGAAGGCTCAGAGAAGGTTGGGGGAGGGGACCCACTGGAACAGCTGTTGGGAGACAGATGGTAGCATCCCGTCAAGGTCATCCAGCGTGTTCTTTAACGTGCACAGGGTATGATTCTCCCGCACACGGGGCCACGGCTTAACGTCCCATCCGACGGACGGCGGCCTTTCCAAGCCCATCGGTGTCCCCTACTGACCGTGAGCAGGGCGGGGAATTTTTGCGGAGATAATCTCAACGCTGACCCAGCTGGGACTCGAACCTGGGAACTACAGATTACGAGCCTGGCGCGCTACCGACTGAGCCCCCCCCCCCTCCCCCCGTCTGGAAAGAAATGAAGCAAAATTTCTAACAAAGAAAATATTCAGAAAAAATAATTTATCGTGAAAATCATTTACAACATCACATGGGGCTCAATACAAGTGTTAAAAACTCTCTTTTAATCGTTGAGAGCATTCTTGAAATTCCTCCAAAATTATCTACTTCAGATGGTCGGTCACAGTCTTTTGGATGCGTTAATTGTCGAAGATTTGTTTCGCAAAACGGTTTTACTGAGATTAATAACTTCCTCACACCCATTCTTATTAGCCAGATTTGTCTTCGGATGACTTCTTTTTCTTTCCGAAGTAAAAAAATTAAACTGGAACGATTTTATGCAATCCAAAGAATGTGTCTGACCATCACAAGGAAATGTCTTTGGAGTAGGCCCGGATAAAGAAAAGAATCGAAGGAGGTGTTGGGGGGGGGAGAAACACAATAGAACTGAAAAAATGTGAGGCAAGGGGGGACAAGGGACTGGATTTCAAATACAGTCTTTAAACATCACACTAACCATTTTCTCTCCATAGGTAGTTGGAATGTGATGACTCTGCACAGAGCTTTTTCTCTTGATGTCCTCAGACAAGAATTCCACCATTATAATTTAGATATTCTCTGCTTGCAAGAGACCAGATGGACAGATAAAGGTCAGATTCTTAAAAATAATCTTAAATTTCTCTTTTCAGGGACGGACGACAATATGCATCATCAAGACATGGGTCTGCTTCTCAGCATACACGCTAGTGATGCTTAACACATTGCTTAACACATTTGCTTTTGTTTCAGAAGCGTTTCTACCTAATGCAAGATGATGTCTTTGTGTACACTGTAAAATTAAATTAATAAAACGATAAAACAAAGGCATTCTATTTCATTAAATATATATTCTGAATGTTTTTAAAAATATATTTTTAAGTGGGGGATTGGTAAATAAGTCTTTCGCCAGGACCCGACGTCATCTTGCTATGTCACAGTGTTTATAGTGTTTATGTTTTATTTTATTCACTATAAAGTATATTAATATTTAATTAAGCGCAAATATCTGACATTTTCGCGATTAAACATTTGGGGTCGAGATAGTTCCTAGAATGCCGATTTCTGTGTGCATTTCGATTCTTTGCTCATTTTGGAAATTGAACATCTCTGCTCTAAATCATTCTGGTTATCACCGTATGAGCTGGTATTAAATCTCTCCGTATTGTCTGCACAGTTAAGCGATTTTCCAATTAGCTGATTCAGTTCATCAATTTGAATCTGTATTCTCTCTTCAGTAAATACAGAGTACAAATATTCTATTTTGCTTCAGTTCTGTCAAAGTTTCCATTATGACACTAACTTGGTGGGCTTTTCAAAGGTTACAAAATGATAAAGACTTGTCTGGATTTTATTCAGGATCATTAAAACTCTGCTATTCGAAGGGAACAGATGAAAATGAAATCTAAAGACTGTACAGTGAGTTAACGTATGCGTCACTTCGAAAATCAATTCCAAAGTGGATAACTCAGCGACGCTATTCAAGCAAGATTCTAAACAGAGAAACCTTGGCGGTCGATTAACAATGGTGCCATTTATGCTATGAATTGTAATTTTCCAATAAGATTGAGTAAAAAGTTTGCTGTGGGAAATTATGCATTAATTTACTGAATATTAGAGGCAGAATGTATTTTTGTTTTCACAGTAATATTCCTCTTTATATGGTGAGGATTATTCTGACCTATCATTTCTAATCTGTAATGGAAAATGTGATGATCGCATAATACTTTAAGCTCAGTAGAAGGATTTAAAAAAAATCTGGAAAGTACACCAAATTTTTAAATCTTTTTTTAAAAAAGGAGTTATTGTTTTCACTATTTTTTCCTCTATCTGTCTCTCCGTCCATAGTCATTAACTTTGTTTCGTTTAGAAATCGCTTTGGATTAATAACAATATATTAATAAATTATTTTTTTTACTTTGTCTGTCGCTCCATCTGTAAACTTTGAACTTTGTTGTGTTTATATATCTCTTTGAGTTAATAATGAAATATTAGGATTCGCATTTGCTAAATACTTCAATAGTTTCAATTTACACTAATAAATTGACCTAAATTAGAATATATAAAATGTTAAACGATTCTTTTAAACGATCTGTTCATGCTAGAATTTTTTGTAACAGAATGGGATATTTAAGGGGTTTGTATTAACAGCAAACATGTGCTCCTTTACTCCCAGCGGGGCAACAAAAACCATCCTTTTTCAAGATGCAAGTGTTCAAAAATGTTTTTCAGCTTATACAGATAATTCAGAAATATTACTATTTGCATTTTCTGAATCAGATATTTTATTTCAATTTTCCCGTTAGAGGCTGCTAAAGTCGGGAATCTTTGTAAAAGAACATTCAATATTCGCTAGAGACAATGTGTTGCTCTTCTAGTTTCTAAATCTATTTGCGAAATTTTAGAAATCAATTGCTGAAAAGTAATTTCTACAGAAGCGAAGATATCATTAAAGACGTGTGTGTGTGTGTTTGACATTTTCGCGATTAAACAAATTTCTCGTAAATACCGATGGTACTCCAGATTAAAATTAACAAATTTGCGGTTTAAAAGAAACGATTTTTTTATTATACTTTCTGTTTTACCTGCATTTGAGGAGCAGACAGAGAAAAGTTATTTGCACCTTTGTTTCCTCTATTATGTAGCAAAAAGTGTACAATTTTCTACAAACTCGTTTTAAGGAATTTATTAGGAGGGTTATTATAACCTTATTTTCAGCGATGAAATCTAATTTTAAAAAAGCTTATTAAAATATATTCCATAATGTTATTGCATTTTTTCAGTGGGTCTGAAAGGGTGTGCCGCGAAATTTCGGATGACATTGCAGATAAAACCAAATTTATGAACCATTTTGTTACTACTTTCTGCCACTGATTCTTCATTTAACTTTTTTCTGTTTAATCAAAAACTTATCCATATTAAATCTTATTGTCAAACCAAAATTAGTGCAAAACATGCCCATAACACGTATCCGGTACGCACGAACCTCAATACAATTCAGAACTTGAACAGAATAGCTCTGTGTTTACAAACGATTCCACAGAAATGACTATTATTGGAGGCAACCTAGTATTGTCAACTTAAAATTTTAAATATTCATGGGGAATCATAATTTATAAAAAATAATAAATGCCTCCTCAAGCAGCTGCTGGCCAGAGCGGTCTGATAGGAGCCTGTCAGTTTATACCCTATAGTGGAAGATCTGTAAGGATGGCGGGACTTCAGCAGAAAAACGAGAAGAACATCCATGCCTTATCCGGGGCTCGAACCCAGGTCCCTTAGATCAGTAGCCAACCTCGCTAACCAATCGACCACGGGAACCATGAGGAAAAAAAAAAGAAAATCACTGCATTTTTTTATGTATAATTACATAATTCCAATCCATTTAATTACATTTTTCCAAGTTCGTAAAGAGAAGGTCTATAACAATTGTTCTGAACATTACCCACTCTCTGGCAAATTACATAATATCCCCGCTTGTAAATCCAGATCCCTTTAAACCTTTCCATCTTAACTTTTCCTAATACAATGCGTTATTTTACTAAGCATTAATCAATGAATAAATAAAGTATATTCCCTTGTATAATCAAATTTAAACACAATATTTAAGATATTATTATCCTGAAAAATTTAACAACAAATATATTCTCGATGCTCCAGTGCATAATTCGAAATAGATCGTGCTGTCCTATTATTGAGAAACGCCATTATAACAAGCTTTTCTAGAAATCTGACATGAACTTAGAAGCGAGGGCGTTTTTTTTAATTAATATTTACATACTTCGTAGAAGCGAAAACATTTACAAATTGATCTACAGAAATCCATCTTAAATAGATTATCTGCAGGAAGCTATTAAACAAAAGATCACAGATTATTTAATTCAGTTCAAAATATAAATTTAAGAAAGAGTAGTGAAAAGGATAATATTGTACAGGAAGGTATAATGATGGAGTGTATTTCTATTTGAACGTTAGATAATTCAAACACCGTGATGTTGAAAACCTTTGAAATACTTGGGTTATAATTATGTATGGCATATGTATAATGATTTTCAGTGTAAAGAGGAGTATATATTTTTAAGTTTAATACTGTTGAAAGATTAAGTTAAAGGCAATTGTAAGGAAATCGCTTCTGGAATATGCTGAACGTTTACTATTTATAATTTTTCGTTGTTCCGGCTATACATTATAATCCCAAGAGTATTGCAATGTTTCATGTTATGTCAATTGTATTGCCAAACCCGAAACGCTGCAATATCTAAAATGGCAATTTTTATGTTGAAAAGCGAAACCGGAAAGGCAACCTTATCTGAATCTAGATATTTCGATAATAGTCTTTCAGTGCTAAAAATTTATTGAAATTGCAGCATTAAACATAGCCTTTGGGTGGCAAGGATTTCTCTCAAAAGTTTAAATAATAATTGTTATGTTAACAATATTCTAAAATGAAGTGTATTTTCGGAAAATGCGTTCATGATTCTTTAACTGTTCGTTAGTTTTAAAGCTAAGTTTTACTAAGTAACGTTAGTTTTGAAGAAAATTGGTTAAGAAAGGTGACATTGTTTTTACTTTTCTAAATTCTAATCCGGAGTTATCGAACTCCGGATTAGGAGCAAACAAGTTATATATATATATTTATATACATATATACATATATGTATATAATATATAAATACATATATATTATATATATATATGTATATGTATGATTTAGAATTTTAACTGGAGTCTCACATTCCAATTAAAAGTCTACATTAAAAGCTACAGTGCTTCGAATTAATTTTTTCATTGCTTTTTTTTCCACGTTGTTTAAATTTCCCACGTATTCGATAGATTTGATTTTTAAACTTGTATTTAATTTTGCATTTATCTTCAGTCTGTTTC
The DNA here is from genome assembly GCA_038380435.1 of Ryuthela nishihirai. Lineage (NCBI taxonomy): Eukaryota > Metazoa > Arthropoda > Arachnida > Araneae > Heptathelidae > Ryuthela > Ryuthela nishihirai. Next base: position 31,597,899 of record JAWZYU010000011.1, on the reverse strand, counting down.
CCCGAAAATTATTCTTCGAACTTTGTCTTTCCACTGCCAATTCTTAAACCTACCGTATCATAAACGAATTTCCATGTTCTGGTAATTTAGAAATTCGGTATCTTGAAATATAAACTTTTATGAGAATGAGATTGAAGGCAAATTAAAAATCTAAATCGAGTCTATTTAATGAAGAATTTCAGCAATAATCGTTCCATATTTAAAGTTATTTAAATTCCATATTTAAAGCAATAATTATTCCATATTAAATTCAGCAATAATTATTCCATATTTAAAGAGTTATTTAAAGAGTATTTAAGTACGACAGATTTAGTATTTAGCAAGAAACGATGCCAGTCATAAGCATTTATTTCAAAACTGAATCAAAACAGTGATTTTTACGTCAAATTGTTTACAAAAATAACTGTACAATTAAAATTTCATGTAATAATTATTGCATTTTCCATCAGTTTTGCAAATTTTTTGAACGATTTGACACTGCTTTTAAATATTCCATAACACTTTAAATACTGAAACATGGTGCAAATATTCGAGATTTTGATTGATTTGATTTAAAACTTGGTCTTATCTTCAGTCGTGTTCCGAGAAAAAAATTATTCTTCAAGATACTGAGTTAGAAATTTGGCTTTCGACAGATGGAAATAACGTAGAAAATCTCCATTGATTTGGTATGGCTCTGGATATGACAATATCCTATGTACGTAGTGTGGGGGAAACATTTCCAATGCAATCTGTTTGATATCCAATTCTAGAAAGTCGGATATAAAAAAGAAAGTCCATTTTACTCAAAATTAAAGTCTCGCGCTTCATGTGTTTCTATTTTAGAGCACAATCCAAGCGCTAATGCTGACTTCTATAATACCGACAACTATATCTTTCCTGAAAAGCTGATGACTTAAAGGTATCGGTATTACTTTGGTTCTACTTGCATTTATACCTTAGACAGTAGGAAACATTTTTCAGATATTGGACACGATTTATATAAAAATTCACTTCAATTTCAATGCTCAAAATTTCTTTGAGTTTTTCTTTTTTCGTTATTTCTTGGCTTATGCTATAAAAACCAAACTGAGGTATGTGTTTTAAGATTTTCGAAATTTTTACATCAAAGTGCCGTTTAGAGATTATAGACAACAACCAGGACATATCTAAATTATATTTGTATAAAATTTCTACATTTGTTAAAAGAAGATGAGGAGAAAAACACAAAGCACTGCCATTATTTTGAACTAACTTAATACTTGTTTACTTTTGATTAATTAATCTCAGTGAGTTTTGGGAAGAGTAAGTTAAAACGAAAGAGAAAAAAGTTGGAAATATTTATTATTTATAACGCTTAACTTTAAACTTCTTTGAACCTCACTGAAGATCAGTATATCAACATAAAAATTGAGTTTTGAAATGCTGAGTTATCGTAACCTAACAATCTCACATAGGACAATTTCTATTAGGAATGAATTTCTGTCAGGAACGTTTGTCAGGAATTATAATCTAGAATCGAATATTTGTACTCCAAAATTCCTTCACGATACAGGAGAAATTTTCCTAACATTTACTTACTTAAAGATTTCTATCGAAACATTCACACACATCACGTCCCATTTGAGAATGAGAAAAGAAATGCATTCTTTTGCACATTTCACGCATTTTTCAATAATTTTTTAAAACTTTTAAAACGAATTACACTTTTAAACGATATTACACTGCAATGGAAATCCAGTCTTTTGCCCCCTACCTTTTTGTGGCTCGATTGCCCTTTATTTTATTTCTTGACTGGGCCTACACTTTATTTCTGTCTTATCAGGAATATTTTAGTTAAAAGATTCACATACTCAAATATTTATCTTTACATACATATACACAAACGGAGAAATTTAAATCGTAACATTCATTATCGCTAAAGATTTCTGTTCTAACATTCACGTACTCAAAATTTTCCGTCCTTGCACTCGCAGAATTTAGTATTTCCATATTATTAGAAATATTTTAATCGTAACATTCCTATACCCAACGATTTCTCTATTGTCATTAACATAACTGAGTATTTCTATTGTCATATTCACATAGTCTAGTATTTTTTTATTTATCAAAAATATTTGTGAACATTCTCGCATCTAAAGATTCACACACACTCAAACATTTCATCTGAATAATTCGGAATATGATGAATTCATATTCGAAAATTAATTCATAGTCTTCGGTCTTAACATTCGCACATACTCTAATAATGATTAGTATTATTATAAACTTAGGAACTGAAATAAGCATTATTTAAAACCATTCCATAAATAACTAAACATTTTAGAAGTGTGTGTAAATAATTTATTTCTTAATTTGTATTATAATTATTAAATAATTAATAATTTTAATGTATTATATATTATTATTATTATTAATTATATATTACTTAATAATTAATATTTAAATATTTGCAAATAATTTATATTTTACCTGTAATATTTTTATTTTAACGTTTATATATTTAAAGATTTTGTCCAAATACATGCACACTCGAATAGTTGTATTTAATCGGGAATATCTCAATCCTAGCATTCAGATACACACACGAGGAGGAATAAGAAAAAAAAATTCTTAAGGCAACTGAGAGTCGCACGTGACTTCAACGGATAAAACCACCGAAGCGCTTAATCATCCGACGACTTCCTCTCTCCTGAAGGAACTTAATTACGGCTACGGAGCGCAAAGAGAGCGAGACAGAAAGATCCGAAGTGCAGAGATGGACGATGAGGTTTCCTCACCACTTCAGGAGCCGCAGAAGAGACTCTGGGAAGAACGACCCACCTCTGGTCGGTCGTGGCTACCGAGACGTGCTCTTAGCGGTAATTTGGCCAATTAGGGAGTCCGGCTACTGAGTGCTGGTGCCAACTTGGCCGGTAATGGCCGCCCTAAGGGTAGTTGAAGCGGTACAGACATAATATGGGTCAGCACCATACAAACAAGAATTTGATATATTCTACTTTCATCAGTTTCCTTATGTTGCTGTGAATATGAATTTTTATATCCGTAAGAAAGCGTGATTTACGATGTCCCGAAAGCAGAAGGATTTATGTTTTTTTTTCCCTTGCACCAAAACCGATTTAAGTTTTTATAACTTAAACCTTGAAAAAATCCCAGCTTAAAACTGTTAGCATAGTAAAACGGTAAGATAAGTAAATACTAGTTGATATATAAATAGTATTTGCTTTGCAGAACTAGTATTTGATTTGTTGATAAAAGGTTTTGGAATATTTTACACTGCCTGTAATATTTTCTACATAGTTTTGGAAGAGTAAAATGACTCAATAAAATATAATGACGAATATGACGAATAATGACGATGATGTTTCAGAGTTCAAATGTAGCATGGGAAGCCATAATATGTATTGGCCAGCAAAATGTACTCACGTTGATATTTCAGAAAGACCATATATTAATTTAGTCATCATCATCATCATCATCATCATCATCATCCTCAAGCAGCCATGGGCCACGGAGGTCCAACCAGACTGTGCAATTTAGTTTCCCAAACATATCGATCCTGAGCTACATCTGCTGCATCTGGCCACAGTCATCAATTTTAACAAGGTCCTGTTTGGTATTGTCTACCCACCTAATATATAAAAAGATGTACATTGCTTAATCAAAACATTTGCGAATTTCTGTTTTTCTAGTGGAAATAAAGTGACTGAAGATAAATATTACTATTAAATCTGACTAAATATTTGAAATGATTTTTAAACAATATTCATTCATTGTTTAAAGCCTGAATATTTGACATCAATACATCATAAGAATTTACCAGAGAGTTAATTATTTCACAGCATTAAATAAAACAAGTGAATATTTCAGAAATTCGTGTAAATATTTCTTTCGGTATTCGACAATTTTGTGTAAGTTTCTTAGGAATGGTATTGTTGTTGTTATATATTCCAGCTACCATAATTCTTTGGAGCGGGGGTAGCTCGGTCGGTAGTGCGCCAGGCTCGTAAACGGCAGTTCCTAGGTTCGAATCCCAGCTGAGTCAGCGTTGAGATTTATCTCCGCAAAATTTCCCTCCCTGCCCACTGTCAGTACGGGATACCGATGAACTTGCCAGGCTAGTAATCGGTAGTTCCCAGGTTCGAGTCCCAGCTGAGTCAGCGTTGAGATTTATCTCCGCAAAATTACCCGCCCTGCCCACGGTCAGTACGGAATACCGATGGGCTTGGAAAGTCCGCCGTCCGTAGGATGGGACGTTAAGCCGTGGCCCAATCTGCGGGAGAGTCATACCCTGTGCACGTTAAAGAACACGCTGGATGGCCTTGACGAGAGGCTACCATCTGTCTCCCAACAGCTGTTCTAGTGGGTCCCCTCCCCTAACCTTCTCTGGGCATTCGGGGTCCTTCTGATCTGGCCATTTAGCCCATGGTGTGCAAAAAAGTGCCGCTCAGAGGTAAAACAACCCAACCCATAATTCTTTAAATATTTAAATAAATATTTAAATACCCGCAGAATATTTTTGTGTTATTAGCTCACTAAGTACAGGGTGTTTCAAAAATCAGTTCTCATTGGTAAAAGTTTTTACTTCCAATATTGCTTAAAACAAATGCACATACTGGGAACCATTTAAATTTAGATACATACGAATCCGTTTTTTGGCGTTTTTTATGGTGTCATAGGATGTCCAGACCGAGTTTTGGAGCATTATTTTTTAAAGCTATTCTTTTAAATCGAACAGATTACAGGTTCGGAAAGCATACATCACAGACTTAAGATGTTCCCACAGAAAAAAACCAGTGGCATGGTATTCAGACTATGGGGTAGCCATACCACTGCACCATGGCATCCTATCCAATAGTCATGTAACAAATAAGATAGCATTCCGAACAATCCGGGGCGATAGTGACGCAGATAGAGCGCCAGGCTCGTAACCTGCAGTTCCCGGGTTCGAGCCCCACCTGGGCCAGCATTTATCATTATCTCCGCAAAACTCCCCACCTTGCCCTCAGTCAGCAGGGGATACCGATGGGCTTAGAAAGGCTTCCTTATGTCGAATGAAACGTTTACCCATGGTCCCCCTGTGCGCATTAAAGAACACTCTGGATGGCCTTGACGTGAGGCTACCATCCTAAACATTGTCCAGTCGGTCCCTTTCCCAACCTTCTCTGAACCCTCGGGATCCTTGTGATTTGGCCATTTAGCCGATTTCTGCAAAAAAAGTGCAACTCAGAGGTCAAACAATCCAATCCAACAACCCGAACAATCCTAGAAAAGTATGGAGAAGCTTCATCTTATTGGGTGAAGAAACGTCCGAATTTTATCAGAGGAAGCTCATAGACCATGGCAGTTACCTTGGTATGCATTCCTACATTTTGCAAGTAGTCATCTCCCGTAACGTTATCATCAAAGAAGCAGGGTCCAATAACTGGCAACCATGGATGCCATACCATATTCTTAGGATCGTTTTCTACATGGCTCTCATTGGGCGAAGTGGCGGATTGCTGTTATTCCAATATCGGCAGTGTGACCATTCATAGTTCCGTTCCAAAGGAACGCAGCTTCGTCATTTAACGCGATGTATGTCAATACAGTAGGTTGTGCATGCAATTTCTCCTTCATATACCCTCAGAATTCTACCCGTCTATCGGTGTCAGCTAGCTCCCTCTAACCCATGCACCAGGTGAACTTCGTATGGCGAAATTTATTCTGTTTAAAATTCCGGAGACAGAAAAGTAACTAATGTCAACTTCATGGCCAAGTTTCCTCAACTACTGATTGGAATTTCTTGCTATGAATGCTAAGGTATTGGGAATGATTTAATCCTAGTCGACACTAGAGGATGCCCACTGCATGGTTTGTCCACAATGCTTCCAGTTGACTTCAGACGATTCATAAGCTTTTCAACAAATCTTTGATTAGGCTTCGTTTTGTTGTTGGGATGCTTGTAGTGGAATTTCTGACAAGCCTCTCTCAGACTTTCCCCGGCTACATGCAGCAACACCAACTCAGCCTTCTTTTGCAGTGTGCACAGCAACTCATGGTTCTGAAGTCTGACAGGCTATAACGTATTTAAAAAAAAAAGGAAGAAAGAAAGTAATTTCTTCTAGTAGAATGGACTTTTGAAACATGCTGTACAATAATATCATCATTAGACATTCCCTTATGAAACAATTTTTTGTCAAACGTTTGAGCTCAATGTGTTGCTTTCTTATACATAGTATGATGAAATATTTATTATGATTGTATCCCATGCCTCCAGAGGCTGAGTCACGTGGGACTTTACGCTGAGGTGTAATCGAAAATGGTTTGCGTTGTATAGCCCTATACCACTCACCAAAAAATTATGGTTGCTGTATAGGGGCCCTTGTGAAGATCAAGCAAACTGTGGAGATTGTGTTGAAGGTCCCCATTTTCTTCTCACAATTAAATCCCACAATTAAATCCACAAGTTAACTGGACTCCATTGATAAAATAAGGTAAATATGCTATTAATAAATCAATTTTATATGCTAATGCTGGTAAAATGTCGCTGTAGTTTAAAAATAACACATTCCACTCGATGGATAGCCAATTAAGCCAGAGAGCATCAGCTAACGGAGAGTAGCCTGTAGAAGGTCAAGTATGAATTGTTCACAAGTTGAAATTTCGCAAGTTGAGATCGATTTGTAATTGATGTATTTTTACCACCCAATAAAATGGCTCAAAAGATTTTCATAAAATGTTTTCTCAACCTTACGGCACTGATCTTATGTTCACCTTAAACTTTTGTTCATCATGAATAACTAAACCTTTCACTAAAATAAAAATCTTAATTCTGAGTAATCTTAGATTTTAAGAACTCTTACGTTCAGTCATTACGAATCATTTGGTCTAAAGTTTTAGTAAACGTTTGAATTGTGAAATGAATTTAGCAAGTGAGAAAGTTTGAACAAAATTATGCTTTCAATTTTATATGAATAACAATATTCAGATGTTTTTTTTTGCTTTTGGATCTTCATTGTACCTACACTGTTTATTTCAGCTTCAAATAATGTGACCTCCTGCGTCATATTTGTAGAAAAGCATTGTCGTTCTGTCCATACTTTAAAGCAAAGTAAAATCAAACTGATCTTCAAGCAACTGAAACTTCAATCCATATTTTATCTCAACCAGAAAGAAAATAGAAATAAAATAAATGGAAATAAATTAAAAGAATGCTACGAAGATAACGGGAGGAACACACAGAAAAAGAAAAAAAATGCCACAATGGCTGAAAGTAGTGAAAGTAGGAAAGCCCTTAGAGCAGCACATACAAATCAGAGCTAAACGAACACAAAGACCGAAACTTCTCGGACGTGTACGGGGACGCTGGGAAATACCTACGCACGTAGAATGCACGCACGCACAGAAGGCTTAAGAGGGAAGCGGAGAAAGAACCATGAGAGCAATGATGGATTGCTACTGGAGCGAAGTCGGGAGGGAGAAGAGCAAGAGGACGGAGATTGCTGGAAGTAGGAAAGTGGTGGAGGGGGAGGGGGCAGAAAGGGGCGACGAGTTCGATCGTACGCACGGAAGACCACGTGACTGGCGCATGCCGGGTAAATTAAAGGCTCGCCCGATCGCGTGGTCGCTCGACCAGGGGTGGGGGTCCCATCCGTCACGGCACGCCGTCTAGGTGACATCTTAGGTAGGAGAGAAATGAGAAATAAACACGTGCGCGACCACTTCGCACCAGGATCCATCAGTGAGGTGATCGTCGATGTCTCTAGTGAGTAAGGAAACTCTCCTCACTTCTGCGTTTGGCTTTCTTCAGATGTACAGGGGAGAGAGAGAGTCTTGTCGGGACCCAGCCGACCGTCACTGGCACGTGAATCGTTGCTGGGAAAGAGCTGGACTCCACACAAGGGTCGTTTGTGATGTACAGTGCAACAGTGGCTGGAGGAATGATGTCATTTTTAGCTATTCCCTATTGGTTTGGCTATCCTGGCGACTTCCGGATTTAGATCGCTCTTTCGTGACTCTTCGAAAAAAATATTTTTTTTGTTTTTAGAGAGGAAAAAAACAATAAAACGGAATTTTTCTTTGAGGCTTGTTAGAAAATAATGGAGATGCCTTTGGGAAGTTCTTTTGGTACATACCACACACTCTCCTACGTAAATGGCAGGGATTTGTAATTCATAAATTTCAGTGTGACATATGCTTTAAAATTCATGGCCATACTTCGAAGAAGAAATAGGAGGCAATAAAACGTATAAAATGCAAAGCAAAGACTTTTGAAACTTTTATTATAACATACTGAAATTAATAATGATGCTATAAACATAGTTATGGCGGAATGATTGTTTTTATCCGGAATAACGGGATCATAGAGGATTCGAAAAATTATAAATTAGTTTTAAACATCGTTAAAAATTTTAACGTATTTTCCTATTAAACGTATTAAAAACTTTCGTAATTATTTATTTTAACGTATTAAAGGTTTTCGTAGACGGGCGGGGGTGGCTCAGTCGGTAGCGCGCCAGTCTCGTAATCTGTAGTTCCCAGGTTCGAGTCCCAGCTGGGTCAGCGTTGAGATTTATCTCCGCAAAATTCTCCGCCCTGCCCACGGTCAGTAGAGGACACCGATGGGCTTCGAAAGGCCACCGTCCGTCGGATGGTCCGTGGTCCCGTGTGCGGGAGAGCCATAACCTGTGCACGTTAAAGAACACGCTGGATGGCCTTGACGGGAGGCTACCATCTGTCTCCCAACAGCTGTTCCAGTGGGTCCCCTCCCCCAACCTTCTCTGAGCCTTCGGGGTCCATGTGACCTGGCCATTTAGCCCATTGTGTGCAAAAAAGTGCCGCTCAGAGGTAAAACAACCCAACCCAACGTTTTCGTAGAAGTTGGGGAAGGGTATAAACTGGATAACTGCTAGGAGACAGATGGAAGCCATCCAGCGGGTTCTTTGACGTGCACATAGTATGGTTTTCCTATACAAGGGGCCACGGTTTAACGCCCCATCCGAACGGATGGCGACCTTTCCAAGCCCATCTGTATCCCTTTTATCACCGAATGCAATAGTGGGGTGGGAGGTAGCGTAGATAAATCTGAACGCATGCCCAATTGGGATTCGAAACTTGAAACTTCAGATAAGAGCTTGACACGCTACAGACTGAATTGATTTACACTAGAATGGACCCATTTTCGTTTTCTCGCTACTAAATTTCTGAAACTTTCTAAACCAAGTATCTGGACAGAAATTTTATGCATTCCGTCTTTCCAAACGGTAAATAACCTGTCAGACGATAGTTGTCAAAGCTATCGTCTGACAGAATCCTTTATAACAAAATGACAGAAACACGTGTTTGACTTTTTAGGATACCTCACCAATTTTTAGAATTCGGTCCAAATAATTCATGTCACCAATTTTTATTTTGATTCATTCTCACCAATTCCGGAATTCGGTCCCAATAAGTTGCATATGAACATAATTATTCTGAGGGACAGAACAATCGTCCTGAAGAAGAAAATGACTAAATCATCATTTTAAGCCCTTCCTGCTAGCAACTCAACAGAAGACATCAATTTTGTGTTCAGCTAGTCACTGGTCCACACGATCATAAATCAAGAAGAATTATTCCTTGACACGAAATACAATTGAGGTGAAAGGTCTTTTTCTGCGCTTGCGTAATGAACGAGCCAATGGAATCTCTTCTTGAAAATTTTTGAACTACAGAATAAGTTTCTGGAAAGTATATGGATGCCCTTATGGAATTATTCTGACTCAGACAACATTCAAAGGAGAAGGTAAGGGGGCTATTTATCCTTTATTTGAAGTTTTTGAAGCTATTCCTTGAGTCGACTGGCTTTAGCGAAAGAGTTAAGTCAATGAATTACTATTTGTCTTCGTAATACGAACTAAGTCATCGCTTTTATGATGTCCGGTCCAGTAATCAAATCATCATTTCTGGAATCTGGGGGTAGGAGTCAGGTTATCTCGGTATTCATATAGGAAACGCTACAGCAACGCGTACTGCTAAGTCTAGGCCCAGAAAGGTGGCCTAGAATTTTGTGGTTTCCGCAGAAATGATTATTAGACTGCGACTATCAACCTGCTAACATCGTGCTACATAATCACCAGCACTATTATCATATCAAATGATGATGAAACTCAGGGACGTACCCAAGGTGGCAGGTATCAGAGAGTCCAGATTCCCCACCCCCGAAAATCCAGTCGTCTTGTACGAAATATCCAACTTGAAATCCAAAACAGTTGTCTTTGTATAATTTTATGTTAGTCCCATATTTTATATCCAACCGTAGAAAGATATTGAAAAACAAAAAAAAAAGCAACCCTAAAACCTTAATCCATATAGGGATATCATTTTAACCTTTCCTGTTTGTGGAATATTTTAGCAATTGGAAAACATTACTCAAGTCTTATACTCAGACGCCTCACTCCCGAAATTAAAAAAAAACTCTTTCCCCAACCGAAACTAAAACCTGATGGGACTATTAACCCTAATGAGACTTTTAACCCGAATAATCAAAGCTTTCATCTTGCGGATATATATATAGAATAAGAATATAGATTTTTTTTTCATAAAAGTAAGGAATACAGTACATTTACCATTTGACAGGCAAAACTAAACAGCTTATCTGCAGGAAAAGGAATAAATTAAATTAAACATATGTCATTCAGCCACAAAAATGGTATGTATCAAATAAATTCACAACACATAATATTCAGCTAATTTGAAATTCCAAAATATTTTTCGAATTTTATTTTTGGTCTACTAAAGGAATCTATGTTATATTTTTCTTTTGGGATACCATTTACCGTAAGTGGTATTTGATATTCGGGGGTACGGTTTACGCAAATATTTCGAAAAGTAGTTAGTTTGAAGTCTTGTATTTTTATTGTGTTGAATTTTAATTTTGCATGTTTCGTCAAAACGTTTTAGCACTAGGAACAATAAAGGACCTATAATTGAACCTTGGGGAATTCGATATGGTGTATTTACTTTCTTGCTGCAACAGTTTTTGTTTATTTTAGTAATTGTGTATCTGTCTGATAAAGAATTCGAAACCAATCTAACAACCTTGAATACCGTAATTTTCAAATTTATTTAGTAAAATGTTATGATCTCTGGTATCAAAGGCTTTCTTTAAATCTATGAACATAGTTACAATTTTTTTCCTCTTATTCAATGATTTATTAATATTATTTGCAATTTTAGAAATTAGCTGAATTGTGTTTTTTCCTTTTAGAAAGCCTAATTGATTTTCATTAATTATGTTGTGCTTAAGTAAAAAATTATAAACAGTATTATAAATATTTCTTTCCATAATTTTTGAAAATATAGGATGAATTGTTATTGTTCGATAGTTAGAAAAGTCCTCCTTAACACCTTCTTTAAAAATAAGTCTTATAATACCTGTTTTGAGTTCAGTAGGTATGTCCCCAGTAAATATAATCTGATTTATAATTTTTGATATAATATTTAGTAGTATTTCTTTATTAAATATTATATGTTTAATGTAAACATTATTGTAAATAGGTGGTTTATTGGTGTCTAATGTAGTAATTATTTCATCAGTTTGTTTTTCAGTGATTTCATGTATATAAATAGAGTTCAAGACTCTTTGTATCTTGGTTGGAGCATAATTTATATCATCTTGGCGATTTGTATCTCTTATCTGTAGAATTAGGTTATTATAAATGTCATTGCAATTATTTGCTATTTCTTCCAAAGATAATTTCTTTTTCGACAATTGTCAATTATTACATCGTACGCGGATTTTTTTTCTGTTTTCCTTCTAATATTTCGTCTATTAATTGCCAGGTAGCCTTCATATCATAATTCTTCATTATAAGTTTATTTCTATAATAAAGTTGTTTCTGATTTCTAATCTGAATATTACCTATATTTCTTAATTTTTATAACTATTTTTTATAAGCATCACTTTTATCATTGTTTTTAAATTTAATCCAAGCTTTATCACTTTTCTCAAATAACTCTATCAAGCTCGGTGTTATGCAGTTTTTGCTATGATTTCTTTTTACCTTTCCTACGCTCCTCATATATAATCTATTTTTTCCTAAAATTCCATCATAAATGTCTTTAAATACTTTATATAGGTTTAATTATTCCATTGCGTTGTCTCCATAATTTTTTTAAATTCCAATTCATTTCAGAGATAGCTTTGTTTATCTCGTTATTGTAAAAAGACCAATTCTTATTTTCCTGGTCTGTTTTAATACAATTAGTTCTATTCAAATTATTTTTGGTATTGCTAATCAATGCTAAAATCATATAGTGATCTGTTATTTTGCTTGTTTGAATTATTAAATATGCTGACATATTTTTCATTAGCTTTATATTAATATGGTCTATACACGTTTGGTAATTTTATTTTTTACTATTTCTTCTCTTGTAACTTCCCTTACTAATCTTCCGAAATTCAATTCTGCCAATAGTGTGATATAATTTTCCGTGCCATGCTTTTTAGTGTTCATTGTATTGATATTGAAATCACTTATTAAAATCTGAATCACAGAGTTTCCGTTCACGTCTATCATCAAGATTGGGTTAGGTTGTTTTACTTGTGAGCGGTACTTTTTTACCCACAATGGATTAAGTGTCCAGGTTTACAAGGTCATCAAGGGCTCAGAATAGGCTGAAGGAACGTACCCATTGGACAACTGTTAGGAAACTGATGGTAGCCTCTCATCAATAGGATATTTAATTAACGTACACAGGGTACGATCTTCTGCACACTGGGCCGAGACTTCCATCTGACGGACGAGTTTTTCCAAGCTAACAGTGTCTCCTTTTTCACCGAGAACAATGTAGGAATTAGCGAATATAATTCTCAGCGCTGGTACTGGCACTTCTTGGGACTCTAACTTTTTTTTTAATAATAATAATAATAATCTTTATTCACATTCATGTTAGTTATACAAAAGTTTAAACAAATGACCCGCAAAGCATCTGCTTATGTGCAGGAGAGAAGAATAATATCGTTCAATGAAAATACATGAGATAACTTAGAAAACATTTTGGGACTCGAACCTGGGAACTAGAAATTAAGAACCTAGCTTACTACCAACTAAACGAAACCCCCGACCCTAGAAATTTGAAAGCAACATCGATTTACCTTCTTTTTCATTGTGGGGGTGAAAAAAACTCATATACGTACTTATTTTAAAGGAAAAAAATTGTTATATAGGCACTAAAAATAAAATTTTCCAAATTTTACCAATGTTGCTTTAATTTTGGTTTCCAGCGTTAGATGACAGTAAAGTTGGACAATCATGAAACTTGTTTCCGTTTGAAAAATATTCCATATTCGCCATAGACGATTATGGTTTCGAGTTTGATTTGCTTACGATTGCAAAAATATACTAAAAATTTCAATGATAACCATGGAAAAGAAGAAACAACCTTATCATATAAACGGATAAAAATGATTTTAATCAAATGGTAGATGCATCTAATGACTTCCAAAACACTTATTGTATCCTTTATGCAATCTAATTTCGAGTTAGGCAGTTATTATATAACGATGCGTCGAGATTACTGAATAATGTTCAAATTAAAACTCTTTATATATCTGTGTTATGTCTCTCTAATACCACGGCTTTGCTTCTCATTAAAGAGTGATGAATATTAAAAGCGAAGGCCAAAATCCTTATCATAGAAATGGATTTTTTTTGCAAATTATTTTCAGCCACATTATTTATGATGCTTCTGAACCTAGATGAGTTGCATAAATCGATCTTAGAGGTATTAAAGTAAGAAGTAATTCGCATTTGGTAAATTTTTCTTGCTAAATTGTAAAACTTCGGATGACAGTTCGAAGGAAAAAAGACGTGACGGAAGTCTCAAAGATTACTGAGAGCAGAAGTTAAGCGCTGTTGTTATTGTTTCCATGGCAATCCATCAGCATCCTTCCTGGAACTGGGCAGAATGCATAGTAATGAGGAGAAAGGAGGAAAATAATTCGGAATCTTTGAAAACTAAGATGAGAGAGAAAACAGGGATTACTGAAAACTGTTAGTACAAAAACCAGCTATAGTATTATGTCTTAATTCATACTGTTACCGTACTCTGTAATTTTATCCGTAATATTTTAAATTGCCCCAGAATGTATCTAGTATGAAAGTAGTGTTTTGAATCATTAGGTTTAATACGATTTTCCGTGACCACGGATCGAAATATCTATGAGACTGCTTTTATCATTACCAACAGATCCTTCTGAAGGATACTTTAACGAGGCATTAAACTATCGCAAGTTTTTTATAGCCAGGATTTTGACATAAAACATCCCGTTTTCAAGTGATGCCTATAGATTTTGAATACCTTTAAGTTAGGTCGGTGTACTTTCATAAGCCTCCTTTAATACCGAGACTTGTAGTTATAAAAAAGACAAATCATCATTAAGCATAATATGCGATTGCAATGCTAGTATTGGGAGGAGATCTATGTAAAATTTCACTGTGATGCACAGAATCAGTGAGGCATAGATAACACTGAATTTCCGACCTCGACTTCTCGGAATTTCGGTAGTTAATAGTTTTTAAAGAAGATAATTCTTCCTCTAAAGTAGAAACTGAAAAAGTAGGTCTTCCAAGTCATTTTGATGTACTAAGGTAATCTCTCTTTATAGTACTGGCCATTTTACATTTCTTGCCACCCAGCTGAGGAGTGGTCAACTTTACAGCATCTTGGTGATGAACATTAAAACACCAGGAGGGTATTTGTATATTGGTTGATCACTATCACAGATTGGGAGGAACGGTGATTGGCTCAGTCCGTAGCACATCAAGCTAATTATCTGCAGTTCCCAGGTTCAAGTCCCACATATGTCTGCGTTGAGATTTATCTCTGCTAAATCCCACTCTGCGTTTGGTCAGAAAGGGGATACCGATGGTCTTTGAAAGGCAGACGCCCGTCGGAAGGGACGTGAAGCCGTCGGCCCTTGGGCAGGAGAACCACCCCTGTGCACGTTGAAGAACTTGATGAGTGGACTTGACGAGAGGCTTCTGCCTCCATACAGCTGTCCAGTGGATCTCTTATCTCGAACTTCTCTGAGTCCATGGGGTCCTTTCGACTTGCCATTTAGTCCATTGTATACACAAAAGTTTTCTCAGAGGTAAATTATTCATCCCAAAGGAATAGTGAAAATCTACTGAGGGTGAAACTACTCTTGTGTTTCGTAATTTTTTGTGGCTTCCCTTCCCAAGATGATAGATAAAAAGGATACTTTATATCAGCGGCAGTCTGATCATATGCAATCGCAGGTATTTGAACCCTTACTTCTAGGAGCACTACCGACCCTTAACTTATGTAATCTGCTCTGATAGACTACCTTCTTTGAAAAATTTTAGGAAAACTTGAACCCCCCCCCCCACATTTGGGTAGAACAGAAGAAAGACTCATTCTAAGGGATGACAAATCAAATTCACATAAATAGGCAAGTGTGGGGGCCTCCTGATTTAGATCTAATCGCAAAGTTCTTTATTCCAATTCACATCAGAAATCTACTGGGGTGTCTAATGCTTTTTCCACATATTGGCTGATGCACCTAGTCTGACGGGAAACGGGATTTTGTCCTATGCCCGGGTTTAGGTAGCTTTTGATATTATTAATCCGGATGTTTTCATGATATTGATCGATTAAATAATAAATTTCTCACACATTTTAAAATTTCGATATAGAGTAATATTAAAATAATTGATTTTCTAATATATATTTTTCCTTCATCTACATGGTCATGAGATCCATCAAACCATTAAAATTCTTACTCTGTCTTTTGGTCATTATTTTAGCATGGTATCTCAGCCATTTTTAATTCCATCGATCTCAAATTTTTCAGAGTCTCCTTATGTCCTTACAATACACTAGGCCCGTATCTAGAAAAGATTAATGGGCTGCGCGTGGGGTAAACGACCTAATCGAGACGACAAATGGTAAAGAGTAAAGGTTGGGGTTGGACTGGATTTTCTTAGCAGTTTAACATTTTACTTTTTATTTTAGAGGCTTTTTTAATAAAAAAACCTGAAAAATCCGTCCCTGTAAAATACATGTAGAAATTCTGGGACCACCATTCATAGTAGAGGTTCTTGCTCAGAACTCTCATTTTCTTCATACGCAATTGGAATCCTGAAAAACAAGGAAATCGAGAGGTACTTATAAACGTTCACGGAATATTTAAACGGAACATTGTGATTAGAAAACTTTTGCGTGATTGTAATGTGATATTAGATTTAGAAGGCTGCATATTTTGAATAAAGTTTTATTTTAAAAAAATAATATAATTCCTTAAATACTGACTGCAAGTTGAATCAAACCAAAAAGTCATTACCAGTTTCAACGAGCTTAATCCACTATTTAATAATAACTAGTTAAAAATAAGTTTGTTTATGTGTCAGAGGGATAACTAATGCGATGGAGGTTGATCAAGCGGTGGTATTTCAGTTTCTCAATAGTTGTGCTCTTGAGAAAGTTTCTCAGGGTAATTAATTTGGAAGTTACGGCAGATACTGGGAACGAACGTAATGATGAAGGAAAATGAGGTAAACAGAAGATCGCTTCTGAAACGTTTAAGAATCTGTGTGGAATGGGAAAAACAAACTAGATAATAAACTAGATAACAACTAGATAATAAACTATTTAATATCCACGTCCCCACTAAAGTTTGATATGATAGAAATATTTGAAGCCTTTGGAAGCAATAATACATGAAGTTGTATGATTTTAACTCCAGCTGCTTACCTAGCACAAGTGTAATAGGAGGTCTTATTACGTAAATTAACTGTGAATGAGGTTACCGTTAGTTACACAAAAATAGGTGGTTTATGCCTAATGGGTGTGATTGTTTTACCTCTGAGCGGGACTTTTTTGCACACCATTGGCTAAATTGCCAGGTCACAAGGACTACGAAGGTTCAGAGAAGGTTGGGGGAGGGACCAACTGGAACAGCTGGTGGGAGATAGATGGCAGCCTTCCGTCAAGGCCGTCCAGTGTGTTCTTTAACGTGCACAGGATATGGCTCTCCCGCACATGGGGTCACGTCTTAACATTCCATCCAACGGACGGCGGCCTTTCCAAGCCCATCGGTGTTCCTTACTGACCGTGGGCAGATCATTGAGTTTTGCGGAGATAAATCGCAACGCTGACCCAGCTGGGACTCGAATCTGGGAACTGCAGATTACGAGCCTGGTGCGCTATCGACTGAGCCACCCCCACCCCTTTATGCCTAATGAGTCATCAATACCCTTTACAGAGCATTTTAAAAGGATAGATTTTTTGATTTGATCATGTTGCCCTCATGCAGATTGGCAGAGAAGTGCACTGCTGTTCACGAAAATCAGAATTGCTGAAGAAGTGATTAGAATTTCAAGGCCAACGGTGCAGTCATGTTGGCTACATGACAATGAGGACATCCTGAAAAATGTGTGAATTGGACCCTTCCCACAGGTATTTAAATGGGAGGTAGCTGACACCCAGACTGCTGCGAACTCCATATATCCAGGTGAGCGAGTTCGACGGAAAGCGTATTGTTGGTGTGAGGGAAGGCAATCTTTCGTATCGAGAAATTGCAGCTCGTGTGGGACGTAGTGTATCTGTTGTGCATTGAATATATACAGAATGTTTTGAAGATGGACAGCAAACATGCTGGGAAGGTTCTGGACCTCATCCACAGACAACCCCATGGAAAGATCGCAATCTTTGGAGGCTGGCTACAACAGATCGCTCTGCCTCATCTATGTCTTTGGCCCAACAGTGGAGGTCAGTAACACATCTTCTAATGTAACTAATGGTTCGACGCCGTTTGTTTCAATTCGGACTGCACGCGTGCTGGCCATTGTTAAGACTGCCACACGAAACAGTCAGACATTGCAACACAAAGCAGTCAGTCTACTGTGGTTCGTTGAGCGATAGAAGTGTTGCGACGAATGGTGCAACATCGTATTTTCTGATGAATCACGCTTCCATCTGTTCGTATTTAATGGCAGAATCCCGGTACGCTGATGTGTTGGTGAGAGGAACCAAGAAGAGTATTTGGGCGATGATTACGTTCTTGGAAAACACCGTGAATACTGAATTCGCGAATGTTGAACTTAATAACTTATGGGGAAAATAGGGCTTGGTTCCTGGGAACCAAGATTAAAACTTTTCTACCTCTATTTTTGGGATAAAATGATACAAAGTTTCTGCAATTATGTTACTATTCATAAGGAGTATGGCTTTATAATGTCAAATAATAAATTACTATGAAGAAATCGTGCATCTATACTGAAATTAAAGTTTGAGTAGCAAGATACAGATCGCAATGGTAGGATACAATATATTAATTTATTACATTGAGCTCTCCAACTTTCTCTTTTTATTTATCTGCGGAAGAGAATTGGCATAGCTCGCCAGTCTCATAATCTGCAGTTCCCGGATTCGAGTTCCACATGTGCCAGCGTTGAGACCAATGCACTTGGAAAGGCCACCGTCCGTAAGATGTAATGTAATGCCATGGTGCCGAGTACAGGAGAGAGCTAAAGAGCACGGGGGATGGCCGTAATGGTAAGCTACCATCTGTCTCCAAACAGCTGTCCAGCCTTCTCTCAGACTCTTTCTATGAACCCAACCTTCCCTGAGTCTTGAGGTCCTTGTGGCCTGGCCATTTAGCCCCTTGTGTAAAAAAAGTGCAGCTCAGAGAAAAAATTGAAGCACCTACTTCCATATGAGAGTCGTTTACAGTGTTTTCTTCTTCAATATTTCTTTTTTTTGTCAAGTTCGTTTGATTTTCCTCTAAATCTGCGTGAACGTTTAGATGATAGAACAATTGTACCGGAATTTGTAGCAGTACTGACAATAGGTTCGAATAACTCGTTCGATGATAGATATTTAGCTAGCCTTCTTAATGTCTTTCAAATACGAAACAGAAATGAGAGTTTCAATCACAACGGTTCTCTTAAATTTCAAGCTTTGATCTAAATAGGATCACATTCAAAAAATGCGTTGCATATTCTATTAAGTGTTCTTAATTATGGCGAAAGCTCAGCAGAATTAAATGTCTTTAGATAAATCGCCATCAGTATTGGAATTCGTCTGAGTCATTCTTTATTGCTCTCGTGTTTAAGCTGCAGAGAGCTGATTTCACAGCTTTTTCTAGTATTTATATAACCATTCAGGCATCCTTGTTTCGCCTTGCAGATTAAACTCATTTTGTAACGAAACGGGATTAACCAGTTACATTTTGCATCCTCTGGCTTATAGCTCTTCTCTCCATATAGATGTAAGATTAAGACGAAAATAGAGTTCTGTATTAATTTTTTAGCATCTATCGTTGCCAACATTTCGGTTCAAGTTATTTAAAACCAAGTTTTCTCGCTAAACGTTCTCCCCCTTTCCGCGCAAAAAGTCAATTGCTCAAATGGAAAGAAAGAAATTTTCTTTCAGAAAAAAAAAATCCGAGAAGTGTTTTTTTTCATCTTTAATTATTCATTTTTTCAACTTCAAAAAACCATACATACTTCTACACTTAAATGCCTTCCTCGAACATGCGATTATAATAAGAAGATAAGTTTTAGAATAAAAGGGCAGAATTAAATGCAATAATAAGTTTGTGTTCCTGAATGGAGCCTAATTGACTACGTTAATTGCCATAAAGCATTATATTAAACCGAAAGCTAATCGTAATAGGAAACGAAAAAGAAAGGCAACTGGTTATTGTAAGTAAACTAATTCCTTCATAATGCAATAGCTAACTGAGAATGAAACTTTATTTCTTCCAGACTCTAATACAGAATATTTTCATTTTCCCCATCGTCGCTATTGCATAATCTATAGCAGCAGCCCGAAGCTACAACAAGTCTCTCCAAACTAGAGTTAGGTCAGTGTAGTATACATCAGATTTAATTACTCAGCGGTGTAGATAATGAAGATTATAATTACAGTTTGCTTCTCCCCATAAAGCGCCTTCCCAATGCTTCAGAAATGATTGTGTGTCAGCAGCAGTTTTAGTTCTGCTCCTTTGCGGAATGTTCTCATCTGATTTCTGTAATAGTAATCATAAATTTGATAGTTTTCTATAACTGCTGTCGTTGCATTAAGAAAACTGGAGTTCAGAAATTTCTCATATGTAAAACGCAATAGTATTAAATAATAGTAGTTCCCTGGTAACCTCGTAACAATCGCGTTGGTTCGCAATGAAACTGTAACTGCTTGGGTACGGGTTCGAGTCCTGGTGATGGCATGGTTGTTTGTTTGTGTGTTGTTAGCTCTAACTGAAACAGTGGTCAGCAGTGACTTCTGTCTTAGTGGGATGTCGTTGTATGAGATCTGTAAAACATGTGCAAACTAGGAATAGTTAATAGGGCCTGTCTCCGCTGTAGATGTCGGGGAAAAATAAAAATTTAACTGGGGAAAAAATGAAGATTTAATTGGGGAAAAATTAAGATTTAACCAGGGAAAAAAATTAAGATTTAGCTAAAAAAATAGTTTTTATGGAGTGACTCTAATCAAGAAACTTTTGGGCAGAAGTGCAGTGTAGGGTCCTGAGCCGCCATCTTGTTTTATTTCGCCGCGATGGGGGAAAAAAAAAGTCTGAATGGTAAAAGTAGTCCGTTCCGCACCTACCTTGAGACGCGTATTGAGTTTATATTATATATAATTTGAAGTATATAGGTATATAAATATGCAACGCTATGTAGAAGAAAAATCGTGTTTCTGCACTTAAAAAAATACCGAGAATAATCTTATCAAAACAAGATTTTATTAACAACGTTTATCGCTAAAAAATGAAGCCTCGTTCTGCACGAAAAAAAATCCCCGAAAATAAAATAATTTAATCAAAATTAGATTTTATTAACAACTCTCATCGCTAAAGAATAAACCTACGTTCCGCACTTAAAAAAAACAAAAATTAATATTCTCTTCAAAACTAGATTTCATTAACAGAACTTATCGCTAAGGAATAACTCCTTGTTCCTTACTGGAAAAAAAAAGCCCCAAGAATAAATAATCTCATCAAAAGATTTCATTAACAACCATTATCGCTAAACAATGAAACTTCGTTTCGCACTTAAAAAAGAATCTAAAATAAATATCAAAAATAAATATCTTTAATAACACTCTTCGCTAAAGAATCAACTTACGAAAAGCTCCGAAAACAAACAATCTCATTAAGGAGAACCATTCTGAACAGCATATATCACTCATAAACATTGGAACCTGCTGATGGATATCATATTACAACTCAACGTTACAGGTTTTCCTGGGGAAAAGTACAACATGGCGGCTGAGGACCCTGCAGTGCACCGTAGCCAACTCTTGAAATATGAAAGAGGTAATAAAGAAATTTAAAATCTAAAAATTTTCTCGAAATATTGTACTGAATATTAAATTCTTCCGTGTTTAATGGCATTATCGCCAGGGTGATCAGATGTTTTGGATTTGAATCATTTGTTTCAGGATCTTGAATAGCATCTTCAGGGCCCTTATTTGTACCAGTATTTACAAAATTGAAGAGTTTATTTCCAAAAGAATAATTAAAATATCATATTAATATCAATAGAAAAAAAAGGAATAAAATGATAGAAATTGAACGATACTGTACCGTAGAAGCGGTGACTATAGTAACGAAGGATTTTTTGTAATAAGCACTTTAAACTATACTAAACCATTGTTTCCGCCCATGTTGTCCTCTATTCTGTGTACGTGTTCTCCTAACTGTTTATTAAATCAGTGATATCATTTCAATCAATAATCAATGACTTCATTCAACTGGAATAAGGTGCAAAAAGTACATAAAAGCAACCCTTCCGACAAAAATGAAATAGAATCTTTAAATTGATATGTAATGTGCAAATTAATATGTAATAGACACATACCATAATACTGTAAATCGATCTCGATAAAATTCAAGCAAACTGCTTACTGCAGTATATGTAACCAAGAGCAAAACAGTTCATATCAAATGAGTATTTCCGCTAATAAATTTCAACACTCTCAAGTAAGTTTCCTGGATTTCCTTACACACTAAGAACCTTTATGGGAACAATCGGGGAATAGTTCGCTCTGAAAGTATCCTCAGCTTGTTCCTATAAAGTGTAATTTACAAGAATATTGATTTTTTTAAGTGTCATCAGATTGAAGAGTAAAACATGCACTATATTATTCAGCGATGATAATTTAAATTTTACAAACATTCTATAAATATTGCAATGCGGAACACTAAATGAAGAAATCCACATTTAATTACATATTTATTCTTATTTATATATAAATAAATTACTGTAGATCGATGGATTTATGATTAACATCAGCGAATTTAATTATTTATTATCTTCATCATCACGTTTTCTTTGTTGTTAGCTCTGGGTGTAAAATAATGGTAATAAATCCAACATTCTTTATACTGAAAAATTTTATATCGAATTCATCTGTAACGGGGTTTTACTATACATACACCCTGTCCCCAACTAATATGATTTCTCAACTACTTTTGTATGAACATTTATATTATTTGCTATATAAGACGATACTTTGCAAGCTATCTGATCTCGTCTAACTGACCTATCCTTGTTCATAATTCCAGTACTTCCAAATATTTTTCCACATTTACTTATACAAAGTATTGTGTACAAGCAGCCATAACAAATAACATATTTGTGAACAGTAAGGAACAATTTAATTATTGCTGACCTCTGACAATGTATGCCTATAAAAATTTGCCCTTATTGGTTAAAGATTTTAACTTGTCATGTGTAGAGTAGAAACGCATCTAACCATACAATTAGTCATCTTCATTACTTGACAACAGTTTTTAAACAATCTGTGTCTCATTTTCAATCTCCATTACTCGACAATCATCTCTATGTGACATATACTGAAATAAAACTGCAGTTAGAAGTATTTTGTTTCTACCATTACCATCGTTTCTTTTCTGTAAAAATCAGTTACGTGTACGAAAAATGAAAAATAATGATAATAATAAAGACAAAGCATTGACAAAAGTATAGCCATTATAAAGGAATAAACTAAAAATATATCAACGAGATTAAGATTCTAGAACGCATTATCTTATTTGCATTATTATTTCACGAGAAATTTGCATCCGTCTAACACGATTTCGCCTTAAACGAATTTTTGAAAAACTCATCTATCAGGTTAATCGGGGACTGGGCGTAGATGTAATTTTAATGTTTATTTTAAGAAGAAAAATATTGAAATCAAAATGTTATACTATCAGAAAAAACGGCCTACTCTCGAAAAACTTGCAAAATTCCGCATCAAAAAGTTTCATAGATGTTTGCTTTTTTCCCCCTTCAGATTCTTCCTGATTCAAGTTCTTCGACCAGAAGTAGAAGAAACATCGAAGAAGTGAGGAAATAAAAAGTCGCCCAGACAAATAGAAAGAGACCGTGATAATAGAAAGAATAAAGATCGAGAATAAATGTAAAGCCCGAATATTTTTTTCCTCCGCATCATTCTCTTTCTACAGATGAATGAAATGGAACCTTACCCTGATCCGGAGATTTCCGCCTGACCAGCTGTCTTTCCCCTTTCGTCCCCAGGGCACGTGAAGTGCCACGAAGAAAACGACGACGTAATTAGGATTGGGTAAATTCGTCTTGATGAGAAAAATGTGCTTCTGAAAACTCAGCTCAGTTTAATTTGCACTAGTTTTTTTATCCTCCGTTTCTACCGAGTTTCAGCATGTGTAAGACATTTTAAGCATTCATTCACACAGAAAGATAGCCGGGATACATTACTTGTATTTCTGGTTAAAAAGATGAAAGAAGTGATCATAATTATACGTTTTGATGCGAATATAAGTTGATGGCAAGCAAAGTATTTTATTGCTTTCCATTGTCTTTCGTTGGTTATTTTCCTATGTATCTTTCACGTAATAATTGTGTCTCTAGAGGTTTAAGATTTTATTGCTGATATTGAATTGAATACTGAAAAACGAAATGGAATATTCGTTGATTGCTGCATATGTAATGCTTTCGAGCAAAGGAAATAAACCAAAATAAATATATTCCATTGATGACACTTAATTTGCGTTAATTTACGTTTACATTAAGGTTCTTTGAATGACTTTTCGGAAAGTTTCGTTGGTTCTTTAAGTTTCACTTATTTTAACATTTTACTTAAGTAAATGTTTTATTAAGTTAATTGCAATCCACAGGAAACAGTCTTATAAGTAAGTAAATAGTTCACATACAAGGAGCAATAAAGCATTAATATCAATCGGAATATTATTTGTTAATTCTCAAATGTTTACCGAATACGTATATGCAATAAAGAAATAAGAATGTTAATTAGCAGTGTGACACTAGATAATTTTCTATTCGTCAATTGATTGCATATCCAAAAAACGAGATATTATTTTCACTCTGTTGTCATCCCTCATCAATGGTCATCACAGATATTTGATTGATTGAATAATCAATCACTTTCGAATCATCCAATGATTTCGTAGATTAAACAATGATCTCAGACTTCGTTGGTTGATTGACGAGTTATTGATAACTCAATCAGCTAATACTTTTTGAGAACCCCCGACACGTCAATTGAACAATCTTTGTTTTAGTTGCTTCGCTACTGGCTCCACTGGGGCGGGGGTGGCTCAGTCGGTAGCGCGCCAGGCTCGTAATCTGTAGTTCCCAGGTTCGAGTCCCAGCTGGGTCAGCGTTGAGATTTATCTCCGCAAAATTCCCCGCCCTGCCCACGGTCAGTAGGGGACACCGATGGGCTTGGAAAGGCTGCCGTCCGTCGGATGGGACGTTAAGCCTTGGCCCCGTGTGCGGGAGAGCCATACCCTGTGCACGTTAAAGAACACGCTGGATGGCCTTGACGGGAGGCTACCATCTGTCTCCCAACAGCTGTTCCAGTGGGTCCCCTCCCCTAACCTTTTCTGAGCCTTCGGGGTCCTTGTGACCCGGCCATTAGCCCATGGTGTGCAAAAAAGTGCCGCTCAGAGGTAAAACAACCCAACCCAACCCAACTGCCTCCACTAACAATTTTCTTTTTAGTGGCTGGTTTACCACTGGCTGGAGCTCTTGTTAGCACTTGCAAACTGTTTTGCAGTCAGGCCAAAATGAGTCGAGAATATTGAATTGCAGGTAGAATTTCCTATCAAGTACTCTGCTCATTGCACCTACCTCTAGAAAACAAGCACACATTCACGTGACCCCCTAAATTGCTTCTATTTAGTATCGTGTTTTCATGCTGTTTTTTATTGGACAGCTGATCATTTGTTAATTATTTGATGTCCCTGTGGCCAAGTAGTTAGCACCCTTAGCTACTGATTAAAGGGCGCTGGGTCTAGCCACGGTTAAGATATTTTGTGTTGTCTTTTTGCTGAGATCTCGCCTTCCTCATAGATCTTCTCTATGGAGTATTAAACTGGCAGGCTCTTTTCAGTTCTCTGTGGCAAGCAGCCTGCTTCAAGAGTAATATACTTTTTTTAACTTTTTGAAAATTTTCGGTCGAATCTATCCACTCCTTGGTGGGATGTCGTGTAGTTTATATTGTTTTACGAAGCACAACGAAGAAACACTTATGTAGATAACAATAAAAGCTAACCTTCTTATTTGTCTTCTTCTTCTCTTAACAGTCAACCAAGAATGAAACTTCAATTCATATTAGTCAACTTCACAATGAAAAGCATTCTTATTATCAGGTCGACAATTAAACCTTCCGTTCTTGTTAGTCAACTGAACAACGTTAAAAATAACAATGAAGTCCCGTTCTTTTATCAGTCAGCAAAACAATGAAATCCAGTTCTTTTATTAGTCAGCATGCAAACAATCATTTCAATACTTTTCCATCAGTTTGTCCATTTCCGCTAAAAGACAACAAATTGTTTGGCCAGCGGAGTAAGCATCAATCCTGCTAAACAAATTCTCTACATTATTATAAAGCGGCATATTTATCATTCGCATATTCTAATCATTATGCCAATTGCAACTCCCTCTCTTTCTCTACAGAAACAAAATATTTTCGTGTTGCAAAAAACAATGTCTCTTCACGTTCAGAAAATATTAATCATGCATCTTATACTACAGAATGTCAAGGACCATATTTTATTCGTAGACTAAACGACGAAACGGTTTAAATCCAGAAGACCTTTTTTTTTTAAATATTTTCAGTTTTGTTTGTGGATGAATTTGTTTGGTTAACTTTTGCCTTAATCGTTTTGATTTTAGTACCTGAACACTTTATAGAAAAGTAGTCTTAAACTGGGAGATGAACTAGATACAGATAGAATGGGCAATGGCAATGAACGAAGATGCACGCAAAGACAGTGAATAATTAACAAACAAAATTTGTTAATAATTGCATTTGTAATTATTTTTCTGTTCCGCCCCTGCGATATTTTTTTCACTCTACAATTTCACTGAGTAAGGATAAAAGACTAGTTGTCAAGGCAACAGTAGCATTTCAAAGATTTAAAATAGGGTGTTTAAATGAGTAAACCAATTTATGGTCTATTGTTCATTTATCTACTGATTTAGTTATGGGTATACTAAGTTGAATTCTGTCGTTAAAGAAAGGTTAACTTGTTTAAATTTCTAATATGTCAATTATATTGGCTTCTCACGAAGATATCCTATTGATTGGCTTTCTTTAGCATTAATTTTCGGAACAGTGTTTGGCTCTGTCGGTATCATGCTAATCTCGATGTTCTCAGGATCCCTACGATCAGTGAAAAAGATTGCAACAAAGTTTGAGTTCTTAACCAAACAAATTCATTCCATATACAAAAGAGGAATGCTTCAGATATTGATGTCCACTCCGCAGACCAGAAAACTTTGCTGACTTTTAGCAAAAATGGATAAATAAGTGAAAACTATTTAAAAATGTTTCGAGGTTTTTTTGGGGGGAAGTGGTCACCTAATGTATTTCGAAAGGCCACCGTCCTTTAGAAGTGTGTGCTAATGTATTTCGAAAGGCCACCGTCTTTAGAAGTGTGTGCTAATGTATTTCGAAAGGCCACCGTCCTTTAGAAGTGTGTGCTAATGTATTTCGAAAGGCCACCGTCCTTTAGAATTGTGTGCTAACTAGACTCTCTGAATTGCTTTGACGGGTGTTTACTGCCTGTGTCGTAACAGTAATTCAGTGCATTCCGATGGATTTTTTTTTCATTAATTTTCGGAACAGTGGTTGTCTCAGTCGGTAGCATGCTAATCACATTATATGATTTTCTCAGCATCGATTCTCTGCTATTCCTGCTCTAATATTTTTTCGCAAATGACAGTTCTCTCTCCTCCTGTGGGGAAAGTGGCCACCTATGGATTTCAAATGTCATAGTCCTTAGAATTGTGTGATAACTGGACACTGAATGGCCTTGATGGAAGTTTATCATCTGTATCGTAATAGTAATTCAATGAATTCTCTACCCCTATCCTGATGTGTAGTTTTGCGGTATTTAAGTCCAGATCCTTTAGCCTATTGGTGCCAAAAATTGCCGTTCAGACATAAAACAAGTCAAACTTTATGTACTTCAGAAAATATAACGTGAATTCTGCGCCAGAATATTTGTTAGTGAATGCAGATAGAATCGGAAGACGAAGAGATTCCCGTTGAAAATAATCATTAATTTCATAACAGCAATTTTTAGAATTGGGAAGTGATATACGAAAACAATACTACCTCAAAATTATTTTATATATATATTAATAGACATTCTACCGAAATATTAGAGTTTTCATGTTATGTTAATGGGAATAAATACCCCCTCAAGCAGCTGTTTGACACAGGGGTTTGACAGGATCCTGTCAGTTTATATGCCATAGTAGAAGATCTGTGAGGATGGTACACCTCAGCAGAAAAACAACACAAACGTCAATGCCTTATCCGGGGTTCGAACCCAAGTTCCTTAGATCAGTAGCCAAGCGCGCTAACCACTAAGCCACGGGACGGCTAATATAACTCTTAAATTGTTTAATATTGAAATAATCATTACGTAAACTTATAAAGTGTATATTTATTTTATTAAATGGTTTGAAACAATACTTATTTATCATTTAAGTTTTAATTAATTTCTGAAGTGAATTCTCGTTGTGAGTTATTGCTGTGAGATATCCAATATTTTATATCTATTTAAACACCGAGCGACTATTGTTGAAAACCGAGATTTAAACATATTTGGTTATGATCCTAAAGTTATTTCAGTCACATTTTTTTATTACATGATTTTTTTTATGTTAGAGAGTGTCTAAGTTAGATTCCCATTGACAAAACATGGCAATTCTCTATAATTTGGTAAGGCTTTGTATATATTGTTACGACAGATGAACGTGCTGTAATGAATTTATGATAAACGTGTCATGAAAGTTCGCATCTGCTTCTGCGTGAGAATTACGTAACTAACGAATTGGAACGAAGAACCTAACAGAAAAATGAGAAAGATAGAATTCTTATGTTGGAGTTGTTGATATGTGAAAGGAGACATAGTTAGTCTCAGTCTGTAAACGATAAGTGGTTAAAAAGAAGTATTTTATGTGGTGAGTGCGCGGGAAGTTAAATAGTTTATTAGTGTAAATCCTACTAGTTTAATTAACAAGGAAAATAAGAATGGTTTATGCCTGAAGTGAAAGTTATACAAGGGACATTGACAATAAAAATGAAGAGGTAAACGTTAGTTGAATAGACAGAGCTAGTCTTAACTTTTCTGTAGGAAGAGATTATTACTTGATGCACGATAGTATTTAGTTTATTTATAAGAATTGATAAAGTTAATCTCGATAGATTGCATATTTGTTTACAAACAGGATTTTACTTTTTATCGAATGACATTAGATTTGCTTTGTGATTTGGGCGGGAATAGAAATAATATGATGGATCTTTCTGAAAGTTTATCTTTATATTAATATAGATTTCCGTTCCGGTTGACTTCATCATCATCGTTCTCAAGCAGCCATGGGCTGCGGAGGTCCAACCAGACCGTACAATTTAGTTCTCCAAACATATCTGTCCTGAGCTACATCTGCTGCATCAAACCACTGCACACCAATTCTAACAAGGTCCTTTTGACATTGTCTGCCCACCGCATCATAGGTCTCCCTCTCTTTCTGAGGCCTTTAGGCACACTCTTCATAACTCTATTCGCCAATCCATAATTGTCCATACGGGCAACATGGCCAAACCAACGGAGGCTGTGCACAATATACTGCTCAGAGGAGGTTACTGACCCCTTTGTCTAACCTCATCATTACTTACAAAGTTGAACCACCTAATGCCCAAAATACTGCCTTAGCATCTAGAGTCAAGATAATCAAGTTTCCTGTTATCTTGTTCACAAATCGTCCAAGTTTCACTACCATAAGTAACTCTAGAAAGAATCAAACTATTATACAGTCTAATTTTAGTCTTTAGGTGTATACGCCTATTTCTCCACGCTCTCCATAGATGCTTAAAAGTCCCGGCAGCAATTTTTATTCGTTTCTTAATCTCATGCTGCACATTACCAGTATCTGTTACATAACTCCCAAGATAATTAAACTGTGACACCTGCTCAAGACTGCAACCATTTAGATTAACTGAATCACAGCCTGCCTGACCAATTTTCATCACTTTAGTTTTTTCTCTGTTTATAAACCAAACCTACTGTACTACCAGTCTCATCAACAACAGCTCGAATGAAAGAGTTCATCCCATCAACATCATTTGCAAAAGGGCTAAATGATCAGCATAATCTAAATCAGAAATTTTTGTATCTCCATATCATTTAAGGCCAAAACCTTTCCCTTGCAGTGAATTTCGCATAATATAATCAATAACCAAACTAAAGAGAAAAGGAGACAAAATGCACCCTTGTCGAACACCAGATGTAATGTTAAACCAATTGCTACAAGCCTTACCAACTCTCACACACGACTCAGTTTTACTATAGAGAGCTTTCATTATGTTAACTAACTTGTCTGGTATACCATATGATTTCACAATCAACCATAAATTATGACGATCAACAGAGTCAAAAGCCTTTTTGAAATCAACAAATCTAGCAACCAAAGGTTTCTGAAACTCTAAACATTTCTCAAGAATCTGCCTAAGTGAAAATATCTGATCCACACATCCCCTACCGCTTCTGAATCCATATTGCTCATCACGCAATTGACTGTTAATCAGATTCTTAATTCTATTAAGCACAATTATGCAAAGAACTTTACCTGAAACAGAGAGTAGGCTAATCCCCCCATAGTTATCGGAAGAACTGCGATCACCTTTTTTGAAAATAGGGATAACAATAGCTCTGGTAAAATCCTTAGGAACCATGCCTTTATCATAAAAGATATTCAAAATTTCAGTCATCCAAGTGGTAACCCAAACATTCCCAGCTCTAAACATTTCCGTAGTAATTTCATCTACCTGACCTAAGGGATCTGGGTTCGAGCCCCGGGTAAGGCATGGATGTCGTGTTGTTTTTTTGCTGATGTCCTGCCATTCTCACATACCTTCTACTATGGCATATAAACTGATAGGCTCCTGTCAGACCTCTGCGGCAAGCAGCTGCTTGAGGGAGTATTTTTTTTTTCATTTTATTTAAGTTTAGAAAGAGCCAAAATAACTTTTGATTGTGTTATAGGTTAAACATTAAAGCCACCAATGCATCTATCATCATTACAAACAATGGGAGTAGAAATAACCACATTGTTTAGAACATCACTGAAATGCTCAGCCCACCTAGCCATGACAGAATCCTCACCTTTTATAACCTTACCTTGTTTGTCCTTCAATCCCTGTATACCTGTCCGTTTTCTACCACACAAAACGTTAACTATCTGGTACAACAAATTTCATCTACCTGACCTAAGGGATCTGGTTTCGACCCCCGGGTAAGGAATGGATGTCGTGTTGTTTTTTTGCTGAGGTCCTGCCATTCTCACAGACCTTCTACTATGGCATATAAACTGACAGGCTGCTGTCAGACGTCTGTGGCAAGCAGCTACTTGAGGGAGTATTTGCGGTTGTGCTGTCTAACTGCTTCCTTAGCTATGTCAGCCAAGCCATCAAGCCAAAGATTCTTATCAGCAGCTAACTGATCATTAAGCTTTCTGCAATGCTTTCTATTGGGACTAGTAGGGTATTAATTAAGGACATTCCTGCAGTTCTTTCTTTCTGAAATAAGCTCAAGTGCCTTATCACTCAAATAATTCTACCTCCTCTGCACCTTTTTTCCTCAAAAGAATACTGTTAGTTTCCAAAAAAAGTCTGTTTAAAATAGTCCCATTCTTCCTCAACTTAAGTGGTAAGCAAACCATGACTGTCATAATGCCTAAGTAACAAATCATGGCAAGCTTTAACTATAACTCTGTCTTTCAGAGCTTCAGTATTAAAGGTATTTTTTTAACCTTAGCAAACACTTTTTAAGTTTAAGTTGCAAGACACTTTTAACAAGGTAATGGTCAGATCCAATTTCAGTTCCCCTATATGACCTGGTATTCCTAACAGCACTAGCCCATTTGTTAATTAAATACATAATCAATCATATTCTTATGCAGCCCATCAGGTGAAAACATGTGTACTTATTTATGTCGCGGTGTTTGTAATAAGTGTTAGTTATTCTGAAACTATTGAGTTTACCTGTAGGAGACGTTACCCATTGCCATTGCAGCTACCGATACCAAAAGGGCGTATTACTCCTCCCCAAAGGTCAGAGTCAGTACCAACTTCATCTCGTCAAGCTGCAATTCTTCACCTTATTTATATTAATATGTCGATTCTTGATCTTATTGATATTACTGTGTTGATGAAATTAACATTAATATGTTGGCTGGTTGGTTTTTATTTGTTTGCGATTTTATGGCGCACAGCTAATATGTTGATCCAGCATATGATTTTGTTTGCTTGCCTTATTGACTCTCGAATAATTCTTCCTTTTTCTTTTACAAAAGCATTCGACGCTTTTTTGAAGAAAATAAATACTATACACCTTAATGAACACGGAACCAGGGCTCTCCTTTGTTGCACAGCAAAACAGTTAGCCACTTAATGATAGACAGAAAAAACGACTTTTTCATAACTTCAAAACTACAATCATTGGTGTTTTTCAAGAGAGAAAAATTAACAACTTTTCCTCTCTGTAAAATGAGGAACAGTAAATAATAATAAATTAATAGATAATGAATTAAATTTGGATGTCCCTGATACTACACAACAATTAAATCCTGATATTTTTTTACAAGGCAAAGATGATAACGAATTAGGCGTATTCTATATTAATGTCAGATTACTTAAAAAAATTGGGACCTCTTTACTGTTTATATTGATTCGTTTATCGAGTATTTGGATGTTATTATTCTAGTAGAAAGTACGACTAACACTATGGAAAATTCACTTATTAATTTAGCTGGTTTTGATAAAATCACTATTGATGTTAACATTTTAAGTGGAAGAGGTCTTATAGTTTTCTATAGACATAAGCTGAATGTTTCTGAACTAAACATTTCGATTTCACCTGCGGAAGTAATTCATTTACAGATTGTAATTAATGGCTTTTTATTAAACTTGATCTTGATCTATGAACGCTCTATACAGATCACCAAGTACAAAGGTTAAAGAATTTCTATCAAATTTGAAAAATTATTTCGACTTTAATTTAAAGCTAAATAATATTTTCTTGGTTTGCGATTTTAATATTGATACTGCAAATATAGACAAATATGGTAGCGACCAATACCTGTTATTGGAGTATGGTTATTGTAATCTGTTATTGGAGTATGGCATGGAACAGAAGATATCAGGTTTTACTAGAAAAGAAGTCGTTATGCAAACTTTGCAACAATCTCAAATTGATCATGTGGTTCATAAAACTTTGAAGCAGATGTAAGTCTATAAAAAAAGATTGCTGATCACTATGGAATATTAATTAGAACAAAAAAATCCTTAATTTCTAGAGATAAAAATCCTACAAATAAGAATAACGCTTACCTAGGTACATATGTCGATGATAAAAAACTTTCCCAAAAAGTAGGATTAATAAATTGAGATGTTATTGGAACTGAGGTTACTAATTCGGAAGACTTGCTGAAAGTGATATTAGATAAAATTAACGAAATTAGGAATCAGTGTTATTTCAAAGCATCTAGAGTTAAAAAATTCAAAAGGAAACCGAAAGAATGGATAACTGAAGGGATAATTAAGGCTATTGAAGAAAGAGATCTGTAGTGGGTTAAATATAAGAATAATATGCAAAGTACGATATTATATGATGAATATAAAAAAGTAAGGAACACTGTAAATAGTTTGATAAGGAAACAAAAATGTTTTTATTATAGAAATAAAATCAATTTAAATAAAGATAACAATAAGGAAATTTGGGAGCTGGTAAAAGATATTAATAATGACAAAAAGAAATTATCTGTTGATATGCAAATAAAACGCTATTTTGGTAGAAATAAAGCGATGCAGTTGATAGTGGATGATTTTAACAATTACTTTGCTAGTGTTACAGAAAATGTAATCCAGGAATATTCAAAAAATATAAATATAGCTGTCAACGAGATTATTACACTTTCTAATTCACATTCTATTTTTATACCTGAAGCAAATAGAGATGAGGTAGTACAGATCATTAGCAATTTAAAAACTAGTAATGCAGTGGGCTATGATATGGTGAACACTTCATATATAAAAAACAATGCAGATGTTTTTTCTGAGATCCTGCAACGCTTGATTAATTTGAGTTTGAACACTGGCATTGTTCCTAACATACTCAAAATTGCAATTTTGCGTCCTATATTTAAAAAGGGATCACGAAATATATATAGTAATTATAGACCGATCATGATCTTATCAGTTATTGAAAAAGTTTTAGAAAAATATATATTCAAATATGTTAATAATTTTTTTAGCAAAATGTAAAATAATTACAGATAGGCAGTACGGGTGTAGGAAGAACAAAGGAACTATTGATTTATTAGAGCATTTCTCACAATACATTAATACAGCACTCAATTCTGGAAAAAAGGTTTGTGCTATATTCATGGATTTGAATAAAGCATTTGATACACGGTTAACCATGACATATTGTTAAAAAGGTTATCATTGGTGGGAATTCGAGGTTCATTGAACAAATGGTTCAAAATTTACTTGTCTAATAGGACTATCATCACTAGGATTGAAAATGATGAGAGTAGAGATCAAATGTTAAAATCAGGTGTACCACAGGGCTCAGTTTTGGGGTCACTTTTATTTTCGATTTATATAAATGATTTAGCAGAAATAAATTTTCAGGGTGATTTGTTTATGTTTGCTGACGATACAGTTCTGCTGAACGCAGGTATACAGGTAGAAGAAGTAGTTAAATATGCACAAAACGACTATAATGTAGCAAATTCTTGGTTTCAGAAAAACAAACTCTTCTTAAATGAAGAAAAACCCAAATATATGATCATTCAGAGTAGGCACAAGTCAAATAACTTATGCATTAAAACACATAATTATAACTGTCAATATAAATTAATAATTAACCAAAATGCATGTTCCTGCCCAAATGTGGAAGAGGTTAATAAATTTCAAATTTATATTGACCAAGATTTTAAATGGAAATCGCACATAAATTATACTTGTGATAAACTAAGGTATGTATCTTATAAAGTGTTGAATACACTTATTCCATTGGATGTCTTAACAATGATATGTAAAGCTCTCTATAAGTCAATCATTAGGCATGATATCAGTATATATGGTGAACATATAAATCTGTTTTAAATAAAATTAAACAAATACAAAAAAGTACTCTAAATAATATTGTTAAATTCAATAAACATGTAATTAATGAAGATCACCTTGGCAATATTTTTCATCATCTGAAAATTTTACCAGTTGACTTGTTATATATTTATGTAACTATCTTTAGAAATTACTTTAAAAATGAACACAAAGAGAAAATTTTGCATGTGATCAATACAAGACGAAAGTGTGAAAATTATTTGTTGAACCAGTTTTTCACAATAATTATGGAAAAGCGCGGATATCTTTTCAAATACCCAAAATTTTTAATTCTCTACCGAGAGATTTGTCATGCCTGAGCACTTATTCAGAAATTAAAACTAAAGTTTCGAAATGGTTATTAGATGTAAATATTTGAAAAGTAATGTTTAAAAAGTCATATACTGTATCTGGTATCTTTTAAGCAAGTGCAATTTTAATGTGAAATGATGACTTGTACAATAGGTGATAGTTTTGTGCAATATCTGCTGTAATCCGAAATTTTATAGGTTTATTTTATAAATGTGTTTAATTTTTCATGTCTGTGTTTTAATAGGTGTTTTTTTTTGTTGTTATTGTTTTAGTTTCTGTTTTTAATTATGTGTTTATTTTTCATTATACATGTCATATTCTTTAATAAACCTGTCGTGTTATTCAAAGGAATCCTGCTGACAAGCCATAAGGCTTAGCGGGGTAATCTATGTATATAACCATACTAAGTCTTAATAAAGATATTGTTATTATTACAAAAGAAGTGCGTATATTGCCTCTGGCGCATATGAGAATCTCGTTTTCAAAGTGAAAGAAGTTTTTCCTTTACCTACTATTTCTTTCCTTAAAAGTTTTAATTTGAGGTAGCGGATGATGGGCAAAATGCAAATAATATTTCGTTACTAAATATACAATATAAAAGTATTCGTCTTTCAACTCTTAAATCCAAAAAGTTGCATTTCACACACTTCTTTTAAAAATAGTGGGTAGATTATTACCATCAATGGAATAGCTCTTAAAAACTACCACAAGTTTTTCAAATTTCTGTTCTACACATGTTATTTGCAATTTTCGTTAATAGTGTTGTCATTTCATCATTTCAGTGATGTGTAAAGATTTATTACTGAAACTACTAAGTATTCGAAAAATGAGAATTATAATAATGGCATATATATAATTCACTTGCAAGGAGAACGGTGATGATGGCTACTTCGCAAATGCGTACTTTTCACTGTATCAAAAACAAAAGTATTCAAATGGCACGGAAATTGTTCGTCTTTTACAAACCTATCCTCCAACCCCAGAAAGTGAAAGTAAAAAAAGAGTTTTCTAATTATCATTTTCATTGTTTTCAAGAGAAACTTCATGACGTTCACATTCTACCACTAAAATTTCATATTTCTATCATTAATACACCGTTGCAATATTCGTTTATAATTTTGGAATTTTCAATGTATTGCACCGTTAGTGGGTGCAATTATAATGTTCGAAAGATTCCGATAGGGCGAATTATAATATTTTATCAATTCCTATCTAACCCTAAAAAGATACTTTAATTTATCTTTAAATACAAATAATTATCTGCTAAAACAAAGTTTTTTGTTTTTCCACCAACTCTGGGTCTAAGAGGTCAATTCATTGTTGGCAATGGAAGTATTATGGTGTTCATGTTCCACTATCAAAATTTGAAATTTCTAGCTTAAATATGTCGTTTGCCATATTTGTTTTAAATTTTCGAATTTGCAAATTTTTGCCCCGTTAGGGGGCGCAATTATAGTTTTTGGAAGATTTAAATTTAAAAAGTGTGGATCATAATATTTTATCAATTCCTATCTAACCCAAAAAATTTTCATTTTTCTCTAAAAATAAATAATTATATGCTAAAACAAAAGGTGTGTTTTACCACCTCCTCTCTGCCTAAGGGGTCGTCAACTCATTGTTGTCAATGGAAGCTTCGTGGTCTTCACATTCTACTACCAAAATTTCAAATCTATAGCATAAATGCATCGTTCGCAATATTCGTTTGAAATTTTGGAATTTTAAACTTTTTCCACTTCTAGAAGGCGTAATTATAGCTTTAGAGAGATTTAGAAAGTTCATATCGTAATATTTCATCAATACTTATCCAACACAAAAATAATTTTTAATTTATCTCTGTAAACAAAAAAGTTCGATGTCTACAGACGGACTGAGAGACAAGACGATAAAGAGAAACTCTATCTCGTTTTTTTTGAAAACGAGATAAAAACAGCGAACTTTGAAAATTGTGTCTCTCACCCAGGACCGAATTCCTACTGATAGTCATGAGTTGAACCTACGTTAGTTTTTCTCTACACTAGAAAACGATATGCATCTGAGATGCTATGTAAAATACTGCACTGTGGTGTTTGTATTATGAAAATAGTCAAAACACGCAGCATTATGAAAAGAAAAAATTCAGAAGCATTTTAAAATATTGAAAAAAGCAAATTTCGAGGTAATTTCTTTCTGCTTTCCGATTTTTAGGCATACTTGGTTTATATTTATGGGAGCAATGTAATTAGTTTCGCTTTGTATAACGAGCAATTAGCGAAATGTTTTACTATTTATAAAGGGTGTTTTCTTGTTTTAGTCTTTGTGTGTTTTATGATAAATAATGAGAAGGTAGATTAGAGCTTCTAGATTCTTTTTCGAAACGTGCTTTTATTTGAAAAGTACTTGCTTCCATTTAAAAAATATATGCCATTTAAAAACAAAGTGGGTAATTCAACCAAACCTTTTATCCCGGTTTTACTTTTGTTTATTCCCCTATCAACTTTATCATTCCTTTGTTCTTAGATTTAAAATGTTAATTTCCACATAACAAATATCTAACTATTAGTGTGTCCGATGTGTGCAGGATTTCTCCTGTGATACTCCACCTTCGAATTATTTAAAAAAGTATATGGAATAGACACAGACAAAAATAATTGGTCATATAAATGTTGAAAAACTCTATTGCTCTACTGTCACAGGAGTAGTAATTTCTAGCAGTAACATATGTTAAAGTAGTTGAACAATTAAAATTTTAAAAACTCTAGCTTATCGTACTGCTGAATACTCTGCGTGGCCAAATTATTATGAACACTGCAACATGCACGAAGTATCATGAAACATGCAATGTATGTAGATTTTCTTACTGATGTATGCTACGTCATCACGAAGTCCTATAAAAGACATAATGGCGTAGTGGTAGGCAAAGTGAAGTGCGATACAGATAAAAAGGCTGATTTGACTGACTTTGAAAGGGGACTCAGCGTTGGAACGTGATGGGCAGGGGCATCCGTAACGGAGGTGATAGAAGTCAACGAAAAAAAAACACGGGGCAGATTTTCTCAAGTGTATGGAGAATGGCAACGGTCTCAAAAAACGTCCGCCAATTATGGCAAATGCTGGAAGATAAAAGACGCTGAGAGACAGAACAGACGTTTGTTGCCACGAACTATACGGCAAAAAAAAAACTACGCGCAAAGAATTGAAAACTTTAAAATTTGGGAACTGCACCGTGAGACATACGACGAATCATTTGGGTAGCATTTGGAAGCGTTGAAAATTTGGAATGCGAAGCATTTGGAAGCGTCGAAAATTTGGAATGCGAAGCATTTGGAAGCATTAGGTAGGCATCCATAATAATTTGACCAGGCAGTGTATATTAACTAAGTTTTTTGAATGTCATACGCAAAATAATTTTGCTTCAAAATTTTGGTTAATTAAGTTAATTATAGACGCCAAAGTTTGTCTGAAAATGCATCTTTTCCACAATAACTATTTTATTGAGTATGAATATTCATATATTCAAATGCCTGTCGGTAGATAAACTGCTTCCTAACAAACTGTTCTACTTTGTGATCTAGGTGTCTCAAGAGGATCACTTCTTCTCAGACGAGTGCACTGTGAATTAAAATTACCTCGCCTATGGTATGAAAATTTTCCTGTGTGATTAATGTATCACTTAACTTGATCTTTCTGAACACAAGGCGTTGTAATCTTATGATTCCATCTTTTACGTTAATTAATCTTTTATTAATTATTAGTCAACATCATGTAGTTGTAACGAGTCGTTAAGTTTTACTTCATAGATGAATAATGAAACATCTTCAAATTCTATTCTCTTAATCTACCGCTACAAAGTGCTTTGTCGTTTAGAAACATTTCAGCGGCACAAAGGTAATCTTTCGGATACTTAATATTTAAACAAGTTAGTAACTGAACTTATTTAGTTTATATTAGTTAGTAAGAGAAGAAATGAAATGAAATAATCAGTAACTAGAAAATATTAATTTACAAGAAACAAAAATTTCGTACGAAGCCTTCCTACCAATTGACGATTTATACAAATGAACAATTTTGTTTTTGGAATATTATTTTAGTAAAGACTTTAAAACCAATAAAGTTCTGTAAATACAGGAACAAAACTGAGCCTCAGTGGTTACTGTCCATTGCATAAAATCACAACTACTACGAGAAAAATACCCGCGGTACCAATTACCACATACCTTGAATGAAATGCCACGATACCTATTACAGTTTAAAAGTTATTCCACTATCAAAAATAGAACTAAAAACTGATTATTTGAAAGCACGGCAGAATAACAAATTTCTTCTTTATTATAAATAAGACGGTTTTTATTTTTTATTCTTGTTAAACATCAACACTGTGCAAAATTTCGAACTATTCGTGATTGTAAATTTTTCAATATTTAAAATAGAACGGTCTTACATACTATCCATATAACGTAAAATCTACCTGCAGATAACCCGTGTCGAAATTCAACTGAAGTCTAAAAATACAAGTGATTTTAAACTCGAACGCGTAATATTTTATTTTATTACATAGAGATACCTCTGTATCTCTATGTACCTCTGTATCTCCATGTACTACATTCAATACACCCGGCAAATAAAATAAAAAATTTATATCGCCTAATAGAATAAACACAATAGGTGCTTTATATATTGAGGTATCGAAATGAAATATTATTTTGCTTTCTAGAGAAATTCAAAGTTTTTAGCATTGAAATGTCATTTACATTACTATTAATATGCATCCAGTAATTTATTCAAGTAAACACCAGGGATACCTTTGAAAGGTAATTATTGGTAACATCGAAATCGCAATTGTTAACATCGATATCAAATTTAGTGAAAAAATTTGTCTTGAGTCGGGATAGATGCGAACACATGACATATGCTTTTAATATGCCAGGAGCTCTGACTCCTGACTACCGGCAGCCGAACCACACCTCCCCTATTTAATAATATGAACTGCTCTACCTGCAGTGCACAGCTCATATATCTGTATCACTTGAAGGCAGTGACTTCTCCGCTTCCAAACAGCTCAAATATCTTTGCCACTTAAGACAATATCTTCTCGGGTTCCAAATAGAATCATGAAGTAGAAGATGGTAATGTATGTCGCCAGTATGCTCAATTAATTACGTAATAAATGTCTCGATGTTTGCTAACGTAAATTTTCAAATAACTACTGAGTAAAGTTATCGGAAACCGGTCTGAAATGTATATGCTGGTACCTAGAGTAAACACCAGTTCCCTCTTGAAAGACAATGTTGCATTGTTTTCTATAGTTTATTCCCCACCTTCTGATATCCCCGTTGTCAAATATTATTTTTTGACACAGGAGGGTAATCTCCGATGTCCAATATTTTTTCTCATGTCTCCTCATTCGCACCTATGTTTTATTTATAGTTCTTCAATCAGGGAAAATTTGAATGTCGCCAAAAACCATTATGTTCCGATACTCAGGGGGTGGGGATGGGCTCAATCGATAGCTTGTCAGGCTCATAATCTACAGTTGCTAGGTTCGATTCCCCGTTATATATAATCTATGGTAAACCCACTATCATGGAACAGATGGGCTTGGAAAGGCCGCTGTACTTCGGATGGAGCATTAGGCCGTGCCTTCGTGTGCAGCAGAGTCATATCCTGTGCACTTTAAAGAACACGCCGGATGAACTTGATGGGAGACTTACATCTCTCTTCTAACAGCTGTACGGTAATTCCCCTTCTCTGAGCGCTTTGGGGCCCTTGTGATCTGGCCATTTACCCCCAGAGTATGCTGAAAAGTGCTGCTTAGTGATAAAATAACTTAAAACTGCCCAATCCAATGTTCAGTGAAAGCATAAGGATTAGCGAAAATTGTTTTTAACTTATTAATATATCTTAGATTTTTAACTTAGAAACTTGATTAATGATGACTTTCCATCACAAAGTATTTTAATAAGGTATAGAAAATGTGGTTTTCAAGATTTATTAACTAAAGCAGCAATTAAAGTGCATTGTCCTAAGAAGAGCCTTTTTAGACTGGTCAACTGATGAATTTTCACAGGGCTCCATGTTTGAGCTCTCCTTGTAGTAAAGTTAAACTTCTCTAAATTTATTACTTTTGCTTTATTGCACGCGATAAGAAATTCAATATTCCAATCTGTATAGTCAGCGAAACATATGACGTCAATAGCTATTATAAAAATAATGCCTGTTCAGAGGTTGTCAACTCTGATTGTCAGCTTGTATCACAGATGAAGTATGACGCATACTAAACCTGAACCAAAAGCAAAGAAAGCTCATCAAAACCTATATTGTTGTTCTATTGTTCAATGATGGTTTATAGTAGCGGTTCCTTTCTTTTGCGTACCACCAAAAACCTAACAATTGTTTTCTTGCTACCTGCA
The DNA here is from genome assembly GCA_038380435.1 of Ryuthela nishihirai. Classification (NCBI taxonomy): domain Eukaryota; kingdom Metazoa; phylum Arthropoda; class Arachnida; order Araneae; family Heptathelidae; genus Ryuthela; species Ryuthela nishihirai. The sequence goes on along the minus strand of JAWZYU010000011.1, from coordinate 31,556,533 downwards.
AAAACAAATACTAGACAAATATGAACTTATAAAAGAGATTAAGGTAAAACGCCTATATCTTATCAACACCCAAAGTTTTTAATTCTCTATCGAGAGATCTGTTATGCTTGAGCACTTGTTCAGAAATTAAACCAAAATTTTGAAATAGTTATTAGATATAAATATTTAAAAGATCATATCCTGTATCAAGCATTGTTTTAAACAACTAAAATAATAATGTAAAATGTGACTTGTTTAATAGGTGCCTTTTTTTAATAACAGTGCTTAGGGCTTAGTGTTTATAATTAGATTTATAATAGGTGATCCCAGGTTTATATATATATATGTTTAATTTTTCATGCATTTGTTTTAATTCATGTTTTTTTCTTGTTGTTTTGTTTTCTGTTTTTAATTGTCAATTTTTCATTATAGTTGTCTATTTAATTATCCTAGTATGTGCTTCAGTCAAATCCTACTGGCAAGCCATATGGTTTAGCCATGCATTTTATGTATATATCCATATTGAAAGCATAAATAAGGATATTATTATTATATTGCTCTGCTAACTGAAAAAGCATTTTCAAGCAAGGTACATAAATAAAATAGATAGTATTGAAAAGTGATTTGTTGTCCTGCATTTATCATGATACAATGTTGTGCAAATCCATGTGTGAAAGAATGCTGGCACTGAACTCGCATACCGCTTCCAGAGGTTTTGTATACCAGAGTTTGAGAATTGCTGGTTCATATTATCTTTGAGCTCTTGCCGTGTTTTACCACCTCTATGGCAGATATGCAAATATATTTTTCTTAAGATGAAAGAGTTGTTTTTCTCTCACACACACACCCCTCTCATAAAACGGGGCAGATTGTTCCTTTCAATGCATACCTTTTGACACTCTACAAACCGAAATTGCAAATTCTATCATAAATAAATCATTTGTAATATTCATTAAAAGTTTCGCCTTTTCCGTTTTAATGGCCTCTAAAAATGTAAATTAAAATTACCTAATGATTTGAAATATACGATTTATATTTCAGTAATACCATTCCAACTAAAAAAATAGTATTTTCCAATTACCTCTTGAAGCAAAAAAGTGGCCTTTTCCAACCTCCTAGTTGTAAGGGTCAACGTATTGTTGCATATTTAAATTTCGTGACCTCTAATTCTATCATCAAAAATTTCAGATTTTTGGCATACATTCATCACTTGCAATATTAGTTAAAATATTTTCAATTTTGAACTTTTTCCACCATAAGACGGTGCAATTAAAACTATTGGGAGATTGGGAAAATCCGAATTGTAATATTTCATAAATACCTATCCATTCCAAAAAGAAATTTTTAACTTATATTGAAATTGGGTTGTTTTATCTCTGAATGGCACTTTTTTGCACACAATGGACTAAATGGCCAGGTCACAAGGACCCCGAAGGGTTGGGTTGGTTGTTTTACCTCTGAGCGGCACTTTTTTGCACACCATGGGCTAAATGGCCAGGTCACATGGACCCCGAAGGTTCAGAGAAGGTTGGGGGAGGGGACACACTGGAACCGCTGTTGGGAGACAGATGGTAGCCTCCAGTCAAGGCCATCCAGTGTGTTCTTTAATGTGCACAGGGCATGGCTCTCCCGCACACGGAGCCACGTGTTAACGTTCCATCCGACAGACGACGACGGCCTTTCAAAACCCATCGGTGTCCCCCTACTGACTATGGATATGGATATAAATCTCAACGCTGACCCATTGGGACTCGAAGCAGGGAACTACAGGTTACGAGCCTGGGGCGCTACCGACTGAGCCACCTCCGACCCTATAAAAAAATAAATACCCCCTCAAGCAGCTGCTTGCCACAGAGGTCTGACAGGAGCCTGTCAGTTTATATGCCAGAGTAGAAGGTCTGAGAGGATGGCAGGACCTCAGCAGAAAAACGACACGAACATCCATGCCTTATCCGGGGCTCGAATCCAGGTCTCGTAGATCAGTAGCCAAGCGTGCTAACCACTCGGCCGCGGGACAGCTCCGACCCTATATCTGAAAAGAAAATTTTCTCTTAAAAAAAAAGTTGCCTTTATCTTACAATAAAAAACCAATTAAAATAAACGTTCATGTTTAAAAAATCATATTACAGCTTCCATGTCAAGAAAATATTTTTTTACCTTACGACTACCATTTCTTTTACTAAATAATTAAGCCTTGGTAATACTTAGACAGAAGCTAAAATTGCAAATCTATTCATGTTTCATCTTCGTCAAGTTATGAATTTTTCCAGTTGCAGATTTAGATTAAGTAGAGCAAATAGTTTTTCCTCTTGCTTTCTTCGCGAAAAAAGCCTAAAGGAAAAAAATAGCATTCGTAACGTTCGTTCCCTTTGTTAGGAGCAACCTGAAATGAAATTAGCTCACGTGGTACTCGAAGTCAATAAGCAGCTGAAAGAATGATGAATGCGAAGACCGAAAAGGTCAGGGTTGATATTTAATTTGTCTAGACGCCTTCGGTCTCTATATGGTGCTACTCTTTGTCAGCGATTTGTCAGATATATTGACACAGCTACATTCAATATTTCTATTTGCTTCCAGTCAAAGAAACATGATATTTAATATTAAGTGGTAATCATGAGAAATATCCGTGTCCTAAACATTTGTGTAATTCGTTTAAATAGTGTTGAAATGTATAAATCTGACTTAGGTTGACGGTCTTGTCACACATTGCAAATGGTGCTTGAGGTTCAATAGCCTTGTTTGTCGAAGATACATAGCAATGGATGTTAGGATAATGCAGAACATAGTGAATGTAAGGACTTGCGTAGGAATAATGAGAATTGCGCTAACTCTTGAAATCGAGGATGTCTCTTGGCATGTGTAAAGGCTGAGAATTGTTCCTTTGAAATTCGTGGAAGACGAATAGCATATTTCCACTGATATTAATAATTATTCAGTGGATCTTCTTCCTCAATCCTGCTCCGAACTTTGATGTCGTTATTTACTTTGTCATTTAGCTTATTGTACAGCAAACGGCAAGAAAAAAGTCACCTGGCTTTAAAACGAAACAATCCAACTCATTTACAGCGAAATGAAAAGTTTCGAAATGGTTATTAGATGTAAATATTTGAAAAGTAATTTTAAAAAGTCATATCCTATACCTGGTACAGTTTTAAGCAGCTGCAATATTAGTGTGAACTGATAATTTGTACAATAGGTAATATTTTTGAGCAATGCGTGTTATAATTCATGTTTTACTTTTTGTTGACATTGGTGTTGTTTCATTTTCTGTTTTTTAATTATGTGTTTATTTTTCATTGTACATGTCTTATTCTTTAATTAACCTGTCATGTGTTTGAAAAGTATACTGCTGACAAGCCATAAGACTTAGCTGGGTAATCTATGTATATTAATTAATTAATTAATACCCCCTCAAGCAGCTGCTTGCCACAGAGGTCTGACAGGAGCCTGTCAGTTTATATGCCACAGTAGGAGATCTGAGAGGATGGCAACCGTACTAAAACATAAATAAAGCTATTATTATTATTAAAACTTTCGAGATTCTTCGACTGAATGAAGAAAGAAATACAGAAAAACTAAATTTTCTGATTCTGGATTCAACGATTTGCTGTAAAACAATGGGCAGAAAAAGCATGGACAGTCATGGTTTGGTTACGTCTAGCTTTAATCGCCGAAAGTCTATTGTTATGGAGACCATGTCGGCAGACTGAGCATCCTTCAGAGATTTATACTAAACCGCATTTCACTTTCAATAATCATTATACTGTAGTTCGCGTTATATTCAAATCATAGAGTGAGAGACGTCCCCGTTTTATGGGATAGTCACTGAATGAAGAGCTCTGTCCCCGATGAATAAGTGTCATCGAAATTTATTTTTAATATTAAATTAACTGTACAGCATGAGTAAATCTTTTACTAGTAGTATAGTAGTGTGAACACTGTTATAAAAGAATCGGTCGGTAATGTAGCTGGCGGAAAAAGCTATTAATTTTAAAATCAGATTTTAATTCTAAAAATTTAAAATGCTGATTTTAAAACGAAAGTCGTTAATTGCGAGCTGTCAAACTAGGGTTATCATACGTCCCCGGAAAACGGGAACATCTGAGAATCCTAATTGATAGTAAAAGTTGATATCAAAAGTCCACAGATCTTTTTCTGTAAATTTGGCCACCCTCTAGAATCATCAGAATAAATAATCGGCACATCGAAAAGACAATTCAAAGGGCGGATGGCTTCCGGACACCGACAAATGTGTTCCTTTTTGGCGTGTTGAAGTCAGTTCGTGCATTTGCTTCAAAGTGTTGAGAACCTCATTCTGATAGATTTTAGCTCCCTGTGATTTTCCAGTTGCTAGCCCGATTGGTTCCATATTTCGCACTCTGGCACCCCTTGTGTTGTCCCTTGTTGGGTGAAAAGATCGGGTCCCTATCTGCCATCCGACGGAATTTATCCCTTTGGGAAAGTCGTAGATGTGAGGGCGCTGGCGTCGCCTCGTTACAAGTGAAATTAGGAATGTATAGATATGTTTTACGTTAAATGTTTGGTTAGGAAATATGAAAGCTGTTAATGGAGAGACAAGTACGCTCCAAGCTTCGGGCGGAAATTGCGAAAGTTCACAATACGTTAATGGACTTTATTTTTAAAGGTTCAAATCACAGATTTGCTCTCTCGATTACTATGGCTTACCTTTCGGATGCTTGATCACTCGCAGTGGTGTCACCTCAATTAATTTACAAAATGTTTTCTCCAACTATAAGGTGCAGGTTTGGTTCAGTTGGTAGCGCGCCAGGCTCGTAACATGTAGTTCTCAGATTCGAGTGTCACCTCGGCAGCATTGAGATTTATCTACGAAAACTCCAATCTTGATCAGTAGGGAACACCGATGGGCTTGAAAAGGCTGCCGTTCATATCGAATGGCATGTAAACTTGTATCCCCATGTGCAGGAGAGCCATACTCTGTGCACCCAAATAACACGCGAGTTGGCCTTGATGGGAGACTTCCATTTATCTCCTAACAGATGTCCAGTAGGCCATCGGACTTCTCTGAGCCCTTGAGGTCCTTGTCACCTGGTCATTTAGCCCATCATCACGTGCTAAATAAGACCGCTCAATGGAAAAACAGCGGAACTCAATGCCTCTGCCATAAACCTACATATATTTTATTTGAAATAAACTTTTGAAAATGTCGAAAGATAATATAAATAACTATATCAAGTAAAATATTTCACTTGAAATACCTCTTTAATTTCTTGAGATATATTTTCGAATACTATTATCGATGTTGTAGCTACGAAAAAGTTAGCTGAAAAATCTGAGAATTTTAAGATATGTGCTATAAAACTGTGCATTGAAAATTGGTCATCAGTTGCCTTTCAACAGACAGCGTGGCCGCGTGCGGTGGACCTTTTACACTCGCCGATTTTCTTGCTCTGATAGTAATATTAATAATAGAACTTACTGGGACAGTGCTTACGGGGGCGTGAGGGACACCCCCTTTGCGATGCTAGTAATGGTAAAGAGGTAAAACAGAGGCAAAATGATTAAACATTGACATTTCATGCGTTTTTGAAGAAATAAAAAAAGCTCTAAAACGGAGAGAAGGGGAGGGAAATATTATACTTCGATGAAAATCCAGTCTCTCCCCACTCTCATCCTCTTTTACCTTTTCCAGTCTGCTGACATTCCTGCCCAATCCCCCTTATTTGTGTCTAGGTTCGGGCTTGCACCTTGCTGTAATCCAAATGCACTGAAGTGCCATTGAATTAGGGATAAGAGACGTTATCCAAATTCAGTACCCCATATCTCACATTTGTGAGCATGAGTGGCTGAAACTCTAGTCATATATAGCTGTCATGAGTGGCTGAAACTCTGGTCATATATAGCTGTCAACTTTGGCTTCCCCAAGCATTCGTCGTGAGAAGCGTAATGGGAAAGGCGCGGGATTAAGATGCATTTGACAGAGGGCAGATCGTAGGTGCCCGACGGATGGGACACTCGATCTCCGAAATTGTCAACGAACTTGGATTTTCTCGTATGACAGTTTCAAGAGTGTTCCAGGAATATGAAAATTCCAAACAAGTACCCGGACAAACTGCAGAGGACAACCAGCCTTGAATGATCGTGGACTCTGCCGTCTGATCCGCATCGTATGGATCGATAGGGTTCAGAGATTATCTGAAATCGTATCCCATCTGAACCGGTTCCAGCCAGGAAGTCAGTGCACAGACCGTGCAATGCTAACTTCATTGTCTCGGCTTCAGGAGCCGCTGACCTATGAGAGTCCCACTTCTAACGACACGACACTAGGCTCAACGCCTTGCCTGGGCTAAAGAACATCGAAACTGGATCATCGAAAGTTGGCAATGGATAGCCTGGAGTGATGAATCCTGATTTAAAATTCATCACGCCGATGGGAGACTGAGGGTATGGCGCTAACCCCATGAAGCCATGGATCCTGCTTGTCAGGTCGGAAGAGTACAAGCTGGTGGTGGATCAGTGATGGCCTGGGGTATCTTCAGTTGGACGTCTGTGGGACCTTTGGTACGTGTACCGACGACTCTCAATGCATCCCAGTACATAGAACTCATGGCTGACCATTTACACCCATTTATGGCAATCATGCATCCCAATGGAGATGGCGTCTACCAGCAAGACAACTGTTCATCTCACAGGTCCAGGTTGGCTACTGCATGGTTGCAGGAGCATTCTGCTGACTTTGAAATAATGAATTGGCCACTTGGAAGCCCAGATTTAAATCCCATCGAAAATCTTTGGCATACCGTCGAGCAGAGTGTTCGGGCCCGTGTCCCATCAGCGACGACCTTGAGAGAATTGTGAACAACTCTGGAGGATGCATGGGTCGCCATACCTGTGGAACATTTACGCAAGCTTGTGGAGTCCTTGCCTCGTCGTGTGGGCGGACATTATCAGGACCAGAGGGGGTCCAACACTTACTAGGTTGCTATCCCTAATTCAATGGCACTTCAGTGTAGAAAAAATTAATTTGTGATATTAAAATAAAGCAACGATGACAAAATATGAGAAAACTGGATTTTTTTATGTAACAACTCAACAAAAATTGCATCTTTTACGAAATCCCATCTTTTGTTGCATTGCAGACCAACAGCAGTAGCAAAAGAGTAGAAAAGAAAGAAAAAAGTGCCTATTTTCAGGCTCTCTTTTGAACATGAGGCTCGTGTGAAACGAACCTCCTGCTCCACTCTGAATAAACTGAAGTAGCTTCAGACTGTATTCTGAAACAATGTTTCGAAACAAGAAGTCAAAGTGAATAATTTTCTTTCAAATCTCTTTAAATTTTATAATGAATAAACTACGTTCTGCGGCATTTATCTACTTTTATTCAAAGTTTCCTAGAATAAAAACAAAAAGTCGGAAATGCATATAAAACAAAAATTGCAGAAGTTTAGAAAATAATGTTCGCATTAAGGAAGGGAACAAATTTTATTGCTTCAATTTTAGTAAATTCTGATTGGCTAGCAATCTAAAGCATGCGCTGTGAGGATTTTATCTTAGTAATTGAGGGCTTCTCCAGAAATAATTTTTTAACAGATGAAGAAGGAAATTTCATTCGTTTCCAACTAATAATAAACTAATAACCTGATCCTTATTGCATTTGCGCTATTATATAAAAGGAAACATCAAGGAAGGTTTACAAATTGTATTTGAATGATGTTACAAAAGTGTTAAAATACCTTGACTTTTATGTAAATAGGTTTATATTTCTCGTTTTTACGTATATTGAATATAATCTTCCTTGAGCTTTATTTTTATTTCAAATTATAAGAGAGGAAATGTTGCTTCCAAGGATGTTTTGCTATTTCTCGAAAATTGTCGTCTTTTGAGTTTTGTAAGAATAAGATGATTGATGATCCCTTCATCACTTCATTGTATCAAAGCATCTGGCACATAATCCTATTTCGAAAGTTCTTAATATTTAACTTGTCAACATCAACATATCTTTTTCAGCATTAATGTCTCTCGTTATTCTAGATTCTCGAACCAACGATGTCAAAAATTAGTGTCAGTTACTTTAGCTTCAAACAGAAGGTTCAAAAGATGGGGAAACCATGATCACTTAAAAAGACTGTCGTATGGTTAATATAATCATTTTCAATGACCCAAAATTTATTGTAATAAAATAGCTGATAAATGTATTACAGTACTGAACAATACAGTGTAGGAACCATCAAATATTGTACATAGAATTGAAGTACTTTAAACGAAGTGATTTTATGCTATTTATGTCGATTTATAAAATTGCCAGCAAATTAAGCCTAGCTGTAACAGGGAGTTAACGAACTTAACTGCAAAGTTTATAGTCATGTACTTCTTTATGAGAAACCATCACTTGTTAATACCCTCTAAGTTATTTTAAACTTTCAGTTTCTCATTTAAAATGTCTTTCAGTATCAAGAGTTTCTAAGTTCATATAATATATATGTTCTTAAGTAGGAAATAAAAACCTTTGACTCATGAAGTACTTTAACGTTGGAAATTATTAAATTATGACTGATTGGTAATTATATATCAAGATTAACAGTTTTATTTCATCATCGAATAGCAGAATAATGACTACCACACTGGTTACAAAAATGCTTGGGGGCAAGGAATATCTTTTCATTGATATATGTTGTCTTTCTGCAGAGGTTTCATACTTCTCACAGATCTTTTCTGTTGTATATTGCATTGACATGTTCCTGTCATACTTCTGTGACAAGCACGCTCTTTGAGGAGTAATTAATAAATGCATTAGTGAAATAAGAAATACGTGGTGCTTCTAAATAGGATATGCAATGCATTTCTGTGAAAACCATACTAAAAATCAATTTTAATTATTTCGATGTACGAAGCTTATTTCTGGATAAAAATAAAGTGATTCGATATGGATAAGAGGCAACAGCAGCAAATCGAAATAATAATAAAAAAAAAACAGGCAATCATGCAGCCGTCACTGAGGCTGGCGTTTTGTGCTATAGCATTGATGGTTCTGTGTACAGCCCACTAATAGAGATTGCATAGTCGGGTGGAGCATCACAGGGGCGAGATGGAGATGCCATAGGATGACAGATATTCATGATCATGGGACTTGGAGCTAACAGTGATTCAGTGCAGCTTCAGAACGCGGTAGACTACGAGCTTGCCTAACGACACATTCCTCACTGTCAACTGCGGAAACAAATTAAACTTTGTACCTCCCGTTCCTTTCTTCTTCCAACTATTCTGTCTGTATCACTCCCTGCCAAATATCGCTATATAAATCAAATAAAGGAAGATTACAAAGAAAAATGTGTCTTGCAGGAAACACGCCGTTACCGATAGAAATTTTCGGCAGTTAAGGAGACCAGACACGATTTTTTTTCTCCACGCTGAAGAATCCTGATTCTATAACTTTTAACAAGCGTCTCTTTCAGGATGTCTGCTGCCTGTTAACAGACACGAGGAAAGAATAGAGAAAAGGAAGATGGGGGATACTGACAGTGACAGTTGTTGACGCGGTAAAAAAGGGTGCAAATGAGTTCTTGAGGAAATTCGTGTACTAAGCAAAACAAGTGAGTGAAATGGCAGAGATAGGTTGTTTTTTTTTCACCAAAGGCATATTTCAATGAAATATTATTGAACGAAGGAATAATGGTCTCTGAATATATTGGACTGTTTGGAATCCCGCATTTCTTTCGTAACAGTTCTCGAGCGGTTGCGTCGATCATTCACGGTATCATCTCAATCAGGATTTCTCAGGCATGATTATCTGAAACAGGAATCCGATTCTTTTCAGTTGGTAATACAGTTGTTATTGAAATGTTGAAACGTATACGAAATCTCCCACTTCCTTTTCTTTATTTATGTGAAGGGATTTTTGGAAAAGAATTTTTCAAAAAATACGATTGCAGGTAAGGGTTTCTTTTAATCTCTCAGAATCACTTTATATGCACACAATGGGATAAACTCCCATGTCACAAAGACTTCAAAAGCTCAGGGTTACTGAACTCCTGAAGAGTCTATTAGGAGACAGAAATCTGTCGTCAAGGACTTCCAGCTAATTCTTTCACATTTGAAGAATGTGTTCGTCTGTACCTGAAGCGACGACATAAAATTAAATTCGACGGATGACGGTTTTTCTATAGCAATCGGCGCACCCTTTCTTATCCATCGCAAAGTTCCAAAAAAAATCAGTGTTGGTAGGTTGGGCTGTTTTACCTCTGAGCGGCACTTTTTTGCACACCATGGGCTAAATGGCCAGGTCACATGGACCCCGAAGGCTCAGAGAAGGTTGGGGGAGGGGACCCACTGGAACAGCTGTTGGGAGACAGATGGTAGCCTCCCGTCAAGGCCATCCAGCGTGTTCTTTAACGTGCACAGGGTATGTCTCTCCCGCACACGGGGCCACGGCTTAACGTCCCATCAGACGGACGGCGGCCTTTCCAAGCCCATCGGTGTCCCCTACTGACCGTGGGCAGGTTGGGTTGTTTTACCTCTGAGCGGCACTTTTTTGCACACCATGGGCTAAATGGCCAGGTCACATGGACCCCGAAGGCTCAGAGAAGGTTGGGGGAGGGGACCCACTGGAACAGCTGTTGGGAGACAGGTGGTAGCCTCCCGTCAAGGCTATCCAGCGTGTTCTTTAACGTGCACAGGGTATGGCTCTCCCGTACACGGGGCCACGGCTTAACGTCCCATCCGACGGACGGCGGCCTTTCCAAGCCCAGCGGTGTCCCCTACTGACCGTGGGCAGGGCGGGGAAATTTTGCGGAGATAAATCTCAACGCTGACCCAGCTGGGACTCGAACCTGGGAACTACAGATTACGAGCCTGGCGCGCTACCGACTGAGCCACCCCCGCCCCCAGTGTTGGTAGAGGAAGTCCAATAGAGGAACAGTTGAGACATGAATTTGAAAACATCAGATTATGAATCTGGCGCTCTACCAATTGAGTTATCTTTTGCCCCAAATACAGAAAAAGAAATTAGATGCAGGTGTAATAATCGTGAAACAGATAAGAATAATGCAAGTGACATTATCGACTTAAGAGATGATTGTCCTTTAATATGCATTTTTCCCATTTTTTCAAAAGTTTTTAATTTTAAAGAGCTTCTTTATCTACCTATGTGGTTTCCAGGTTCGAGTCCCAGTTGGACCAGCGTTGAGATTTATTTTCACAAAATTCTGCGCTCTCCTCACGATCAGTACGAGACACCGATGGCATGGAAAGTCAGTCGTCCGTCGGATGGGACGTTAAGCTGTGGTCCGTGTGTGTGAAAGCCATACCCTGTGCACGTTAAAGAATACGTTACTGGCCTTGACGGGAGACTACTATCTATCTCTCAACAGCGTCCAGTGGGTCCCCTTCCCCAACCTTCTCTGAGCTTTCGGGGCCTTGTGATCTGTCATTTAGCCCATTGTGTACAAAAAAAGTGCCACTCAAAGGTAAAACAAACAACCCAATCCTTCCTACGTGCTACCCATTTGTCTTTTAAGCTATATGTTAAGCTGGATAATTAAGGGGTTAATTTTATTCCTATATTTATATAGAACTCTAAGCATTTTTGCGCATCCCCTTCTTCTCTTCGCACATCAACTCGGATCTGTCTAGAAACTCTGAAAATGTGTTCAAAACCTAAATATCAATTACCATTTTTGAAAATGAATTTAACATATTCACGAAAAATATTTCCGTAGAACTAAGAGAATGCAAACAATATGACAACGCAAACAAAATCATTGCTTTGTTGAGATAAAATGAATGAATGTTTAAAAATTATTACAGAGATAATGAAAGAAAGCAGATGATAGAGAAAACGAAATGAAGAACTAATTCAAATGGCTATTGTACTTAAAAATTAGGTAAAAGATCTGAAATTAAAAATTAGCAGCTTTGAAGAGTATAATAGAGTAAAAAACTCTAAATAGTCAGATACCAGAAACTGAAAAAGAAAATATTACGGGCAGTTTAGGAAAAACTATGTTAGCTCTAAAGATAAATCTCTAAAAATTATGTCAAGTGACCCATAGAGACTCTCCGAGTCGTATGAAGAAAAATAAACCAATAATTGTTCAGCTTAGGTTATCAAAATTTAAAAGAAATTTGGAAGATAAAGCAACTCTTTAATGTTAGACAAATTTTAGATTAATTGGGCGTCAGGAAATTGTATGGCAAAGAACATCTAGCGGAAAAACAAAGAACCGCAGGCGATGCAAAGAGGATTTAGAAACAACTGAGGTATAAATTTGTCTGGAATAGTAATGGCAAGATTTTCAGGAGAAAGGATTAAAAAAAATTTAATAATAAGACGGAGGATATGTTTTTAGTCAAGAAGAATATTAACTTTTCTGATTAAAGGGATACATTTTTGCAATTTAAATATAAAATTGAGCATTATTGACAAGTGTAGTAAAAATTGCGAATAAAACTGTCTGATTTGGCAAATTGAAACTGAAATGTTTACAGTTATGTTTACAGTGATGTATAAAGGGGGAACATCATTAAATTAGTGTTTATGATTAGAAATTGAACTTTTTATTATATGCTTAGGTTAAAGCATAAAAGTACTAATTATTGATACAATTAGTCCCAACAATGTCCGCGTTGAGATTTATCTCCGCTAAATCATCCACCCTGTCATCTCTAAGAAAGGAGACACTGATGGGATTGGAAAGGCTGCCGTCCTTCGGATGGAAAAATAAGTCGTTGCCCCATTGAAGAGAGCCACACCACGTGAAGGTTAAAGAACATGCTGGATGGTCTTGATGAGAGACTTGCATCGTCTCCTAATATCTCTGTAACTCCTGATCAACTGTGGGCCTTCGATGTCCTTGTGACTTGGCCATTTAGCTCATTATGTGCACGCAAGTGCCACTCAAAGGTAAAAGAAACCAATTCAATTGCCAAATCGTAAGACTGAGTCATGCTTATTTGGCCTATGCGAATATTTATTATTATTCCGCTACTTGTTCGATTCTCTCGATTATTCCTGAATCTAATGAGTCACTTATTTTATGCAATGGCGAACACAAGAGGTGTTAAAGAGAATGAATCTCAAACAACGGAGAGAGGAGGAATAAATCTGTTCTTTTTAACTCCCACAGTTTATTAATGAGCAATGGTCTTAACAATATGCCAAGAGAAAAATTAAACCTAACAAGATTTCATCCGTACCCACTAACTGATGTGGAATCTTGTACCGTCGCGCTTCCTTTAATTGAAAAAACATTGAGGACCCTCCATTTGAACCGTTAGTGGTCAAATTTTAAATATTATCTCGTGTGGATGTTAATAGCAGAGAATAAGTCTATTCCGTTAATAAACGAATTATAAATTTGGTAAATGCCTAATTTTTTCAGCTGATTTTTAGAAATGTTTGATTCTGAAGACGTCGAACCGATAACAAAGCTCTTGCAACATTCTTTGTACGGTGTTGATAGGTTGCATATTTGGTGCTTTCTGCTATATATAATTATTTATGTAATATATCAGCATAGTTTTAAATATATTTAGTGAATCATTAGACAATAGGTCTTTCTCAGTTTTTGTTTATGTGTATGGATATTTGATTTTAAAGATCTTGCAATCAGGGCCAGATTGTTTAATAGGCAGACAGACATCATATCATATCTAGAACTTACAAAACTTTTCTTTGATTATGTTTTTTTATCTTTTTTATGATAAAAAAATGTAATTTCTTGAAAAACAGCGATCAAATCATCTATTGAAGCCTATAAGTACTTTGAGGACTTTAATACGATCCTACTTGGATATGCTGATGCAACACCAATCAGTATAAAGATAGGACTTAGTATTAATGAAGATTGATATTATTTCAAAACAATACATTTATTTTAAAATATTTGACAGATTGTTTTATGTCTCTCAGTCGATTGTTGCCACTAACAGCTGGGGATACTATGAGATTGCGCATTTAATGCTTTAACAGTTCTCCGAAAAATATTTCTTATGATCTATGAGAACTGTAATAGCACAGGATGAGTTATGTTTACAGGTGTAATCATGTACATGAGAATCACACCCAGTCCATGTTGCTGTCGAACTCTTAGAACTGTCGACTGCGCAGTCTCATAGTTTCGACATGGTGGGGAAACATTCCACTCACACTACGGCCACTGACTATCGCATTACTACCTTTAAGCCAATATCTTTGAATTAATTCAAATAAAAGAATCTGTGCTTTCTTGTTTTTCTTCTGAACGGCGCCTTAGTGCACACTACTATCTAGATCAAGGGTGTCAAACTCAATCTTGTAAAGTGCCAATTTTTCTTTCAAAGTATAGCAGCCGGCCGGGATTCAATTAAACACTAATTTTATATAAAAAAAACTTTTATTTAAATTTAAAGTATACATTAAAATTAAAATGGCATTAAGTCATAACGGTTAAAAAACAGCGCATTATTTCGAAGATCCAGATAATTGACATTTTTTCAGCTTCTTTTCTGTAATCTGTACCTATGTGTTCAATGTATAGAAAAACTATTCATGAAATTCGAGTATTATTAATTGAGGTCGCGGGCCGCATCTAAATGCCCCGGGGCCGCTCATGGCCCGCGGGCCGTATCTTTGAGATGCCTGATCTAGATGGTCTATATGGGTGGTCATGAGTTTTTTGGTTTTACTTCTGAGCGGCATTTTTATTTTTATTTTTACTCACAAAGATGTAAATGAGCAGGCCACAAGGACCCCAAGTCTCAAAAAAGGTTAAAGAAAGGAAAGCCATTGAACAACTGTTAGGAGACAAATAAAAGCTTCTGTGAAGGCCATCCATCGTTTTCTTCAACGTGCATATAGTATGACTCTTCTAAATACGAAGTCACGGCTTTACGGAATGATGGCCTTTCCAAGCCTGTCGATGTTCCCTTTCTGACCGAGAGCAGGGAGGTGGGGAGGAATGGGGAGGTTAGATGAGATAAAACTCAACGCTGGCACAAGTTGGACTCGAACCTGGGAACTGCAGATTACCTGGTGCGCTACATACTGAGCCAACCCACTCCCCAAATCGTTAGAACCCTATGGTTCAGAGTTGGGTAAGAGTAGAGGACGCAGTGGTCTTTAACATGTTAACATGGACTGGGTGTGATAACATGGACTGAGTGTGATTCTCATGTACAGTCGCTCAAAAAAGTATCCGAACACTATAGTTGATTACAGAATTCAGAAAAAATATCTGGCAATGATTGTTTTTGAAATTGGCGATCTGGCAACCTTCGTGTCACGTGAAACGAAGGTTGCCAGATCACCAATATCTAAAAAAATTGTTGCCAGATATTTTTTCTGAATTCTGTAATCAACTATAGTGTTCGGATACTTTTTTGAGCGACTGTACACGATTACACCCATATACATCCCTCATCCTATGCACGTCACTGCTTAACGTCCCACTGACAGAAGGCGGCCTTTACCAGGTCAACCCTTTGTTATTGAAGACAGGGAGTGAGGGTTGGGGGTCGATTAACGGAGATGAATCTCAACGCTGGTTCAGTTGGGGATTGAAGTTGGGAACCTTAGATTACGACCTCGAAGCTTTACCGATTGAACTAAACTCTTGCCGACTATTAGTCCAATTTTCCTATAGTTATTGTGTAAGAATCACATAAAATCATAAATAGGAATGTTGAAAAAAATTTGACTCATTACTTTCTCGTTTCAAAAATTAATATTCAGCTATGCCCGATTTCAAAAAATTACAATTTCTATTTTAGATATTAAATTGTTTGTTTCGATTAGATTCCCTTATCGCTTTAGGAATCGTTCTTAATATAAATACATTTAGTTGAGGACACATATTTACTCTTAAACATATATATCCTTTATTATTTTTCATTTGCTAATGCCCTGCAAGGAATACACATGTATTCCCGTAAAACTAAAATATTCGATTTCCTCTCCGCATTTGCTGCTTTCTTAGCAACCGAGGGGAAACCGAGTTTTTTTTTGCAAGAATATTTTTATCTGGAGAAAAAATCTTGATATCAAAATGAAGTTTATTCCCATTTCTTCTCTTATCTCAGATTGCGAAACTTAATAGCTGCGCGTTATCATTCACGTGAAATCTTCGGTTCTACCTCAGCGTTGGTAGCTTCCTTAAAGCATCCTCGCTTCATAAGAATCAATAAAGATTAAATTTCGTGTGAAAATTGTGTTTTCCCATCTGAAGCTGCGTGACGGACAAAACTAAACACCAGTGTCAGGAGGTGACGGGAAGCGGGACGGAGAAGGATTTCCGGAGAAAGGGGAGAACCCACTCCGCTAAATTAGAAGACATATATTTCGCATTTGTGTATTTGGCCTACGTGGAAATCTGCCGGAACTACGATATGGAAGTACTCAAATGATCATTCCATTTTATCGTTTACTTTACCGCTTCTCAAGCTAACGTTACAAAAGGTAACGTTTGTTGTGTAAGGAAATCCATTGAGCTAATTTAAGAATAGAATGAGTCGTACTCTGTGCTAAAAAGAGTTCGTGTGTCTCGATAACTTGCTCAAGAACGTTGGATTGTTATTTAGAGTTTCTTGATTTTAGAGATAAAGTCTTATTTGACATGTTTAGCTCTTTTAACAGAAGGTATTGCCAACCTAGTACTGATCCTATTGCATATGCATTATTCATAGCTTTTCAGATATTGTTTTTAATCGGTACGTTGGTGAATTCCAAGGTAAATACGATCATAATTACTGTATGCAATTTAAGATTATTAATATTTATGATGACTCACATTTAAGATATTTGCGTGATTTAGTTTAGGAGGAAGAAATATGATGATATAAAGGACTTGTCCAGTAGGAAAAGGGCTAGGATGGCTCAGCCAATAGCGAGCCAGGCTCGTTTTAGCGGAGATAGTTCTCAACACTGGCACAACTCGGTCTGGAATCTGTTAACTGCAGTTTCAAATTTAGTTAATGTAAGAGTAACGATGTATTGCAATTTAAACTACTCATCAAAAATTCCCACAGTGAAGAAATGTTAACGCAAGAGCTATATTATGTTACAATGCATAAATAAAATGCTATCTTTTGTAACAAACTTGCTACCGTTTAAAAATATAGGTCTTTCAAATGAAATTCAAGATTTTTATCTTTAAGGGTGGACAGCAAACAAAATCTTGGTGTTTCACATAGCTTGAATTTGAAATTTCTGAATTTCAGGGTTATATCCTGATACTCTACCAACTGAACTGCCGAAGGAACCATACATACATATATAGTCCTCAGACTGACACAATGTATGGGCCACAGTATTTGCCACAGTCGGTAGCGCTCCAGGCTTACAATGCGTAGTTCCAGGTTCGAGTCCCAATTGTACCTGCGTTGAGATTTACCTCCGCTACCCCCCCCCCCCGCCCCGTCCTTCTTCAGAAAGGGAATGCCTATAGCCTTGTAAAAGCATTCGTCGGTCGGATGTGACCTTAAGCCGTGACCTACTCCGCATGAGAGCCAGCCAGTGTGTTAAAGAACATGCTGGATGATCTTGACTGGGATGGGAGTCCTTCGGTGGGATTCATTGATTACTGTAACCATTGTGTTTTTTGGCGCTATATTTTCCTGGCTGCACTATGAGGCCAAGATTAATGACCAACAATAAGTGGGTTACGTGCTTATATGTCAAAATTGTGTAGTGGACTCCTATCAGTTTTAACCGACAGTTGAAAACTAATTTGAACTCACAATGATGGTTTCCATTATCCAAGATGGTTGGTGGAAAAAAACGAAAACGATCCTGGGCAACTGTTGCAGCTGAAGGACCACCTGCTTCAGTTTTTCTCTTCAACAGTTCTATTTCTTGGAATAGGTTCCATAGTCTTGACACCTAACCAGATAGTATCCTGTTCCTTTTTTTGTCATCTCTTAATTCTTTCAACATTTCGACGCATTTTATTTAAAAGTATCTTCTATCCAGGGGCAGATCGGACCGTTGCGGGACACCGGGCAATATCCTGGTAGGCCGGTCAAATTTGGGGCCGCTTGACATAACACAGTTGCCGGCTTATAAAAACTTTTCGTTGTTTTTTGTTTATTAACACTTACTATTTCCTTTTTTTATTTTCATCCTAATTAAATATATGCATATTTTAAGTTTTCTTTCAACAACAACAATGCAGCCCAGAGTTTGCCTCCAAGCAGCATTCAGAAGAATCGTCTTAGTAATTAAAGTTCGGGAATGTGAAGACGTGATGGCCATAAAGTAGCTCCGAACAACTCAAGAACAAATACGGCAGCGACAATTAGATTGAAAATGAAGGAACTGAGAAGTTAACTTTCATTGATTTCAAATACCAGATGTTTTACAATTATCCTCGGAAATTATTTAAACATACGGAGAAAGGCTGGATACGTGGAGAATGGACTTAGTAGATTGTTTTAAGACATGATGCAACCAAGATATTGTCTGACGGAACACTGATAAGGTGTCAGAGCAAATTTTCTAACTAGGTAGTCCATAACGGACTCCATTAATCTTGAATGAAAAGGTGATCTCACTAAATTCTAGACTTCATTTTCTAGAAATTGGTTTCCTTGATGGGGAAAGTTTTCTCAATAGATAGCAGCTGACAGACATAATGGCGATGACTTTCAGTGAATGATTATTTATGTCGTATGAGAGACTGGTGTGAATTGGGAGTATTCCGGAAGAAGGCATAGGGATGGGTCATTAACCATTAAGACATCTGAAATAAGATAAAAACTCTTTAAGTTTCAGTCGCTGTTAGTTCTGTCAGCAGAGTTAGATATAAATCTGAGGTGGTGGTGATTTTAGTGAACCGATAGTCAGTCAACATTATACAGGAAAAATCATCCTGGAATCAGACAACTAGAATTACATAGCACCATAAAGGTAAATATTGGGATCAATAGATTTATTTTTGTGCTGTTTAGTCTTTGGAAAAACAGGTGATTTGCTTTTATCAAAATTCTGATCGGAATTTATGCTATCATATGAAATATAATCGGAATTTATGCTATCATATGAAATATAATCGGAATTTATGTCATCATATGAAATATAATCGAAATTTATGTTATCACATGAGCCGTCCCGTGGCCGAGTGGTTAGCGCGTTTCGCTACTGATCTAGCCCTCCCGTGGCCGAGTGGTTAGCGTGTTTCGCTACTGATCTAGCCCTCTCGTGGCCGAGTGGTTAGCGCGTTTCGCTACTGATCTAGCCCTCCCGTGGCCGAGTGGTTAGCACGTTTCGCTACTGATCTAGCCCTCCCGTGGCCGAGTGGTTAGCGCCTTTCGCTACTGATCTAGCCCTCTCGTGGCCGAGTGGTTAGCGCGTTTCGCTACTGATCTAGCCCTCCCGTGGCCGAGTGGTTAGCGCGCTTCGCTACTGATCTAGGAGACCTGGGTTCGAGCACAGAATAAGGCATGGATGTTCGTGATTTTTTTTCCCAGTGAGGTCCTGCTATCCTCTGAGACCTTCTACTGCAGCATATAAACTGACAGGCTCCTGTCAAACCTCTGTGGCAAGCAGCTGCTTGAGGGGGGTATTTATTTTTATTTTAATTTTTTTATGAAATATTTTTTACCCTTTATTTGCGATCATCGCTGTATTTTTTTTTATAAACAATGCCTAAGCAAAAAATTCAATATGAAGAATCAAAACCTATCGAAGACTAGATTTTTTATATTTGGTCATTTATTGAGATTTCACGAGATTTTTTATAAACGAAAAACAATTTTATACTGTCTTAATATTTTCTCTTAGCAGTCTTATGTAAACCAACATTGGTAATATATACACATTTTTAAAGAACCTTTCTTGCACTCTGTACACCGAAAATCCAGAATAGCCAAAAACGTCAATTGTCCAACATTTTTCGATCTACCCGATCGGAATTTCTCTTTCTGAGTTCTTTTTGTCTTCGTTTTTGAGTGCGTCTTGTTTCAGAGTTAAACAATTTTAACTTGCAGAAAAAATCTAAATACGCCCGTATAAAAATTTTCTGAAAAGGGTTCAATTCTCGTGTTTTATTTGACTTAAGCTTAAATTATTTGCTTCACATGGTTCACTCCGAAATGTGGTTTTACACTGCATTAAAACAGAATACAAAATACGAGTTTCTAGAATGCCTTAAATTTCTTAAATTTGAAATAAGTTGAAAACTATATTTACAAATACAGTGGACCTTCGTTATAGCGCTGCTCGCTATACCGCGCACTCGGTTATAGCGCGGGCGATGTTCGCGATAAGTTATAGATAGTGTTTGTTTTTACATATTTTCAAGCGTACCTTATGTACGTAAATAAAATAATAAATATATGTATTTATTAAGATGCATAACTATGTTATGTGAATTTTAATAAAACACTTACTAAATAAATTAGTTTTTTTATTAAAATACATAATATATATATAGTTGGTGGGATGTTTCAGTATATAGCTCAAATCGTTCTGAGTAAATTTATTGTGTCGCCACCGCGCCGCTCGGTATAACGCGGTTCACCTTATAACGCGGGTGTTGTTTCCCGCCCGACATGCGCGTTATATCGGGGGTCCACTGTACTATAATTACTACAATTACAAAGCAAATTACATGTTTGTTTGTTTTTAATTTAACCCATTTTATTAAAACTGGAGTCTAAAATCGTTTTTACGAAATTTCTCACTGGAATATTTCGCGTAATTTTTGAAAACAATTCAGTTGCTGGAGTTTTTTTTTTCTCTCCGTTGTGAAACGCACTAGCCATTCGGCCGTCGGGAAGAATAGCATAATTTGTTCAAAGGGTAAGGTTTATCAATGAAATTTTAATGCTTTTAAATCCAATCGTTTAAAATGAAAGTGAGGTCTGAAAGAAAAACAGCAACGACAAAAAAACTCTTTTTCTCACGTTTTCAAAAAAGCGGATAAGCGTTCTCAAAAAAGCGAGTTTTCACTTTGTAGTCCGTCCGTCTGGTTGTTTGTTTGTCCATCGGTCTGTAGACATCCAATATTTTTTAGAGATGAATTTAAAAAAAAACCTTTTGGTTCGATAGGTATTGATTAAATTTTAAAATTCTCACTTTCCGAATCACCCAAAAGTTTAAACTGCGCTCCCTAACAGTGGAAAAACGTTGAATTTTGCAAACGATGTACCTATGCTAGAAATATGAAATTTTGGTTGTGGAATGTGAAGGTCATTAGGTTAGCTTAGGTAACAATGAGTCGATTCTTTACCCCCCCCCCCCCCAGAGGGAGGAAGGCAACTTTTTTGTTTCAAGATATAATTGTTTATGTTTTAAGATGAATTGATTTTTTTTAATTGTATAGGTATTGAAAATATATCACGATTCTCACTTTACGAATCATAAAAAATTAAAGTTCGCCTGCAACAGTGAAAAAAGTTGAAAATTTCAAACTTTTAAACAGATATTGCAAGAGATGTATTTAAGCTAGAAATTTGAAGTTTTGATTTTAGGATGAGAAGATCGTGTAGTTTTTATTTGCAACAGTAAGTTGGCCCCTTTCACATAGAGGTGCGGAAACGTAACTTTTTTTTTTTTGGGATATTGAAAAATTATTTTTTAGTTGTATTGGTACTAATGAAATATTCGCATTTTAAAATTTGTTTGGTAGTTTTAATTTACATCTTTAGAGGGAACTAAATGTGAAAAAGGCGATGCATTTGCGATGTTGCAAATGATCTGTTTTATGGTAGAAATTTCGGTATTAGAGTGTAAAGAAATAATTTAAAAGTCAAGAGCGATTCCAATGAGAGCAAAACTCTGTCCCTTTTGTCAGAAGAGTGTGAGAAAAACATCTTTTTAAATTTACGGAATAAAAGACAAATTCATTTCTTCAGTGTCAAATAGAATACTATTATTTGCAATTTCTCAATAATCCATTAGTTTGAACTAAATCTTTTAAAGAGTGAAAAAATACTTTCATTCTCTTTGAAAACGAGCTTTCATATTCGTTAGAGGCAATATGCCTTCTTCTACTCTAAACTTTGAATTTTGTATCTCTAAAAACAGCAGATATGTCTAAACCAGGCTCGTCCAAGCCGCAGCTCACAAAACAAATAATCAGTATAGTGAATTATGATCGTTTCCCAAATTTCTTGACAAACATTTTTAGGTGCGTAAATAAACTTCTTCCAGTTCACATTACTCATTAAAAATATATTTTTAATCGGGAGAATTTCTTTATTTCTTAAAAAGATTTTTATTTTGCAATTCATTTTTCATTAGAAATGTATGTTTTCGCTTTGAAGAAGATAATTTTCTCCATAGTGGTCATAGGCGTATTGACAGGCCCCACAGCATCATATCGCGGGGAGGAGGCTCTGCAAAACAGTATTTTACCTAATTTATGCGGATATCTGATATGCAGCTATTTAAAGGAATGGTCCAAGTATGTTTTTTCGATAGCTTTGAACGAATTAAGACAGATAGTAAATAAGTAGCTTCGTTTTACCTCCTAGAAATTATTCTCCATGCTGCATATGGACAAGAACTCATTGTCTCAAAGCCTTTCATTAGTTCTCAAACGAATAATATTTACACGGTATAATTAGCTTTCAGATAAGTGTTTTTGTACCTATTTTAGTAAGGGATAAAACTAAGATAATTGTTTGAAATAAAACACAAACTTTTGTATTTTATAATTAAAGTGTAGTTACTTTGGTTTTTATTTAGAATATCTATAAGTTCTAAATACTTAAATTATTAAAAACAACAAAAATATTAAAATAAAGACAATATTTTAAAATCCTTACAAAATTTCAGCAATTCAAAGCTAATTATTATCCCTCCCACATACACAAGGACATTTCTTGCGGTGAGGTCCCGATTTTCTCCGGTACGCTACTGCTAGTGTTTGTTCATTTAGCTTGGGTTGGACGGAACTGAACTAAATGATATTTAACTATTTTACTGAGGATAAGGTGTGAGAAGGACTTATTTTATATATTTTTCCTAGTTTCTGATGAGCTTTTTTTCGAGGAGAAATTAAACCACTTAAACTGAATAGTACCAAAATCTGCAAAAAAGATTTAGAGCTCTGGATTTATTTCATTCCCAAGAAATTTGTAAGCAAAAATGGGAAAAGGATAACCCGTTGGCTAATATAAACATTGATCCCAATCATTTCGAATTTTTTTTATTAGTGTGCCTCATCACAAATGATAGAGAATATTTTGAGCTTTATAATGTATTTTGAATGGCCTCATTATTAAATGTACTTATAGTTAAAAAGTTACGGATATTGGCGAAATGGTTTTTCACAAAAAATGAGACGTTTCTTTTTGTTCATTTCGGTAAGATTGCGCTGAGTTGTTTTACCACTGAGCTGCACTTTTTTACACACAATGGGCTAAATGACCAAGTATAATGAATCCGAGGGCTCAAAGAAGGTGAAGGAAAGGAACCAACTACACAGCTGTTAAAAGAGAGATAGAAGCCCCCTGTCAAGGCCACTGAGCGTGTTCTTTAAAATGCACAAGGTATGGCTATCTCGCACACTGAACCACGGGTTAACGTCTCATACGATCAACTGCGGCATTTCCAAACCCATCAGTGTCCCACTAATGACGAGAGCAAGGGGGGGGGGGAGAATTTTGTAGAGATAAATCTCAGATCTGGCCCAGTCGGGACTCGAACCTGGGAACTGCAGTCGATAAGATTTCTAATATAACGCGGTGATATTGATGCATTAATGCGTGTTAATTATAGACTGAAGTAAGTGGTGGGTTTAAATTTTGGACACCCCAGTCACGAATATCATTTCAAGATGGTTCAAAGGGAGACAGCGTTTAGGTGAAAGGCCGCACAGAAAATTGAAATGGAATTGTGCCGCCAAATATATATTTATAAATTAACGTATAATCAATGCAAAAAAAATCTAAAGTGAGACATAAAACATATAATTATAATGATTATTTTAATGAGAATTAGCTTCGCCGGAGTTTGATTTGTTGTTTTGCATATTTTCTTTTTTTTTTTACAAATTTAACTTATATGTTATCAGTAACTCTCGGATCGCACAAAACGAGGTGGCGGGCCACGGTTTGGCCAGCCCTGGGATAGAGTATCCGTACATGGAGAAACACCTCCAGAAAGGAGAAGATTAGTGATTACGTTACATCACGTACATAAGGATGAAGAGTGTCGTGATGGTATCATGTAACAATAAAAATATTTGCTGCAGTTAGTAATTTGTTTTATGTTTTGCGATGACAAAATTAGGTAATGTGGTTATCGTTAATTTAACTGCTACTACTATATAATACTCGCTTGCTATGCTGATTACCGTACCAAAAATGAAGTGCATTTTTGATATATACAGGGTGAATCTGAAAAAGTAGGCAAAACTTTACGGGGTGGTAGAACGCAGCTATACGAGCAATATTTGTCATAGAATGTATGGTCGGAACGCAAACGGCGAGCCGCTAAGTGGCGTTGGAAATGGTATAAAAGGGTCG
This sequence comes from Ryuthela nishihirai, assembly GCA_038380435.1. NCBI lineage: Eukaryota > Metazoa > Arthropoda > Arachnida > Araneae > Heptathelidae > Ryuthela > Ryuthela nishihirai. Next base: position 31,532,131 of record JAWZYU010000011.1, on the reverse strand, counting down.
GTCCTCGCACCCAACGGCATTTCTACCGTGGATTGCCGAGAGGATGGCTGGTTATACTAACCACGAAATGGCGGATATGCACTTTGTGTACGGTGGGGCCATATGAAAAGCCTAATCTACGAGTGCCCCATTGAAACCGATAAGGATCTAGTCGCCAGGATCGCCGTTGTTGCCGGCGATATTCAGGAAATGCCTGGTGTCTTCGCAAATGTGCGTCGGTCCCTATCCCGCAGGTGTGAAGCCTGCATTACAGCTGGCGGCAGCTCTTTCGAGCAATTTCTTTGAGCATGTACCTCAATTACATTCCTGTTAATAAAATGTTTTCTGAAGTATCTCCTCTCCTTCTTGTGTTCATTCTTTAAATGTGACAGTGGAAAACTACCTTTTAACTTCTCGCCGTTTGCGTTCCGACCATTCATTCTATGACGAATATTGCTCGAATACCTGCGTTCTACCACCCCGTAAAGTTTTGCCCACTTTTTCAGATTCACCCTGTATATATACACACAGAATCGGGATTTATATGACACAGAAGCGGGAAAAGTGTTCGTCCAAGCATAATATGGGGTCGGGACCTAGGAGGGAGTAGACCTTAAAATTCCGGTAAAACAGCTTTGCATAATTTGTGAATTTGTTTTCCCTAGTATGAAAAAAATTAGAAGAAAATATATAATAATACTGCAACAAAATCTGGTTATATATTTCATGGAATGACCCTACGGAGCTATAAATAATAGAATTATCATAGCTCAATTAACTAATAAAATCGAGTTCAGTCTTGCGAGTTCCACTTTTTCTAGGTCTGTCTTCAGATTGTGGAAACAGTTTAATTGTTTCCACAATTTGATTGTGGATGCAATTTAATTGTTTTTCTAAGGCGAGATGTTTATAAAAGCTGAACAGCTCGAGACCATAGTAGTGTACACCCCAGGCATGGATATCATTTCGAGATGCCCCAAGGGGAGATTAGTATGTTAAAAATACCAACTTTTCATGATGAAAATTCTAAATTCAAATGTTCTGTTTTATGTAAATGGGTACAAACTGTATGTAGAGAAAATGGACTGGAAAAAATATATTTATTGTGTTGTTTTTCTGCTGAGGACACGCCAACCTCACAGACCTTTTATTATGACATATAAACTGACAGGCTTCTGTCAGATCTCCGTCGCAAGCAGCTGCTTGAGGGAGTATTTATTTCTTTTATACTATGTACACTAAATTTTCATTATAAATTTTACATAAATCAACATAAAATGCAAAAAATGTGCGTCGGTGTAAAGTAGTCTTTTTTCTCAATTTTTGACAAGCAAACATATAAATTTAATGATCGAAATTTAAATTTCAAATAATATTGTTTTTAATAAATTGTAAAGATAAATTATATTCTACAGAAGAGGTCCTGTTTTGCATCTGCATAAATCAGAATCTAGTTGAAGTGCATAATCTATTCATTAAGGCATAATCTGAGATTAACGAAAAGTTGATTTTCTGCAGACTGAGAGACAAACAGACGATGAAATAAAAATATTAGCGTCCTTTTATGTTGCTTTTTTTTTTCGATACACGAGATTAAAATGAATATCAGGCGATCCTTGGGGGAAAGGGGGTCTCAGGGGAATCCCAGAGTACTTCTCGCTTTGGACGAAATTTGGTTTAGGATCGATTTTTGTAGTATGAGCCGATTTTCATATATTTGCCCCGGCCGTTTTTTGTTCCCAATCTGTCCCTGCTTCTATGTATTGGTATTTGCCTAAAGGGTGTGACGGCTGAAACATGTCACATACAATAGAAAATCTCAACTTTGTTGAGTTACTTTTGTTGTGGTAACTATAAGTTGATTTCCCTTCTGTTAATAACCTTCTTCTATAAGCATATCCGGAATCTAATATATACCTTAGATTTACAGATAAATACTGACATACGTGGAATCTTTTAATTCTTTTGGTTTGTATTTATCTGTAGAGTAGCCCTAGTGTCAAATGAGGAGATCGTGAGACTGTATAGTTGATATATCGACAGTTCTCATATTTAACCTAAGAGGACTGATGGCTTATTGATCTATGAGAACTATCAAAACATGAACCACACAATCTCTTAGTTTCACTATAGTGCAAACAATTTCGGTAAAGGTATGAAACTGATATTTTCTATAAAGATCTAGTCTGTTTTCAAATAAAAATATTTAATTAATATTTCCTTCTCCCGTATTAATATCTTCATAAAATCTTAGCATTTCTTATTATGAGTTTAGAATTTAGCATTGAAATTAACCGCAACGTTTACCCTTTCAACCGTAAACAGTGAATGTTGATAAATTCGAAAGTTGGTACAGTGGCTACACTTGACTGTTTGTCAACTTGGTGTCTAGGTCATTATTAGTCTGAAGCGTCAATACGGGAATCCTCCGTAAAGACAATATTTGTGCATGGTGTGTGAATCATTCACTTATAGCTGTTACTGGCTCTCCGCAATCTTCCAGAACCTTGCCTCCCAGAAATCTAAACAAACACATTTCACGGTCCACTAGAGTGACAGGAATCCGACATCTATGAGTAGTGGGTATTTCTCCGAAAGTTCAGCCATAGTTAACCTCCAGCCCTTCCATTCCTCCGTGACACGGGATGCAAACCTTGATTCGCTTCCTCTGCCAGTAACGGAGACCTCGGCATTCCAGGGCCACCTTAGCTCTTGTTGTCAACGTGGGTCGCATTAATTATTGTTGAACGCGCTCCTTGTAATTAAATTTGTTTGCATCTCATTAGTGTGAATATGCAGCCTCCTCTTCCGTTGCCGTAGCGACGATGAAGTCTGCAAACCGCAAAGGGATAAAGTCGTCTCAACTACACACCAGCTGGGTGTTAGAAGAGGGCATGCAAAAATGAACACCGAGTTCAGCGGGACAGTAAACGGAACGTCTGTGGTGGAGAAAAATTAGGATTTATGGGAATGAGACTGAGTTGTAACAAGACGTCATAAATGATTGTGCTTCTGATGAAGTGAAGAAGGGTTAAAAGAGAAGTGATCCTAGGAAGTACATGCAAGGATAAAAATAAGATTTAGTTGTAAATGTGGTAAAACAATGCAGATGCGACAACAAACGCGAAATAAATATTACTTTTGGACAAACACGCGGAATCGTCGTTTATGGCATTATTTTTCCCTTAAGAAATTATTTGAGATGTTTTGAGAGTTATGCTTAGCACTTCTATCAGTTGGACACAGAATCTAAAGATCCCGTTTTTTTCTTGAATGCGTGGAATAATAAATGCATATATTTTTTTTCAGATTGCGAGAAAGTAAAATGTGGATGGAGTGTGTGTTTAAGACTCTATTGCAGGCCCGGATCTAATAAAAAAAAGTAGGGAGGTGCAAGCGACCCGAAAAAAAGTTTTAAACCGGGGGCAAGAAACTGGATTTCCATTATAGTGTAATATTTTTTCCCTTCATAATATGCGGGAAATGCACAAAAGTTTATTAATGTTTGCCTCCATTACTAGCATTATCAAAGGGGTCCTCTTGCTCCCATTCCCCCACCCTCTATATCCGGCTCTATTCTGTTGATTATATAGGTAAAGTCATATTGTGCATAAAAAATTTGCAGTCAAAGCCGAAAAAGACGCAAATCAACAGGTGATATTTTCCGGTTGCAAACTTCTCGGCTTCGTAAATCGGTATTAAATCCCATAATGAGTTATGGATTTAATACCGATAATAATTTATTACCTATTCTATAACCTCCACGTTTCTCTCGAGTTCACATACATAAGCGAATTTGAAAAGTGTGTATTATTTAAGTCATTTTCTTTCAAAATTCTTGGTAAATATATTATGTTTACTTTGCTTCGAGTTGTTGTCGAGTGTTTGCTCTTTCGGTGAGAAAGAAAAAAAGCCCTAAACTTCGAAAAGCAGCCATCTGTCGGATGAGACGTGAAGCCGTGACCCTGTGTCAGCAAAGCCATACTTTTGTATGCGTTAATGAACATTACAATTAGATGGCCTTAACTAGAGTTCAGCTATCCAGAATCTCCTAATCCAAAGGATCTTATCTCAAAAAATTTCTGAGCTCTTGATGTCCTTGTGACTTGGCCCTTTAGCGCATCGTGTACAAATAAGTGCTGCTCAGAAGTGAAAAATCCATCCAAATGTGGCTGTTGGCAACTCTCACGGAAGAAACAACAAAATCGCAGCATTGACACTCTGAGGTATTTAAGGTCATTATATGATTTTCTTTGCCTTCGCACTAATGCTTGTCCACAATTTGCCTTTCTCTTTTAATTTGTACTTTGATTCTCTGCTGGTTTATACAGCGAGTTTTCACTTTGTCCAACCCTTTATCTCTTTCACCACGTTGTCATTATATCTGTTTGCCCACGACCTCATTAACTTCGTTTGTCCCATTCTTATCCTACTCTCATTTTCCTTGCTTTTCCCCCACACTCTCATTTTCCTAACTTTGCTCACACTCTCATTTTTCTTGCTTTGTTCGCACACTTATTTTCCTTGCTTTGTTCACACTCTCATTTCTTTGCTTTGTTCACACTCTCATTTTCCTTGCTTTGTTCACACTCTCATTTTCCTTGCTTTGTTCACACTCTCATTTTCCTTGCTTTGTTCACACTCTCATTTTCCTTGCTTTGTTCACACTCTCATTTTCCTTGCTTTGTTCACACTCTCATTTTCCTTACTTTGCTCACATTGTCATTTTCCTTACTTTGCTCACATTGTCATTTTCCTTACTTTGTCCACATTCTCATTTCCTTGCTTTTCCCACACTGTCACTTTACTTACTTTTCCCAAACTCTCATTTTCCTTTGCTTTCCCAAACTCTCATTTACCTTTGCTTTCCCAAACTCTGACTTTCCCTTGCTTTCCCACACTCACAGTTTCCTTGTTTTTTTCATAGTCTCATTTTTCCTTGCTTTTCGCACACTCTAATTTTCCCTTGTTTTTTCACACTCTCATTTTTCCTTGATTTTCCCTCACTCTCATTTCATTTGTTTTCTCCACACTCTCATTTTCCCTTGTTTTTTCCACACTCTCATTTTCCCTTGTTTTTTCCACACTCTCATTTTCCCTTGTTTTTTCCACACTCTCATTTTCCCTTGTTTTTTCCCACACTCTCATTTTCCCTTGTTTTTTCCACACTCTCATTTTCCCTTGTTTTTTCCCACACTCTCATTTTCCTTGCTTTTCCCACACTCTCATTTGTACTATTTGTTCTCACCCTCAGTTTTTCGCTTTTCCACACATTTAATATATTTTCTCCTTCACTTCCTAATTTACTCTGCTTTTCCACATCTTTATTGTCTCTGTTTATGAGCACCTTCAATTTTGTTTTGTGCATATCGGAATATTCCCTTTTTGTGCAGTCTTGCTGATGCTGAGTAGAAAGATATTCCTTGGGCTTACATAGGGTGACTTGCACAGAATTTGAAGTCAACTTTCATTCTGTTTCAGCATATACTGTACTTTTCAGTATAATCCTGGAATGTTACCGATTGAGCCCTGTAAAATATATGGAGAGGATGTCTCTAATTAAAGACGATGATCATAGTACAAAATTGAGTTTCGAGGCTAGAGCACTACCGATTGAACCCCTCCGAAAACATTTAGAAGAAATGGAGACTGAACTGAAACGGAACGAATCAGAACCCAGTTACTCGAATATTATTCTTTCGAAGAGAATGCTGACAGGACAATATTTCAATGAAAACGTAAGCAGCGGAATATATTAAAATTGATAACAAACAGAAGGTAAAAATGGAAATAATCCTTATTTCTGTGTTTTTATATTTGCGAGAATTAAGCAAAAATCCAAAATAAAATCATTGCATTACAAAAGTATGAGCATAAAAAACTTAAAGTTACTTAAAACACCACAGATAATAAGGTAATATAACAATCATTGAATATATAAGGAATCTTGAGTAAAGAGGAACATAAAGTCGAAAGTTAAAAGCCTGGAAATTGTTGATACTGGCGATACAAATTAAACGCTTAAAAGCAATAATGGTAGAATATGTAACAATGTCCTCAAGGAAATTACAACCTTTCGTTTTGGTCTATTTTTACTCTACATCGAAGAATCGGTATTTAGAATAATTTATATTCTATTATTAAGAGCCAGATCACACTTCTGTAGCTTTTCATGGTTTGTACAAAAGAGAATGGATTATTTATTCGCAAATTAAAAATTAACTAGCTTTATATTTTATTTTCCGTTGGCTTCCGACAATTATGTAGACATTGAAAGTCTAAATACCTTATTTAAAATTGAAGTTTATTCTTGTTTCCATTGTTTTTCGTTTCAATTTTTCCCCTGAATAACAGCGTTTAAGCTTTTATTCAGAAACTCATTATCTTGCTACTCATTTTGTAATATGTAATTGTAATGTAGGTTAACAATAAAAAATTCAGAGTTCTTCACAATCAGATCCTTGTTTACACAAGGGATCATTTTGTTTGAGAACAGTTGCATAAATAAGTTTCATTTTACTAAGTTCATCATATATGTTCTAAATTAGATGACCTGAACTCAAACATAAAGGAAAAGACGACGAATCATAGTGAACGCAACAACCAGCCACTGATGAATAGAAAATAAATTTTAAACATTTATATTTTTCCTTGTTATTCTGTCATGTCTGGCATTTTGTTAAAAAATTCGTTTTTATGAGTACTCTAAGCAAGGGCGTTTACTGGTTTGTGCTGTGCTAGGCAAAAATCATTTGGCTTATTTGAAATTACTCATAACACTTATAAAGTAAATATAAGGACAAAGCTGAAATGCGAGGACAAAGCTGAACTCCCATAATTTACAGCATTTCTTTTTTAGAGCACTATAAATAGTTTTGAACTGAACAATACAAATATTGAAGCATAAGCTTAAATACGAAGGTAAGTTAAAAAGTAATAAGATCCCCTATTTAATATCTACGGAGATAAGTTAATTATACCTGGTGGTGAACAATTGTGCTCATCGCCAGGTGCGGAAAAAAATCACTTGACTATTTTCGATCTCAAGGCACCATTTTCTAGCGTGTTGCACTGATAGGACATCAGAGCAGCACGTAGCTCAAACTGCCAATGGATTTCACCGGTTGGGTCTTTCTTGGAAGAAAATCAAGACTAATAAAAGTGACTGCAAGAATGAATACCAAGTTCCCAGTCAACCTCACCCTGAAAAAAATCTTGTATAACTGCAAAAGATCAGATATCAACAAACTGATTACTTCTGAAGACCACTTATTCAGTTCATCAGTTCCCAGCCTACACGAGATCTCTTTCTCAAATTCTCAATCTGGGAAATTCTTCATCCTTTCTTTCACGCAACTCTTCCTCTTTCCCAAAAGAGAAGTCTGCTTCCTCCACAGGAACTGTAGTCTGTTGCTTTGAACTGAATTGCAGATTGCTATCAAGGCTTTCTGAAAATCTACACAGATGGAACTAATAGTCTTTCTACTAACAAAACATCTTGTGCTTTCTTCATTCCTTCTCCGAATATTACAACCAGTTACTCTTTGATAAATACAACTAGCATCATGGCTGTAGAACTTTTAGTTATTTATCAAGCGCTACAATGGGCCTCCTCAGTCTGCAATAAAAACATTCTGATCTTGTCATACAGCAAGTCCGCTCTTCAGTCTCTGCTTTCAGACCCGGTGGCTTCTCCGTACACTTCCATCATATCTGACATCTTATGGATATGAGACACACTTTCTGTTGTCAACTCTCATAGATTCTGTCACCAGTGGATACCCAACCATTTTGATATCCCTGGTAATGAGAGGGTTTATCTTGCCGCCAAAGCAGCTTTGACCATCCCATCAAACTTAAACAACACTCTGTGTTACATAGATTTCTGCTTGGAAGTAAATAGAACTTCAGAGGAGTGGACTCATTACTTCAAGACAACTGATTTGAACGTGGTTAGAATTTACAGAAAAATATTTGACATCTCGCCGCGTCCACGAGGGAAGTTTAAACTGAACAGATGAGAAGAAACGGCTTTAAATAGACTTACCATTGGTCACTGTGCATTAAGCGAATAACTTCATAAAATTGGAAAGAAAACTTCACCTTTCTGTCAAACTTGTAACCAACCTGAAAATGTTGAACATGTTATAATTCACTGTCCACTTTATGATCTACAAATAAACAATATGCTTTCAATTCTCTAGCAGATAAACGTCACAGATATTACTATCAGCTCCATCCTAGACAGAAGACAAAACTCTCACGTTGTTAACAGGATATCAAAAATTTTGCTGCAGTTCGTGAAAGACACTGGCTTCCTCAGCTCCATTTGAGCCTTTCAGTGTGACTCTTGGTGACTTTTGAACTCTCATAACGTTCGAAGATCAGATGATCTTCAAAGACTTTATTTTCAAAACTATTTAAACATTTTTTGGTGTTTATTTTTTTTTTCAAAGTAAATATTTCTGTTTCATTGCACTGTTATGTTTAGGTTTTTCTTACCTCCCGACTACGGGCTTGGAATAGCAATTAGCCAATCCAGGTTGCTAATTTTCCATTACTCCCGTTATTCCGTCGTTTGAAATTTAAGAATTTTCAACTTTTTTCATCGTTAGAGGTCGCAATTATAGTGTTTGAAAGATTCCGATAGTGCGAATCACAATGTTTTATCAATTCCTATCTAACCTCAAAAGAATTTTTCAATTATCTCTAAATACAAACAACTATCCGCTAAAACAAAATAGTTCTGTTCCCATCCCCCTGGGTCTAGAGTGCAAATTCATTGCTGACAGCGGAAAATTCGTGACCTTAACGTTCCAGTAACAAAATTTCAAATTTCTAGCATAAATAATCGTTTTCAATATGCATTTGAAAGTTCCGAAATTTTAAACTTTTCCACCACTAGAGGGCGTAATTATAGCTTTAGAAAGAATCAGAAAGTGGATATCGTGATATTTCATCAATACTTATCTAACGCAAAAAGAATTTTTAATTTATCTGTGTAAATAAAAAAGTTCAATGTCTACAGACGGACAGACGACAGAGAAACCATGATCTCGTTTTCAAAGAAAACGAGATAAAAAAAAAGAAACCCTGAAACTTTTTATCAGAATGTGGATAATCTAGTACTTTATGTAAGTTTTGTAAAATAAGCAGATAACTTAGTTATTATTTTTGCATCGATAGGTTCTCTGAAATGTGTTCTAGGTGATAAATAATTACGCTTTATTTTCTAAGGGAAACTAGGGTTGTTCATCAGGCGTGAGTAATGCATTAGTTATAATGTTTCATCGGACAGAAAATACTCCAAAGTTAATACATTGTTCGCAGATTTTTGAACTCTTACTTAAAAATTCTTTAACTCCTAGTTAAAATTTATTAGCAAATTGGTCAGGAGGTAGTGTAGTAATAATTAATGTTGAACTATTCATATCTTTAACCCGTTTTGGTACGCTTTCTTTGTCATATTTTATACATGCATTTTTCTTGGGGTAAAGAATTACTTTCTACATAGTTTTCTAAGCGTAAAACTATACTGGAATCGAATGAATTATAGTTTGGTAAAAAGGTTAATTGATTATGCTAGAGTTATGCATCTTATTTAGGTGTCGCAGACGACTTCTCTGTTTCCCTTAAAATACAATATAACTTAACAGATTTCAAGACTTCAGATATGATGACATGTTTCCTAGATGGTGACATGGGTTTTCTCCAAAGATAGAGATCATTTGTCTTGTCTCAAATAGAAACATAACAAAACAAAATATAGATTTTTTCAAAATATTGTAATGCAAAGATTGATTTTTTTTAATTTAAAACTTTTTTTTAACAAATATTTCATTACGGATGTGATTACGGTGTGTATCGATTCTGTTAGATTAAGTGTAGAAAATAAACTTCAGAACAAAAACTAAGCTTATGTAGACAAGTTTTGGAAAAATCGAACGAGTAAGAAAATTCGAGATGAATCGAAATTAAAATATTGAGTTGTTTTTACCTGAGCCGCACGTTTTAACACACAGTGGCAAAATGTCAGGTTACCAAGACCCCAAGGGTTCAGAGAGGTTTGAGAAAAAGGTACCCACTAGACAGCTTTTAGGAAACAGATGGTAACTGCCCATCAAGTACAGTCGTCAAAAAAGTATCCGAACACTATGATTGATTATAAAATTCAGAAAAAATATCTGGCCACGACTTTTTTAGAAATTAGTGATCTGGCAACCAGTCACGTGACACGAAGGTTGCCAGATATTTTTTCTGAATTCTATAATCAACCATAGTGTTCGGATACTTTTTTGAGCGACTGTACTCTGAACATCTCCTGTACACGGAGCCACGGCTTCACTGCCATGCGACGGACGGCTGACTTTCCAAGCACATTGGTGTCCCCATCTCTAACCGAAGGCAGGGAGGATATTTTAGTGGAGATAAATCTCAATGCTTGCACAGACGGAACTCGAACCTGGGAACTGCAGATTACGAGCCTGGCGCGAAATCAAATCTACTGGGTAAATTACAGTCTGAGGTGAAGAGGAAAATGGTGAAACCTTCATTATTTCGAAAGAAATAAGCTTCAAATACAATAATTCGTTTCGTCAATGTAATATGAAATTTCTTTTCTAATGAAATAAATATTTCATTACAGGCTAGCAGAATTCAACTCGTTGAAACGGGACATAGTTTTTTGCTTTGATTAAACTTGCAGTTCACATTTAAGAAAAGTTTTTTTAATGAAACTTTAATCAAAATCTCTAATTTTCTAAATCTAATATTATATTAGCATCAATCGAACGTTTTCTAATCAAATTTTCCTTGTGATCGTTCATAAGCATGCCTTGATTCTATACTTTTTTCAGGCTTCCAACTGTGCATAAAAAGGGAATGAGATTCCTGGAATGGGACCTCCTACTGAGAGTGAACCCAAAATTTGGTGTATGTGGTTTGTGAAGATCGTAATGAAAGTGTGTGTGCAAAACTTGAGGTCGATAAGATTAAAAATGGCTGCGATTTAGAGAGATAATGACCAAAAGACATAATAATCATTTTAATGGGATGATTGCATTCAAGGCTGGTCACTACGCATATCTGTGTGTTTGTATGTGTTACAATCAAACACTAGGCAGATTCGAACGAAGAAATTCTAGGTAACGCACTAGAGCTCTTTTATTTGTGTTCAGATGCGTCGACTGACGCTTGCTTACATTATGAATATTAATGTTACATATTATATAAGCTGTAGCTTCTATGTCGAACTTACAGCAGGATTTAAACCACTTATAAGAATCAGTTATAATAATATAATAATAATAATAATTTATTTCATGCAGGGGGTTACAGTAAAGCCAAAGTACAGGTATATTTTGGATATTAATATAAAACGTTAAAGTGGCTTGATGCCCCAGTACATCTGAGAAATTAAAAAAAAGAAATATTGATGATAGTACAAAACTACAAATATATTTACAGGAATTTCATAATTATTTGATACATATAAACAAAAAGACAAGTTACACAGACGAAGTTAGTTTCTACCATTCTATAGACCAATGGTTTCCAACCGATGTATTGCGTCGAAGGACAAAGTGTGTTGCGAAAATTAAAAAAAAACGATAATACTACATAACAATTTGTGCTTTAGTAAACAACTTTTTTTTTACAATAATTCATTGTGATGTTTTGTTTTTTTCCTAAATATTGAGCATAATATGCATTTTTGTTTAAATAGACAGAATTTTAAGATATATATTAAAACACAAAAAAAGACTTTTTTTGCACAGGTGTGTCGCTGTAAATGGACTATTCGAGTAATTTATCATCGAGAAAAAAAAAGAATGAAAAACATTATTTAGATAATTGACAACTTTATTTATTTTCAGTTAAAAATGCGTCGGCAGTAAAATCATCTCGTTATCTTAACGGAATCTTACCTTATTATTCAATATGACATCAGTTCTTAAACTGAGAAAAAAAAAAGTTTCAATTTTTGATAGAATTACGGAGGGTTTTATTTTTCTATATTGTCTGTTTTACAAATTATTTGTTAGTTTCATTTCTAATCTGACTTATTTAATAACGCTGTCCAAATGTAATACTTCTTTAAATTTTTCTATCCCTCCTTTCCATTGCATAGTCAATAAAAATAATATTCTATCTGACAATATCTTTTTTCGTAATGAAGAACTACTTTTCTTTATGTCTTCGAATATCGGTTTACATCATTCAAGTTCCTTTAATTTCATCCTCCTGAACTCTTTCCTTAACGGTTGATTAACTTCTCTGTATTCGACTTCGCAGGGTTGGGTGTGTCTCGATCAATTTAGTTTCTAGGTCTTACTGATTGCATGAATCTGGTTAGTTATGAACGGTTAATTTCACTGAATAAATTTAGCTTCTAAAACTTCGTTAGCTTCAGTTGTTAACGACTGATTACAATGAGTTAATTCATCCGTGGATGGCTGTCTGATGCCTATACTAAATTTAGCTTCATTCGACTGAACGCATTTGACTTCTACTTAGCGGATTGTTTGGGCAATATCACTTTTCGGTGTAACTAATGTACTTGCTGTAATAGTCGCGGGTGAGGAACCATCTTATGCTTTCTGTTGTTGAATAGGTTTTTCTTTCGAGAAATCAGGAGTTCTAAATTATTGAATTCTAAACCTGTTTCTCTTCTCCTTGTTGAGGACAAACCGATTTTAAAACGCCTTCTTACTGAATATTCATTTAATTTAATCTCTCTATTTTTATTGTGTGCTCAAACAACTTTGCACAGTCTCTTAGTAACTGCTCAATGAATTTTCCCAACCTATTGAGTGGTCAATTTTTCACATCCGCTTTCAGTGTTTAAAAACATTACCCTCTCTCCCTTATTGAGTACTGAATCAATTTTACATTCTCCTTTATTGGATTCTTAACCAATTTCGCAACTACTTCTTATTAAGTGTTCAATCTATTTCACACTCTTTTGAGTATTTAATTAATTTTATGTTCTCTCTTTTATTCAGTACTCAACAAATTTATAAACTCTCTTTCTGAATACTCAGTCAATTTCACATTTTTTGAGTGCTTAATTTTATGTTCTTTCTCTTATATAGCTATGAACCAATTTTACACCATGTCTTATTGATTATGCAAAGAACTTTACAATTCTTTCTTGAGTAGTATCTAATTTTACTCAAATGCTTAACTAATTCTGCTCGCTTCCTCTTAGTGAGTGTTGAACGAATTTCATTCTCCCTCGTATAGAACGCTCAGCCCATTTCACAATAATATTCATTGAACTTTCAATAATTATTTTTTCATCTATTATTGGCTGTCCAACCAATTTTAAAGTTTCTTACATTAAATAGTGCCCTTTATTGAGTTTCAGTCACCTAAATTGTTAGCCAAAGGTTATCGACACAATTCTACACTAGATTCATATTTTAAGATATTAAATCAACTTTTACAGCCAGTAGTTCAGATTATTCTATCAGCTTTTAAAACTAGCAATACGGAATTAATATCAGCTTTTACAACCCACTTTGTAAGAAGAGTGTAACCAGGAAAGAAAACGTGAATCTCAGTAGATAAACATCATAAATCAAAAAAGAATACATCCATGTCTTTTACTGGATTTGAATCCTGGTATTTCTAATGCATTCATGTCTTATACTGGATTTGAATTCTAATCCTTTCAATGGGGCGGGAGTAGCTCAGTCGGTAGCGCGCCAGGCACGTAATCTGTAGTTCCCAGGTTCGAGTCCCAGCTGGGTCAGCATTGAGATTTATCTCCGAAAAATTCCTCACCCTGCCCACGGTCAGTAGGGGACACCGATGGACTTTGAAAATGCCGCTGTCCGTCGGATGGGACGTTAAGCCGTGGCCCCGTGTGCAGGAGAGCCATACCCTGTGCACGTTAAAGAACACGCTGGATGGCCTTGACAGGAGGCTACCATCTGTCTCCCAACAGCTGTTCCAGTGGGTCCCCTCCCCCAAACCTTCTCTGAGCCTTCGGGGTCCATGTGACCTGGCCATTTAGCCCATGGTGTGCAAAAAAGTGCCGCTCAGAGGTAAAACAACCCAACCCAACCTTTCTAATGCATTCGAATTCTGATGAACTGAAGAAACTTCAGATAAAGAAATTGTTATTAAGAACGGTGGAAAATTATAAGAATAGGCAATGTTCTCACGGCTTTAATGCAGCATTAATAAGTTTCGAGATCTCTAGTAGCATGTATATTTAATAAAAGTAAAAGCATTTCATAAACATAATAACCAGTGTGTCAAAACGCTTGCCAAAATAACAGTATTTTTCTAAGTTCAGAAAATATTCGTTTTAGTTTTTAACAATTCTTAAACAAAATAATTTGGGCTGACTGCCCCCATATGTTCTTTAACGTGTCACCTTCTATAATTCTTTTTCGCAGTGAACAATAAGATTTTGAGATATTTTACTTAGATATTTAACCTTATCTTCCTTCAGTTTCTTTCGATAAAAAGTTTTATTTAAAATTATCAAGTTACGGATATACGTAGGGTGTACCAAAAGTAATGCCTGTTAGGTAATAATGTCTTGATTTTAATGAATAGAAAGTTATGGTTATTTATGCATGTACATCCATTACTATTCTATACAAAACTACCCTTTAAAGTAATCTCCGGCTCACCCGATGCATTTGCGCCACCATTGAACCTCAGACTAGAATGGAAAATTGTGGAGAGTAGTATCTGATCCAGTGACAGCAATTGACTACTTCTCACTAAGTACTTTGTTTTCGATGGTTGTTTCTCCTTCGTACATTGCTGAGGTCGATTGCCTACTTACCGTACACCTTGGTTAGTCTGGCACGAAACGCTGCAACCCTTCTTCGTCTCTGTAACTCGATGCCAGCTCTTTGTTTTAGCTTCGTATGCATGGTTCATCAGCACTGATGAGTTGAAAAGATGATACGAAAGACATAAGATGAAATTTACATATCTAACAAAGTACATAAACTCACGCTCATTGTTATGCGTATTACAGCCCTACAGGCATTACTTTCGGTATGACCCCCGTACTTTTCATTGATTTAGCATGGACTTGCATTGTTTTTTACATCAGTGTATTTGTTAGTAATAATATTGAAAGCTACTGGCAGAACAACTTGCTCGTAACCCGGCAACAATCTCATGTTTGCATCAGGAGAAAGTTAGATTTTCACACTTATCTGCTTCTGATTTGACAATCAATCAGTGGCGAAGCGGACATTTTGAATAGGGGAAGCAATTAATAAAAGCACTGCTGCAACAAAATGGAACACAGTTCCACTACGCTCTGCTTCCGAATCATTGAACCGGAACTCCATTCCACTACTCTATGTTTCCGAATCACTTAAACGGAACATCGTTCCGCTACTAGATATTTTCGAATCATTGAACCGGAACTGCGTTCTGGTATTTGATGCTTCCGAATCGTTGAATGAAAGTAGTTCTATACTTTTTAAGTCAAATGTTAGTAGTATATACTGTACACAATCTAGGAGCAAAGTAGCGGTGGTGGTTGAGAGAGTAATCTCTCCGTCATTGAAGAAAGTTATTTTTAACAAACTGTTCATCGGCGTTCCGATGGCCGGGTGGTTAGCGTGCTTGGCTACTAACCTTAGGAACCTGGTTTGGGACCCGTCTATAATGCATGAATGTTCTCTTTCTGGTGAGGTCTCGCCTTTCTCACAAGCCTTCTCTATGGCGTATTGCACTGACGGCTTCTGTCAGATTTCTGGGGGTAAACAGCTGTTTGAGGGGTAATTTTTCTTGTTTTAAAACGAAGTCCTTTGTTTTTGTTTGAGACATCAATCTTTTTAAAGCAGCCATTACCTCAATCGATGTAAGCAACGGAAGTTTGCTTGATGAAGCGTACTTACATATCTAACCCGTCCAATATCTCGTTTGAGCGTGTAACATCTATTATTTTGAGGATAATTCCTGTCCTTATCATCGCCCTCATTAAACTAAGTCTCATTGGTAAAAAAAGAGAAAATATTTATTCATCAGGTACAATCTGTTGAGCACGTTTCTATTTATTAAAGTTTTGTTCATCTACAAAATTATTGGGGCTGGAGTGGCTCAGATTGTAGCGTACCAGGCTCGTAATCTGCAGTTCCCAGTTTCGAGTTCCACCTGTGCCAGCGTTGAGCTTTATGTCCACAAACTCCCCCGCCCAGCCCTCGGTCAGTAGGGGGCAGAGCTGCTTTATCCATTAGGCCGACTAGGCACAGTGCCTAAGGCCTACGAACCTTTGGAGGCCTACAATATTTCACTTGAAAAACATGCATAAAAAATTCCCAAAATAAGAAAAAAATATCAAATTTTAATTTGAATTATTTATTTGATATTTGAATGAAAAAAAAAACATTAATTTAAGTCGTCGCGTTTCTCAACAGCCTCACTGATACAATCACAAACCCAGTAGTATAGGTCTAGTAGATACTTTTAATTTAATGTTTAAATGCTCACTTGCGACATTTTATATGTGCAAATTCAGAAATTATCTCGTCGAATGTCATTTGTAGCATAACATCATTTTCAATTGAAAGTAGTCAAAGTGATGACAATCGTTGCTGCCCCATTGTTGATCGGATATAATTTTTTATCAATTTCATCTTTGAGAAGCTTCTTTCTCCTTCCGCACTTGTTCCGAAAATATATAGATAGATTCTGAATGTTATGTTTACATTCGGAAAACTTGAGTATTTTCAAAATTAACAAATTGTTTTTTGTGTGTGCAAATGATGAAATTAGCATAAAAATGAGTAAAAATATCCCACACACAGGCCTATACAAAATAAAAGTGCCTAAGGTCTACGCAGGTCTTAAAACGGCTCTGAGTAGGGGGCACCTGATGGGCTTGGAAAGTCCGCCGCCCGTCGGATGGGACATTAAGTCGTGGGCCCGTATGTGGGAGAGCCATACCCTGTTCATGTTAAAGAACATAGTGGGTGGCCTTGAACGGAGGCTTCCATCTGTCTCCTAAAGCTGTACAGTAGGCCTTCTTTCCTCAAACTTCTCTGCGACATCGGGATCCTTGTGACTTGATCATTTAGCCCATTATGTGCAAAAAAGTGCCATTCAAACAACCCAACCACAGAAGCTTATCAACTTTAGATGAATTTTCAGGCTTTAAAAGCGAAGCACTTTGTTTCACCGACAACAATCTTTTTTAAAGCAGCCTGTCCCTCATTCGAGGTACATAGCAGGAGCTTACTTGGTGAAGTCCGTACGTACCTATCTAGCTAGTCCAATATCATGTCTCAGTGTGTAACATCTCTTATGTTAGGGATAATTCTAATCCTTATGATCGTAATCATTAACTTGAGCTTCACTGGTAAAACAAATAATTGTACATCATTCACTATCTGTTGAGTATTTATATTTATTAAAAGATTTGCTCATTTACAAAAAAATTTTTTGTCGGAAGTTCGTAACGTTGCAAAAAGAAAAAAGCCCTTTCGGTCAAAATGAAAAAAAAAATGGCACTATGTGTTGTTAAAATTTAATTTTAAATAATAATAGTAATTTTGAGTCTGATTTAAGGTCCTTATGAAAGTGTTGAAATGGTATAGTATGTTTAATATTTTGCAAGCAGAAATGTAGCTAATTGTAAGCCCATTTTCGTTAATTTAATCGATACAATATGTTATATTATTCAATGGACGATGGAAAATTATTAAAAATTACAGATTTTTATGAAAATTGTTGTGAAAATCTGTCGATTACTAGGAGTGTCATTAGAAAGCATGTTGGATTAATGAAGTTAGTAGGTAGTCCGAGAATCGAGTAGTTCGTAATTTGTAGTCGAGTGCCGAGGTAGTTAGAGAAAACGACAAATGAATAGTTTGATATATATTCTCAAATTCGGGGAAACGTGTGAGATCGCAGAGTCCCAAAGTTCCTTTTTATCCCATACCTGTCTAGTGGTCCCGATTACTAAGACCAGCAGGCATATCTTTGTTTAAATGTTTGCATGGTATATGAGAAACCAGAATACGCTAGTAAAGCTTTTAGGTTATCTCCGACCTTCATGTAGAGAAGTACGTTCTTCCCTTTTAAAAATATTTATATTCAATGACAAGAAATGGATCCACTCTATGTATGTACACCCTTTTATAGTATTTCTGGACGTTTAGCAATACATAAAAATGTTTTATGTATTGCTTAACGTCGCCAGATCAACGTTCCCTTTTGAACTGATTCACGAGAGGGCGGGAAGGGGGGGGGGGCTCAGTCGGTAGCGCGCCAGGCTCGTAATCTGTAGTTCCCAGGTTCGAGTCCCAGCTGGGTCAGCGTTGAGATTTATCTCCGCAAAACTCTCCGCCCTGGTCAGTAGAGGGACAGACGGCTTGAAAAGGCAGCCGTCCGTCGTATGGAACGTTAAGTCGTGGCCTTGTGTGCTGGAGAGTCCTGTGCACGTGAAAGAACACGCTGGATGGCCTTGACGGGAGACTACCATCTGTCTCCCACCAGCTGTTCCAATGGGTCCCCTCCCCCAACCTTCTATGAGTCTTCGGGGTCCATGTGACCTGGCTATTTAGCCCATGGTGTGCAAAAAAGTGCCGATCAGAGGTAAAACAACCCAACCCAACTGAAGACGGCTGTCTTTTCAGGAGCCTCATCTAGTTCTGAAATCCCATTTCCACTCCTGGTAGAGTGTGAACATACATGACTAGTTTGAGATAAGTTGATTATTAAAACTGAAATCCCTTATTAAAATCATGACCATGAGAAAAAATTAATAAAATTATTTGTTAATAAATGGCTCCCAAACTGCTGTGTAATTTGCACATTTCTACGCTTAAATACTCTACACAGAATTTGTGCATCACACAGAGAATAATTCCTCTTAAAAAATTCATTTTTTAAAGAAGCTAAAAAGGAAAAACCCCTTAAACTTACATTTAATAATAAAAAATAAAATAAACGTAACATCCTTAGAATAAATTTAATTTTGGATGCATGCCTAAGACGCTATACATGTCACTATTGTTCAGTGAAAACATTTAAGCACGGACATACCGAATAGAAGAAAAACAGGCAAAGCCACTTCAAAATGACAACAAAAGGCCACTGGAAGTTACGTCAAGAGTTTCCTTTTTTCTCTTCAAAAGATAAAATTCCAAAAGATGGCGCTGCATTCTAAGCTAGAACCACGCGTGCAAAAAAACAACTCACCTTGAGGCAAGTCTATGAGTGGGGCTGTCACAGTTGATTTGGATCTAGCGTGCTAAGTGTGTGACGGTTAGATTGGAAGATCGTAGCCAGCTAAAGAGGCAGTCCTAGACGCTCCAAACCGGCGGAGACACCTCGTGAATGGTGGTCGATAGAGTACGCCAAGCCCGCTCCGCTCGGAGGAAAGGCTCTTTTCAGTACATTCCGTGTCTCGTGGATCGTCAACATAATGGGTTCCTTGGGTACCTTCTTCCCCCTAGTTCTCATCGCCTTAGCCTGTCCGAGGCCCTGCATCGGAACGAATAGTTGGGGGAAATGAAAGTTTGATGTCCTCGCCTCTAGCTGGGAAATACTGCAGTATGTTGTAGTTAGGGAGAATGTTGGATCCCATGTAAGTCTGCGTTGGTAGCACACAGGGAATAGATGACTTGTAGAGGAGGCTGTGTGTTAGGCGATATCGGTGGCACAAGCATTCACTCTTTCACAGGCAGAAGGGAAAAACTCTTTTCTGGCATTTCGTAGTCCACTCTTTATCGCACTTTCTATTTTGACAAAGTTGCTTGGAGTTTTTTCCCCCTCTATAACCTATCGTTTTACTTTTTCAGTCCGTTTTTAAAGTATGATGGGTTAAGCTATCTCTCTAGAAATCTATCGTCGAAATTGAAAATGGAAAAAGTCTTTGAGATAAAATTTCGATTAAATATTAGTACCTAACTTTCAGAATTCCAACATACGGTTAAAACAAAAAGACGCTCTTTATTTTTTTTAAAGTATATGAGAAGTTAAGCTATTGGCTTCTTAAATTTTTGGGCCACCTAACGAAACTTGAAAAAAAATTGATCTTTTTGCTTAAACGTGTCACTCTTAGGTTTATACAGGGGAACCTCACTCAAATAGAACTCGACGGAGCAGAATTCCAGGTGGACTGGCAGGATTTCTTACGGTAATAAAATTGGTTAGGACAGAATATTTCTAGTTGAAAGAGTTGTGTATTTCTTGACAGGAACAAGTCGAACATAAACAGCGGTTATCCGTAACTGAATTCGATCTTTTCCTATTCCTAAGGCTTATGAAAATTCTCTAATGTGTTAACCTAATCATATATGTACATATAAGTTATTATTGATTATACAGCAAATTTTATTTATTCGTCAGTAGTAGATTTAGTTATTATTATCTAATTTTATTTATGTCAAAACCGATTTCACACATTGGAGAATAAACATCAAACTATTCATTTGCCGTTTTCTCAAATTGTTTTCAAAGAGATTACAGCAAGTAGTTCGACGATAACCAAATGATCAAATGTGATCAATTTCTGTTTTCATCGAATTCATCATATGTTACGCACTACGTGATAAACCCAGAGTTAGTCTGTAACTAAATTTACATTACTTATGCTTTTCGATTTTTTCTTGTACCTCGAAAATTTTTCTTATTCCTTCTGATCTTTTTCTATTCCAATACCTTCTTATCTTTTCCTCTATCCGTACCTTCCGATTTTTTCCTATTCCTATATCATCCGATCTTTTACTATTCCTTCCTATCTTTTCCTCCGCCCTGCCCACGGTCAGTATGAGACACTGATGGGCTTGGAAAGACCGCCGTCCGTCGGATGGGACGTTAAGCCGTGGCCCCGTGTGTGGGAGAGAGCCATATCCTGTGCACGTTAAAGAACACACTGGATGGCCTTGACGGGAGACTACCATCTGTCTCCTAACAGCTGTTCCAGTAGGTCCCCTCCCCCAACTTTATCTGAGCTTTCGGGGTCCTTGTGACCTGGCCATTTACACCATTATGTGCAAAAAAGTGTCGCTCAGAGGTAAAATAACCCAACCTATTTTTTTTATACTTTTACCGTCTGCTCTTTTGCTCTTCCTCTGTCGTCCGCGCAGAATCAATTCTTATACCTGCGAGCATTGTACAGAACCCTTCACAGCGTGAGAAGCCTAAGAACGACTGCAAATGTTCGTCCAAACAGATTGTTTTATGCTATTTACTAGGAAAATTTAGTTGATCCATTCAGCTTTAACAGAATTGCTTACAGTATCGTTTATTTTACAGATGTAAAATTTTTTAAATTTTTCCTTATATATTCAAATATCTCAGCTCAGCTTTAAAATTTAGAAGTATAATCAACAAAGAATAAGAAGTAACGTTTTTCACAATTGCAGAATAGAAAAAGTCTTTGAGATAAAATGTCGATTAAATATTAGTAACTAGCTTTAAGAGTTTCAATATACGGTTAAGACTTGTAAAGAGTATTTTAACATATGGAGCAGACTCACGGACATTGACAGAAAAGTTAATATCTGAGGTAAGAGCATTCGAAGTAGATTTCTGGAAAAAATGTGCACGGAAAGAAGAATGAATCAAATGAAAACTAAAGAAATTAAAAGAATTATAGATGTAAGAGGAAGAAGTTGGAGGTGTATTAAAAAAAGGACAGACTCAGCTGGTTTAGACACATAAAGAAAATTGAGGATGGAAATGATCAAAGAAAAGAATATAGAAATGGGAACACACTGGGAAAAGAAGAGAAATACGAAAGAAAAAAAGTAGAGACATGGTGTGCAGAATGGGAAAAAAGAAATTTTCAAGACCATGATTACATTAACAAAAAGAAGTGTAGAGTGATGCTGTGTGTAGCAGGCAATTCTAAAACAGAAAAAGCCTCCGAAAGTATGTTCAAATAACTGCGCTATTCTTTGTCCTAATAATAAAAAGCAAACTAATCTTGAGATAGCCAAATAAAAAAGAGCAAATTCCTGGAAGACCAAAATCGTCTGGAACGAATCCTTCTGTACGAGCCATCCACTCAAATACAGGGTGGATCATTCAAAATGAAACCTGAAGAGCAGAACAGAATGAAAAAACAAAAGCAAAAAAAAAAACTATGTTTTTTTAGGAGAAACCTAATAACAATACTGGGTTTCAGCATCATGGGGGCACATTCCATATTGCGAGCGAAACAACGTTTTCCTTTCAGGACTTATTTTATGAGCGCAATGTTGAGAGTGGCTATAATCCACCACAATCCCTTAACCTCACACCACCTGACGCTTTTCCTGTTGAGATATCGTAAAGAAAATGTCTATTGCAGTAACCCACGAAGCCTGGAGGAACTTAAACATACCATTGAACAGACTGTTGTCGGTTTTAACAAACAAACTCTTCGAAGAGTTGCAAAAAACACTATAAAAAGGGTGGATGCTTGTCTTCAAGAAGGTGGTGGACATTTTCAACATCAATAAATACATTTTGTGCAAAAAAAAATAGTGTATTTACTATTGATTGATTTTCAGCATCTACTGAAGTTATACTGAAACTTGTTTCCTCTATTGAATCCCCGGTAATTTTGAATCGGTTTTTGAATCACCGGTAATTTGAATCCTCGGTAACTTTGAAATATAAGGTACACAGTATTGGGTCGAGTTTTAAATGGCACACCTTGTATAAAAAATGCGTTCTCGTAATTGAATGAAGGGCGCCAAAAATTAATTTTATAATTTCGGTGCTTTGTATCTAAATACAGCCCTGCTTGCTTTATCATCCGTAGAAAGATTAAGATATTTTATTATTGTCACAGCCACTCTGATGGCCACTTTTGATCACCGGAATTACGTTTTATAAATCCAAATTTAGAAATGCACGGAAAGGTGTCGGGTAATATTGAAATAATCCTAATCCATCATTTTTCTCAACCCAGTAATTACTTTAAACTCGTTTTATTACTGAAGGAAATCTGAGAATACCAACTGACTCTTTTTTTACATTCGGCCTTCTGTATCATATCATTAATTCAGAATGGACTGTGCAGCGTCGAATGCCCAATTGCAGAGCAGTGCACGTACCCTGTAATCCGACATTTCCGCATAAGTAAATTGACACGCGGAGCCACTCCCTTGTCTGATTTGTTCAACTAATTGCACGCCACGAAGCAGAGAAATTAGTACATAGCACGGAACCATAAAAGTTGACGCTTCAGAGAAATGTGCGATATAAATTTCTGTCTTAATTGAATACCTCTCTAATTCTGAGCACATTTTTCTACCGTGTTAGTTGTACTCTTCTTTGTACATTCAGTCCCCGACTAGTGCGGTTTCGACTTAAAGCGATTTTTAAAACAGGGTTGGTTTTCGATTAAAACGATTTCGGTTTAACACCATTTCTAAAACAGGGCTGGTTTTTAACTAAAACGATTTCGGTTTAATACCATTTCTAAAACAGGGCTGGTTTTTTTGACTAAAACGATTTCGATTTAACGCGATTTTCGAAATAGGGCTGGTTTCCGACTAAAACGATTTCAGTTTAACACGATTTTTTAAACAGGGCTGGTTTGCTCTAACACGAATGGTACTCGATTTAACACGATTTCTCAAATATTTTTCTACGATGGTTTATATTATTTCATTTACCCAAATAAGAAGACACCTTGGACACTCTCCTTGTCTCATCCATCTGATCTATTCTTGTTCCTATTTTCAGCCCTTTAAAAAAAGATGGTTTACATTTTCCTATACAAATTAATGCATAAAATGTGTTATTATCGCTCAACGATGGCAATTATGCATATTCAGCTTCCCCTTAGTGATTACAATTTTAACTGGTATCGTGTAGAACAGAAGATTTTAAAATTTCAAATGAGTCATCTTCATTACTTGACAATCATCTATACCTATCATGTATTAAAACTTCATTTATCAGTCTTTTTTGTTGTTAACATCAGATCATCCTTTTTTTTGCAAAAAATGAATTTCATGTATGATATCAATATTAGAGGCCACTGGCACTCTTTCTCAGGGACGCTGTTAGAGCAGAAATCCCATGCAGCGATAAAAATTCAGTTTCGATTATTTGCATGATTTTAATACTTTTTCTGTGGATAGTTCGTACAGCTTAAAATAGCCCTCTCCCAAATTCTGTAAAACTTGGGCAATATGTGATTTTTATTATTGAAAGAATCTTTTTATTATGAAGTCCTGGGGGCACTGGACGCAACTGCGCCCATTACTCGTTACTAGTCCTCTCCCTTATGAAATATACACAAACAAACAAAAAAAAAAAAAACAACCACTAACCATAAGAGTTGACGCTTCAGAGAAATGTGAGATATAAATTTCTGTCTTAATTGAATACCTTTCTAATTATAAGCAGATTTTTTTCTACCGTGTTAAGTATAGTCTTAATAAAGGAATAAAATTAAACGTATGTTAATCAGGTTAGATTGTGTTTAGAATATTACTTAAGAGCAAATCGTATCCAGTGATTGCGATTTCACCTTACACGAATTATTTTAAGAGAGAATCTGTCGTTTCGATTAAGGACTGGGTTATTCGTAGATAGATCGCATATCGTATAATCATATTCGATGTACCGGATAATAATTTTTCCCCTAGCCATCTCCATCGTAAAGATATGCCTATTTGGTATGAGTAAGAACAAAATATATAAGTAAACCACCCTTAGGTGGGCCTCTAAGGGCAAACATAAGAAAAGCTAAAAAAAGCAGTAAAATTGTATAAGAAACCTAAAACGGGTAGGTCTCTTCAGAGAACGCTACCGTTTTAGGCCTCTTGTACTTGTTCAAAACAGTATGATCATAAAGAATCAGAAAATAAATAATTTCATTGGTATTATTGCTTACAGCCTCAAAAAAATCTTTTTGAGGTGCGTTTTATATGTGTATATATATATATGGTCGATGCCGAGGTCTTTATGGAGTTGTCTGTTAGTGACAAACCAGCGGGCATCGACCGCAGTTCTCAAAATCTTGTTCTGTAAGACTTGAATCTTACGAATATTGGTGGGTATAGTATTCGCCCATATGGGTGAAGCATAGAGAATCACCGGTCTGATGATCATATCATAGAGTAAAAGCTTATGATCAATCATTAAAATGGAATTTCTCCTAAGTAGTGGGCCTAGCTGGCCACTCAATGAATTGACTTTGGAGATTATATTATTTATGTGATAGTCCCACTTTAACCTCTTATGTATAACAACCCCAAGATATTTGACTGAATCTCTCCAGTCAATGGGAATATCTTATAAATGGAGGGAAGTGGAATTCATAATACGCTTTCCAGTAAAAAAGATGGCAGAACTCTTGTCAGAGTTAATCTTTATCTTCCATTTTTCATACCATGTACCCAGCTCGGTCACGCTATGCTGCAGCCTCTTCACAGCGATAGCAGGACCGAGGGAGGGAGATAGTAAGACAAGGTCATCTGCGTAAAGTGCAAGATGAATACGATCAAAGGAAGGTAAATCGTATAAGTATAAAGAAGAAGAGTGTAGGGCCCAAAAGGGAGCCCTGAGGCACACCCGCAGAGATGACTCTTCTTGTAGACATGGCAGATTTAATTTGGACTTGAAATATCCTATTGGAGAGATATGATTGGATCAAACAGATGAGTCCAGATGGCCCTTCGGCTTGTATAAGCTTGAAATTTTATACATGTATAAAACAACGTAAAGGTTGTATCCAGCAGCAGTAGCATTTTCTTTCTTTTTTTTTACTGCTTTCTCTTATATAATTTAATAATTAATTAAAATTTAAAAATGTGAAATATAGTCGGGAATTATTTTAAAAATACGTTAGTTTCAAACACATTCTAATTTCTCTAACGTCTTATAATATAAAAGTATAAATAAGCTAAATTATATATATTAAAATATTAATATACATATGGTAAATAATATTAAAGACATTTTATTTCAGTGCTTACATGTACTCAAGCTGTATTTGAGTCTCTTTTAAGCCTCCATTACGATTTGTCACAATATCCGACATTTTCCTTGATTTACAAGTTCGCTTGTCTCAACTGTAATTAATTTCAGGACTGAGATAATTAAATTAAAGAAAGACGCTGAAAATGTATTTTTGGATTCTCAGTATTTTATAACATGCCTACATTGTAAACAAAATTTTATGTTACACCAGTTTTTCGTGACAAATAGTAGCCACCATTTTATGGTGTAAAGAAACACTATATTTGGATGTATGATTACACCCAAAATAAGGGTAATCTAACGCCAGAAATAATATTATAAAAGGGAAACTCTAACATCATGAAAGGGTTTAAAAACACTATTATCTAACATCAGAAATTGGAACACCACATTCAGGTGAAAGTTTAGGCCTTAAAAGCGAAATTTAATACCAGCTGGATCAAGATAATACCGTTTGCGTTATTGTTGTTGCTTAACATTTAGAGTCAAAGAAAATACCATTCATCATGATATAAATAAAGAGGTAACAATAAAATGCTTTATTGTATTATTTAAAATATTGAAGAAATTCGATCATTCTTACATTTAAAATATATTTTAATTATTAGATGATAGTGAAATAAAATGAAAACCGTATTTAAAATCAGGATATTATAAGTAAATGTCAAATTCAAATAGGATTTTGCTCCAAGGTTGGTTTTAGGTTACACACCAAATATGGTGTTAAATATGAAAACGATGCACAGTCTTAACCTTATACCATTCTATGGTGTAAAGTCGTACCATAAACTGATGTAACTGGGCACTCCTTTTACGTTGTACGTATTTTCGACAATAAGAAAACTGCAATTAGTCTAGATTTACTCAATTATATTGTTACGACAGATGAACGTGCTACAGTGAATTTATGATAAACGTGTCATGAACGCTCGCGTATGCTTCTGCGTGAGAATTATGTAACCAACGAATTGGAATACAGAACCGATCTGAAAAATAGGAAAGATAGAATTGTTATTTTGGAGTTGTGGATATCCGAAAGGAGGCATAATTAGTTTCAGTATGTACGTGATGGGTGTATAAAGTGAAGAAACATTTTATATGATGAGTGCGCGGAAATTTGATTAGTTTATTGGTGTGGATCGTGTTGGTAAGCTGGTAAAGGAAAAGAATTTGTCGTCTTGTGCTTGGTGATCAACGTCTGAAAAGAACTGGTTCTGAGAAACCAGTCACTTGGCAGCAGTTTTAGAGTACTTGAGGACTAAAACCTAAGAAGGAAGTCATTTAGTATATAGTTATTTAGTTTGTTTAGGAATTGGTAAGGATATTCTCGTTAGATTGAATATTTATTTTCCAACATGATTTTATTGTTCATTGAATGATAATATCCTAGTTTTGTGATTTGGATGTGAATAGAATTGAGATAATGATTCTTCTGAAAGTTTATCTTTGTATTATTATATAGTTTCGTGCAGGTTGACTTAATTTGTTTATAAATAATTTTATCCGTGCTTTTGTAATAAATTGCATTATATTGTAATATTTTTACTCGAACTCACGCTCAGTGCTCATCCTTTTTAATTTGCAACAATATTTTCAAGCTGGATAAACAATTAGGATTTTGTTTTAGTTTCCAGAATTTCTGTTTCTAGTATTGAAGTGTTTCATTTACCTCTGAATGGCACGTTGCACACAACGGGCAAAATGACCATTTCACAAAGATCTAAAGGGCTCAGAGAACTCTGGAGGAGGGGATCCACAGGTCAGTTGTTAGGAGACAGATGGAAACCGCCAGTCAAGACCGCACAGAGTGTCCTTTAACATGTACATGGTATTAGCCTCCTTGTTTTGACAATTCATAACTAGGTGGTGATTTATAATTCAAAAATTACAAATCACCTCCTACTGGGAAAAGGTCTAGAGGAGTAAGTCATTGAATGTCAAATTCCACACTTGGAAACAAGTCCCGAAGTGCTCTATTGCTTTAAGCCATCGTCTATTTTGAAGGGACTGAGACCCCTCCAGTAACGAGACGTTCGGCGCCTGACAACACACAACAAACAGCAAACAACAAACAACAAAACAACCAAAGGCCCAAAGACCGAATAGAAAAATAGAACACTAAAATGCTTGACGGGGCGAGCCAAGGCCTTCCAACAATTGTCTTCTCCAGCACTGTCAAGACCCAAACGTGTGGCATTAGCCTCCTTCACACTGGACCACAGTTTTAACATCTCATTTGGCAGACTACAGCTTTTCCAAGCCCATCGGTGTCCCCTTTTCTTACCGAAAGCAGTGAGGTGGGTAGCGAAATTTTTCCCAAATGCAGGCACAGTTAAGTTTCGAATTTGGGTTGGGTTGGGTTGTTTTACCTCTGAGTGGCACTTTTTTGTACACCATGTGTTAAATGACCAGGTCACAAGGATCCCGAAGGCTCAGAGAAGGTTGGGGGAGGGGACCCATTAGAACAGCTGTTGGGAGACAGATGGTAGCCACCCGTCAAGTCCATCCAGCGTGTTCTTTAACGTGCATAGGGTATGGCTCTCCCGCACACGGTACCACGGCTTAACCTCCCATCCGACGGACGCCGGTCTTTCCAAGCCCATCGGTGTCCCCTACTGATCGTGGGCAGGGCGGGAGTTTTACGGAGATAAGTCTCAACGCTGTCCCAGCTGGGACTCGAATCTGGGAACTGCAGATTACGAGCCTGGCGCGCTACAGACTGAACCACCCCCGCCCCCTCGAACTTGAAACTCTTACATTACGAACCTGGAGTACTACAGACTGCATCAACTCCCTCCCTGTTTTTTCTCCGTCTTTTCTTCCTGAAGTGAAAATAAAAGTCTTTCACGAGGGAAAAGTGAAAAACACACTCAGTTTCTTTCATATAGTAGTTTTCATGTTTCTCTGGTTAGTTTGTTTGCCCTGAATTAGCATTACATTACCAGAGAATTGCACTCTGAGTACAAGAGATGAGGAAAAAATAAAAATGAAAACTGTAAAAAGCAAATATCTGATAAAAATATTTTGAAAAATCTTCAGGATTAGACTCGAAAGCATTAAAAAGAGAATACGAGTGAATAGTTTACGTGACGAGCTGATTACGCTTGTGTGAACTTCATATGAGATGCTAAGAAATAATAAAAAGGGAAATGGAAGACGAATGTAAAATGCCCAAAGCAGTAAAATGGATGTTCGAAAGCAAAAGGCTAAGGTGTAGATTCACTGATGGAAAGTACCGCACAGAAGCTGAACTGATGTCGAGAAGGAATAACGAAAGAGATGTTGAAGCTGTGGGACCAAAGATTCGAGAAAGGTTATCATCACATTATATCTAACAAAAAAACGTAGAAACTATATATATATATAACTTTGATAGAAAATCTAAGAATCCGTGAATTATTAGTTCATGCATTTGACATTCGTTGCTTTTCTCGGGATGAGTTTTATGCACATTTGCTGACTGTCGGAGAAATATTGATTATGAGAATATATTCGAATAATCAAAATCTTATATAATTTCGGTTTTGTCTAAAGGATATACAGAGCTTTTATGATTCAGGAAAATTACAATATGGAATTAGCAGGTGTTGGAATTATTTTCATAACTTGAATAGTTTATTTTCAATCGTTAGGGGAAATTGTTAATCTGGAATTTAATAATAATTATTTAAATTATATTAAATACCAGATTAACAAATCAATGCTAATCCCATCTATCTTCTTTCAATAATATTAGGCAAATCTATATTTTTATAATAATTATATTTTTATATAAAACACAATAGCTATTTCGGTAAATTGTTTGTAATATCAGATAAAATGGAGCTTTATAGAGTATAAGGTGCCACTTTGCAAAAAAAAAGAATATTTTGAAAAAGATACTTTTTTTTTTGTTCTCTAAATTATTTTATTGCTCTAATTATTTTTGCTTCTAAATTATTTTATTCATTGCATTCATAGTTGAAAATTCAAAAAAATAAAAATACCTATTTTCCCATATGCGTCCCAAAAAGTAGAAAATAACACTTTTGATAGAGAATTAGTCGTTGAATTCGTATTCACTTCAAAAGAAGGTAAGGTGTCGGTAATTATGTTGAGTACGCAAATTGGGGCCCTATATTCCTTTGAAGGGAATACGAATTCAGTGACTGATTGACCATCGATATGCTTCAGTTTTACTTTCTACTTTTGTGGGTGCATATGGGAAGATAGGTATTTTTCAATTTTTTTAATTTATTTGTATTTTTTCTTTGTCACTATAAACATTTACTTTCAAAAATGTTCATTTAATACATCACTCGTAAATATCGACCGTATTTTCCTCCCTCTGTTTTTGGAGTCGTGTTTAAAACAGTAGTCCATTAATACTGCAGACGCTACAAATTTTAATTTGAAATGTAACTCGTCATAGTCCACCCCCTCTAAAATCCGCCCTCTTTTCAGTGGGGGAAATAGTGGTGGGGAAAATTTTGAAACTGTCTACTACAGCTTTTCTCCTTTTCGAACTCTGTTTTCAGACTTGGGTTCAATGGTACCTGATTGTTTTAGAACATGCTTTCAATAAAATGTAAAATTCTTCAACCAAAGCCGGAACGAACTAGCTTGAATTAAAGTATTTCATATAGGTAATACCTGCGCAGTGTCGTACATAAAGGTAAGGCTATGAACTGTAATCCCCATCCCCACCACTCATTAAACTTTTCTGGGTACACCACTATACCTACGTATGATTGGCCGAGCAAGCAAAGATATTTGATCCTATCGAACCTTTTTGCACGAGAGGGAGTTTGCTCAGTCGGTAGAGCGCGAAGCTCCTAGATTGTTTGAGCTCCCCCCTATGAATGAATGGAAATTTTGTCTGCAAAACCCGACCTTCTGTGAGAAAGCTAACACAAATGGTCTTGAAAAGGACACCAATGGGACTAGAAATGGTTCTACCTGAAGGAGAGCCATATATCCCGTGTACGTTAAAGGCCACGCGTTGACGGTGGGCTTCCCTCTATCTCTTAATAGCTATTCAGTGGATACCCTTTTCTAGACTTCTCTGAGGTTTTGGATTCCTTGTGATTTAGCCATTTGTGCCAGGATCGTAATCTGCAGTTTCCAGGTTCGAGTACCAGCTGGGTCAGCATTCAGATTTATCTCGGCAAAACTCCTCCCTGCCCTCGGTCAATAGGGGACACCGATAGGCGTGGAAAGGTCGCCGTCTGTCAGATGGGGGCGTAAAGTCGTGGTTCCGTATGTGCGACAGCCATACCTTGTGTACTTTAAAGAACACGCTGGATGGCCTTTACGGGCGGCTACCACTTTTCTCCTTACAGCTGTCTAGTGGGTTCCCTCTTACTAAAATTCTCTGATCTCTCGGGGTCCTTGTGACCTGGCCATTTAGCAAAATGTGTGCAAAAAAAGTGCCGCTCAGAGGAAAAACAAACCAACTTCGCCATTTAGAACATTGTGTGAAAAAAGTACTGCACAAAGGAAAAGCAAACTAACCTTTTTGGCATTTCAGTAACTCAATTTTTTTATTCCCGTGGCCGAGTGGTTAGCGCGCTTGGCTACTGATCTACGGGACCTGGGTTCGAGCCCCGGGTAAGGCATGGATGTTCGTGTTGTTTTCTGCTGAGGTCCTGCCATCCTCACAGACCTTCTACTATGGCATATAAACTGACAGGCTCCTGTCAGACCTCTGTGGCAAGCAGCTGCTTGAGGGGGTATTTATTTATTATTTATTATAACGTACTCCTCGGGTTTGAATCTGAATTAAATCCACCCCAGAAGTAAAAACAATAGCTACATTTTTTCAAGCCACACACAATAATTAGTCAATAATGAATCGAAAAGCATTTGCTAAACAACTACAGTTTTAACAATATTATTTATATGTTTTTATCAGATAAATATATTATGTATTTTTTATTTCGACGATCAGTTTTACAGAGTACTGCGGAGACACAAATGAATCGGTAATTCCATGGTTGTAGTTGAAAAACAAATTCGATATCCATAACTTTTAAAATAAGCCTTTTACTGATCCAAAGCTCAATATCATGTCTATCCAAATCCTGAATTTAAAAAATATGCAATCAGTATTAAAAAGTGTATGGAAACTGGAATATATACAAATGGAAATATTAGTAAATAAATGCAATGTAAACAAAACATGAATTGCAGAACATAAGGTAAATTAAAAAAATTACAGAAAAAATAAAATAGTAAGATATATTCCGGAAACCAAGAAGAATTATAATCTCGTCCTGGATTCAATTTCAATTAACTGCATTTCCAAGTTAAGGAGCAATGGTTTATTAGTCTTAAAACTCAATTCAAATGAATTGTCATTGCAGTAATAATAAAAACTTATAGCTGTATAAAAACTACTAAATGACATTACAACCTGATTATTTCTTCAAAATTATGTAACACAAACATAAATTCTCGAATACTTTCTTTAAAACTTGATAAATAAACTTATATTCTTCAACAGAAACCCGCCAAATTTAATAAACTTTTTCAAAAGTGACAAATATTGCAAGAATTATTGCACAAACTTCTAAAACATACATTTATTTTAGATAGTTGGAAGTAAAATTTATTATTTAATTTTAACCAACTTCTGAGGCAAATATATATATGACTGGAATTACTGGTGTTAAATAATCAAATTTCCTTAACTTCCTAAATACTAGACATTTCGGTTGAAAATTCGGATAGTTTGGATTGGGATTTTTTTTTTATCTCTTACAGTTTTCTATAAAATGCTTATTTTAGAAATTAAGAAGAGCAGAATTTTGTCTCCCACTGACACAACATGCACTTTTTTATTTATTTTATTTTTATTTTGTTCCATTGAGGGGAAGCTACAACAACGTATTCTAACACCGCTCAAGAGACATCAAAAGCAGCGAAATATTTACAATGTGGTTAACACTTGTGGTTTACAATGTGGTTAAACACTTAACACTTTGACAACATATAAATATTATACATAAAGAAGGTTAAAACTTAAAACACTTTAGAAATTTGAATAAGTTGACTCGATATAGTCAATCGTTAAAAATATGCGAAGTTGAGGAAAACACAACATCAAGAGGTAAAAAGTTCTAGACACCACCAACGCGGCATATGAAAGAATTATATTTACAGTTTGTTCTAGCATGATTGTTTTCTGCCTAGGTAGCGTAGGTTGATGACTTAATAATAGCTTTTAAAGAGCCACAAAATTATGGTATTTGAATAAATAAATCAAATTGAAAGGTTGTTTTATCAATATTGATCTACGATCCAGTAATTTGCAAATTGAAGGAATACTGTTAGGGCAAATGATGACATTAAAAATGATAATACTCTTCGCTAGATAAAATACTAATTTGTCACCTAATGTTTTCTCCTGATATTTCTTCTCTTACCCATCTACTATACGTTGCTGCAATGCCATTGCGTTTTTTTCACGAATCATTACGATCTCCGTAATTTAAAATTATAAAATTTTCTTCAAAATGTCTTTAAAATATCGACATATGAAGACTCCTTTAATGAGTAATACAAATCCCTCTCTGATAAATGGCAGCAAGCCGTTAATTCATTTCACTGCGTGATTCCTTGGAAGAAATTCTGCTGTGTTTAATTCAGACGATTCTGACATAGCAAATGGAAAAGAATAAGCCGATGTCGATTTTTCACACTAAGGCAAAATATAACCGAAAACCATAGATAACTAATGTTGTCTTTTTTTCGTGCTTTTCCGCTTTCTTTTTCGTTTCAGTTGGGTTGCCAAGCAATCGCGAGGAACAGAAAGTTTCGGCGTTCTCCGACATCTTCGCGAATTAATTTATGGCCGTTATATATCATTTCAGCCATTATAGCCTCAACCTGCAAAGGAATTGCTAGAAGCACATCTACAAACTGCGAGACATTCCAGTTTTCGTTTTATCGCCCTGCTTTTTAATTAGCCGAACGAAATGAGTGCTTTTGTGAGCAAATGAAGAAAGCGTACCGAGATACTCTGGGATATAATTAAGCGGAATTTTTGGCGATTACGTGCAGATATTTAGCCTTTTTATTTTCTTTTATTTTTCTCTCGTTGATTGTCTTTCTCCTCTTATGTCTTTGGGATTTTTTTTCTCTTATTGTTTTCGTTACTCTAATTATATCATTCTTTCTCATAAGACGATATCGAAACGCAGAAATAAATATTATTGAGAGTTTTTTCTTGCGCTATTCTCTAATTTGCTGCGGTTTTCTTTACATTTTCTGGTGTTTATTTGAGAGAAAAGTACTTCAACTTTACAATAAATGACGAGTTAAAGTGCCATGTAGATTCTTATGAAAATGTTGTACTGGGGTGTTGCAGAACAAAGCATTAGTTCATTATTGCCTGAGTGGCAGTAGTGTTAAATTGGCATGAATAAATCTTTTAATTGAACTTAAGGTTGTTTGAATTTAGTTCCGCTTTTTTTTTAATTTCGTTTCGCTGTTATATTTGTAGTAATTCGAAATTATGTTGCATGTGCCCTCCCACCAAAAAATAAATTACATTTAAAATCTTGCATTTTATACAAATGCATTTAATGTATTCATTTACATTACAGTAAAAATTCAATTTTCTGGATCCCGATTATTTACATTGTATGGCGTTTTGAAAAATCGTTCACCTTGCATTTATTTGAAGACACAGTGCAACGCAACGCCATCGACAATACAGATTGAGTTTGAAGTTCCAGCTCTGTACCACTAGCACTCGATGTACAGTCGCTCAAAAAAAATATCCGAACACTATGGTTGATTACAGAATTCAGAAAAAAAATCTAGCACCGATTTCGTTTTAGAAATTAGTGATCTGGCAACCTTCGTGTACAGTACACGAAAGTTGCCAGATCACTAATTTCTAAAAACACCGTTGCCAGATATTTTTTCTGAATTTTGTAATCAACCATATTGTTCTGATATTTTTTGGGCGACTGTATCATAATTTAATGTCTTGTGTAGTTAATTTTCGCATTTAAGATTGTTGGCAATTTTTTATGTGATTTTTCATTTTAATTGTGTAATTAACCAAAATTTAATTAGCTACATATTTTTTGTTGCAATACTTTTTTATTAAGACGCAATAAAAATTTTATATACCAAATACATATATATATATCTTTCTTTTAAAATAGATTTTCTAGTTAATCTGAAAAAAAATCGAGTTTTTACTATATTACAATAAAATATTTTTTCGCCATCTGCTTCTACTCTACCTCCAGGTATATCTTTTTCAACTACTTTAAAGCCACACTCGGATTTGTCTTCCTTTGAACCTATAAATTATTCTTAGCTGTAACATTCTTTTGCTTGACACAATTTTCTCCTCGCATTTTCGAAAGAGAAGATAAAAAAAATGCATTTTTTATTTGTGGATTATGTATATATTTTTTTAAATAGATATTGCCATTTTTGAGACATCGAGGCACTCAGAAAATATTGAGAATGGCACATATGAAGGTTGATGAGATGCATTTTTTTGCTTTTATCCAGAAAAGTTGAAAGAAAAAACAACCTTAGGAGAGAATGAAAGCATTACAAATCATTTCCCATAAACAATTTTAAACTATATTTTTGTGTCCTTAGAATTATTCTTTATCCTTAGTCCCATGTATCTCGGGAGGCGGCGTTGGTTCGGTAGGTAGTCGCGCCATGCTCGTAATCTGCAGTTCCCAGGTTCGAATCCTAGCTTGGCCAGCGTTGAGATTTATATCCGCAAAACTCCTCGCCCTGCTCACGGTCTGTAGGGAAAAGGCCACCGTCCGAGGGATGGGACGTTAGGCCGTGGCTCCGTATGTGGGAGAGCCATACCCTGTGCATGTTAAAGAACACGGTGGATGGCCTTGACGGGAGACTGTCTCCCAACAGCTGGTCCAGTGGGTCCCCCATCCAAGGTTCTCTGAATCTTCGGGGTCCTTGTAACCTGGCCATTTAGCCCGTTGTGTACAGAAAAGTGTCACTCATAGGTGAAATAAAACCAACCCACGTACTCGAGTTATTATATACGAGTCTTATTCCAAAAGAAAACCTCCAGAACATAGCATTATACATATTTGAGTGAGTTCTTCTGTAGTTTTATCCATCTGTCCGATAAAAAATAACTCATTTTAAGGGGACGATCAACGAATTCCAAATTCCGTATGCAGGTTCCTCTTATCTTTTCTGAGAACAATGCAAAATTTTAGACACCCAAAATTTCTCCCTCTTCCAAAAATTGGGCTGTGCAATCTGATCCTAAAGAGTAAGAGCTGGGAATATCAATTTCGGTAAACTGGTCCTACTGACTTAAAGAAACTTAAGGGTTTGGGGAGAAAATATTTTCCCATCCCTTAAAGAAAAGATAAAAAAAAACACTCCTTGCTCAAAGAAAAAAAATAATTTATTAATTAACGTGGGGGGTATGTTTTTTAAAGGGTCACCAAATAACCGATTCACCATCACCAAATAAGTATACAACTTTTACTTTGCGTAAGCTAAATAGCCTTAAACCATTTGTCTCTCAAACATTCCGTCTTTTCCGATCCTTCACTTCCCCGTCTTTGAAAAGATCGGGAGAAGAATTTCTCTCTAACTATATAATTGCTGGGACCATTTTTCTTGGAAAAATATATACACCTATCGAAAAATATATTCTGATATTTTTTCTTTTTCAGTAATGCTATTTTTTTTTTAAATTTTGTCAATATGCTATAAATTTTATGCTCTGTCTAGCAAAGTCATCCTCGAAAAGTGATAAATATCCTAAAAAGCTCTAAAATAGGACAAATGACATACATACTGTATATTAATTCAATTCAAAATGCAAAAAAAATTCAAAAATGTAAAAAAAAAATCAATAAAATCTTTCAGGGGATCCCACTATTACAAGAATTATTTAATATTTTTTTCAAATTATTAACAAATTTTTAATTTATTAATTTAAACAAAAAGCAGTATTGTTACTGCTATAAATATTTCTTATTAATTACACAATCCCATCAACAATAATAAGAAAAAATATCAAAATTAGTGGCAAGATAGAACGATTTTTATTTGGTATGAAAAATATACGACTTTTAAAGGACAGAACAGCAAATATAAGACAAAAAAGTCGTTCTAGTTTCTTTTAATATATAGGAACGCACTCTAAAATATAGGATGGTCCTCTAGAATATAGGACGAATGGTCACCGTAGATATAATCGAAATAGCGCGTTTAACTCTGTATTATGAGAAATGGATCGTAATGTGGTGATTGTACATATTTCATAGCATTTAAATTTGTTTTAATGAATAGCCTGCTGGCTTTCAGAAACCAACAATCAAAAAATTAGGGGCATGTTATCAGAAAGAAATTAATTTTACGACCAGAACATTTCCCAGCAGTGATTCAAAGTGATATCTAGAACAGAGTCAAATCCAAATATATATATATATAATTGAAAAATTATATGTATATTTAAGTTGTGTTGGTAATTGTGCAATTGTACTCTGAGTGTATTTGTACCAAGTTGTATAAAAATTCTCCGCGGGAGGTTATGATTCCAAGCCTGTTGGAAGGTTTTAATACTGGAACGGAGAAGACAAAATATATATTATCTTATTCGGAAACAAAAAATAATTCGATAAAGAATAATATATCAGAACAATGTTCTGATTCGTCCCTGACAGTGAGCTGACAATCAGCTGAAAAGTCAACAATGTCCTTCTTTTCAGCTTATTCTAATCCCACCAGCCCCATTTTCTTGTTTCCCTCTTAGATCCAAACTAGTCCCGAAATAATCCTCACCAAATAAAAAGGAATATCCCTGTGAAAACAAAGATACATTCTGCTTTCCATATACATTAAACTAACGCTTAATTTCCCCGCGAAAACGTTTTACTCAATCTTATTGGAAAATTGCAATTCATGGTATAAATGACACCGTTGTTAATCGAGCGCAAAAGTTTGTCTCAGTTTGGAACCTTGCTTGAACAGCGTTGCTGCGTTATCCACTTTGGAATTGATTTTCGAAGTGACGCATACGTTAACTCACTGTATGGTCTTTAGAGTTCATTTTCATCTGTTCTCTTCGAATAGCAGAGTTTTAATGATCCTGAATAAAATACAGACAAGTCTTTATCATTTTGTAACGTTTGAAAAGAGCACCGTTAGTGTTATCATAGAAACGTCGATAGAACTGAAGCAAAATAGAATATTTGTACCTCTGTATTTACTGAAGAGAAAGAATACCGAATCAAATTGCCGAACTGAATCAGCTAAATGGAAAAGCGCTTGACTAAGCAGACAATACGGAAATGTTCAATACCATCTCATAGTAATGTAGATAACAAGAACGATTTAAAATACTCTTTCCCAACCAATGCTGTATAGAATCACCTGCAGTCCAAACAGTTCCAACAAACTCGAACAATATTTCGTCAAAATTGACAAAGAGTGAAACATTATTGCTCAAACTTAAAAATGCATCTTTAATTTAGCAAAAGGCTAGATATTAAATACAGTATTTATGTTTCCATTTACTTCTAAGATGTTCTTGTGGCTGACTATGTCATTACTAAATATTCTAGTTTCCATAACATTTTAAATGCTAAGCGAATATTGTTGAAAATAAGATTTTGTTTGACAAATTTGTTTTAAATTCTTAACGTATCCTCAAAGACATTTTCCTCAGCGAAAGCTTATTTTCAGAATTATAGTGCAGTTTCGAATGTGATGTTATACTTACATAACATATTCAATAAATAACATAACTTATTCTTTCCTAATTTTTCAAGCATTGTCCAAGAGATAATTATAGAACTCTAGAATATGTATATTTTATTGAACATGAAGAAAATTTTCAGTTACTTAAAATGTACATGGTATATAAATGCATGTATTTGAATAGAAAAAAATTATATCTGAGATTGTCATACAAAACGTTCAACCACAGTCCCGGATCTAAAAAAAAGTAAAGAGGGAGGTCAAAAAGTTCAATAGAGTCGGAAAAAAGCAAAAAGGAAGGGTGGGGGAGAAACTGGATGTCCATTGAAGCACAATATTTCTCCTCCAATTTAGAGGTGTTTAAAAATGTCTTAAAAATGCATGAAATATAATACATTTCATAATTTGTTTTCTATTACCACTTTTAGCATTCTCAAAAGAAAGGGGACATGCTCTCCCTCCCTCACTACTAGATTTCCCTCTGTTATACAATATGTTCTACTCTGTGTCCTATAAGTACATTCAGCAAAATTAGAAGTTTGAACTTGAGTCACTCATAATTAAAACAGAAACTGATATAACATTATCATACAAATGTACACGCCGATTTTTGGGCATCCTGTATTTGCCAAGGCTTGGTTTAATGCATAAAGGGCAATTTCCCGGATAAAAGAGAGGGAATATTTTAAATGCTATTTTCCTAGTTTTGAACTGAATTTGGAAACTAATAAAATCCCTTAGTTGCATACGTATATAAATATGATTTTATTGCACGATGAATTCTGGTAGTATAGATATTTCAGAATAAAGAAGAAATAGCTATATATTGCTCAATATATTTTTACGAAGAGTATTTCTTGAAGTTCTTTGTTTTAGGATAAATAAGAGAAATGTAATTTTTCCTTTAGCATGTTGATGACTATACAAGAAAACAGCCTATAATAATGCAGCGCATCAGGCAGGACCTAAGAGGGGGAGGAGGCAAGGAAGCCATACCCTCCTCTTTGAGAATTCTAGTAACCGGTACGGAGGAAAAAATGCTAAACATATAAAAGCTGTCGCAAATTGAAAAAAAAAACACCTAGAAGGAATTCCTTTAGGAACGTCATATTATAATAAGTTAATTGTTAAGGCAGCAGAAACCGTGATCCAAGATAGAACGCCATTGGATGAAATAATGACGTCACTGAGGGCGATAACATGAAAATGTACGCAGCACGTATTTAAAGATTAAGGAGTGAAGGAAGAAGTTATTCTTCTTGTGTCGTGTTGTTCAGTGCTCTTTAAAGAAGCTACCATGCCTGGACGACGCAGGCGCGCAACATTTGTTCAGTTAGCGGAGTTGAGCGTGGTCGTATAGTGGGTCTTCGGGAGGCAGGTTGGTCTTTTCGTCAAATTGCACACCGCGTTGGACGAGAGGTATCGGCAGTGGTACGATGGTGGCGTCAATGGTCAGAAGAGCATTTGCACACTCACAGACAGGGTTCCGGGCAGCACAGAGTTACGGACGTGTGAGAGGATAGGCGTATCAGGAGGGCAGCGGTGGCAGAACAGATGACTATGGCGTCACAAATTCGATCCTCTGTTCTACTAAGGTTGTCTACAAGAACGATACGCTGTCGTCCTTTGGAAGCAGGACTACTGGCACGGTTACCACTGTCACCTCGTCACTGTCGAGAACGTTTGCAGTGGTGTCAAGAACGAGTTCATTGGAGGAAAGAATGGCAGTCTGTGGTCTTCAATGATGAAAGCCGATTCTGTTTAGGAGCATCTGATGGTCGTTTACGCGTCCGAAGGCGACAAGGTAGGTGGCTTCTTCCATCATGCATCCGCCAGCGACACACAGGGTCCACGCCAGGCATCATGGTGTGGGGAGCTATTAGCTATCACTCTCGTACGTGTCTGGTGTTTGTACGGGGTACACTGAATAGCAATACGTACGTCAATGACATCGTGCAGCTAGTCATCCTACCATATTTGTATGTAATCCCAAATGCGATATTCCAGCAGGATAACGCCCGCCCACACTCCACATAGACAACTCAACATGCTCTTCAGGCAGTGCACCAAATTCCTTGGTCAGCATGCTCTCCGGACTTGTCTCCAATCGTCCAATCGAGCATGTATGGGACTGGATCGGACAAAGACTCGGCCACGGCAAGAGATCGGATCGCGGCAGACAACGACCATCGCTGAATTACGCGTCCAAGTTGAGAGCGCATGGAATGGTTTCCCCCAGCATGATACCAGCATTTGTACGACCGATTGCATGTCAGATTGGAAGCTTATATTGCTGCTCGAGGAGGTTCAACGCCTTATTAAAATGTAACTTCTGTAAAATGTAATACTCAATAAAAAGTAAAATAAACAATGAATCACTTCAAACGTGTGATCACTGTCTTTTCTCAACAAGTTGTTTCTACTACATAAATCTCATAGATTACGCTTCAATTGCTAATGGTGTTCTTTTTTCAATTTCCATCAGTGTATATTAACCGTATTTTCCAAGGAATTTTTTAAAACCATTAGAACGGGAGGGGATTCATATAGGGACAGCGTTTCGTTCATTTCTCTTAGATCCCCCCCCCCCTATTTACTCGATCCTCTTGCCCCTCCCTTTTATTATTTTCTAGATCCGGTCTTACTGCACACAAAAGTATAAGATTCAATATCTATCCTCTGCCTTTTCCTTTTAGATTATTAATTATTATTATTTTTGCAATATTCTGAATTATTTCTAGACTAATTCATATCTTGATTTACTTTTTCTTGATTATCTTGGAATTTCGCAAATGAAATATCCTGAAAATAGTAAAATAAGCACGTTAAAAATATACTGCGTTTCAATAGCCCAAAGTTTATGTAAATTTTGGTTACAAATGCAATATAGTTGCAAATATTTATTCTATACTGTTAATTAATGCAAAATATTGTGTCATAATTCAGTTTATCTTCCAAACTGAGGTATTTGTAACATCTGAATGCATCATAGGATCTGCTACAGCAGTGGTCTCCAAACATTTTGATCCCTCATCAACTACAGTATATCGCAAAAAAAACCGCATGAACCCTCATATATCAGAAAAAAAAATACCATGTATCCCACCATAG
Source organism: Ryuthela nishihirai (assembly GCA_038380435.1). Lineage (NCBI taxonomy): Eukaryota > Metazoa > Arthropoda > Arachnida > Araneae > Heptathelidae > Ryuthela > Ryuthela nishihirai. Next base: position 31,490,416 of record JAWZYU010000011.1, on the reverse strand, counting down.
CAGAAAAAAAAAGCACCACCCTCTATATCAGCAAAAGAACAAAAGTTCACTCACCTCCTATACCAGCAAATGAAAAAAAATGCATGCACAACCCATATCAGCAAAACAAATAGCACGAACCCCCTACATATATGAGGATATACAGTACATGTATATATATATATATAGCGTATAGGTATACAACTGAAATAAGATAAGATGCAATTAAACATAAAATATAATTTAACGAGAACAATGTGGCTGAAAATATCATAATTTCTGAAAATCTTGTCTGACATCTTACGATACAGCGAATCGAAGGTATCTTATTATGACAGAAATCTCACATATCTCTCTGAAACTAGAGTTTCATTTACGTAAAATGACAGCAAATTTTAAATGTAGTAGAAAATTTTCTGGAAATATGAAATATTTATAAAAAAAAGTTATAAATTAGAGTCATGAAATATTCTGAAGGTATATCCCGTGGATTGGCACGCTCGTCCCACTTTGGAGACCACTCTGCAAGAGAACAAAATAGAAACTAAGGCAAACTGATTTTATTGAAAGCGTATAGTTATTTTCCGACAATCTAGTGAATTCCAAAGAAACCGAAGTGATAATATTCTCAATATGACAATCTTCACAGACAAGATACGTTAATGTACAACACAATTTTGCAATTTATCAAATACTATTCTCAATACTAACCAATTCTACAATTAGCAAAATACACTGGTTTCCATAAATTAAGGAAAACTCAGAAAAATTATGCTAAACAAAAAACTATGTGAATGATTTTAATGAAATTTGATCAAAACATGAATTGCAATGGTAATTTCAGAATGGCATAAAATAATTTACACTAGAGATATTTTTCGTCAAAAAATAACACTTACAAGAGCTTGTCCAAAAATGTGGTGTCAGAATGCAATGGGAAAAGTTTTTTAACAAGGGGTGTGGTCACCCATTCATCAATGCAGGCACGACATCGATGCTCCATGCTGTTTATGATATTGTGAATCAGCTCAGTAGGGAGTAACGACCATTGTTCTTTTAAAGCAGTAATAAACTTCCCCTTTGTTGCAGGTGGCGGATTAAGAGCAGCAATACTTCTCCCTAGAGCATCCCACGAATGATCAATCGGATTTCGGTCGGGAGATCGAGCTGGCCACTCCATGTGCATAATGGTCTCCTTTTGAAGGTATTGTTCCACTAGTCGAGTTATGTGTGGACGAGCATTATTGTCTTGTATGATTCACCTATTGCACCAGCGTAAGCACGTACATAAGGGTCCAGAATATAATCTCTATAACTTTGAGTATTGAGGTTCCCACTCGTCAACACATAGAGGTCTGTGTGTCTACCTAAGGAAATACCACCCCAAACACACACGCTACCTCCGCCGTAACTGTCTCTTTGACGGATGTTACTGGGATGATAGCAGGTACCTCATTCTCTCCATATCAAACAATGTCCGGAATCATTCTATAAGCAATATCTGGACTCATCTGTGAAGAGTACGGACCTCCACTGCTCTTCTGTTTAGTTAAAATGCATGCGTGCCCAATTCAACCGTTCTCTCCTGTGACAGACGTGACGAGAGGGATATTCAAATTACTGGCTTCTAGCGTACAGACCTCCCTCATGAAGGCTTCTACGCACAATAGAAGCTGATGCAATCCTCCCAGTGACTGCTGAAAGAGAGGATCGTAGCTGAGAGGGAGTAGACTCCCTGCTCCTTCATGCTGTTTATCGCAGATATCGGTTTTGTACAGCGGTCGTAACTCTAGCCCTTCTTAGGTTAAACCTCCGAGACGCGGAATCCGTGCTACGAAATTGATTCCATAGTCTATGAACCACAGAAAGACTCACATTCAGCCATCGTGCCACGTCAGACTGACTTTGGCCTGCTTCGAGCAGGCCAATAACTCTCCACCGCAGTTCATTTGGCAAATGATGTCTCAAGGTCATTCGTACAAAATGGCTATTTCGAAATTTTTTACTCACGTTTACAACACAAAATAACGATCCACTCCAAAACACCCGTTTTTTTGCCGCTGTCCGATTACGCAAATTGATGCAACCTAGACAAATTTGCATACGATATGTTCACTCGGCATTACTTTACTGGTTACATGAACAAGTTTGGTGAGCATCGCACAATGTTTTGGCGAATTATCGCGATTTTTCTCATATTTCTTAATTTATGGAAACCAGTGTATTAAGCAGAGGACAAATCAATTCACATATGTTTCTGCAAGTAATTTACAGCCACATCGTAGCAAAAAAAATTAGCTTAATAGCAACCTATGAGTTTGCAGTTTTCGTCTTTACACTAACACTTATCCGATGCCCACTTTCGTTCCTCTCAGTTGCAATAAATCACGAAATACTAATCACACTACAATTATAGAATTTTTACACAATCATTGCACATTACAATTCTCTTTTCGGCTTCAGAGAGTCTTCTTTTCCTTCGTCAAAGTTTCCACGATTTCCTGGAAAACCTTAAAATTACTAACATTAAAATTACTAACAATATAAAAGAAATAAACTATTCCTCAAGAGCTACTTTCCACATAGATCTGACAGGAACTTGCCATTTTAATACGTCACAGAGAATATGTCCTCTAAGTGTCTGTGAGGAAGTCGAGATCTCAGCAGAAAGACAACACAAACAGCCATGCCTTACCCTGGGGTCGAACCCAGGTCCCTTTGATCAGTAGCTAAGCATGTTAATTACATGTTATTACAAGCATGATTTATTCTGAAGATAGAGGCTCTTTTCTGTAAATCGCTACATAATGAAATGGTTCTATAACATGTTCTCTTTGTTATTGCGCCAAAAGTTTCATATTTCCTGACACTAATACGGGTAAAAAACTGACTAAGTTTCAAACTTTTATCACTTTTGCATACCGGATAGAATTGTTGTCGTTAGTCGTTCAATCAACTATGTATATGTAATCAGGTCATATCTGAAAAAAAAAAGAGTTGAGGGAAGAACCTAAAACAAATCAGTACGACGATTCGATTTTTTTTTTCGTTTTTTGCCAGAAATTATTGTATTCTTACAGTTAAATATAAGCTTTTACACTATCTTCTAGAGATCTTTATTTTATTTTATTTCCTTTTTGTAAACTATGAGTAAAATAAATTTTTATCATTGTTTTTGTCTCTGGAAAATAAATGACTTAAAAATAAACTAATCTTCTTGATAACCTTGTACTTCAGGAAAAGTGATGGTTTTCGGCTTTCGCAGATCTCTAATTGGAAAAATTACCAAAACGTAAGTTGAAAAGCGGTATTTTGCATTAATTAACAATTTAATGACACGAGAAACCTTATTGGTGTTTCTTAGCTTGGTCTAAGTGTCGTTAGTTGTCTTCCATCTGAGGTTAGTTTTGATTATTTCATTTAGGGATGAATTTAAAAAAGATATCTTCGTATTATGTGATAAAAAAACTACTGTAATTTGAATTGCGATAAAAATGATGATTGCCATTGATATAAAATTGTCGTAATATACTTTACAGGCAAACTGGAATAGCAAATTCCTCATTAAAAACTGCAATAAACAAGAAGTTTAATTTATCATAAAGAATGAAAAACATCCAAAAGCCTTAAATTCTCTTTTTTATATAAGGGCAAAAAATGAATAGTTGCATATTTTAAAGAAAACTTCTTTAATGCTAGATTATTTTTTCGGTTTTATTGACATCGTTGGGAATTTTGTTTACAAAACTTAAGTATCTTTATACGTTTCCTAATGACGAAAAGGTATTAACCAATTTAACATAGAAATGAAAACAGTTTTTGTTTTCAATTGTTTCCCATAGTTTAGAAGCATAACATTTTTGATTATTTCTCATGCTTCAAAAATATAAATAATCGTGATACTTCAACAAAATATTTTCTTCTATATGTAATATCATTCCGTATAATTATTCCATGTTTATTGATCATGTATTAAAGTCATCCATGCAACAGATTAAACACGTTTTGGTAAGAGATACATAAGGTAGCATAAACTCAGATTTCTTCGGCGTCATTACTGTTTTTTTTAAAATGAAAGGAAAGCTAAAAGCTTGCTTTTATAGTGCAGCCTATGTTTATTGTTAGAGTTAGTTATCCCAGAGTCAATAAATTCAACCATTCCCAGTGAAAGCGCCTCTGTGGGTGGTTCCTAGCATTCATTGACGAAATCGACATCCTTTATCTCTCAGGTCAGAGGGCAAATGGAGACGTTGCTTCACACCACCTGGGGCCATCGGTAGCTAAGAAACGAAAATCAACACTTGAAATAGAAGCGAAAATTAGGCTTTTCATGAAATTCGTGAAAGCCTCTGTAAGTGAAAGAGATAGGTTATAGTTTCAGGTTTTCGCTTTCTTCACCATTAATAATCAGCTACGCAATGAACTTTGCAGCAAAATTTTGGTAAGGTAATTAAGAAAATGGATTTAAAAGCAAATTTCAAACTGCGAAAAGCTAAAGGAAGTGTAAAATTCCACCAGTTATTCTGTAATATTTCTAAATTATTGTGAAAACAATCTAACAATTTTTTTTTCAGTTATAAGCAAGTTATATTAATAATTGATTAATTAAGTTTTTCACAGTTATAAGCAAGCAATGTTTATTTGGGAATGTATTTAGTATGTTCATGAATGTAAAACTTAACTAATTGATAAATTGGTGAATGAAAGAATTATTTGCATGTTAAAATTAATAATTATGATTCTAGTGGCAATGATTTAATAGATATCATTTAATCTGTGTGAAAAAGAAAAATTTCATTCAAGGGAAATTATTCAGTTAATAAATCAGTGCGGAATCGAACAGGATAATTGGCTGGTGTTATCTAATGCAGTAGGCATTTATTACATTAGTGACAAATATATTTAAAACAACGTTTTTCGTTTAAAATTAAAATCTTAGTAACCCAGCAGTAGCATTTTTCAATGCAAAATAATATGAATTTGAATTATAGATGAAACGATTGTTTCTTTTTTTATGTACGCATGCGGTTTCTGATGGGTTCAATTGTTTTACCCCTGAGCGGCACCTTTTGCACAAGATAGATTCAATGGCCAGGTCACAAGGACCACAAGGGCTCAGAGAAGGGGAAGCCACTAAGTAATTGCTAGGAGACAGATGGTAGCTTTCCGTCAAGGTCGTCCAGGATATTCTTTAATGTATCTATGTAGCTCTCCTACACACGAAGTCACGGTTTTATGTCCATTCCAATCCATCCTTTTCAAGACCATTTCATGTCCCTTTCTAACCAAAGGCAGGATGGCGGACTTATAGCGGAGGTAAATCTCATCGCTGGCCCAGGTTGATCGAACCTGGGAACTGCAGATTACGAGCCTAGCTCGCTACCGACGGGAACCACCCCGCTAGATATTTCTTATGAAGCCTTGTTTTAATCATAGATCTTTTCTATGGTGTTATTCAAAGGAATCAATGTTCGAGTCCTGGCGAAAGCATGTATGCTTTCTTGTGCTGCCATTCTGCTCTTCTTCATTCATTCTTCCTCATAGATCTTCTCTATGGCGGGACTATACTGACAACTACTGTCAAAGATCTGGGACAAACAGCTACGAGGGGTAATATATAAATACAAACTGACAGCTGTAGTACTTCCGTGGTAAGTGATATAATACAAATAATATTTACACTTTGGGTAGCGGTAATTTGATATGTCTTCGGTTTGGAAAACTAACACAAATGGAAAAAAAATAATATAACTTTGTATCCGAAATATAAAGCAGTAAATTTATGCTTATGAAAGGAACTTTAGATATATATATATATGGTCATTATATCTATCTATATATACACTGCTGGCCATTAAAAGTGCAACACCAGGAATAACTCATCAGATTGTCCCGAAATATGCAAGGTGGGTAACCCATGGGAGAACATGTAAATGATTCAAAGCGCAGCACATATGCACATCATGTGTGACAGTAACGCCCCCCTGGAAGTGGTGTAAGAGGAGATTACAAAGAGCCGATGTAAAGCACTGTAATTGTGTTTGCTCGCAGTTCTTGCGCACTAAAGGATCAAATATGCCCTGTTGAAGAAAACGGCATCCATACGATCAGGTTTCCGACTTTGATCGAGGGAGAACTGTGGGATTACGGGAAGGCGGATTATCGTACCGAGACATCGGTGCTCGTGTTGGATGGAATGCTGGCACAGCGATGAGAATATGGCGTCAGTGGGTAGAGGAGTAACGAACTCACCGACGTGAGTGATCTCAACGGCCCTGTCACACAAACGAACGAGGGGACAGATGTCTCGTGCGCATGCTTTGAGTGATCGTATAGCCACATCGAACACCTTAGCTCAACAGTTAGGGGTGTTGCACATCAACCAGTGTCCGCAAGTACGTTTCAATGTTGTCTGCAGCATCGGGGCATCTTTGCTAGGCGGTCATTGCTTCGGATACCATTGACTCTACAACACAGGCGTATGCGACTGCATTGGTGACAAGAATACCACGCATGGATGTGCGAATTGCATCACATCGTCTTTTCAGATGAATCCCGCTTCAGTGTGCAGCGAAAAAGCCGGTTCGCCAAAAATCCGATAGGAGGTGCCACTTGCACCTAGCTGAAGCTTCACTTGTACTCCTTATACATTCTTTGTTAGGAAACATTTCAGCGTATTCTCTTTATCCACATCACAATTGAAAAATGATTCGCAGCAGGTAGGTTGGGTTGTTTTACCTCTGAGAGGCACTTTTTTGCACACGATGGGCTAAATGGCCAGGTCACATGGACCCCGAAGGCTCAGAGAATGTTGGGGGAGGGGACCCACTGGAACAGCTGTTGGGAGACAGATGGTAGCCTCCCGTCAAGGCCATCCAGCGTGTTCTTTAACGTGCACAGGGTATGGCTCTCCCGCACACGGGGCCACGGCTTAACATCCCATCTGACGGACGGCGGCCTTTTCAAGCCCATCGGTGTCCCCTACTGACCGTGGGCAGGGCGGGGAATTTTGCGGAGATAAATCTCAACGCTGACCCAGCTGGGACTCGAACCTGGGAACTACAGATTACGATCCTGGCGCGCTACCGACTGAGCCACCCCCGCCCCTCGCAGCAGGTAGAAAATTGTTTAAAATCCTGTGGACAAATCAGCCACATGCGACGTTATCATTACGGAAAAGAAAGAGCAACAAAAAATAGTTTCATTGTGGAATGGCGCGAAACAGGACACTGACCTTTGGTTCCTTTACTCCGCTTTGCAGTATATATTAGGGAAGCTGCTTGTAAATTTTATGGCATACCATGAAAAATGACAATGTTTATTCAATGAAAGGGAGATGCCATTTGGTGCTGCATTTAATGTCTCAGTTCGTGATAAAAGTAGATATGGTTTGGGAAATTCGTACGTAGTTATTTGATCTAGTGCAAGAGTTACGATATAAGTAGCATAAAAAGGAAGCATTAGGATCGGAATGAGAACAATAATAAAAATTAGGGGGTGAATCAAAACGGCAAACAAACGACCTTGATGAAAGACCAACTGATCGGTTGCTCGGCTTGATATTGCTTTTCATTAACCGAGTGAAGCGAAACTATTTCACGGTACACTATAATATTTCAGTCGATGCCAAATGTTTACTGTGACGTTGCAGTGAAATTGCCATTCAATGGAAACTAATGTTCTGATAATCTAGTTTTATACATTTTTCAATTACAAATTTCGATTTATAGTCAATTGATGCAGCTATTCCTGTAGATATTTCACAGAACACTTTTATATATGTATAATTATGATTCATTATTTCGAACGTCGATTCCCTTAAGTTCTAAAGTCATCAGTTGGGTTGTTTTACTTCTGAGCGGCACTCTTTTGCACACAATGGGCTAAATGCCCAGGTCACAAGGACTCCGAAGGCTCACTGGAGAGTTGTTAGGAGACAGATGGTAGTTTCCTTTCAAGACCATCCAGCGTATTCTTTAACTTGCACAGGGTATGGCTCTCCCACACATAATTGTAGTTTAACGTTGGGGCCACGTCTTAACGATGGATGACGGCCTCTCCCCTACTGACTCAAGGCATGGCGGAGAGTTTTCAGGATCCCAGAGTCGAGTCCCAGCTGGGCAAGCGTTGATGTATATCTATACATCAACGCTTGCCCAGCTGGGATTCGAATCTGGGAACTGCAGATTACGAGCCCGGCGCGACTGAACCATCCCTGCCGCAAAACTTCATGAGTACTATGTTTTAAAATTTCTAATGTTGCACAAAATATCAAAATAGAACGATTAGAAAGTAACATACGAACTGCTTACTATTATTACTTATTTGCTTAGTATTTTTACATCGCGATTGTTGCTGAAACCTGATGTCAATGGAAACTGTCTTTCATTGCTTAGGTTTGTTATTGTGTCCTATGGTGCCTTTATCAAGATTCATAAAATTATTAATAACCTTGAAAAGAATGATATTATGTGCAAATTTAAATCAGGTGAGTATCGTTATAAAACCTTATTGAAGTTGGAAGGCCCGATCTATGGGATCATCCTCCCAACTTTCAGAATATTAATAAAGGAAACAAGGCAAAAATTAGAAAGTATATTTATATAAGCATATTTTACAAGAACCTTTCCAAAAGAACAAAATTATATACCTTAATTGCATTCCTGTCATTCTACATCAATCAAATCACATATCCCCCCCCCCCCACCGTCCCTAGCTTTTCTTCTAGATATTTTTTCCCGAAGGTTCAAATTTATTGAAAAACAATGGTGCAAATATCAATACTAGAAGCAGTTTAAAGTAAGATTTCTTATTAAGCATAAACTGGAAATTTCTGAAATTCCTGGGCTAGGTTTAACTCAGTGAGTATCGTGCCAGTCTCGTAATCTGCAGTTCCAAGGTTCGAGTATCAACTGTGCCTGCATTGGGAATTTTCTCCACTATCGCCAGTTCTCTCAATGGTAAAGGGGACACCCATGGGCTTTGAAAAACCACCGTTCGTCGTATAAAATGTTAAGCCGTCGATCCGTGTGCAAGAGAGTCAAACCCTGTGCACGTTACATAAAATATAAGGTTGAATGGCCTTGACGGGAGGATTCCATCTGTCTCCTAAAAGCTCCCCATTGGGTTCTTTCCCCCAACCCTCCTCTAGTTCTTGAGGTCTTTGCGCCCCCTCTTGTGCGTTCTTGAGGTCTTTGTCCAACCTTCCTCTAGTTCTTGAGGTCTTTGTAACTTGGCAGTTTAGCTCACTGTGTGCCAAAAAATGCTGTTTAACGGTAAACCAATCCAACCTTGAAATACCTTTCAAAGAGCTGATATTTTCGGTATATTGTTTACCCATTCAAATCTGAGTGGGGTGGAGTCAAATACCATAAATAGAATTAAAACTGACTTCCAATACATGCAACAGAAATAGGAAGAAGTTTGAAGAGAGTTATAAAATGAACGCCCTTCAATGTGTTATGAAGGATATTATGGTCAGTTTCAAATTGTTTTGCTGTCATGGTTATTCTTTTTAAAAGACTAAGCAAAATGCTTTAGTAGCCAAAGGATTTCTATTGAGAGTTCGATACTTTGTTGCTGTTAAATTTTCTGGAATACTGATATTATTCAGATGTTAATTATCGCATAGTGTGCTTTGTATATGTATATCTGTATCTATACAAATTCGCGTGTGACGAACATTTGATAATAGAGAGCAGCATATTTAGAGTGTCAATACAAATAGATGGTAATATTACTCTTACGGCTTCTCCTTAATATAATTGTGTACAGACAAATATATTATACATGCATTTGCCATTCATACTTGTTATTCAGATTGTTAATGGACATGACAGTAATATAAAGCTGGGGAACTTGTGCTACTAATAACAAGCGCTTAGTGGAGTGAGTGTTTATTATGGAAATTAGGGTTGATTTGTATCAGTTGCTAGTGAACGTTCATCCTCTATATAAACGACACTGACAGATTGCAATACGTATAAGTTTTCACTGTCATTTATGATTCACATAGTGTAATAATAACTTTGGTCCAGTCGATTCATATTGAGAACATAGACCTTCATTTATTAAGGTCTACATTCTCAATATGAATTTCATGAAGCTCACAGAGAACATTCAAATATTTCCTGACACTCAAAAGAATATTTTCTTCTGTTACGAAATTTTCTGTGTCGAATTACTTTTAACTCAAACTGCCTTTGCCCTTATGGTAAAGGGAAAAAAATCGTGCTAAATTTTCGAAATGTTTTTGTTTCGAATAAGTTGGATGTTTCATAATATCTGTAATTGTTGTACTCTGAGTTGAAATTGGAGGTGGAACTCTTTATGAATTGTAAGAAATGTGACGAAACTTATATAATTATTCTATTCGCTAAATCGAAGCTTACTAATTGTTTCAGATCAAACGTAAAGTTAGAAAGCCTCAACTGGTATAGTGGTGTTCCAGAAGACAAACTTTGTGTGTGTTATCTCTGAGGCAGTAATCAGCAGTGACTTCGGTCTTAGTAGGTCATGTCCTTGTATGAGAATGATTGTACAAACTAGGAGTAGTGTCTAGGAGATTCTCTGTTCTGTATGTTGCAAATGTAAAAAAAAAAAATCTTATGCACCTGTTAATAATTTCGCATAGACAACCCAAACACTGTCAAATATTACTGATTCTACAACCAGATGGAATGCAAATGTTTTACGCTGCATAATCTAAGAAGAATGAACACGGTATTTAATGAATTATGAATGATTTCGGTTCATCAATTGACATAATGAAATAAGATTTAACAACATGTACGCTTGTGAGTCGTTTGAACAAAACTATATGTAATATACCCATAATAAAAAAGAAGAAAAAACTACGCGTTGTGTTTTTTTACCCGTTCTTATAGGACTATTTAATTCACAAGAAGGAATCGTTAACGTGATCTTTTTCAAACTGCAAAATTTTCCATCATCTGTTCTCAATTTTCTAAAACTCCACTGATAAAATTACATTATGCCTCACAGTGGCAGTTATTCTGCCATCGGTGGGTAGAACCTTGGCTTCTTGACCAAACACACCAGAACGACGGGAGCGCCTCCAAGCGCTAGCCAGCTGCAGTGAGTAAATCACACTCGTGTCCCTGGAGAAGAGCAGATAAAGGCCCAACTCCTCTTTACGACCTTTATTAGTGCTCTGCTGGGTCTGTTGTAATCACGTAAAGCATGAACCAGGGAACCAAGATATTTCTTTTGGCAAACGCAATGACGTATTAGATTTTAGCACAACCTGGCAACCTCGCTACTGTTACACCTGCGAAGATTGCTGTGTGATGGGCAATGATTTGATTTCTTTCTTTTTCATTTTCCGCAATGTTTTTTTGTTTTCAAGTACTAAACAACGAACTTAAAATGGTGTCAAAGAAATGGAAGTAACTTAGCAAAATTTAATTACTCCCTAGTAAATTAATTCCGAAGTATAGATTCTGTAATGTGATAAATTATAAAGTTGTTTTAATGGAGATGCAAATCACATTAACCAGATAGTTGGTATGTTTAAACTGATTATGGTACTGGTTATAAAGATAATCATTCCCCTGAGAAACTATGAAATGGGTGTAAGAGACTCCAGAGCTTTTATAAAGGTATAAAACTAAATTTTTCGGTAGAATAAGTAACACAAAAGTTTGCATACTTAATGAATGCGACACAATAAAATGAGAAATATATAAGGTGTCTCAAAAATATAGATACAAACTTTTAGAGGAGGTAGATAACATCTAAATGAATGAAAATTGCACAGGAACCCATAACCGGAAACGTTATGGGAAAGTGGTAGCAGAGGTACAAGATTTGAAAGGACACAAGACAGTGATTAATGGGAAAACATTTATTGGATATAATTATTGCAAATGGCGTACTAGATGATACATTTCATAATGTTACAGCTCATAATGACCCATAATCGCACAAATTTTGATGCGCACGCGCAAACAAACGGTGGCCGGGTACATGTCTGTGTGGGAAGCATTCTTGATACATTCGTTGAGCGGCTCGTCCGTTGCCCTCAGCTATTCCATATACCAAGTGTATGTCTGCCAGCTCCCTGTTCGAATACCTTTGCATGCCCTTCGTTAGCCGACTACCGCTCGAATGAGGAAATCCGAAATTTCCCCTCTAGCGCACTGATGAACAGCGCTGCCTATTGACTTATGATGACGTTTCCGGTTATGGGTTCCTATGCAATTCTCATTCCTTTAGATGTTATCAACTTCCCCTAAAAGTTTGTACCTATATTTTTGAGACACCCTGTATATGGATATAAGAGAAAAATGTTTGGAGCTTCATATTTTTACAATAGGTTATTTTATAAAGAAAAAAATTCAATGAATATCATTGTTTCTCAATATTTCTGAGTATACAGCACACTTTTGAGAATGCAAGAGATTCCGTAGACTTTGGCACAAAAGTGTGCATATTAGCAATTTTTAAAAACAATAGCTTATTTTATTAGTTTGGCTTTGACGTTAGCAAGGGACTCGTTACGCCCTCACGCAAACATACATCTTTTCTTCTTAAAAGAGTTTTACTTTATATCAATAAATGGTGGAAAATTTCTACTTTCGATTTTTTAAATATCAAAAATATAATTTACAATGAGGAGAATGGAATGATTAGAATTTTGCGCAAACTGTTCCGCGGCTGGTTTTTGACTCCTCCAAGCAAATTTGAAAATGCGCATCATATTAAGGGTTAAAGAATCGTAAATGTTCTAACACACTTAAAAACAAATTACGAGTTCAAGGGTCTGTATTATTTACTAAAACCTGACGAGTCTGTCTATAGCCGTACCGCAAAGGGAATATTTCATCCTCTTATTGTTGAGATATTGGGGAAAATTTTAATTTGAAACTTAACGAATTTGAACGATATTGACTTTGAGTGGGAAACAAAATAGTATAAAATTGTGTAAAGTATTTTATAACTTCACCTTTAAGAAAAAACACCATAACCTTCTTTTGTTCTGATATATTAATTCTTTGGCTCACATTATAACGTCTCTCAGACGTGCGAGGAAATGAAGCCAATTCATATACAAACGTCCCTGAGACGTTGGAGCAGCAGTATTTATTATTTCTGTAATTCTCTTTTCTGTCAATAGATGGTGTGAGATGTCAGATATCGTTCTTCATATAGTAGATAACCGAGCTGAGTAGATAAGATGCTGCAGCGTACTCATCAGATTGTTTTTACGAATCAGTTGTAATTATTAGTTACAGTTGTCTTATAATAATCGATAAAATCCGGAATATCCCTAACAAGACTACAGTGGACCTATTTACAAGATTTATTCTTCCCCTCTCCTAACAAAAAGATTACTTTCCAAGATTGTACCAGGCAAGAAAATGGGTGTTAATATGTAGTGCGCTGTTTGCCACCACTATTCTGAGTATTGAAAGACGCTCTATACTCCAAAAAGCTTTTAAATGATAAAAGAAATCTTTCATCATTTCAAAGCATTTCAAGTAAGAATTCAACAAGATTTTATGGGGGGGTTTTTATTCAACAGTTTAGCTCTGATTGAACAAAATTACATATTAAAAAGATGAAAGTGCATATTATAATACCAGGTGAAATTGCGTATTATATAAATATTTGGAGCAACTGGATATTATAAATATCAGGTGAAATTTTAAATTATACATATTAAGCAAAATTCCACTTTATAAAATAGCAATTCTGAGCATATTTAATGTAAAGTGTCCTTAAGCCAATGGGTTTAATTTATTATGGAACTATTTGCTTCGTTAATGAAACCAGCAAAACTTATAGTTAATTTGGAGAATAAAATATGTCATTCAATCAAGGATTCGAATCATACCCCTGTAGTGTTTCCTTGGAGTCAACCGATGTCATTGTACCACTGAGACAACGACAGATGTAATTTTAAACGAATAAATTTATTGATTAAAAATCAGAATGATTCATGACGTACTCGATAGTTATTACGGAAAAAGCACGAAACACAGACAAGTTAAAAATAGATGTCCCACCTATTTCCTTCGTTTCATTAACGAGTGATATTTAATTTGACAATTGTTTCAAAATCAGGTATTCGAATCATATAGGAATAAGTCTTAATTGACGTTAGGTACAAGTTAAAAGAGGCGGCACCTGTTTTCAAAAATATCTAAATACGTATTATAAATGATGGATGTGTATACTTATTCATTTTTATTGTCATTATTTGCTGCTTATAGATTGTTCTGATTGCATTTCTAAATGATTTTGGGAACCATTTAAAGTGATTTCCATTGCTATACTTAACTTTTCTGCTTAGATACATGAAATATTAATATTCAGTTTACCTTTATATATGAAAATTGTAATATTTATACATATGAAGTAAACCTTTCGATTATTTTTCTATTAAATTCTGTTTTGTTGTAAAACTGCAAAGACTTTTGTAATTAGTGCACTCTTAAAGTTGTAGGGCAGTTTAAAGATATGCAGCTGCAATGGATGCATACACAGCTTTAAATACTTTAGATGCTATTGCAGAATGTTGCCAAAATCCAGTTTTTTAGAGCAGCGTTGGTTTAAAATGTGTAGTTTCATGTTTCTTGTTTCAAGATTCATCACAGCACTTTTCAGTCCTTGATTTACAGTGCAGTTCAATTTCACTGTTTCTCAGAAAGATCTGAATGTTTTATTGGAGTTTCTTTCCCTTTTCATTGTTTTTAAAATTTTTTACATGTCTAAGCATTAAACAATTTGTTATGCATCGTCACGTTTTTTGGAAGTAAAAAGTACTTTTTTTAATTTTTTCCTATTGCAGAAAAATTTTATATTTCTCAGAGACATATTGTTAAAGTTCGCCGCAGCTCTTCTTAACTAGGTTTTTATTTATAATGTTCTCTAAGAACTCATTATGCTCTAAAGAACTGAATTTTGGCAATATTCTGGAATAATATCTAAAGGTGTTTACAGCTATGCATTTAACCAATGCAAGTGTACAGATTTAATAGCGCATAATTGCCAACTTGTCTAAATGTTAAGTGAAACGCTGTGAAATTATTTTTTAAAGCAATTTATTAATATCATTCGACTTTTTCATTTGAGTGTCTGCATTTGGAAAATACTGTAGTGAAGAATTTTGGCACATCTGCTTTTATATTTGTTGTTATATTATTGAAATATCCCGAACTATTTTGTAATTTTACCTTTATTGCTAAACTGAATAATTTTGTTTGAGTACGGAATAATAATTCGTTGCGTATGAAGAAATGGTAAAAGGAACGGCGTTAGTCAAATTCATTCACGAAACCAGCCAACACAATACAAACACGAAGACGATTAGATACTTATCCAGTACATGGTAGAATAGCAAGCATTCTGTTCCAAGAACGAGTACCCTTATATGTTCCTCTCCTTAGAGGCGTACAATGGAAATGCAGTAGTTATTACACGCATGTATAGAAGAGAAACGTTTCCTAACAGAAGACGTACTAACTTAAGCCATTATGCCAGATATATAAATCTGACGGAAAATGACAACATAAGATTAAGTGACGTGGACTGCTAGCAGCGACCTGTCATCGAATAGAGTGAACAGATAGAGGAAGGGGATTTGGATTAAAAGGCAAACAATACTTATAGCAATACACGGACAACTACAGTATGTTTAGCACTTCCACGAATATTCTCATGGATGTTCGACACGATCACAACCTACAAAGTACACCTTAAGATTTGAGCCTTGAAAATTTAAAACAGACACTTTTACAAGTCTATAAATCAGTCTGTATCTTCAGTGACTCTCACTTGGACAGGTAACCGTGTGCATTACTGTTAAGGCACTAGGGAATTTCTAGACATTACATCAATTTTCATTCATATCGCAACCTGAATCTCAAATCGTAAGATTTACCCTATGCATACTTTTCATATTCAACAAGTAAAATGGTCTATTTATTAGAAAACTTCTCACCATTATTTTTGGTTGATAAACACTTCATTTATAGAGATTGTATTTTTGAAATCAGGGCCGTATCTAGTGCGAGGGGAGCGAAAAGAGGCCTTCCCCCTTCGAGAATGCTGGTAAGGGTAATATAAGCAAAAAATTTTAAAGGTATGTATTTTTCATATATTTTAAATAAATATTTATAGATAAGTAAAAAGGAGAGGAAATGTTATACTGCAAGGTAAATTCAAGTCTCTTACCCCCTTCTTATACTTATTCCCGGCTCGAGTGTGTTTCTTTAGCACACTCCTTCTTAAGTTTTTTCAAGGTCCGGACCTGATTTTAATAGAACGCAACTCAAATGTAGAATGTTCGCATTCTCAATTAAAGGAAAACCAATCTTTTTTCTACATAAAAGCAGCAGTGTGTTTAGGTAAAGTATTTACCGAAATAATGTGCTATTTTTATTAATAATACATTTACAAAGTTTCGAAACATAATTGTAGACATTTCTCATGATTTTGTATACATATTTTTTCTAAATTACAAATGTGACTATTTTGCACTTTTAAATTGTCTTGTGCAATTGTTTTTATGTTGCATAAGTTACTGTGGAAATATCAATAAAGCTTCTCGTTAACGCGCTACTTTTTTGTATTAGGAAACTCTATTTCTTTTATATGGAATTTTTCCTCATTACTTATCCTCTTAGATAACAAGCACACTTTCTTTGAATTATCAGAAACCGTAACCAACTCACCATTTTCAAAACGTGCTAGAATCTTTGTTGACTGCTAGCATATAAAGCATGCTGGAAGAGATTGCCACTTCTTATATCCAATACTGGAAACATGGTCTGTGCATTGTGTTCGCAGGCTGTTGTAGGGTTTATTCTCTTTTTTTAAACAAAAATGATAGTAACACTTCCTGAACCCCAGAGAAATAGTCCATGGATACCAATGGCTTCGAGAACGCTGTGTGAAATTGACTGGTCTATGCAACGAAGATTTTAAATCAGAAAGGTCTTTGTGCAAGGATTGCGTTGGCTTTAGACAAGATCAGGGATCTCGCCTTTGATCTTCCTATGTAGTTCACGATTTATTGTTTATTGTTTCAGCGGGTGACAAAATATGTGTAGATACCTGAAGACTATTTTCAACATTTTATGTAACTTGTAACTTAATTATTTTATTGAAAATAATATTTCCGTTTATATCATATATATAAGGTGTATATATCATTCATATAAAATGTATATATATATATATAATGTGTATACTGTATATCATTTGATTTAATATAGTGCTCGACAATCCTTTGCTACGAGCTTGCCAGGATGACATAAGGAGAGTGGGACATGAATCTGATTGAAGTAGAGCAACAAGGTTGAAGGCTTGATTGGGGTAGAGCTACGAGGTTTATAGCCTCATTAGAAATAAAATGATGAAATTGAGAACTAGACTGAAATAGAGCAATAAGACTGAGGCAATGATTTAACAGAGCGATGAGGTTGAGAACCGAACTGAAGTAGATGAACGTGGTTACTGTCCTGATTGAAATAGCGCGATGGTGCTGATACCGTATATGACTAAGACGAAGATACTGCGGGACGGATTGAGATAGTTCTACGAAGATACTGCGAGACGGATCGAGATAGTTATACGAGGCTGCGGCGGGATATGTTTAAGTAAGCAACCAGACTATGGGAAGGGCTGAACAACAGCAACGATACTGTGGACCAGATTGAAACAGAGTGATGAGGCCATTCAGATAGAGACAATGAGCTATGGAGATGATTGAAAGAATAGGTTTTAGCGTTATTAGGAAAAAAATCTGTATTAAAATTATGAACAGAGTAAAGCAATCTTATTTGTTTTGACAGGAGATGAGTTCGAGCACACCAGTTCGAATCATTTAAGCCTGACATAATCGGGTGCCGAACATTTGAATAATTACTGAGCCCAAGTCAGATTAAGGGAAAAAACACCATGATATATATACAATATACAAAAATGCATCCGCTACACTACATTTTTGATTCCTTGTAACAAAAAATTGATATGATTACGTTTTTTTTTATAAATGTAATATTATACACTGGTTTCCATAAATTAAGGAAAATCCCTATGTTAAGTCAATGGTAAGCTAACATCAATGCTTTACAACTTCTAAAATAAGTTTTTTTGTTTTGAAAAATGTGATTGCAGATAAAGATCTCAATCACATAAATCAATATCTCGATTTTCAACAACATTCGTTCAGTATTTAATGAATTATGGAAGTCTGAATATTTAACAACAGCAATGCCAGTTACAAAAAATGACTTCAGAAGATAATTTAAACCTTAGTAATAAATATTATATCACAGTGTTTAATAAAATAAATTTGTATTTTATAATTTTGTGTAAAGAATTCTTTCACTATTCTTCAGTTTTATATAAGTTTCATATATTTAGCATTGTTGTTGTTAAATATTCAAACTTCCATAGCTCATTAAATACTGAACGAATATTGTTGAAAATCGAGATATTAATTTATTTGATTGAAATCTTTATCTGCAATCACATTTTTCAAAAAAAAAACTTATTTCAGAAGTTATAGAGCTTTGACATTACC
This sequence comes from Ryuthela nishihirai, assembly GCA_038380435.1. NCBI lineage: Eukaryota > Metazoa > Arthropoda > Arachnida > Araneae > Heptathelidae > Ryuthela > Ryuthela nishihirai. The sequence goes on along the minus strand of JAWZYU010000011.1, from coordinate 31,471,881 downwards.
TTTCCATTGACTAAACATAGGGATTTTACTCAATTTATGAAAACCAGTGTATATAAATAGAGCTATTATAAATTTTAAAATTGCATTATTATTTGACAATGAAATTAAAATCTTACATAATTTAAAACGAAAAACGCAAGAAATGATTTTAGAAATTGAAAATTCTCGAGTAATGTTGTTTTAAACGCTGAGAGAGACATGATCATTTTATTAGTGAAACAGAGAATACTTAAAAAAAGTAATCAAAGGCTAAATGGTGCTTATTTAAAATTACTTAAAACAGGCTAAGAGGTTGAAATTGTAATCAAAAGAATTTTTTTTTATAATATCGAAAAATAGAAATATTAGAAATTTAAATTTTGAACTGAATCCGAACTCATCTCTTTATGAGACCCTAAAGCTGCTATTGTGTTAGCACAAATTAAATCGCAATGACACTGCAACTGCAAGGGTCGCGGCTAGAGTTCCGGATGTCATGAATTGTTTGTATGCCTAACCAAGGCAATGACCATCAGTGACTCATATCCTTGTATGAGAAATCCTATAGAAACTAAGAATAGTTGCTAGGACATTTTCCCATCCTATATGTTGCAAATAGCAAAAGTGTTGCAAATCAACAAACAATGCTGAGTGATACAAGTGCAAAAGAAAGAAGAACACAAATCGATAATCGTTAAAATTATTTTAATGTGTTTTGTGCATCAATTATTGAGGGTTGCGTGCCAGTTATCAAACTGTTTCAGATATTTCCATTTCTTGAGTTCGAGTTTGTCCATCTTAGAGCATAAATAGTTAATTTCGTGATAATATTTAATAACATGAATAGTTAATTGTAATAGTTAATTATGTTGAGGGTGCAAAATGATCCGTTGCAGGAGAAACCAAGACATACTGAAAAATTCAATACAAGGTTGCTCATAGAGTTGGTTATAATAAAAAAAATATAACAATCTATTTAAAAATTAGCTTGTATGATAGATTATCTTCTAGTAATGCCTATGTGATTCAATTCCTAAGTTTTCATTGTTCGTCGTGGTTACGTTCTTCAAAGTCACTACTAGCAACCAAATGATAAAAAATGATCCCGACAAATTTGCATGTACTACATAGTAGAAGCATGCACATATACACCAACAGTGGCGTACTCGCTGGCGGGAGAGGTGTCCGTGGGGTGTGACCCATGGTAAAACGAGGTTTGCTTGTTTTAGTAAGCTAAAGAATGAATAAAATAATGCCATTGAAAATTACCAGATTATTACATTTTATTACTTATATTAATCAAATTTTACTTCCTAGTATAGAGTGAAAGCACCATTTGTCATACAAACCACACTCATCCACAAACCTGCCCTACTCCACCTCAATAATGGAGCCATCCGAAACTTCTTATGGGCTATAAATATTTCAGATACTACCTGCTCTATAGCGTACCTGCACCTGCTATGATGGCTAAATAAGGCGACCTGAGCAAGTTCGTCTTGTATAGAGAGTCAGTGTGAGAAAAATGGGGATGCTCCATATCTGATACTGCAGAATGTCGGGCCTTCCAATTGCAACCGTCGCACATGTGTACCAGAACTACATCAAATCCAACAAAACCTGCAACCACCGAAAAAAAAATATGTCCATAACTGGGACATTGATGTTCAACGTGAGCACCGTTTTTACCGTACATAATTACGGAGGGCCACAATGCGGATGATAACGTCTGTATTCAATGGCAGGGCAGCTACAAAAAATACCATTTAATGTATGATGCTGCATTTGATGACTGGGGTGTAGCAGCCGGCACCCACATCGAGTACCCTTGTTAATAACACATCACCGGACTGTGAGGATGCAGTAAGCAAAGAAACATCGCCAAAGGACTGTGGAAGACTGGAAACAGGTAGCTTGGTCTACCAAATATAGATTTCAACAACAACACGCTGACTGGAGGGTGCATGTGTGACATAGACCACACGAGGCCATGTACCCCAACTTGTCAAGTCGGTGTGTTACAGACTGGTGGAGGCGGTGTAAAGTTGTGAGGAGCGCGTGGAGGGCTCACCGACCACCTACACCCGTTCATGGTTATCCATTTTCCACAGAAGGATGCCTTCTTTCAACAAGACAATGTCCCGTCTCATTGCTCCCATTTAGCAAAGACAGATTGGGTAGCATTCCAGTGAGTTCTCAACTTTCTAATGGCCCTCTCACTCTCCAGATTTGAACCGTATTGAGTCTCTGTGGAACGAAGTGGAGCGGTGCATTCAAGCCCGAAACCCACCACCAGGAACTCTCGACGCTTTACGTACTGCTGTTATTGGAATCATGTGCCGCAATACTTTCCGAACGTTTCCACCATCTGAAATAGTCCACGCCGTGACGTGTTGCTGCTGCTGTGAGGGAGAAAAGTAAATCCACAGTTATTAGGTGTGTGTGCGTATAATAAATTTTCTTTTCAATGTATTATCCGTTTGGATTCATATTGAGTACAAATTCCTAACATAGTCTCTAGATTTTCGATCCCCTCCTCCATAAAAAAACCTGCACACGACACTGACATACAGGTAGATGTATTCATATTGCGTTTATTCAGTAAGCATTTATTTATTTTTATTGTTTAGCATTTAGAAGTTGCATTTATTCATTTGTTTTATTTATTTGTCCAATGTGAATCACATTTTTCTTTTAAAAAGCTTTTATAACAAACATTATAAAATGAGATTTGTACACAAGTTATATTTGAGCTTGGAATTTCCATCAATAATAATGATATTTTAATGAGGGATAATACTTTTAGGTTTAACAAATGGCATAGAAATTTTTCATGTACTGATTTTTAAATGTCATTCATCAGAATTAAAAAAATCATATGTTATAGAATTCTATTATACAGGGTGTCTCAAAAATATAGGTACGAACTTTTAGGGGAGGTAGATAACATCTAAAGGAATGAGAATTGCATAGGAACCCATAACCGGAAACGTCATGGGAAAGTGATAGCAGAGGTACAAGATCTGAAAGGACACAAGACAGTGATTAATGGGAAAACATTTATTGGACATAATTATTACAAATGGCCTACTAGATGATGCATTTCATAATGTTACAGCAGATGCTCGAAGTTTGACCCACAGTCGCACAAATGGTATAAACGGTGGCCCGGTACATGTCTGTGTGGGAAGCATTCTTGATACATTCGTTGAGCGGCTCGTCCGTTGCCCTCATATATTCCATACACTAAGTGCATGTCTGCCAGCTCCCTGTTCGAATACCTTTGCATGTTCTTCGTAAGCCGACTACCGCTCGAATGAGGAAATCCGAAATTTTCCCTGTAGCGCACCGATGAACAGCGCTGCCTATTGACTTACGGTGACGTTTCCGGTTACGGGTTCCTATGCATTCTCATTCCTTTAGATGTTATCTACCTCCCCTAAAAGTTTGTACATATATTTTTGAGACACCCTGTATATTACAAACATTACACAGGAAGTAATGTTAAAACACCTAATTTTAATACAAATGATTTGTATTGTGTGATGATTGCACTAATCGAATTGTTCTGCACCCTAGGAAAACTATTAGACACATTATATACATTTATCACCTACAATATTTAATCAATTGTGAGGAATAAACAAAAATGAAGTTGAAATATGTAAATTTCTGAAATTATTAAAAATATACATTGATGAATATATTGATATTGAAATAATCCTTTAAAATAGATTGAAAAATTGAGAAAGATTGAAATATTGTATATTAAGAAAAAGATTGAAATATTGTATATCAAGAAAAAGATTGAAATATTGTATATTAAGAAAAAGATTGAAATATTGTATATTAAGAAAAAGATTGAAATATTGTATATCAAGAAAAAGATTGAAATATTGTATATTAAGAAAAAGATTGAAATATTGTATATTAAGAAAAAGATTGAAATATTGTATATTTACTGTTATATATAAATGTGCTGAATATTGGCACCATTTATGAATTAATAGTCATTATAAATTGTGAAGTTTAAATTTCTCCCTTACAAATTTTAATGATATTATTTTTCGTAAAGCTCCAAATTCACACGCAAGTTTGATACTTTTGCGGATGGTTGATATTCGAAATGTTACTTGTAATCACATAAATATTTAAAAATATTATACATTTTATTATCTTATTTTTTTATCATTTAAAGAATGTATAATTAAACAAATATAAAAATTGCATTGTAAAATTTGAACAACTGAAAAATTAAAAAAAGATGCTATAGTCAAATTTTATGAAATGTAAGTTGTATAAAGTGCAAAATGGAAAAATAAACTGAACTGAATTTGAAATAAAAATTAAAAAAATATATATTTATATTTTTTTTTATTGTGGCTTGTAAGTTTTTTAAACTTTTGGAAATGTACTTGCTTACTACCAAAGGGTCAAATCATCAGTATAAATTAAAAATTTGACATTTTTAGTAATAAATTCTGCAAAAATATGCATATTGTTGAGGATTACAAAAATGGATAGCCACTGGAGCGTGAGTATTAAAAACTATATTTTAAAACCAAATTCAATGCAAGGTAAATTGTTACAAAGAAAATATGGATGAAGTATCTTATAAACAAATCAACTATTATCCATACACAAGTCATCAACCTTCCTGCGCAGAGCACACAACATTAGCTCTGTCTATTCCACTAAATATTACCTTTTTACTTGATTACCATGTCGCTTGAACATCGTCATACACAAACAAAATCGTCCTGTGCTAGTTCGCTAACTCACTCTAGCAGAACCATACGACCGTCCGCGTACACCTCACATAAAAGATACCACTTTTGTACTTCCAGCGTACACATCACATAGATAATTCTTTATACTTTGCGCGCACTGTCTCAGAACAGCTAACTGTCCATTTTCGAACTCTCGACCGTTACACACACGACCGTTACACGCTCCACTGTTCTTCTTCAAATTCTCCCAAAGTTCTTATTCGTTGGCTGATACTTTTTGCTTTCGGATGCCAGATTCCTTCTGTCGTAAAAATATGATAAAAATACAGGGTTGCACTGGCGACGAATTTGCGAAACAATGGGACTGCGAAAATGAAGACTTAATCTCTATTCCAAGCATATAAAATGGGTTAATTTGTGCTAAGAAAGGAAGCTTTATATATATATACATATCGTGACTTTTATTCATTCACTGATTTTAAATAAACAAAGAGTTTGTGAAATATGCTATATCGTAGTTTGATAACGAAAGGAAATATAGACTTTATGTACTAAAGGAATGGTCACCAATTGTATAAAATCAGCTGTGTTTTTTCCCATTTTTAGGTTTAAATTTTTAATTAAAATAATATTACATTAGCCCTCAGCCCAGCTACTTGCCACATAGGTCTGGCAAGAGTCGATCAGTTTACTCCGTAGAGGAGATCTACGGACCTCAACAAAGACGCAAACAGAAAAGAAACATCTTTAACCGGAGCAAGAATTTTTACAATTAATACATAAAATAAAACAGAGCAGGATACGATTTATAACTTCCCCGTGGATCAAGTAATGGCTTGTCCTCAGGAAGAATTAGAAATTGTATCTAATGAAAAGTTAGTAATCAAATAAATTATCCATATCGATAAACATACACATGACGTTCTGCAAATAAACAAAAATAAATAAAAATTGAAGTGATAAGTAACGAATTTAAGGAAAGATTAATTTTTCTTATTTCTTTAATAAATGCGTTTTTGTGTAGATTTGAATTTTGATACGCTTCAGTTGTTAGCAGTTCTGTAAACAATGATTTAAAATCAGTGGCACCATATAGTTATCACGTTTACTGTAGTTAATTATGAATTTGGTATTAATAATTTTTAATATCAATTAATAATAATCAATGTTTCATGTCTCTATAAAATAACTATAGTCAATTGTATGCTTACTTTATATTTTAAATTTCCTATGGAGAAAATAACTAAATAGCGTAATATAGAATATATTTAATAAATAGAGTACGCACAAGACTGATACTTTATGAATATTCTTCATATTGTTTAGAGTATCTAATGACCGTCCTTCGTTATTCAAAATTCTGTAGTCTCATGCAGAAAACTACAGACATCCATTTTAGTTTTCCAATACCCACAATAATTTCAGCTATGTACTATAAAATGCTATTCAGAAAGATACCGACTTTTTCTTTACAGCCCTGATAAATCGTTTGTAATCGTTCACGGGGATTTTTGAATCACCACACAGTGCAACGTACTGCTGTCAACACCTAACCGCTTTTTTGTGGAATAGTCGTTGTCCCAATATACATGAAAAATGAGGGAAGTCGCTAAGATCGATGATGTCGAGGAGTTCACGTTGTTGTCTGGCTCAGTAGAGACCGATCTCATCCATCAGCGCTGCTGCCTCCACGGAAGATTGGATGTCCTCTGTGCTCCACTTCGAGAGGACGAGAACTGACTGATACCAGGACAACCGAAGAGACGAGATGCAAGAGTGTATCTCTCTCTCAATGCACAGAAGAAAGATGCACCGAATTTCTCTGATATACACGATCCGTCGCCAGAAACGTTTTGCGGATTAATATCAACCGTTTCAGTCTTTAAAGAGTTTCGCATTGAAATCGAAAAGGGAGGATATAGTGCAAGTTGCTATCTAGAGGCAGAAAAAATAATTAGGAGCAGAGTTGAGATTCGATTTAAAGTTTTTAATCCGTCTGAAGTAATAATGAGTTTGACTTCAAATAAATTATAATTCATATGTCAAAAGGGGAAATTTAATGATAATACATTGTTCATTTTACCATTTTAAACCCCTACATCACTTCCTATGTTCCCAAAACTATTAATTTCGTGAAGCAGATGAGCAGAGTAAGCCGAAGAATTTTCTTGTGTTACTTCCTTTCCACTAAACATTTATCTGAACATAATCGTGAATATAAATTATTAAGCGAATTTTAATTTGAAGTTAAACAACATTAACCCCAAACTCTAAGTGACAACTAATAACCCAAATACTTAGATAACACTCAACTACAAGCAATAACAAAAATATAATCATAATTAATAGCTAATGTTTGCATGGAACCTTAAGAATGTTTTGTCTTGAGCGTAAAGCACTAGCTATTATTTAACTTTCAGTTCATTTAACTATTTGCAATACAGTACATCGAAACTCAAATGACAATAACCTTAAAATGGTCGTATGGATGCCGTGTTCTTCGATGGGGTATACTTGATCCTTTAGTGCGCAAGAACTGCGAGCAAACACAATTCCAGTGCTTTGCATCGGCTCTTTGTAATCTCCTCTTATACCACTTGCAGCGGGCGTTACTCTCACATATGATGTGCATATGTGCTGCGCTTTGAATCATTTACATATTCTCCCATGGGCTACCCATCTTGCATATTTCGGGACAATCTGATGAGTTCTTCCTGGTGTTGCACTTTTAATGGCCAGCAGTGTAGATATCTGCCCCACCCTCACCCGATGACTCCGTTGGAAATTGCATTATTACATATTAATTTTTTGTCCAAAATTCTGCCGATGCTCTTGTTACTTAAATCGCATTATGAATTTAAGTTTCTCTTTAAATTTTAAATAATATTTTTATTTTTGAACTTGTTCTATTACGTTCATATTTCAGAGTACGATCAGGCTATATATAATGCAGACTATTGATTGTCCGGTTGTCCAACCCGAAAAAAAAAGTGGCCGATGAGGATGCACACTAAAAACTAATTTAAAGCTTTTTTCTTTAAAATCCTAGATGTCAGAGACTGTTTTGTGATGGCTGATTTTTTAAATTTCTTTATCAAACTGTTCAAAATTTACTGAATGAAATTTTGAAAATCGTGTTTGAAGAGAACAGAGACGAAGTTGTCAATGACATAATATTACCAAAATGAATGTTCCAAGTGTCATTTAGAATATATCAGGAAATGGATAAAATGTGACGCTAATGACTTTAGCTTTCAAACATTTGGGAAAAAATATTCGATTATTTTGCTTTCGAGCTGAAATGCACAAAATGGGAAAAGTAGACAAACCACGATGATCTTAAGGACTCAGAATATATTAGGGAAGGGAACCATTGGACACTATTAGGAGACAGGTAGAAGTTCGTTTTAAAGCTACGAACAGATGTTTATTGTATCGTAAATTTGCTACTTGCGGTTCATTGTTTATGTCAGGTTTCTTTACATTTCAAATTAAAGTTTAATATTGCTTTAGGTTTAATATTCAGTTGTTTACTCTGGAATCATTGTTTTTTGTCAAGTGCTGCTTCAGGATTTTTGATCATCTGTGATTAGGATATGGATCTACTGCACAGTGGTGGCGGTTTAAATGTCAAATGACGGATACCCAATTATTTAATGAAATATAACACTTCCTAAAGTATCAGTATTCTTTTATAATGACTTTGTACTTTAACAAAGAAAAGCATTTTGAAGACCATCATTCATGTTAGGAATTGAAAACTTAGCAGTATATTTAAGTTCTTTCAAAAATAATTTTAGTCTTTTGCCGAACTTGAATCGAATTGTTTGATAAATATTATATTAGATAACGAAATGTATAATAACTGATTTACACGGTAAATAGAGAAAATATTACTTTCATGTTATTATAATTATTATATATTCTTTATTCTTACTTATAAAAACCTTCATGTTATTATAATTTTCTACCTAAAAATGCCGAAATAATTATTGTATGCAAATTTAATTTTACAACGGCAATTCAACAATGAGGAGGAAAATTAATAAGCAACAAAATATTCCACAGTTTAACAAATACTATACGCGAGAGATATGAAGTCACATTAATTCCATCAGGTAATTTACAATCAAAATGTAGTTCAAGTTATTAAATTAGGCTTAACTGAAGAAAGTGAAAGCTTGCAGGTTACCTTTAGAAAATATTTATTCAGTGTACACTTCCGCTAACTACAAGTACTACAAACCGCGGTTTACTAATCACAGTGCAATTATAAAATTTCTTGACGAACTCTGTCGTACTGCAAATACTCGTAGAATGTAAAACCGCTTTTGGTTACAACAAGCATTTTTATCATCTCTTTTGTAGCAGTTTACACTTCTTTCCAGAACAGTTTTATGTTATTAATCTTGGGGCTCATGAGATTGGAACCACAATGTCGTCAAACTTCCGTAAAGGTTTAGTTATTTTTTTCATTAATAGATTAGTTGCAGCAATATTAATAAATATGCAATAAAAACATTTGAAATAAAGAATATATCGTAATACTTGTCGAATTGTGATATTAAAATTTCAATCAAAATAATATATCGGAATATTTTTCAAATTATGAAATATAATAGATCACCGACGAGTTTTCATGCTTCTATTAAGGTTATCCAACAATTCCAAGAGCGGGAAATCTTACTCTTCTCTCAGCTCATAAAAGATTCTTGGAGGGGTTTGTTGACTTGCAGCTCACCTTCTCAACGTATCCCATGCATGTTCAATGGGATTTAGGTCTATGGACACCGCTGGTCACTCCATTCTCTGGATAGCTTCACTATCAGAATATACCTCAAATATCTGATCTCTACGTGGAATAGGGTTGGCACCTCTGAAACGTTTCCCATAAGGGTCTAGGATCTCATCTATGTATTTTAGAGCAGTTAGAGTCCCTCATGAGAAGATATGTATGGCAGTGCGGCCATTAATAGTGATACCCCCTCAGACCAACAAACCACTCTCACCAAAACGGTACCTTTACCCGATAGTCAATGGGCAATAACTTGTCCGACTCTCTTTCTAAACGAATTGACGCCAAGAATCTCTACTTACGCTATATCGTGATTCATCCAAAAGAGGAACTGTCCCCATTGATCATTAGTCCAATTGAGGTGCTGCCTGCTCCATTCCACTCGCGCCCACCGATGAGCTGAGGTTAGTGGTATGCGCACTAAGGTCTTCTAGCATATACGCTCTTTCATGTAGTCGTCTAGACACAGTTACTCTGGATATTGCCCTTCTTGTGGTGGCTGACAACTCCGATGCAAGTTGGCAGTCTGATATCCTTTTATTGCACCCTGCAGTTAGGGACAGGAAATTATGATCTTGAACGTTTGTTTCTCTGGGTCTACTCTGGATCGTTCTTCTAGAGTAGGGGTTCTCAAAGTGAGGTACGCGGTAAAATTTTTGGGGTACGCCGTGAGAACTCAAAAGTCGCTAGATCTTCCATTGTCCAATAAAGAAGAGTTGATTAAGTATCTTGTGACATAGTTTAAAAAGCATTCATTCCAAAAACCACATTGATTAGTTTCCGGATTTGAATGGAGAAGGAATATCCGACTTTGTCCAGAATTGCAGTCAAATATTTGTTACCTTTCACAACAACCTATTTATGTGAAACTGGTTTTTCACCTTTAACTGCTTTAAAAAATAAATACAGGAACAGGCTGGACGGTGAAGATGACTTACGACTCTGCCTTAGCAAGATAACCCAACCACTGATGAACTGTACAAGCGTAAACAAGCGCAACCATTTCACTGATTACCCAGTAAAAATGTTTATAATTTTATAAGATTTATTAAATTGTTTATGTCATTTTTTGTGTTTATCGATATATGTAATTTATGAATATAAAATTTAATGTGTGTGTTTATATTTATATATGTATGTTTTATTTTATTCCCAATGCTATACTATAACTATAGTTTTATCTATCTATACAAGGGGTACGCCAATTGCATACACATTTTCAGGGGGACGTGAAGCATAAAAGATTGAGAACCACTGTTCTAGAGCATGTTCCGGTGTCTTGAAAACATCTCCAGAGTTTTTACATTACACTTACCAACACATTCATGAATTTGCCAACTTCTCTATATGACTGTTCTGCTTCCATCCGTCCGATGTATCTCCACCTCTGACCGTCATTCAAATGGTTCCTCCTTTGCATTTTAACAAAACTGTAATCCGCATCGCTCGAAAAAGCAGCTCTTAATCCGAAACGAGAAGCTCCTGTCCCTTAAAATTCTTTTATCGCCAGTTTAATTTGCATATCGCAGTCTTTCAATTGAAAAATGCAAATTTAATTACCGATAAATGTGAGTTATTTCCCGCTAAATATCCTATAAAACGTTAGTTAAATTCCGAAAATGATTTATTGAGATATTTGCAGTTGTGTTCAACGTCCTTCCTTCCGAACAGCAATCAATTATGTTGCAGCTTCAGTCTCGAATATTTTAGTTCCTTTTAATATTAATACTTCTTTTTCTTAATCTTAGTAATAATCATAAATAAGCATCGTTTTAAAGAAAACGAAATTATTTACTGCATGTATTTAGATTCATAAATGCTTCCCTGTCCTTCACCCAACTACAATTTAAAAGCAGCGTCTAACATTCTAATCTCGGATTCGAACCAACCACCACTAATTTCATTGTTATCACGAACCAACATAGTATCAATGAATGCATTGTTGAGTCACAACAACTTATTGTAATTATTATATATCAAAAAGGAAACATCTTAAAGAGAGAGCAGAAAACATATTGATTTACTGATATATACCGTATTTCTCATAAACGTGATATATTTGTTACAGAGAAATATGTATAACTACACAGTTTTAAAACACTCCCAATGCTATTAAAGCACATATACGTTGACAACATATGCGTATAAAAATTTCAAACCTCACTGATTTCAGAATGATTCATTATCTTACTTTTTCTTCCTCTTTTTCATTCAAACGTCAAAATTAGCCTTTAAATGTCATATCTGTGCAATAACATCCTATCTCATAAAATAAGATATTAAAAACTATTTCATTCTATATCAGTTGCAAGCCATTTCATAGAAATATGTTCGTATCTACACGATCCTCTTTTTCTTATCACCTGGTTTCTATGGTAACAACAATTTCAGCGTTACGTGAACGGAGATTAATCGAAACAAAACTGGGAGCAACTACCTGACTGTTCATTTACAGTAAATGTTCTTTTTCTTTAATTTTTTTTCTCTCTCTGTAAATTTTTTTAAAAACAATAATGCTGTTATGGTATTTTTTTTAATTTTTCCGTTTTTCGACGCACGTTTTTCGTCAAGAGCGTAGATGATTTTTTACTTCACCAATGGGCATCCATCATTCATATTAGATGCAAAATAATGTCTTATTACCGATAGTAATTCTCTTTCATTAGTACAGCAATCTGTAACGTTAGCCTGTATTTAGCCGAGACATTCCAAACTGCCGAGTTTGGCAGATAATTATAGTGCGGTTAAGAGATGAATATCCTTCGCGTGCTGGTCGGACAATCCTACTCCCTGACCCATGCTTCCATCTGCTCCGGAAGGATCACTTCATCACTATGGTGGTGGGCGTCCACACGCGTTATCTGTTGAGCAGTGTGGCGGTTAGTTGCTGTTACGCCACTAATTTAATTACTGCTATTATCTTGCACTCTAGCCTCTATTGTAGCAGCATAAGTCAGTACAAAATGGACTTGCCAAAACGAGGTGCAAGTTTGAGGGGTATGGGAAATTGAGCACAAAACGTTTTCGACACCTTTTCGCCGCCTTTCTGTTTTCCATCATGCAACTATGTTTCGTATAAATCATTTCTTCGAGTGGCATATTAAACTCTAAGTTCGTATTATTATTTTTTTCGACGAAAGAAGCTTCAAGAAGAAATGAAATATTATCTCTTCTTAATTAGGAAAACTTCCAACCATGACTAAGCTTTCTTTTCTGAATTGCGCGTCAAAATATACTACGGTGGTAATAACAATAAAAAAAATGTTAAAAAATAAATTACATGATATAAGCTCTGAAGTGGATGATTATAAATATGAGTTCTAAACAGGCCACGATCTAAAAGGAAAAAGAGTTAAACTCAGTTGCTACTAAAGGAAAACTAAAACTAAAGGACTAAAAGGAAGAAACTCGTTGATCAGAAAAAAAAGGGTAAGGACAGGTCAAGAGACTGGATTTCCCTTTCAGTAACATAGCCCTTTTTACCCATCTCTCTAGATCCGGATCTAGTTTGAAATCTATTTGCATCCACGAGTATTTTCACAAGTATATTTTTCCTTATATGATATTAAATAATATAATATCCTTATATAATATAAAAAAATGCCAAATTTTTGGCATATAATAATATGCCAAAATTATTAAACTTGCGCATGTTTCAATATTTTAAAAAAATCCTCTAAAACGAAAGGGAAAATGTTACACTGCAATGGAAATACAGTATCTTGCCCCTCCCCCTTTCTTGTTTTACAGATCTGGGACTGCTTGTGCTGTAAAATTCTATGAATCTTTTTATATTCCACATGTTTTAATATTAGATAAGTTAGATTGTTTTACATCTGAGCAGCACTTTTTTGCACACTGGGCTAAATGACAAGATCACGTGGATCCTAAAGACTCAGAGAAGGATGGGTAAAGGAGTCTACTGGACAGGAGGCAGATGGGAGTTTCCCATAAAGGCCATCCAGCGTGTTCATTAACGTGCACATGGTATGGCTCTCCTGCACATGAGGCCACGGATTACGCTCCATCAGACGGACGGCGCATGGAACTCAAGCCCATCATTCTCCCTTTCTAATCGCGGACAGGGCAGAGGTATAGCTGAAGTCAATCTCAATGATGACACAGGTGTGATTCGAACCTGGGAATTACACATTACGAGACCCTTAGGACAGTATTAACCAACCTTATAACAGTGATGGAATCCCTGAACAACATTGCCAATTCCTACAGAACACCTGAACAATATTGAGAATTCCTACCGAACTTCAACATATATAAATATATATATACCGAAGAGCCAAAACATTATGACCACCGGGGCGGGGGTGGCTCAGTCGGTAGCGCGCCAGGCTCGTAATCTGTAGTTCCCAGGTTCGAGTCCCATCTGGGTCAGCGTTGAGATTTATCTCCGCAAAATTTCCCCGCCCTGCCCACGGTCAGTAGGGGACACCGCTGGGCTTGGAAAGGCCGCGGACGTTAAGCCGTGGCCCCGTGTGCGGGAGAGCCATACCCTGTGCACGCTAAAGAACACGCTGGATGTCCTTGACGGGAGGCTACCATCCGTCTCCCAACAGCTGTTCCAGTGGGTCCCCTCCCCCAACCTTCTCTGAGCCTTCGGGGTCCATGTGACCTGGCCATTTAGCCCATGGTGTGCAAAAAAGTGCCGCTCAGAGGTAAAACAACACAACCCAACCCATTATGACCACCTGCCTAACATGATGTTGGTCCTCCACGTACAGCCAAAAAAGCTCATATCCGGAGAGGCATGGACGCTACAAGATTTTAAAGATGTCTTGTGGTATCTAGTACCAACACATTACCAGCAGATGGCTGAGCCGCCGCAGATCGGATATACTGTTCCAACACAAACCACAGATGCTCGATTGTATTGAATCAATACCAAAGTTGCTTCAATTTGCATAAAGACACGTTGGTCATTATGTTTTGGCTCTTCGGTGTATATATAAAGACGTTTTAGTAGTCATACCTTCCCCCCCTCCGAAAAAATATTTTGATAATTGTTGTAATTAATCATTTCACTATAGAATTTTTAGGAAGTTGTTTTAATTTTTAATTATTGATTTTCCTTGACACCTTAGCTTTCTTTCCCTTGACAAGTCATGAATTCTTGGACGAATTCTGGATAAACTCGCAGTTCTTCCACTGAAAGCAGATGATTTCTTTGTTTATATTTAATATTCTCCAAAGATGGAAAAAACTGTTTCACATGAATATGTGGTTTAAAATTGAAGAATAAGATGTTGTTGATATTGTGTTTTTGCAATTGCAGGATATCTTTGTTCTGGAATCCACACTTTTCGCGGTATTCTGAAAGTCTGCTCGAGGATCCCCTGTTGGGAAAGGCTGCCTTAGAATAACAAATAAGAACGGAACATGGCACATATGTAAACAATGTCAGAAACTATTATGTGTATTACCTTATAATGAAAGAATATCACACTTTATATATATATTTTAAGATATAAAATTTATTTTTTCCTCATGAACAATTCTATTAAGTTTCTATTTATTTTATATTATTAGAAATATCAGCAGATAGTTTTAATTTTTAATATGAACCATTTTCATCTGATAAAAAGGTTAAACCTGTCATCATTATTGACTTAAATGATTTAGATCCGATAAAAAGTAAAACTATTAATCCGCCTGTCATCATTATTAACTTAAACAATTCTCCTTTAATAAAAAACGCAAAACTTGACTTACTGTTGCTTATGTTAAACACATCTGGACTCAAAATAATTAATTATGTGAATAATTTTGCATTTCGTTTCCTTCAATAATGCGAATTAAAAATGTTTTATTTAAAAAACATTTATTCTGCATCACATATGACCTTTGAATACAGTTTCAAACTTGAAGATACTTTCCTAAGCTTAATATCGATCTGTTTATTATTTGAGAACATTTCAACCATGAATTAAACTAATTTAAAATTCCTATCACTACACTACTCACATTGGTTTCGGAAATTCAGCAAACAACCACAAAGAAAATAATTACAACAACTCATAAATTGAAAATTACCGAAATGTCAAAGTTGTTATTCAGTTTTCATTGGGAAGCCTGAGTTTTATGACAGTTGTAAAATGCATTAGTACGGAGATCGTAATTACTTCTACGGTAAATTACGTATATTGCTTTTTTTTCCTATTACAGAAAACTCACTACTCATGAAGACTAAAATAAATTAGAGAAAACCATTTTAGAATAGTGGAAATAACAATTCAGTGCATTAACTTATATTTAAACAGTACAGGAAGAGAATGTGAAACAATTTATCGTGACTCAATTCCAATTCTCTGTAGACCATGGTCAATACTTGATTATCATTTAGCGTTAGTGGAAGGTAATGATTCATCAGGTACTTCAGAACCTGCAGAACTGAAATTAAAACTCGGCGCCAAGTTTCGACTGAGGCTTTGACTATTGACCGTTCGCCATCAGTGCGCGGGATGCTGGATGCGTTGCTTCGCAACAAACCGAAAGCATCCACATCGGAGGCCGTTGTCGAGTTCGCCCGTCATTGATTTCCTTAATCATTACAGGAGTTAATTAACACCAACCTTTCCTTCGCTCAACACTTAAATGGAAATTCGATAAAAAAATCTAGGCCGCGAAATGTGTTTAAAAGTCCACCGAAAGAATTTAGGTGGAAACTATTACAACACAAAGAACATCAAATTGATGATGATTCAAGAAAGAGAAAAGAGGTTGAAAATCGAATCTGTTAAGATGTTCTCTGGCATTATGCTGCTAATGGTTTGGCCGTGCCTTCGTCCGAGGAGGCTTGCATGTAATTAAGTTCCATGAAGGTTCAGCGCGCGGGAAGGGTTCCCGAAACAGATTATATCGAACCAAGTAATTCTTTTGTTTTTTTGTGTTTGTTGACTGGTGTGGAGGCAAAATGTAGACATGCAAAAGGAATAAATAACTGAATCTAGAGCAGACAGCTAGAACATTCGTCGTAGGGAAGTATTTTTATCATTTGAAACAGGTTTCGAGAATTCACTCAAATGAATTAATGCAAAGAAAAAGTAAATGCATTTCTACCAAATCGCTAAGAAGTGGTTTGCTTTTTAACTAAGGTTTACCTGGACAGATTAAAAATAAATATTATCTGAAAAATGTATTGTAAAAGTTCTTCCCAATACGTACTTTTCAATTAGAACTGCTTTCAAAATGATAATAACTATCTGATCATTAATTCGGAAAATTTCGATTCGGGTATGGAAATATACTTAAAATTTAGAAAACAAAATGAAAATTTCTCAGAACACTTCCTTTATCGTTTCTGACATCGTTTCTGACACTGCTATCAAGAGATCACAAAGAACTCGAAACTTTAAGTAGTAAAACGAAATATACTGACAAGATGAAACATATATTGTCTAAGACGTTCTCACCCGTTATTACACTAAGCAAGGCCTCATCTAGAGTTTTCTCCTCACCCCTTCGAGAATGCTAGTAGCCGAAAAAGAGGCAAAATAAATATAAACCACATATATTACCTGTGCGTTTTTTTAAGAAATTCGGTAAAGATCCCTAAAACGGGGGTAGAAAACATAAACCGGGATGGTTTCCCGGTTCATTCCACCGCGATTTTGCTACCCATTATTTTTTTCCTTTGCATCCAAGTTTGAACACCATATACCGCATACATAAATTTAGTGTTTTTACAGTGTTGCTATTATGGTTTTAAAAACTTGAATTCAGATCAGAAATATAATCAAATAATATATTATAAAGTAAATTCCCTTAATCCTACAACAACTCTGTTGTAGAAACTAAAGTTATAAACTCTGTTTTATCCCAGATGTAAATCCAAATATAAATACAAATATACTTCATCTGAGAACTCAGTTTCTTTACAATGTGAGCTTAACGTGACAATCCCTTAACGATTATTGAACTTATTTTCTTTAGAGCTTACATATTAATGCTTTTAACCTAGCTAAATTCCGTTTATATGGTAAAGTTCAGAGATAAGTAATCCTTCCTATGGTGACCACTGTTTTGGCTATTCTTTTGGTAGCTTCATGACACTCCCCAAAAAGGGCAGAATTATAGGGAGAGGCAAGAGGGCCACGCCTCCCCCTTTCAGAAAGAAAGTAAGGGTGAAAGAGGAAAAATTATTAAACTTATTTATATTTCATGCAGTTTTCAAAAACGTTTTGAAAAAACCCCTGAAAAACGGAGGGGGAAAGGTTATACTGCATTGGAATCAAGTGTTTCCCCCCCCCTCTTTTTACATTTTTTGGTTCGATTTTAGTAATTGAGAAACCCTATTCAAGTCTTGCCGTCCCGTGGTCGAGTGGTTAGCGCGCTTGGCTACTGATCTACGGGACCTGGGTTCGAGCCCCGGGTAAGGCATGGCTGTTTGTGTCGTTTTTCTGCTGAGGTCCTGCCATCCTCTCAGACCTTCTACTGTGGCATATAAACTGACAGCCTCCTGTCAGACCTCTGTGGCAAGCAGCTGCTTGAGGGGGTATTTATTATTTTTTATTCAAGTCTTATTCTAAGACCTTCTCCAAATTGAATTATCCCCCCCCCATCGAAATTAAATTCTCGAACATCCCCTAAACTAAATTCTAGGTACTTGCCTGTTACTATGTATATAATCACATAAAATATAATTTTATTTTTTCTCATAAAAAATTACACTAGACAACAAATAGAATTTTTTTTATAACATTGGTCAAATAAGATGTTTTCAACTAATTTTGGGATGCTTAATTCAAATATTGCTTGAAAAATCTGCAGCATGTACAGTTTTTTTTTCTAAATTACGTATTTATATATTTCAAATTTCAATGAATACGCATATCTGGGAAATGAAAATAAATTCGACTATTTTATTAAATTGCAACTTAAAACTCATTAATTAATTACATGATTACAGTGAAAAAAATTAGAAACATCACAGTTAAAGACCATTGAATATAAAGTAACAAATGAAATAATATTGAAACGCAAAATAAGAAAACATGGATAAAGATCTTTTATACTTACAAGAAGTTCATTTTTGTCTTTTATGTGCTGAGGTATCTTCCTTCTGCAAGAACCAGTAGTCACTCATCATTGCTGGCTCCCAACTGCCTCGGTATTAGTCCTCCATGGTTCGATTATCCTGGTGAATACTTCCCTTGCTCATCACTGACAAGCCCTAAGTCTTGGGAAAGAAGTCGAGATGCGAGGGCAAAAAATGGATTTTCAAAGACATTCGGCATCCAAGATTTTCATAGTTTATGAGAAGATCTTGAATAAGCTGATGTTACTTTTCCTCTTTGTGATTCCCCAGAAAATCCTGGACCACAGACGTGAAGGCGTTCCATGCAGCGCAATCCTTCATATTCAGTTTTTCTTCGAAAACAGTATCATTCAGTAGTTTCCTGATCTGAGGACCAACAAAGATTCCTTCTTTCAGTTTGGCATCACTTAATTTTGGAAATGTTTCTTCAAGTGCAAAAAAACTTTACCAGTTTTGTCCATAGCCTTTACAAAATTTTTCATAAGCCCCAGTTTCATGTGTAGTGGGGAAGCAGAACATCAGAGGTGTCAGCTAGAGGCTTATACCTCACATTACTCTTTTCAGGAATAAAAACATCTCTTTTGTGCCAATCTTTTGTTTTGTTGTGTTCCTTTCTGGCACTTCTATCCCACAAATACAGAAAACAGCAAAATTTGTGAAGCCTCCTTGAAGCCCGAGTAAGACATATGTGACTTTTAGGTCACCACATATTGTCCACTTAAACTGGCAATATGTGGTGACTATAGCAGTGAGTATTTTTTTCCATACTTTCACAAGTTTCCTTCACGCCTGGAAAATTTAGATTTATATATATATAGCAGTGAGTATTTTTTCCGTACTTTCATACGTCCCCTTCATTCTCACAGCGTGTGTCACTGGAATGGAAGGTTTTTGGTTTCCTTTATGCAAAAGGATCGCTTTTAAACTGAATTTTGACGAATAATAAATAGACGCCATTGCTTGGTCGAGAGTTGCCCCAATTTCTTCCATCAGCCCTGAAATACCTGTTCAAAACACAAACCATCTTTCATTTCGTAATAAGCAGATAAAGCCAAATTTCTCTTTCTGAACAGAGAAACTATGATACCCTTGGCAAGAACATTCCACTGTTGAAGCATTGAACATAAAACCTCAGCTTGTTGTTTGGAAAGTCCTAGGTCTCGAACAACATCTTTGATTCATTTTGTTGAATCTGATGAGGCTCGTCTAACTTTTTAGGGGTATATGTAGGATCAGGATCTGTATGTGCCTCAAAGTCTTCCTCTGATGAATGTGAATCCATCTTCCAATGGTTGACCATTGCAATGCCAAAATTCACTCTTCGACGTCAAGCACCGTGTTCCTCCTATAATGAAAACAACAAGAATGGCGGTCTGAGGTTAGGTTGCTGTTACCTGTTTTCTCCCACTTGTCAATCAGTGTTGCCAGCCACAAAAAAGTAAACATCTAGTATCGTCCCAGTTGCCTGGAGGTGTTGGTATAAGAAGATCTTAATAGGAGTCAAAAGGACCAATAACATAAAAACGTGACGTGCAAGCCATTTTTAAGGCCAGATCTGAAATCAGCACCTGAAAAGTAGTTAAAGGCAGCTACAATTGTTCATGTTATAAAAACCTTGTAAACCAATATTATTAGATGTAATTTGCGTCCAAAAAAAAGTAATAGCGTTTTGCTAACAGTGTTGCTATCAGTGTTTGTGAAGGAAAAAAACAAACATGCTTTCTTGATCCTTTTTGGTCTTTGTTTAAATGACGAACGCATCCATATATCTAATCTTTAGGCTTAAAATCTATAAATAAAACATGTTGATTTAATGCGTGGATAAAACAGTGTTCAATAAAATAATTCTCCTCTCTATGAAATATATTAAATATTCCGCCAAATATATTTCAGTGGAGGGTATCTAATGTCTTATTCATGTGGCTTCTTCACCTTGTTCCAGTCAATGTGGAGACATTCACTACTTACAAACTATCCTGTTTTCGAGCAAAGCCAATATTCAGTTCTATACGTTGGCGTCATCTGAGAGTTATACATAAATAAAAATTTTAACCCTCTACGGGGGAATGGAGAGTTTACTCCTTTGCACGAATCGAAGCCTACTTCGAAAAGAAGCATTAGTTTCGGAAAAGGTAAGAATCAGCCCATAAATGACTCGAAAAAAACAGTTAACAATCGTAAACTGACAAAACCAGAGAGTATAAAGATTGCACTTTTCTCGCTGGATAGCATACGTTTAAGCCAACATGACCGCGTTTTTTCCAATAATCTTCCTCTAAGGAAACACTTAATGTGAAATGTGAACCCGGGCTAGGCTAAGATGGAAAATAAAGTAACGTCATTCACTATTTCTGCTGACGTTGGTAAACAATATATATTTTATTCTTACGATACTGCAATGCCATGTTCTATCGTGTCATTTCAATAATTCAGAGTACATTCTCTGACACTGAAATTGCAACAACCAGAAGGAATGGACGAATTCAGATGCGAATCAGCGTGTGAGTGCTGAGCTATAAGGAAATGATTTCCATGACAATCAAGTGGTATCTGTGGGAGCTCACAGGATGAAAATAAAGTGGTTAAGCGGAATGCTTCAGGAGTTGAAGTTTTCTGCAGCAATCTACGAAAGAGTATTTGTTTTGTTTTAATTCATAAGAACATACAGTATAATACATAGGACCCACAAAGCCAAGTAATTTGTTTATAGGTAATCGGTAATACATTCATAACTACTTTCTCTTCTTCATTCTCCGCTTCTTCTCCGTTCTCTTCTTGACAGACTGCATTGATAATTTCGTCATCATTCAGTGTTTCATTTTCCAACTGTTCATCACCTGTTAACTATTTTTCATTGTCATCTACCTCAAGTGTGTCACATCCAGAGAGCAGTTTAAAATCATTATGCAGCGAAATATTGTCATTATCCGTCATATTTTCGGCAGGCGCAGGCTAATTCGATACTTTTGTGTTGCCGTCTTTGGTATTTTCTGCACAATTTTCAACTTCGGACCAAAGTTTTCTCCATGACTTCACAAACGTTGTACGAGTAATTTCTTCAAAAGCTCTTGCCAACGTATAGATCATGTTCCCAATAGTGGGCCAATCTTGAAAGAAAAAGCATTAATCCTTCGTTCTAAAATCGATAATTTTCGAGGGATGGCTTTCTCGCTTTTTCATTACCTTGGTGTGTGGTGAGAAATTGTCAGCTGATCCTTTAACAGCAAAGGAATTTTCAGAAAAACTGACTGTGTCTTTTTCCAACGAAAACGTTTGTGGCAGCGCAAGAAACCTCAGCATCAAGATTTAAAACAAACAAAGAAAGAATCACTGTGGCTGTGTGTACAAATGCTGCAGGTATGCACAAACTTCCTCTTTTTGTAATTGGGAAATCAGCAAAATACCGAGCATTCAAGCATTTAAATTTAACTGTTCTGCCAGTTTACTACAAAGCTCAAAAGTCTGCTTGGATAGCTCGTATTTCTTTAAAAAGTGGTTCTTTATAGAATTTGTTCCAAAATTAAAAAAAACACATGACAAGTCTTAAAATGCCTCTAAAGGCCCTACTCATTCTTGACAATGCCCCAACACACCCAAGCAAACTCATTTCTGACAGCCATGTTTTTGCCACCTAATGTAACATCTTTAGTGCAACCAATGGATCAAGGCGTGCTTGTAAGTTTAAAAAGGCGATACAGGAGAAAGTTTCTTTCAGAAATTCTACAGCAAACAGAAAATGATGGAATAGGACTTTTAAATGCTTTGAAAACAATAAATATCAAGGATGTGATCTATGTTGGCGTAACGATATTACCCTTACGTTTACACCCACTCATTTTGTATCACAATAATTAATAAATCACAACACACACTCCTGTATACGTATAGAACACTATAATAGTCACAAAGAGGAAGTGAAGCAAATTTGTACTGTACTATAAACAAAACACGCGGCGAATTGCTTCCGCTCCTTGGAAATGAAGCAAATAAGCAAAATGGCGACTTGCTTCCGATTCTTGGAACGACCGGTTAAAGTGGAGGCCGGTTGAGCCGAGACCGGATAAGAGAGAGTATATTGTATATAAAATGCAAAAATCCATGAAATTTTAGCAAAATTTAATAAAGATATATACTTTTATCTAACATAAGCTTTTAAATTTATTTTTAATACGGTCCGTATAAGGTATGCTACAAAATTTCTCAAAATACACCAAATATTCACCTCTTCCTCAAAACACACTCCAAGATTTTCTAGTACTCCAAACACTCCTCAAAGTACACTTCAAGTATTCTTTAAAGTACACGAAACAACTCAAAATATTAAAAGTACGTTAAAAATGCACTCACGGAGCGGCGGCTGAACATTCAACCCTTTTCTACATCTAAACTTGAAACTGGTTTCCTCTTGAAGTCGCACCTTGCGTATTTTCTTTTCATGTGAGACGAGTAGAACGAAGAATCGAAGATCTCTCTTTCTCTCCCCTTCCGACTTGAAGCGCAACTTATCAACCAACAGCAGTCCCCATTCTCTCTAAAGTGGAGTGACTCTTTCACCGAGGCCAATAGTGTTCCACTGCATCGAATTGTCCATGAAGTAGCTATCGACTTCTCAGCTGCTAGATGTCATTACAGAAAAGATAAATTTACGCTGCTTCTTGGCAAGAAAAGGGTTGGTCCTGAATGGAAATTAAAGACAACGGTTGACTTCTGTTCGTAGGGTTGTCTACATTAGTGATTGGTAGGAGGCTGACCGAGGAAGAGAAACGAATGAGGAACTCATTTGGGAGGAAGCTATGCTGTTGTTGGTTTCTTCTTTATTTTTGTACTTTGCTGTTTTTTTCCCTTTGTATGCTCGTGCAGGGAAATTTAGATTTTTATATATATATATGCGGTAGACTAGTGCCGAAGTATGCTCGAATCATTCATCGTCTCTGTTTTGGCTGCCTAATGTCCACATTAACCATCTGCACCTGGCTAATGTTCATTGTTAAAGAAACATTATTCACTTTCGCCCCATTGTCTGGTATTACGCAATGAAACAAATGCCATATAGAACGCTAAAAATCCTCTATAGCTGTGGACTCATTTTTTCCCTCATTCTTCAAATTCTGATGCTTGCAATTACATTATTTAAATTCAGTTTACATTTTAGGGACACCTACAGAGCTTGACGACTTTGCTTAATGTATTCCAGTAGGCAACAAAACTCAGAGAAAAGAAATACATTACTTGATAGAAATACTACTTCGATTAAACATTAGATACAGTAATATGGCTTATTATCGACACTGTTTGACTGTTAATGCCTGCCTATATCTAATTTGACAATTACTAGCTGATAAATTTAAATTTTAACTTGGCAAAAATACGTTAATATTTAAATTTAATGTTGACCGAATATAGAATGTTTCATTTCACATAAAACTATTTAAATACCAAAGATATATCTGCATACATGATTCTAATCAATTTATTTTTATTAGTGGATTTTCCCCGGGGGGAGGGTGTTATGAGTTTGCAACTCACCTTGATAGCTGAATAACACATATTTTCTAAGGCAGTCCCCCAAATCAGACATTCAAGCATGTAAAACATTCCCTCCCCATTAGACTCAAACACATCACCCACACTACGAAACGACAGCACTCCCCATTAGCACTTTTTGGATACACTATTGATCGTTATTTTTTGCTTATAGCAGAATTACGCTATTAGCGTTTACAATTCAAGTTGATGAATTGGCATTTACACACCTCAGAACAATATTATATCTCTCAGTAGACTATTTCACTAAGTAAATACCTACAGACTGAGTATGTCTAAGTGTTCTCTAAGTGTAATAAAGCAAATCACTGATTTATTAGCATTTGACTAGTGAACATCGTATTATGCAGTGCAATATAATAGCCGTAATTCCGGCCGAATACATGTGATATCATCTATGGCAGAAATCTTCCGTTTCCTCGGGGTTCCGCGAGTACTTGAGAGATCGGTCTCAAATTTTATTGGGTGGTTCCACTTAGTTCCAGCCCTATTGGGGTAACAGCAGGGTTCATAGTGCAGTGGGCCGGGAGTGATCCCCGAATAGTGTCCGAAATTTCAGGGGGCGCTGCTATCGCTTACCTTATGAATGGAGTAGTACTTGAGGGGTAGTGCGATGGAAAGCTGTGAATGAAGTAAAAGTTAATAAAGACTATACGTTTCGCGCCAAACCTTTGGTTTGAATTTAATTAGGTACTACATAATAATAATCGTTTCTTTCAAGAAATTTGATATAGACCACTCAAACAGAGAAAGCAAAAATAACGAAAGGTCGTTCCGGTTCATTCCTACTCCATATTAACCCTATTCCCTAACTTTAACTTTTTTCTAGATCCGTCTCTGTATTTATTTAATTTCTAGTTGTAATATGGAACAAAGAGATCTACAGAATTATTATTACCCTTCTCATGATTATTATGAATAGTACTATCTTCTCATGATTATTAAGAATAGTATGAGTCTTTCTTTAAAAAGTCTCAATCACTTTCAACAAATGAATCTGTTTTCAATAAAATATTTTAGATATTTTACCTAGCGGGACATTATTTTTTTTCTTATTCCTCATCCATCATCTTAGATAATATTTGACGTAAATGCTTTTGATTGCTCATAATCTTATATATACTTGTTTCAAAGATCATATTGTCAATATTCAAACACATTTCTGCTCCATATATATATATAAATATGCATCTATATATATATACATTATTCACCGAATGTTATAAAGAAGAAAATAACTCATCCACCAATAATTCCTTTAATTATAATTTTCCACAACCGGTGTTAAATTTCTTTCTCGCTACAAAATCAAGCGGATGTGTGAATTTACAAAGGATAACATCACATCAAACATCTTTTAAAACACTTAATAAAAAAATAATTTTAAGGGAAGATTGAACATTACCTCTTATCGATAAAACAAACTTGTTTCTTTCCTCATTTTTTTTAGCTGTGCTCTCTGAAGAGGAAAATTAACTTCGAACTACATATGCTCAAATTTTATCGTCGTTTTTTCCTCCTTCTTACTTTCGTTTAGTTAAAAAAATCGATAGAGAATTATTCTCTTGCATAGGCTATAGTTAATTATTGAAAAACTACAAAAGCATGCATTTGATAATCTAATATTCTTTTTTCTCTTTAGCTGCAAACCTAGTCGAAGGTAGAAACTAATGGGCAATTTTGTGATACAAAATGTACCTAGTTGTTAATGAAATATCTACGGACCAGACTGATAATACTGATTACTTTTTGTTTGTCTGCATGCTAACTGTGTCGAGGTATCTTGTGGGAAATTATGTTTGGGGAGAGACAGAAAAAAGTTCATGAGAGCAAACACAAGCAGAACATCGAACACGTTATAACTACTGAAATTGCGAAACATGGAAGCATTCACGCAAATTTCTCGTTAGTTTATATTACAGAGGCAATATCGACCTATATTGCCTCTGTATATGCCATACTTGGCTTGGAGCTTAGAATGCTGGAATGGGTTATTGAAAACGTTAAGTGGAAATATTGCCAAAGATCGGAAACATAACTGATATGTTTTTTTATTGTCTATTAAATAAATTTTGTCATGCGTTTTCGTATAAGTTACATTCTCAAATAAAATATAATTTCCCTCTTTTTGAGTTTTATAAATAGATAATTCAGACTTTGGAAATTGTTGACTGTTGAAAAACCAAATGCTTAAACTTTCACGTTTAAATGTAATTTTTCATATTAGGGAATGATATGCAGAAGCAGGCCCTGATTACTGCTAGGCTCCTAAGACCAGTCGCTACGACCCCTTATTACTAGGGGTGCCCAAATTTTATAGATTAATATTAATCATTAAATAATCTCGAACATTTGCTATAGAGTAAGAATGAAAAGAACTGTGTGATATCACAGGAAGAAGAGGAAAAACTACAATAAAAATTCAGAATAATGTTACAGAACATCGGGCCTCCTGGGGGCCGCCGTATGTACGCTGTGCCTTGGGCCTCCTGGGGGCCGCCGTACGTACGCTGTGCCTTGGGCCTCCTGAAACCTTAAGCGGGTCTTGTGCAGAAGGCTTTCATGTAAAGGATTGATTATTTTTGAAATATGGAAAAAGTTATTAATTCGAAATATGCGATAATTCGGATGTTCAGTTTTAAAATGTCATTCCGCGAAATTTCCGGTACCAATTTCCCGGGGAGTCAAGAATTTCCCAGGAAATATCCGGAAAGAAAAAGTACATTTTCTGGGAATTGACATGTATTTACCATATTTGATTTCTGCGTTATCACTCTCTTCCCATTCTCCTCATTCTAACGTATATAAGCCCTAAAACTTTCAAACCACTGAGGGTAGTCTCATACGCAAGTATATACTTTTCTGTTGATGCTTTAGCCTAGGCTACGGTTATAGTACGGAGGTAGACACCATGAAGCAAAAAGTATAGGTGACGAAAATCACAGGTAATTCAAAATTATGTTATGATCGAATACAAGAAAGCTTTAACTTTGTTTTTGAATTGCAAAACAAAATGAAATAGCATTGAACCAATCCTTGGGCGATTTTGAAGTCTTTCTGATTCAATATTAAAGGTATTAAGACTTTATATTGTTCTGATTACCTTGTTGATGATACTTTAGTGTCACAGCTACCAGACACTTTAAATCAATATAACAACACAGTATTACTAGCCTCATCAACATAACTAAATGAAAGAGTTTCGTCAGTCAACTCTTTAATTAACCATCTGAAAAGATCAATCTTTCCGAGCTTTCGATATTCTAGCAGAAATTCCATCTCTCACTAGTGACTGTGATAGCTTAATTTTGAAACTGGGTCATATTTTATGGATATTGTATATAATATATATGCATAATTTGTTGGATAATAAAATCTATGCTATTAGGTTTCAACCTTGTGCTTCATCTTTATGCCCTTTGCTTAGTATTGATTCCTTTACTACTGGGGCGGGGACTGGGTTCGCAATCTCCAGTTACTAGGCTCTCGTCCCACCTGTGTCAGCTAACAACTGCTGCCCTCTGTCAATAGGGAACACCGATGAGTTTGGAAAGATCCCCGTCCGTCCGATGGGAATGTAAAGCCATGGCTTCATGACGGGATGCTACAATTTGTCTGCTAACAGCAGTCCTTGACTCCACTACTTCCAACCTTCTGTGAGCCATCGTGGTCTTTGTGACCTGGCCATTTAGCTCTTTGGTGCAAATAAAGTGCCTTTCAGAGGTAAAACAACTCCAAACCCATATTAATTGGTGAATACCTTTGAGGAAATTTCGATATGTAGCCAAATATTTATCCATTAGCTTCTCCTTTATCACCCAATTCCAAGCTTTTAGAGCTTTGTGACCTACCTGTTTAGTATGTTGTATGCAAAAAAAAAAATTGGTGATGAAAGTTAAAACGACCAAATTTCTCTTTATTTTTCAAGCTTTTAAAAATGAAAATATAAATGCTATATGCAATATTTAATGCCAAATATATGTTTTAGGATATGAAACATAAAGAGTGATGAAAAGCATAAAAACTATGCCTGTAATGGCATATTCATTCAAAAATATTTAATGCATGAAAATTAATTAAAAAACGAATGCCACTAATTTCATCATCATCAACATCCTCAAGTAGCCATGGGCTACGGAGGTCCAACCAGACAGCGCAATTTATTTCTCCAAGCATATCCATCCTGAGCTATATCTGCTGTATCTAGCCACTGCACATCAATTCTAACAAGGTCCTGTTTGACATTGTCTGCCACCGCATCCCAGGTCTTTCCCTCTTTCTGAGGCCTTTAGGCATACTGTTCATAACCCTATTCACCAATCTATAATAATTCATACGGGCAACATGGCCAAACCAACGAAGTCTCTCTCTGCACAATATTTACTGCTCAGAGGAGGTTGCTGACCCCTTTGCCAAACCTCATCATTGCTTACAAAGTTGAACAACCTAATGCCCAAGATATTACCAAGCATCTAGATTCAAGATAATCAAGTTTCCAGTTATCTTGTTTACAAAGCGTCCCGGTTTCACTACCATAACTAACCCTAGAGAGAACCAAACTATTATACAGTCTAATTTTAGTCTTTAAGAGAATACGCCTATTTCTCCACAATCTCCATAGATTCTTAAAAGTCCAGGCAGCAATCCCTATTCGTCTGTTAATCTCATGCCGCACATCACCAGTATCTATTACATAGCTCCCAAGGTAATTAAACTGAGACACCTTCTCAAGACTGCAGCCATTCCGATTAACTGACCCACAGCCTGCCTGACCCATTTTCATCACTTTCGTGTTCTCTCTGTTTATAACCAAACCTACTCTACTACCAGTCTCATCAACAGCTCGAATAAAAGAGTTAATCTCATCAACATCATTTGTTAAAAAGGCTAAATGATCAGCATAATCTAAATCAGAAATTTTCGTATCTCCAGACCATTTAAGGCCAAAATCTTTCCCTTGAACTAAATTTCGCATAACATAATCAATAACCAAACTAAAGAGGAAAGGAGACAAAATGCGCCCTTGTCTAATATCAGAAGCAATGCTAAATCAATTGCTACAAGCCTTACCAACTCTCACACACGATTCAGTGTTATTATAGAAAGTTTTCATTATGTTACTTAATTTGCCTGGTATTTCATACAATCTCACAATCAACCATAAATTGTGACGATCAACAGAGTCGAAAGCCTTTTTGAAATCAACAAAGCTAGCAACCAAAGGTTTCTTAAACTCTAAACATTTCTCAAGAATCTGCCTAAGTGAAAATATCTGATCCACACATCCCCTACCACTTCTGAATCCGCATTGCTCATCACGCAATTGACTGTCAACCAGATTTTTAATTCTATTAAGCATAATCCTGGAAAGAACTTTACCTGGAACAGAGAGTAGTCTGATACCCTTATAGTTATCACAAGAACTGCGATCGCCTTTTTTGAAAATAGGGGTAATAATAGCTCTGGTAAAATCCTTTAGAACCATGTCTTTATCATAAAAGATATTCGAAATTTCAGTCAGTCATACAGAAACATTCCCAGTCTAAGCATTTCAGTAGTAATTTCATGTACCTTGAGGATTTATGTAGTCTAAGCTTAGAAACAGCCAAAATAACTTCAGAGTGTGATATAGGGCCAATATTAAGGCCAGTAATGTGTCTATCATAATTACAAACAATGGGAGTAAAATTAACCACATGGTGTAGGACATTACTGAAATGCTCAGCCCACCTAGCCATGACAGAATCCTAACCTTCTATAAGCTTCCCTTGTTCATCCTACAATACCTGTACACCTGTCGTTTTTTACCACACAAAACATTAACTATCTGGTACAGCTTTTTTCTGTTGTGCTGTCTAACTGCTTTCTCGGCTTTATCAGCAAAGCCATCAAACCAAAGATTCTTATCAGCAGCTAACTGATCATTTACACGTTTATAACCCTCTCTGTAATGCTTTCTATTAGGACTAGTAGGGTACTGATTAAGGACATTTCTACAGTTCTTTCTTTGTGAAATAAGCTCAAGTGCCTTATCACTCAAACAATTCTGCCTGCTCTGCTCCTTTTTACTTAAAAGAGTACTGTTAGTTTCAAGAATAGCCTGTTTAAAACGGTTCCATTCTTCCACAACTTCAGTAATAAGCAAACCATGACTGTCATAATGACTAGGTAACCTATCATGGTAAGCTTTAGATGTAAATAGGTCTTTATAAAGGTCTTTAAGAGCTTCAGAATTAAAGGTAATTTTTTTTAACTTTAGCACAATACTTCTTAAGTTTAAGTTGGACAATTTTAACAAGGTAATGATCAGATCCAAATTCAACTCCCCTGTATGACTTGGTATTCCTAACACAACTAGTCCATTTGTTGTTAATTAATATATAATCTATCATATTCTTATGGAGTCCATCTGGTGAAACCCATGTGTACTTATGTATGTCGCGGTGTTTATAATAAGTGTTAGTTATTCTCAAACCATTAAATTTACTTACCTATAGGAGACGTTGCCCATTGCCATTGAAGCTACCAACACCAAAAGGGCATATCACCCCTTTTCAAAGGTCAGAGTCAGTACCAACTTTGGCATTGAAGTCAAATAGAACAAGGGGCATATCTCCTTTTTTGACAGAAATCAAAATATCTTGAAGTTGCCCGTAAAACCTATCCTTCTCATCCTCATCGGCATCCTCAGTAGGGGCATAGCAGCATATAACATTCAAGCCTTTAACGTTGTCTGAAATTTTGCTATAAGAAACCTTTCATTAATGCACTCAAATCCTAGAAGAGAATCACTGGCGTGTCTGCTAAGAAGCAGACCTACGCCTTGGTGATGCTTATTATCTTCCCTCCCTGAAAAGAGAAATTTAAGATTATTTTTAAGAATCTGTCCTTTATCTGTCCATCTGGTTTCTTGCAGGCCGAGAATATATGAATTATAACGGTAGAATTCCTGTGTGAGGACATCAAGAGAATATGCTCTGTGCAGAGTCCTCACATCCCAACTACCTATGGAGAGAAAATGGTTAGTGGAATGTTTAAAGAAGCTATGTTTATTGAGAGAGGGAATGCCGACAATATCAAACAGCCCCCTTATCGCAGACATGGTGCAAAGACCCGTTCCCCCGCCACTAAAGGCTGAAGCCAACTACACTGAAAAACTTCCTCCAATGTGGAATTTGATGATCCTAGGAAAAGTATGTGTTAAGGTGCTTGCGATGACCTCTGCTCAGGACTATCCACCAGCTAATAAATCATATCCTTTGAATATATTCGCTTGGGGCTGTCAACCCACAAACAAACAAAAAACACAGCGGCAGATTCTCCCTCCACTGAAGCTCCCCAATGCAACAAATTCAGGATTCATGATCAAGCTCAGAGAATTAATCCAGTCCAGTAAGTTTATACGGTCAGCACCAGAACTCTGTGTGGTAAAAACGAAAAGAAAAGTAGCCATAGTTGTTCAGATCAGTAGGCCTCACTAATATGGCAGCCCTCCCCTTCCGTTCACTTCCACAAGAGAGTATCTCTTTTGAAAGGTACTAACAGTCTGCACCACGTGAAGACGGGGTCGAACATTAGATGCTAGGCCTGGCCGGTTCTATGCATCATCACAGGGGATCGGTGCATAGTTCTCCTTCCAGTGAGTACCTAGCTACCATTTAAGCTTCAAAAAATGCAATAGTTTTGTGGATTATATTGAATGAAATAAAAAAGAAAATTTTCAAAATTAAATTTTAACATCCATCAAAAGCAGAAATCACGCAGGAACTACTTAAAAATTAATGACTGTTGATTTTTTTAAGTGCTGCCCACATAGATCACATAGATGTAAATTTTCTTTGAAAAAAATTTACTTTGTGTGTCCTTTCCCCTATAAGGAAAAATGTGCTGAACATTTGATGTACCAATAAATGTAATTTATAAATAAATTATAAATTTATAATTTATATTTTATATAGGATGAATTATTTATAATTATAAATAATTGTAAATTTATTAATAAATGTAATAATAAATGTATTTATAGGATGAAATAAAAGGTCATAATAACTGTTACGATTAAACAAGTTATTCAAGAAATGGGAATATTTGTTTATTCCTAGCATCACACAAACGTTACGCATATATCTTAGTTTATATATCTGTATATATATATATCATCGGCTCATCTTAATGCATGATCATCGACGTGTGATAGAAAATACTTACAGATTATGGCAAGCCATAACGACTCCATCTCCATAATATTGAGCATGAAAACAGGGCAACTAGGCCATTTTCAGCCATATTTGTTTCTAAATAAATAAAATAACTTATTTATTTATTAATCATTCCTAATATTATAATATCAGGCATTTTCATAGCTAATAAAATAATTGTTTTAATTTTCCAGTTGCATTTTGATCATTATTTTAACGAATTAATTTGATATATTCACCAGATTCTGTTTGTGACTTGTTCGCAATCTTTTTTCCCTATTTCTGATGATGGCAATGCATTTTGCAAACCAAACTTGCTGCTCTCATTCAATTACCTGGAGCCCAAGAGGGAGGTCGTTAATCTGGTGGAGTGGTGAAAACTGAGGAAGGAAGAACCTAACAAATGCAGGAGGACGGGTGGTTTGCTTCTGTTAGATACTGAGCAGGTGTTGCCTCCCCCGTAATGGGTCTTTTCGCAATTGCAGAGAGCTCTTTAGTTTATGAAGTGGGTGGGGAGGTAGAGCTTCACGGGTTTAAACTTCAGCTCTCATGTATCCACTTTTGATTAACATGTTGTCAGACATGAAACTTTGGACTTGCAGAAATCAGCAGGGAAGAAATCTCTGTGGTGTGTTATAACAGACCAGCTTTTTAAATAGTAAAGCCGATGAATATATAACCAAAATATATACGTACAGTTCAATGTATCATTTTCAGTTATTGAAAGTAGCTCATTTATGAACAGAATTATAATGCTGAAAATAAGGTTATAATCTAGTATTATTGACAGTACTACTTGTAACTTTTCAACTTTAGTGCATTAACTTTACCTATCTTGAATAAAACTATAGCATTGAAGATGATGTCATAATACAATATTATAATACAATACAAATAAAATGATGCTCTAATGCAAATATTATAACAATGCAAAAAAGATGCTATAAATGCAGGTTTTTGTAAAATACAAACAAAATAATATTATAACACAAATAGAACACAATCAAAAAAGATGTTATAATAAAAATATTATACTATAATAGAAACAGAGTGATGTTACAATACAATAGAAAAAGATGCTGTAATTCAAATATTACAAGAAAATGCAAATAAAATGATACTTGATAGAAATATCATAATGCAATACAAAAAAGATACTATAATACAAATATTATAATACAATATGAACGAAAAGATGTTATAATGTAAATATTAAACTACACTACAAACAAAATGTTGTTGTTACATAAATATTATAATACAATACAAACAATATGATACTTTAACGCAATACAATCATTAAATGATATTATAATACGTATATAATAATACAATAACAAGCTTTATAATAGAATACAATCACAATCAAAATTGTTATAATATAATAAAATTATAAATAAAACTGTTGTACTGGGAATAGAGTTATAATGATGATCTTCTTATTTTCTAATTGAGGTCTTAGCAAACGACGTTACAGATTTTAACAAATAATTTCATTTGCCAAGTAAACGATGTTAGGGATTTTGATAGATAACTCAGTTGCCACTTTTTTTAGGAAGAGATCAATGTTGTGGCAATAGGGATTCAGATATAGGTTATAGTAACTTCTTAAAACCATTTTATGGGAAACTGGTGGCTGAAGATAAACATCTGAATCACATCTATCTAAATCACGATTTGCATAACTATTCGTTGATTACTTAACAATTTAACTCTTTCTGCAAAATTCGCAAAATTGATTGAAGTAATCAAATAGATTCATTTTATTTAATTAATTATTTACACATATATTATACATAAAACAAATAATAAAAAATAAAAATAAAACAAATAAAAATAAAACAAATAAAAACGCAAAAGAAAAAAAAAATAGTTTTCGAATCTTGAAACCAAGGGGCAAACGATCTGCCTCTCCAGGAATCTTTTGCTACCGAACACTTTCCATTGGCAATGGCAATGCTGTGCTATGATTTAAAACTATGAAGAAGTATACAAATGCTAACGTTTAGTGAAATCTTCCAAGTTCTGAATATTTAAAATATTCATTTAAACTTATTTTTTTAAAGTGTGAGACATTTTTCCATCCTTAAACTATAATCAAATAAAATAAAAGTTTTTGGTGCGACATAAAAAAAAATGATGCTTTAAAATATTTTAAGGCAAAGTCACAAAAAATATTAATCCAACTTTTTGAATTCTATGGCAAAATTAAATGCAAATTACCGAATCTTTCATAAATACGCTAATATGTTTTAAGAAAACATCAATACAAAGATTCATTGAAATCTAATTGAAATAACGTAATAATTACACAATTTATGGACAAAGAAACGCCGTGCAAATAAATAAATAAATAAATAAATAAAAAAGCCGAGGGGAGGAAGTGTAAGCAAAGTGTTGCATCCAGGCTTAGCACAGCAAGGAAACCATCGGGAATCAAGAAAACGATAACATTTCTAAAAACATAATAAAAGAAAGCACTTTAATACTCGTTTTATCATTTTGTTTCCTTTTTATTTATACAGAAAGTGCCATGATTTCTTATAAGATTTTACACAAGCAACATGCACTTATTTTGTCAATATAATGTTTAACTGAATTTGACTTGCTCACGATCAGTTGTTTTCGGACTGTGTATCGACAGAATACACATTTGCAATCTCTCATTGATTTGCAAGGAGAGACTACTCAGTTCGCCCTATCCTATCTGAAACACCTTTTGAGTCCAAATACTCTAACTCACATTTGCTGATTGTAACTACACCCATTCCTCTATATACACGGTAGATCGGTACTCGAAAATCACCCTGCAAATAGAAACCAACGTCTTATGGAAAAAAAAGAGAAGCGTTCGGAAAAAGATCTTTGTTATGAATAAAAAGTGAATTGATTGTTTCATTTACATACATTTATCTAAAATTTCAGTTCAACAGTAAAAATAAGCATTAATGTAACATTATTTTGTACTTTATTTACACTAATTCAGATATTCTCAGATTAATTTTTATAATTTCTTTTAGATTACGAAAAATACTCATCGTTAATGTATATATACTATTAAATTTGAAGGAAATAATTCGAAGAAATAAACAAATGTTCAATGCACTAAGTAGACGACGAAGCACACTGTTAATTTACATTCACACATATGCTATGCACATATGGGAATGAGCTCGATTCTGAGGGCCTTAGCTGCGTTCAACTTCTCAATGTGAAATAGCTTTATAGCTGTTCTTGTAGATTTTCCCCAGTCAGCTTAATTTAACCTGAATTCTACTTTACTCTTGCAGGCATTCATTTGATAAGGTGGGAATCTGCACTTTTCTGTACATAAATCGTTTTACCAACCTCAAAACTCGGCGAGAGGGTATTTTAATCTCTGCCTAAACCATCTGGTTCACACAGAACCGAACCCTGGTCCCACACAGAACCGTACACTGATTCACACAGAACAGAACCTCCTTTAAGGCTCCCGAGAAACAGCTACGTCACTTCGATGCTCTAAAACAAACGATCTCTCCGTTTGTCAGTCCGTACTTCCCGTCGCTACTCTCCGTGATTCGCACCCAGCCCCTCCAGCTACTGACGGAACTGCAATAAAATCATTTGCTGACTCTCGGTTCCCGAGCATATGAAGAATAGCTCCAGATTGGCCGCGAATGACAACTAATGAACCACATTCCCATTTAAGACACTTCTGAAAATTCGCATAACATAGATATATACAATAACAGATTATAGGGACACGATCCTCCATGATCAGGTATAGCCTGTATTTCAATGCCGCAGAACTTAAGGTACTGGAGTGTACTATAATTGATCTAGAGAGATTTACACAATAGGAATATCAACAATCTTGAGATTGTTTTGGATCATTGAGAAATTTCTAGATCAACAATGCATCGTATTTAAAAATAATGGTTAGTCAATCATGCTTCATTTTAGGTGTGTATATATATATATACAGATATGTTAATGAATAATCTTGAAACCACCAAGAGCTATATTAATTTAAAAGATTAACAGTTCTGTTAAGAATGTAAGGAAAATAAATTCATTAAAAAACACTCGGAAAAGAACTAAAAGAATGAAAAAGAAATTCCTAGTTTTGCGCGAATTTTGATTTTCAAGCAAAAAAAAGATAAAAATGATTCACGATAAAAAAAAACCAACAGCTTCGTTTTCATCTTCTCTCTCATTTTTTTTCTTCCTTTTATTTTCGCCACAAAATAAACACCTTTTCTTTCTATTCCGTTTCCGTTTGTAAAAAGAGAGGACGGTAAGATAAAGAAGGAAGAAAAAACGCATTGCGAAGAAAACTTCGCGGGAATTTCTGCCGCATTTGTAGGAGATAAAAAAAAAAGCTGCAGCAATGCTAGGTGGTCAGGGGAATGAATTGTGACAGTAGCGTGCCACCAGCGGCAGCATGCTCCACTGCTGCTAGCCGCCAATAATGGACATCCACGTCGGCCGGTTTGCTGCTGTCGCAAAGTGCTTCTCTAAAAGCCACACTTATCAGTCTCTATGTGCTCGTTTGGCCCTGTTCTGTGGACAGCTTGGAAGGATAGCGCTCTAATCTGCTCTTGTTTAAACAATCTCTATGCTAATCTGGTTTTGAAGTAGTTGAGTGAGCTGTTGACCAATCGCCTGATGTGGCGACCAACGAAAAACAAGGAAGTCGGCTTGTCATCATTGGAAGAGAATGAACAAAGAAGTTGGCACGCCATCGATGCAGAAGAAGAGAATAAGGAAACTGACCTGTCGTCGTTGGAGAAGGCGAAAATTGGAGAGATAACTCTTTGCTGATTTCGGGAAGATATGGCGGATTGGCATTATATGTTCTTCTTTAATGTCAAGATTCACTGACGTGTTTTGTAAAATATCTGAGGTGTTTTTATTATTATCTTGTACTTTTACTTTCTTATAGTGCAATAAAGTGAAGTATGCAAAATGTAGTGCAGTCGTTAGGAAGATCGCCTTAAGTTTTTCGATTAAGAATTTAGAAATCCGTTAACTCAAAATAATGGTTTTCGCTACGACGGTTCATTGTCTTTGTGTATCTTCTATAGCCATCTGAGCGATTCAAGCTGTCCAATTTATGTTTTATACTTATCTGCCACCTATATAGAATACTATCCTGAGAATATGAATCATGAAACGCAATAATTAAGGACTGGATTATTTTATATACGAGGAGGGGGAAAGTTTTCATAGACAATGGGCTAAATGACCAGATTACCCAAGGCCTTGAAGGCTGCGGAAAGGGTTAGGTTGTTTTTGAAAAAGTGCCCAACCCTTTTGCTGCGGAAAGGGTTGGGTTGTTAACCTCTGAGAGGCACTTTTTTGCACATCATGGGCTAAATGACCAGGTCACATGGATCCCGAAGACTCACAGAATGTTGGGGGAGGGGACCCACTAGAACAGCTGTTGGGAGACAGATGGTAGCCTCCCATCAAAGCCATCCAGTGTGTTCTTTAACGTGCACAGTGTATGGTTCTCCCGCGGCTTAACGTCCCATCCGACGGACGGCGGCCTTTCCAAGCCCATTGGTGTCCCCTACTGATCGTGGACAGGGCGGGGAGTTTTGCGGAGAAAAATCTCAGTGCTGCCCCAGCTAGGACTCAAACCTGGGAAATATAGATTACCAGCCTGGTGCGCTACCGACTGAGCCACCCCCTGCTGCGGAAAGGGGACACATTGCAAGGCTGTTAGGTGACAGATGATATTCTCCCGTCAACGCCATCCAACATGTTGTTTAGCATGCATAGGATATGGCTTTCCAGCACAATCGTCCCAGCTGGGTCAGTGTTGAGATTTACATCTGCAAAACTTCTGTCCTTCCCACAGTCATTAGGGGACACCGATGGGCTTGGAAAGGTCGCCGTTCGTTGGATGGGACATTAAGCCGAGACCCTGTGTACAGGAGAGCCATACCCTCTACACGTTAAAGAACTCACTGGATGGCCTTGATGGGAGACTACCATCAGTCTCCCAACAGCTGTTCCAGTAGGTCCCCTCCCCCAACCTTCTCTAAGCCTTCAAGGTCCTTGCGACTTGGATATTTCGCCCACTGTGTGCAAAAAAGTGCCACTTAGAGATAAAACAAACCCTACCCGCAGAAGAGGACAAGGTTTAACGTCCCATTTGACGGACGACCGCCTTTCCAAATCTATCGGTGTCCTCTTTCTAACAGAGGTCAAGGTAATGGTTTAGAGGATATAAATCTCAACGCTAATCTCAACGAACAGTTGGTATTCGAATCTGGGAACTGCAGATTGAGAAATTGGTGTGAGTAGTGACGTCTCAACCTGGAAACTTTTACCCCAGTGCTTTCCCCCTATGACGTACCAGCCACGCCCTCTTCCGGTCACACCCCCTTATTAATATTCATAATTCATAACTAATAATTAATAATTAATTAATAATTCATAATTAATAAAGACCCCTTGGTTGACCCATTAAGCCCAACATTATCAAAAGTTCCTCCTCATTTATTAAAAATTCTTCCCCTTTATTGAAAACCTGTGGCGCCATCTATTGTACATTATGAGTATTATATCTAGAATAGCTGTCTATTTTAACTGAAATTATTCACAATTTTCGACTCCCCCTCATTAAAAAAAACCCTTATCAAAAGTTCCGTACCCTTTGTAAAAAAAAAACCCTTATCAAAAGTTCCGTACCCTTTGTAAAAAAAACCCTTATCAAAAGTTCCTTCCCCCTCATTAAAAACTCCCTTATTAAAAGCCCTATCAAAACTACCCCCTGGTTGACACACCTGTATTTTTAAGCCCCCCTCTTTAGAGATCCCCTGGTTGACCCATCTGTATTTTTAACCCCCCCTGAAAAATCAACTGAAAAGCCTCACGATTTTTGGTGGCGCCATCTACTGTATACTTTAGCAAGATTTTAACCGAAATTATTCCCAACTTTTTAATCCCCCTCATTAAAAAAACCCTTATCAAAAGTTCCGCCTCTCTTTTAAGGACTATCCTGCAGTAACTGTTTTAAAGGACTGTCCCACAGAAAACGAAATGAAAAAATGCTATTGGGTAAAAATAAAAAAAAAAATTATAAAAGGAAAAAGGCAAAAAAAAAATTGTTTTAAAAACAAATTATTTGTAATTATGAAAAATATTGAGAGGTACTATTGTCTGGTGACCTGTATGGGTGACATAAAAACCCGCTTTGGAACAAGCAACAACCATTCGATACCTCACCCCTACTATAGACCACGTTCTATTGAAGGATGAATCTTGGATCACATTGATACAAGATTCATCCTTCAATAAAACACAATCATTGATCTAAGATCCACCCTCTGTGCTGTCGATAACCCTTTGCTTCCATATCAGATGCGATGTCTTATAACATGAAAGCCCACTCGCAGCCTTGACCACTGTTTTAGGACCCATCTCGAAAATTTTCGAAGTCCAGAGACGGTTGACAGCCCTTCTCACTAAACCACATTGTCACCCCCCAATTCTACCCCCTTTGTCTCAGGCCATCACACGAGATACGATATGGAAACAGCTTTTCTAAATATAGTACTCAAAATATACACTAGATGGCGCCACGGGTTTTTAACAGAGGAGAGGAATTTTAAAAAAAGGGGCGGAACTTTTGAAGGGGCTTAGAAAATATACGTTATTGAAGCCCTCGGCTGTGGGGGGAAGGTTATGTCACAACTCTCTTATCGCCTTGGATACGATACTACCCCAGTCGAGAAACATCAAAATAAGTGCAACGAAATCACAAGGATTAATTTTAACTATAAAGGAAACAATGTTTGAACAGGATTGTAAGTGAATCTGCTACCTTCTGAAAACAAGGCTGGTGCTCTACCGCTGAATTACAAGTCGCCGAGGAACATCTCTTCTATTAACACCCATAAACATTATATCACGGAGTCAGTCATTAGAAGAAATTGGGGAATAATTGAATATTTGAATCAGGTTTGGGTGGGTTAGGTTACTTCTGAGGGGTACGTTTTCGCACACAATGGTCTGACGTCACAGGTAACGTTTTCAATGACTCAGAGTTGTGTAGAGTTTGAGTAGAAATCCGAGGTACGGCAGCTCTACCAAGCCTAGTGGTCCCTTTTAGACCGAGGGAGGGGGATTAATCGGAGATTACACCGTCACAGCTGGGCTTCGAACCA
Organism: Ryuthela nishihirai; assembly: GCA_038380435.1. Taxonomy (NCBI): domain Eukaryota; kingdom Metazoa; phylum Arthropoda; class Arachnida; order Araneae; family Heptathelidae; genus Ryuthela; species Ryuthela nishihirai. The sequence continues at coordinate 31,431,421 of JAWZYU010000011.1, read as the reverse complement.
TCCATATCTCAAGTGTAAAAAGACATTACATATATTTTTAATCAATCACACTTTAATGAAGCTTGTGCATAGTTTGCAAGTGCTTGTGTTTGCTTGTTACTAAACATATCATCCTTATGCTCAAGGGTGATTGACTGAAAGAAAACCATCTATTTACCACGTCTATTCACACTTGAGGCGTGACTGGTCTTGTGCATATAGATATAAGTGCCCAGTCGACCAAGAGTCTCAATTACAGTCAAGATAGTTTCTAATGATTTATTCCATGACATAGAGCTTATAGCCATCAATAGAAGAAACCTTGATTGGCAGCTAATAGCTTACTAAGTCAGAGCATCTGATATGTTATCGAAAGGTCGTGGATAAGTTTTCAAAACTAAAAGTAGCTAGTTTGGTAAATATAGCCTAGTTTCTCTTGTGCCATAAAACTCCATATTAACATATTACTACTAACAATATTCCGTAGAGTTCGTGATGATAATATGACAATATATTTATGTCACAAACAATATAAAATATAACGAATTATTTTCCTGTCCCTATGTATTTAAGGTATTTTGGGGAAAATATTATATATGTACAATACAGAAAAAAAATTGCAACACTTCGAAGGATTAATGCCATTTATTGAAACACAGGCAGCAGCATACACTGAGCTGTGCGATTGATTACACTATAAAAAAAGAATATGGAAAATTCGTATGATGTTGTACCGTGCAGCAATGCATTCATGAACAAGGCGGGGAAAGCATTCATACAGCTCTATAATGTCCTCCTGAGGGATAGAACGCAAATAGCGTGAAGTCGCTGTTCCATTTCAGCAACAGTGGTTGGCGCACCTCTTGGGTGTTGTTGGAGCTGTTGGCCCATAATGTTCCAGATGTATTAAATAGGTGAAAGGTTCAGCGAATGTGCTAGCCATGGTAATACTTGAACGTTTTGCTCATGTAGATACTGTAGACTAATGCGGGCTGTGTGGGTGCGGGTGTTATCTTGCTGGTAAATGGTTCCGTGCTGCTGAACAAATGGGACAGCCACTGGCTGCAAAATGTTGGTAACATATCGTTGGGTAGTTAGAGATCTCCTTGTGATGACCAGTTCTGACCGATATGTTTGACTAATGGCACCCCACACCAAGACAACAGGTGCTGGAATTGTATGACGATGCACACATTGGATGGCATTCCTTTCCCCTGGATGATAGCGAACTCGTTGTCTACCATCGTGCTGACCAAGGCAAAAACGAGATTCGTCACTGAACTCCGTGGTACTCCACTCTTGTTCGTTCCAGTTCTGTCAGACGTGACACCATTGAAGATGTGCTTGCATGTGGGCAGATGTGGGGTGCAAACCAAATGCCAGACGATAGGCTCACAATGAAAACTGCAAAAGCCTGTTGTTTACCATCGTCTGGTAGGTATTCGACGTGTTACCTGTTTCCAGTCCCTTTGCAGTTGCGTTGTAGTCGCGAATTTGTCACGCAATGCCATGCATCACAAATGGCGGTCCTGTCACTCTGTGGTCATACATCGTCTTTATGATCTTGTTAACGTGTGCTGGATCCTTCTTGAACCCACTGGCGCCATATGTGTACGATGGTGCTGAGATTGCGGCCAACAAGGTTGGCCACATCTCTGTACGGCAAACCAACTTCTCTGAGACCAATGATTCTTCCTCGCTCAAAGTCTGTTAACTGTTGGAACGATGTCGACATCTGCGTAAAAGCAGCTTTAGCGGTTTAGAACAATTTGGACAACGTTTTGTCAACCAGACAATCTTTGGTTTACCTTTATCTGTGTTTGACTGCTTCGCATGTGTGACGTCAGCTCGCGCATGTCCAATCGATTCAATCATCTGCAAACCTAATCATTTCCATGTATTTCCATATACTACCGCCTTCCTAAATTTCGTCACATTTGCATAACTTCTTGCTTTTTTGTGTGAAAAAAGTGTTTTGAAGTGTTGTATTTTTTATTTCCTGTAGTGTACAATATTAAATTACATATATATAATATATAGTATATATAATCTAATATTATACATCTTATTTTAAGTGTTCAATTTAAAATTGTTTCTAAGTACTGTTAATGTAAATGTATATAATAAATTAATGCTTATGATCAAAGAAATGTCGAATGCCATCTAAAAATTTATTCGGCTGCATATTTTGTCTCCCTTACAACTTTTCTCTATTGAGATGTGAATTGAAGGTTGTTTTGAGACGTTTGCCTGGAAGTAGTATTCTATCTTTTTGTTTACTAAGACCCAGTCCAGGATCTAGGAAAAAAATCGAGGAAGGGGGCAAGAAACGCAATCGATCCGGAAATATGTAAAATGGCGGGAAAGGACTGGATTTCCAATGCATTATAACATTTTCCCCTCCGTTTTACAGGTCTTTAAAAATTTCTTGAAAAATGCATGAAATATAAACAAGTTTAATAATGTTTTTGCCTCTATTACCCTTATTAGCATCCGGAAGGGGGGTGGCGCTCATTTCCCCCTCCTAGATCCGGTTAAGACTTTTCTTTATTAACCAAATAATAAAAAAAAATCGTTCTAAAATGATTCTCAGTAATCAGAACAATGAAAATCAGAATAAGTAATTTATAAAAACATAAATCTATGTCAAAAAATATTTAACAAAAAAATGTATTTTTTTAAAACAGCTTTCTTTTACTTGCCGCCCACAGATTGTAAATACGCGCACATTATGTGATATACACTGCAGAAGATATACTTCCCTTCCGGGATAAAATCATCTTCACTCATCGTTCAAAACAATTTCATACGGAGGCATTCTCTTGGTCATTGTTCATCAATTGTTTAAAGGTTAAAAGCAACAATCGAAAATTCTTTACGTGTTCTTTCTTTGAGAGGGGACGAATGTCTTTTCCTTCCGGAGGGTTTTTTTCTTATTCTTTTCCCGACTCTGCTATTGTTCTGCGGCTCCGTCTGGTGCTGCCCATGTTGTTATTGATTAACCACAGAATTAACCGTTGAGGAATGCGGCTGCCCGTTCACGGACGAATACCGTGCTTCGACAATTCCATTTTTCATGCCTTTCTTATCAGACGATGCTCGTCGACTGCGCATGCGTTGTGCGTGCGTGAGGGTCTCGCTTTTGGTAGCAATGGGGGATGTAGGGTGGTGATGGCGGGGGGAGTTTTGACCACATATTGACTCGTCTCCGCTCTTGCTACGGTGCTAGGAATGAGGGAGGGACTCCCTATCTGCCGTCATCAAACCGAACCGGGATTTTTCGCACTTACCGACTCTGTCGGTCAATGCAGAGAAAGCAAGAGAATAGGGGGAAGACGACGAGTTTTAAATGAAACATATTTCTGATTTCCGGCGGTTTCGTTCTGTATGGATCAGCAGCTTATCTGGAAGAGTAAGATATCGGTCTTTCTTCCATTCAGTCTTTCTCTATTTTTCTTCCGAGTAACTCAGGATCTGCGAATATATATATTTATAAAGGAAAGGAATGCATAGGGGAAACTGGGGGAAGGAAATAAAAGAGAGGAAGATGGAGAGGAAAAGAAAAAGATGTGGTGGTGATCATTTCCTCGCATCTGGTGCAAGTCTTTTTTTTTATCGCACTTTGGAAGTACACCTCATCTGATTTTCTGCTGAAAACAGCTTGGTAGAAGATATCGCTCTGTTGGTTATCTGGGAGAGAAAAATCCAGAGGAAAGAGACTATATCGATATTGAAATAAAAGAAACAGAGAACGAAATAATAAGAAAAAAACTTTGTATTTGATGCTAACGAAGAAGAAAATAAACGAAACAATATATATGAGATGGAGACGTATAGATGAAACTCTAGCGAAGAGCGTCTATCGGATGACCCATACATCGAAAGATTCAGGAAGCATGAAATCAGTTTGGAGGAAACAACCTTTAATAGACGTGTCTATGGAGATTTCTGAGAACGATGGCGGAAAACGTGAGACGCATCGACTCGTGCGATGTGTTACTATCTAAGGGCTTTGTGTCTGGTTTTCCTCTTTTTGTACATTTGCATGTAAATGGTGATGTCTTAGACTGAGAGCGAAGTTCGAAGAGGAGAATTCTGTAGCTTGTCATATTCTTTTCATCATTATGCCCTATCTCTGTGTATATCGTCTTTATTACTGTCACGTTGTAGTCAACATTGAGTTGATATCTTAGTCTTCTCGCATAATGAGAAATGAAAACGAAATGTGTAGAAAAATGTATCAAGTATATGACAATGTGAAAAGATGTTGTAATGTTTCGAGATGCGTAAAGTTCTTTGAGTAGTTCTATTACGAGTGCGAATTGAAATTTTTAAAGAAAAGGAGCAGAGCTCACATTGATCTTTCAGGTGAAGTTTCCTTTTTTGTAGGAGTGACCGTGACGTATCATTGAATGGATGACTTAGTTGACATGCAAATACATACCAATCAATGTTGTCAGATAAGGAATTGTGTAAATTACCCATACAGTTCTTTAAGATTACTTACTGGTTTGGTACGATATACCCACAAAAACACAATCTCCAAATAATGTCGAAAAGATATCTAATCATTACCTGGGAGACCCTATTATCAGCCATCTAAGACGACTAGTGGATATATTTTTGCCATCTTAAATATCTTCTGAATATACTCTGGATATTGTGATTGTATGGGTATCAGTTAGAAATATTACTCAGCTATTTCTATATAGAACCGATGCAAAGAAGTTCGCATATGATTCTCAAAAATGTGACTCTGGAGTCTTGAGAAGGGAAAATGAGGGCGTCAAACAGACGCCTGGGAAGTTCAGTGATGAGAAAATTTGAAATTTAAAGATTAGAAAGTGGTACTATCGAATCGATGACTAAGAAGATCAGAGACGGGAAGAGGAGATCTTTGGCTGAATATGTTACAAAATTCCGCATATATTAAAAAGAAGTCCGAATATTTTAAAAATGGCTGTAGAATTCATGCTACAAAATCGTGCTCTTCTGTCAAAGAAATGATGTCTGTGAAGATAGAATCTACGACTGGAAGGTTCTAGATGAGAAAGAGTGGTTATAGAATCCACTACTGCCAAGTACAGAGATAGGAGAAGGAATACTTTACTGGAAAGTTCAGAAGTGAAAAAGAGTGCGCATCGAATCCAGGACCTTCGAATTCCAGGGAAGTTCTGAAATGGGAAAGCGGGACTGTCTTATCTGGACTAAGAAATCTAGCGATAGAAAAATTGGAATTCGGAATCAATGAATTGGAAAGACACAGAATAGGAAAAGAGATATCTATCATGGGGAAAAAAAAGATATGATGGAGAAACATTCAAATAAGAACAGGAAACTCCAGTAACTGTAAAAGTGAGCTGTCAAATAGACCACTAAAAAATCCTAGATATGGGAATGTAGAACCACCAAAACGACGACTTGAAAATCAGGATATGACAAAGAGTAGGCATTGAATCGACGACTGGAAAGTCCAGAAATGGAAACACGGGACCATCGAATAGACGACTCGAAATCCAAGATGAGAAATTGAAATTAATTAATGAACTACTGCAATGTCCAGAGATAAGAAACTGTAACCGTCATGTCTACGACAGAAGAGCATGATTTAACCGTGACAATATCATGCCATTATCACGAGCTACTGCTGACAACTACTATTGGGTTACTTCTAACATTCACATCAATATATATATATTGATCAGCTCTTAAATCTTTATATTCTAAATTTGGAAGATTTATTCTTCTGGCTCTAAAGTAGCCTTTACGTTTTAAACGTCAAGCGATTTATCTTCTTATTGCCTCTCATAGTATAAGCATATGCAAATTTAGATTGGCATCAGTCTTTTAATTTTAACATCTAATATTTTTTCGCTTTGCCTCTTGCACATAGAACGAAGAAAAACGAAATCTCTATCTGCATCTCTTGATAGTTTATTCATAGACATATATAAATCATATGTTACACAAGGTTTTGACTAATGTCCTGGGAATCAGCAGAAAAAAAATAGTGAATTATCCCTCAACCAGTTGCTTTCCACAGATGTGTGATAGTAGCTTGTCAGCAAAATACGCCACACAGAATTTCTGTGGAACATAGAAAATATACATACCATATCAAGTCATCTTATGCACTTTTTTTTTATCAGTAGCCAAACACTGGAATCACTAAGCCACCTAGACGGTGAGATAGTCCTATCCGAAACTGAAACAACCCATTAAGCTACTGAAACTTCTTGTTCATTTTGTAACTCAAAAGGTCGTAATTTTCGAAGAAACATTTTTTCAACGCTACAACTGAAATGTTTAATATTCGGATAATAAATTAGGAACCACTGTTTTCCCCAAATATTCTGATCATCTTGTGGTGGAAATTAAAACTCTTTGGAACATTACAAAAATGTGAATCGTAATATTTATTACACCTATACAACCCCCAAGAAAGTTTTAATTTATCTATAAGACAAAATGTTGAATGTCTACAGACGGATAAGCACATGACAAAGTGTAAACAATAGTTTTTTTTTTAAAACGAGTTAGAATACCATTTATTAACTTGCGATCAATAAAGTTTGCTGACCATTGCTCTAGATGATGCTCTACGACATCCAATCACAAGCATCTTTCTGTGGTTGGGTCCATTACTGACGCCCAGATAGTTTAGTGGCGTAGCTACCATGCTTCCAATCATGACGCTGAACCAGGCTCTACACGTGTTTTTTGTCTGTTGTTTTATTTCAGAAGTGTTTCTTCATCATTCATTGGCGATGGCGTTTGGTAGCCGATCGACAGAAAAGGCCTGAGCTACATGCTTTTTTAGATATGTAGATAGATAATTTTTATTTCAGATAATGTTTTACAGTATACAAAAACTTTTGAGGTCTCACAAGAGTAGGTTCGTTCGTGAGCTCTCCATACAGAAACAATTTCAATTGAAAACATCAGTTGTCACATTGAATACAATACACAAAAAACGAAAACAACTGAAAACAAAAATTTCTATTAATTCGGAAGTGTTTTTATCCTATTAATTATTATTCCTGTTATATATTATTTTTTAAAAACAATAATAAGGTCTCCCCAGTAATAATCCGGGAAAAAAGTCTCGCATCAGGGCTTGGCGTCACCTTACTTACGTTTATGAGAGGGGTGGGTATGGCTCGGTGGTATCGCGCCAAGCTCGTAATCCTTCATTTCCCAGGCCAACGTTGAGATTTATCTACCCAAAACTCCCTGCCATCTGTCAGTCAGGGACAACGATGGGTTTTAAAAGACAGTCGTCCGTCGGGTGTAAGGTTAAGCTGTAGCCCCGTATGTGGTAGAATCATTCCCCTCTGCTCGTTAAAGACGGGAGGTTTCCATCTGTCTCTCAACAGATGCCCAATGGGTTCGCCTCCCCACCCTTCGGGGCCCTTGTGACCTGGCCATTAGACCATTGTGTGCAAAAAAGTGCCGCTCATAGATAAAACAACCCAACGCTTCTGAGAACGCCAACATGAGGACTAAAAGTTAGAAAAGGACACCCTTTGACTGGCGCAAACAAGATATAATGACTCCCAAGTATTTATGAGTTTTTTTTATTTATTTAAATATGTTATTAATTCATTCGCATTTATCGAAGTTTCAGAATAAAGTTTCACAAATATCTTAAAGTAATAGCAAATATGATTAAACCCTATAATTATCTGTTTGGGGTCATTGCTCACAAACCAATATCAAGAAGCTTCAGACTTTCCACAATCAAATTTTGAGATCATCTGTGGCCACACCATGGTTTGTGAGAAACACGATCATTCACCGAGATCTTAATGTTCGATCAGTACATGAATACATTAGAGTCCAGGCAATCGAGTTCTTTCAAAAAGCAGAAAATCATCGAAATCAACTTATCCCTAATGCCATCATCTGTTAAACGTAAGTACAAGAGATGCAAGACTATTATAAACTAGTTTATTACTTTATCTGATTGTCATTGTAAAAGCGTTTTGCTCCATCTTGGTTTATTTTAAGCATTTTGTTAATGCCTAGGCAATATGTCAGATGAAATAGGTAAGGGCACCAGTCCCGTACTATGGCATGTCAGTAATGATCTCTAATCTCTGCTGAAATCCGAGATTTAAATAGATTTGATTGAGATCTGTAATTTATCTTCAATCGCACTTTACCATAAAAATCTTATTTTAGAAGTAATAGAGTTTATAATCAGCTTCTAATTGATATAACATGGCATTGTAACTCAAGGTTTGCCCCTGAGTGTAATTATAACTGCTTATCTAAAATGGTTTATATAATAAACGCTTTTAGTTTCGTTTCTTCGCGTTTTCTATTTTTCAACATATTGTTATGAATTTCAAGCATGAGGCCGAATTAACGTTATAAGTTTCTTTGCATAAACTGATGAATGCCGGTGTTAAATAAAATATACTAGAAATACTACTCATAAAATATACTAGAAATACTACTCAGAGAAGGAAATATGTACTCCGCGAAAATTTCATGGGTTGTTTACAATTTAATTTGCAGAATTAAACGGAAGGCTTATTCAAATAGCAGAACAAATTACAAATTCTCTTATCATAAAGGTTAAAATCTGGGTCAACCGTAACGAATTACTAATAGTTATGTTTCGCAAGTTAATCTTAACGCCCATCATACAGAGATCACAATTATAACAACACTTAAGCAATTAATTTTAATTCGAGAAAATGCTCTCAGGTTTCTTCAATTTTAGTTCAAATATGTGCACACGCTATTTGAATCATACCACTGGAAATAAAGTTTCTGATAATTTCTGTCATTAATGGACAGTTTGCAGCACACATGTTCAAGTCTGTTCTTAGATATCACGCCAAAGAGAACATGAATAGAATATCTGTAGTTCACAGTATTTAGAACAAATTTCGTAGATAATGTTTTACAGTATACAAAAACTTTTGAGTATACTTTTGAGATACAAGTAACCATTTCTTAAAGATTTCAAGGTGCGGAACACGAATATGACAATAAAAATGGAAAATATAATGCATCGATCACAAAAACTGTGATCTTTCCTAAACTGTTGGTAAAGTAGCATTTGAATTAATGGTGAGTTAATTATCAGGAAGAACAATGCGATCGAAAACAAATTTAAAACGACAATTAGTCGAGATTTAGTCGAGAAGAAGAATTTACAAAAAAAAACAAAACTTTGCTGTAAAAACGATGCACCTGATTGGCAATGCTGTTCAAATATCCTCTGGCATTAAAACGTTCCTCCAATGGTATCGAGGGCCCCAGTGTGTGTGGCACAAAAAACTCCTTATACCATTACAAAAAACTCCTTATACCATTATATAGCCACTACCATTCTGTAATATTGATTTCTGTCAAGAAATATCCATGGACTTATGCCATTTTCACCATATCCTGGTCTTTTCATCAGCGTGAAACACCAAAAACCGGGATTCGACGAATTATGCGTTCTGATACGTGTCTTTAAGCCAACACTGTTGTACTCTGCTGTTATTTGACTAACTACAGCCCGATTGTGACTTTAAACAAGTGGTGTCAGCCTCCGTTGGCCTCTTCCATTAACGAGCTGTTTCCGACTAATGATGCATTTAGCTGGATGCTTTTTTCGATGTTTGATCAAACCAGATTCAGTAAGGTTGCTGTTTCCAAGTATGTTTTCAAGTATTTATATACCACTTATCCAGTTTCCAACTATTTATATACCAGTGCGATACCAATTATATTATGATGCTCCCAAAACATTAGTTAATTCCTTTAGGCAGTAATCTTTTATCATTATAGAAAGCAACCGGCAGTTTCAAGAATAACTACACCTGACAACAAATTTTTATAAAAAGTCTAGCCTCTGAGATACAAGTAGCCATTTCTTAAAGATTTCAAGGTGCGGAACACGAATATGACAATGAAACTGGAAAATTTGCTACGATTTCTGAGAAATCCGCAATAGTTTCTTGTATAATAGAGTAATACTCACATATGACATGTATCGGTGAAACTCCGCTTCTACTTCCGATGTCGCTTTGCCCGTCGCTTGTATACAGCTGCTTAGGATCATCTCTGGCGAGTGTCCAACAGTAGTCAGCCAACATTGAAGTGAACCAGTTTCCCTGATATCATTTCTCCATCGTTGCAATGTCCTGGTAAAAACATTCACCGTGCTCATCACTAACCATGCTGCAGTTGTCAGGGAAGAAATCTAAGTGAGAATGGAGAAAGCGTATCTTTAAGGACATATTGCAGCCACCTTTGTGATACAAAAACATGTCCTTAACCAGTTTCTTGTAGTTGTCTGCCCTGACATTTCCGAGGAATTTAGTTGACACCAAACGAAACGTGTCCGAAGCCTTTTTCTCGTCACCCTGAAGCAGGTTGTCGAACATCTGGTCTCTGAACAGTTCGCGGATCTGAGGACCCACAAAAATTGCCTCTTTAATTTTTGTTTCGCTGAGTCAAGGGAATTTGTCAGCCAAGTACTTGAAAGCTGATGCAGTCCGATCCATGGCTTTTACGAAGTTTTTCATCAAACCGAGTTTGATGTGTAGGGACTGTAGCAGTGTTTTGTGTGTTTCTTCCAGTGCTGGGTGTCCATATTCTTCTCTCCAACATTCAGAGATTTCCTCTGAGGCCAGTTTCTCTTCACGTAGTGCAATGTCTTTGCTCGGCTGTTCCATTCAAATAAGACAGTTCAACAGCTGTTTTAGATTGTTGTAGGTTCCTTTCATGTAGAGAGCGTGTCCGACCGGAATGGATGGAAGTCGATTTCCATTATGCAGCAACATCGCCTTTAGTCTCAATTTCGAGGTGTCTATGAATAGTCGCCATTCTTGAGGGTAATATTTGATTCTGATGGCATTCATCAGACCATCTACATCGGAGCAGAACACAAGGTCATCTTCCTTTCTGAAGTAAGGCGCAAACTGCTCAAGATGAGTTCGAAACGAAGTCACTCGGACATTTTTCTTGAAAAGATTCCATTGTTTAAGTCTTGATCCAAGTAACTCTGCTTTGGCCTTGGACAGCTCTAGATCGCGGACAAGATCGTTCATTTCTTCCTCGGTGAGAATGTTTGGCGCAGATGACGCACTGTGTCAGACGTTTGGATCATCATTAGACGCTGCGGAGAACCGATGCCGGTTCGCCTCCTTCCTCATAGTCTGAATCGAGAAAAAATTCTTTTGGAAGTTCGGGAAAAGGAAGGTCTTCGCCGTGCAGAACTGGTCGGAGAGCAGATTGTATATTCGGGTACACTATTGTCCACTTCTTTTTTCCTTGTGATGCCTCCAGAAACAGGTGGAACCATGTAGAAGTAGCAGTCATTTGCGTGATTGCTTGGCTCTCTCAAAACCATAGAAACAGCTGACGGCATCGCCAGTTTTTCGCCTTTCAGCCACTTCGGAAGATTTCTTGCACAGACACTGCAGCATATGTGTGGGCCCAGGCCTTGTTCTAGTCCCCGATCTTGCATCCAAAATGAATCTCATACGCCGCTTTCACTATTGGAGTGTTAGCCCTTTTCTGGCTTGCAAACTTGCAAACTTTTCTGGCTTTACAAATGCAACAAAATGCATCTGCACAATTAACACAGTTACGAGGCATCACTACTGCTGGATTAAAACTTCAAGGATCACGTGTATTGTACTTACGACTCAGTGGTAAATGAGAGTCGCTCAAAAGACTTGCTCACCCTACGAGACGTCGCTTAAAACCAATGATTGCGTCATCTCTTGTCTGTGATCATAAAGCCGCGATGTCATGACTCAACTACATTGCATCAGACAATTATGCAATACCTTCGGGGATTGTGTGTATGGCGGGCTGATGCAATACAACGCAATATGTTGTACTCGTCGGAGTTTAAAATACAGCGTTGCGAAATGCTTACCTATATACTCAATGCGGATTGAGTCGTTTATAATGACCATCACTGTCTCTCCTAAAGAATAGCCAATCGACAAATTCTATTGTTTCAAAGTCTTTTTGTGTGTTTCCCGTGCTATCGATTCTATAGAATAAGCCTTGATGCTAGTTTGCTAATTAAGGTTTCACAACAAGAAAATAATATAACACTCATACATGACTGTTTCAAATGCATTAAGGACGGCAGAACTGAGGATTGGGTTGATTTACCTCTAAGCGCTAATTTTTTCCTGAAAATGGGCTGAATGGATAGGTCACAAGGATCCCAAAGGCTCAGAGAACTTTGGGAAAAAAGTTCCATTAGTCACTTGTTAGGAATCAGATAGAAGCCTCCCATCAAATCCATCGGGATCTTTAACGTGCACTGGATATGGCTCTCCTGCACACAGAGCCACGGCATTAAGTCCCATCCGATTTACGGGGGACTATCCAAATCCATCGGTGTCCTCTTTCTTACAGAGGACAGGATGGAGATTGTGCATAGATAAATCGCAATACAGTCACAATTGAGATTTGAACTTAGGAGCAATAGATTCCGAGCCTGGCGTGGTACCGGCTGATCCAACCGTCGCCCCTCAGAACCGAGGAAAAACGACTGACATTTCTTACCAGCTCTTGAACGATCTGGAAAACTATCGTGAACCATATTTTTCAGAACCACTGTTCTTCTATTTGTTTACAGACACTTAAAAATATGAACTGTAACTCTACATCCGTTTAAAATTTCGAAAGCGTTTTAGAAATGTAAAAAGGCTGTTTTTTAAATTTGTCAAGCTTGCATTGTTTCGACGGTCAATGGTTATATAATACATTTTATTTCTGCACATTTCTTAAACCTTTTTTTTTTCATAATATTTTGGTTGACATTAAACTAACACAGATTTCGAGCAAATCAGCAGAACAACCTCAGTGATCATACTTTGCGGGAAGAGTAGACAGCAGTTTTCCACATGCTGAAGATATTTCCATTCCAACAGCTGTCCAATGCGTCGTAGGACCAAATTATCGTCTCTCATAGCGAAGGAATTTTTACCTGAATCTATATGAATATTTGCCTCTTCACTCGTTCTTCCGTCTCCTGCTCGAACAGATAAAAAGGAGGGAGTGTTTGTGAGGGGGGGGGGGGGAAATGAAGAAGGAAAAAAATTGCCATTCACTTGTATGTGGGTCAATAGCAGATAGGCGTCCTTTCATAAATGCGGCGCCGAACTCTCTCACTGCTTGCCCGATAACCGCTACCCTCGCCGCTTGACAACACCCGCCGATGATTGATATCTTCTTGCGGCTGCACTCTATACTCCATTGCTGTTTCAACACGGATACTAAGTTCCTGCTTGCAAGCCCTAGACGTAAGTTGAAGTTCGGAAAACAGAATGGCGATCTACACTTCGCATAGAAAGCGAATTGAAGATTCAGACAAAAGACGGAAGACTGTCTAAAGGAGAAAAAATTAGTGGATAAGGAGAGGGTAAAGTAAAGAAATAAAGGTGAGAAAAAAATAATCAGAAGAGTTCAGCGTCGAAAACTGTAGATGATCACAGGGAGTCATTAATGTCGAGAACGGTCACGTGAGTAAAACGCTCGTTTTCTGCCCCTTGCTCTCCTGCTTCCCTCCCTTCTTCGTTTTAACCCCTCGCTTTTCCTCCGCCCAGTTCACATTCCCGTACCTTCGTACCTCCAAACTCCTCCATCCATTCCAGGAGTGGAAAGGGAGAGCGAGAGTTGGGCCGACGATAAACTCTTCCCTGATGATAAATCGATAGCTACCGGAATGCTTTACTCAGTTCCCGGGAAACAATAGCGTCACCATAGAAACGTGCTCACGTGACATCATTTTCGATTTCACTCATCCTTGGATCGTGAGAGGTTGGAAGAGGAAGTGCAGCAGAAAGAGGAAAAAAGAGCAAGAGGGAGAGAGAGGGAGTTGGGGTATTCCTAGGATAACTACAGGGGAAGAGACTGAAGATGCGAAAGGATGGAGGGGGGGATTGAATGACGACCTTCCTCTTCGCCTCCTGCACCCTGGTTGGCCCTTATCCTCCTTCTCTTCTCTTGCTCTTCTTTCTAACACCCACCGGAAAGTTGCCGACACACATACACTCGGCAGCAGAGGACAGAGCTACTTGAAGCATCTATCCCAGTACTTGTTGGCAAGGCCCGCTGGGAGGGCTTCCAGACATACGGCAGCCACCGTTGAAAGTGGTTGGGTGTAGGGATTGTGAGTATCCTTAACCGAAGGCTCTTGGGTGATTTATATCACTGATTTTTATCGCTTTAAAGTAACAGACGGTGATAGCTCCCGAGAGGCCGCTTACGTCGGTGATATTTTTTTTCTCTGTTTTTTTTTTTCATTTCTTCTTTTATATATATATATACACGTATATACTTTTGCATCACTAGGCAAAAGTTACAAATCGTAACTTTTTCCGAGTGTTACGAGGATATTTGTATATATTTGCCAGAAAAAGATTTGGGGTAAGTTTCGGTTCGTCTTAGGTCTCTTGTGGGATCTAGTGCGTTTCAGTGTTGGATCGTCCATTTTTGAAATATTGTTGAGGTATGGAATGTTCCAGAGAGAAAAACCATAAAAAGGACGCCGATGGTTTGAATATAATCGGATAACAAATTATTGTGCAAAATATAACTCGATTTCGAGAAAAAATTCGTTGTTACTTATTCGAACCCTTGCCAGAAAAAAAATATGTAACTAGCATTTTTACTTCATTTTAGAAAGAAAGAGACGAATCTGTTTGGCAACATTTCTTTTCCAGGTGATACGTCATAATGTGGTAGTCGATGAAAAGAAATAATCAGAGATTTTAAACAAAAAATAAACGTTTTATGCCGTGTTTAATTATCACAGTGTCTGATATACAGTACATTGAATGGCAAATTTATCGAGAAAACCTCCCTTTCCATTCTCTTTGGGTGCATTCAACACAAGAATGAGTAAGACGGAGGATTTAAGCGACTTTGACAATAGTAATAAACGGCTACTGCCTGGAGGAATTAACTAATAAAATGGTAGCTAGGCATAAACTGGAAGGAGAGCTATATACCTATCCCCAGTGATGATGCATAGAACCAGTCAGGTATAGCGCCTAATGTCCGACCCCGCCTTCTCGTAGTGTAGGCCTTTAGTACCTTTCAAAAGAGATATTCTCGTTTGGAAGGGAACGGAAGGAGAGGGCTGCCAGTTCAGTATGGCCTACTGATCTGGTCATCTATGGCCATTTTTTTTTCTTCAACCCTGCTGAGGAGTGGCCAACTTCACAGAGTCCTGGTGCTGACCATTTATTCCTACTAGACTAGACTTGTTTATGGGTTTGAGCTTGATTGTGGATCCTGGACTTGCTGCACTGATGGGGTCTCTGTTGAGGGAGAATCTACTGCTGTATTTTCTGTTTGTTTATGGGTTGCCAGCCCTAAGTGAACAGATGCATGGAATACCTTATATCAGCTAGTGGATAATCCTGATCAGAGGCCATCGCAGGTACCTGAACCTTATTTAGGTAGTTGGGCATCGTCAATCCTAAACTGGAGTAATGTATCTCAGGCAGATCATATGGTTCTTGAAAAAGTATGCTTGAAAAGGTGGTGCCTGAAGTTCCTGCCAGCATCGGTGACTTCAGCCTTTAGCGGAGAAGGAACAGGTCTTTGCCCCATGCCTGCGATCAGGGGGCTGTTTGATATTGTTGGCGCTACCTATCTCAATAAACCTAGTTTCTTTAAAAATCCTACTAATCATTTTCTCTCTGCAGGAACGTGGAACATGAGGACATTATATAGAGATAATTCTCTTGATGTCCTCACGCAGGAATTCCAGCGCTATAACCTAGATACTCTAGGCTTGCAAGAGACCTAGGATGCGATGGGCAGACAATGTGAAACAGGAGCTTTCTAGAATTGGCCAAGAGTGGCCAAATACAGCAGCTGTAGCTCAAAAGAGATACGTCTGGAGAGCAAAAATAAACAGTCTGGTTGGACCTCCGTAGCCCATGGCTGCATGAGGATTTTGTATGTATGTATCATAATATCATTGATATCGCATCAAAAGCAACATCATTTTACTTTCTCTACCAATTATAGTAATAATTGTTTTGCTGCAGCAGGGGAAGTGAGGACGATCAGGCATTCGCGACATCTCTGTACCTTGCTTAAATGTTGTCTGAGATCTTTGTAACTCATATAGTTTATTCGCGGTTCTTTATCTCCTCTGAAATTATCAAGAAACGTAAAACGTTTGAAACTATTTTATCAGAGTGATTGAAATTAGATTCGATATATTTGGAGATTAATATTTAGAAAATTTACGGTTTTATTGCATTAGCCCTTATGGCACCTCAGTTGTAACGTTCTGTTTGGCGAACACACTGCATCTGAAGAGAGAGTTAAATTTCTTGTGGTGTCTTGTTTACCTGAAAAAGATATTAGCCTCACTGTTCCTCTTCTTATCCATACATGAAGTTATATTACGTTACATGAAGTACGTCATGTCAACTTATTTGAGCAGAGTTGCTCCATAGTGATTAGCTAATTGTACATTTTATTGTGAGTTGGCTATAGTTATCACTTACACTCATTTCAGATAAAGAATGGAGCATCAAAATATCGAGATCAAAGAAAGCAATAACCAATGAAAAGATGCCTTACCCACATGAATTATATGCGAACAACTTTCAGATGTAATTCCGCGACAGCAAATAGTTACACATTTTATGCGAGAAATAAATATTTTTTCAAATGTACATTATTGTTATGTGCAGTTTATAGAGGTAAGCAATTAAAAATGTTGTTTTAAATATCGGAATAATGTAAAGTGCAGAATGAAATCTTATTTTGTTTAACCTGTATATAGCGATTAGCCTTCCCGTGGCCGAGCAGTTAGCGCGCTTGGCTACTGATCTACGGGACCTGAGTTCGAGCCCCGGGTAAGGCATGGATGTGTGTGTCGTTTTTCTGCTGAGGTCCTGCCATCCTCTCAGACCTTCTATTCTGGCATATAAACTGACAGGCTCCTGCCAGACCTCTGTGGTAAGCAGTTGCTTGAGGGGGTATTTATTTACTTTATTTATAGCGCTTAAAAAAATGGCCTCGCATTGCTCAGGTTGTTGCGGGGTTTGGGTGGCTCAGTCGGTAGCGTGACAGGCTCGTAATCTGTAGTTCCCAGATTCGAGTCCCAGCTGACCAAACGTTGAGATTTATCTCTGCAAAACTCGCCGCCCTGCCTATGGTCAGTAGGGGACACCGCTGGACTTGGAAAGACCGTCGTCCGTCGGATGGGACGTTAAACTGTGATTCTTGTTCTGGAGAGCCATGGAGAGCCATACCCTGTGCATTTTAAAGAACTCTCTAGATATCCTTGCCGGGAGGCTATCATCTGTTCCAGTGGGTCTCCTCCCTCTGAGTCTTCGGGATCCTTGTGACCTGCCATTTAGCCCATTGTATGCAAAGAAAGTGCCGCATAGATGTAAAACAACTAAACTCAGATCGTTGCTGGCGTCAATGAGAGTCCTCATAGCCCATGGCTCCGTTTTTACGCAAATTATTATTTCCGTTTCGACAGATTCTCGAGAAATTCTCCTAAAATTCTCGAGAAATTCTCCTGGACAGATTCTCCTAAAATTCTCGATTTTAGGAGAATACTTGACCAAATGGTCCTTCTCTGTCTGACCCCATGTTGCGAGAAAAATCACGTTCGTACCTACAAGGGGATGCTTAATATGAAAGTGTCATTGGGAATGTGAAGGATCTGACAAACGATGGTGGTTTTCTCAATGAGAAATTGGGAATGAAGAAGCTACGGAGGAGAAATACGTTTTAACCAAAATAAGGATTTATTATTATTATTGATCCTATCGAGTTAATATTTTGACTACACAACTTCATGGCACTCTTAGTCTTCTATCAAATTTTCTCGGTAGCGCGCCAGACTCGTAATCTGTAGTTCCCAGGTTCGAGTCCCAGCTGGGTCAGCGTTGAGATTTATCTCCGCAAAATTCCCCCGCCCTGCCCACGGTCAGTAGGGGACACCGATGGGCTTGGAAAAGTCGCTGTCCGTCGGATGGGACGTTAAGCCGTGGCTCCGTGTGCAGGAGAGCCATATCCTGTGCACATTAAAGAATACGCTGGATGGTTTTGACTGGAGGCTACCATCTATCTCCCAACAGCAGTTCCAGTGGGTCCCCTCCCCCAGCCTTCTCTGAGCCTTCGGGGTCCTTGTGACCTGGCAATTTAGCCCATTGTGTGGAAACAACCCAACCCAACCATCATGAAACAATCCAACCCAACTAAATTTTCTAGTTCCTAACCCCTTTATGCGAACGTTATGTCTACCACATAGAGAGACAGTTGAGGATTGATACATTTTTAGGCTTATTTTCCATTGACTTACGTAATAAGCCACGATTAGCTACTAACTCTTTGAGGTAGACTTGCCTCTCCGTTCTCTATGTGAAACGGAGTATAGTTGTATTGAATATTGTCCTGCTAAGTTGCTTTCTAGCTCATTCAATATTGTCATGCTTTGTTGCCTCCTTTCAATATTGTCATGATTTGTTACCTTTTAAATCCACTGTGGTCATTCTTTGTTGATTTCTAGATAATTTAATATTGATAAACGTTGTTACCTCCTAGATCATTCAGTATTGTCCTGCTTTGTTGCATTCTAGGTCATTCATTATTGATATTCTTTGTTGCCTCCTAGATTATTCAGTTTCACATGCTTTGTTGACCCTTAGATTATTCGTTATTGACTTGCTTTGTTGCCTCCTAATTACATTGAGTATTGTTAAATCCCTGGCTCAATTTACTCTCGATGGAATTCATTTGCATTCAAGAGATTCACTTTACATTCGATGCATTGCAAATATTACCTCTAGTGTTAAGCTCATTCCTTTGCGAAATATTCCTTACTTATTCTATAAGCAACCGTATAAAGTAACATGAATTCATAATGATGCATGCAGCTCATTGCAAAAAAACTTGCTGGTTATGAAACAAATAATCAACACACTGAATATGACTCATTTTCTCCTTTTTTTTTTTGACTAAACATTTTTAGGTGCAAACTAAACGATTTTGCCAATTCACAGTGATCATTAATAATGTGTGTTTCGTAATAAAGAGATTTCTTTGTTACCTTTAAAATATACGTAGTTCTTTTTTCTATTCATTATTCATTAGAAACGTATGTTTTCGTATAGTTTTCTTTCCGGATGGTTCTTCACTAAGTTTGGGTTGGACGAGCGTAATCTAAAGGGACATTTGCACGCAAAGAATAACCCAATTCTCTAGTTTTTGATCAAAGAGAGTAAAATTAGGAAAACCAATAACTTCTGAAAAAAATGGAATGTACTTTTTCAGAGAAGATTCCTATTTCATCCTTCTTTGCGCCCTATGGCGGTGAAATTTCGAACTAAAAAGTGATTAGGAGGATGTAAACAGAAACATTTTATTTGTGTGTATTCAACTATCAAATAATAGTCTCTTATTTCTTAAACGTAAATGTTTCTTTTCAGCCTCCCCCCAACTTACTGGAGATGAGAATGCGGATAGGTGTTGTCAATATAAACTTCTTTGACTGTCATACTCCACCAACTAAATTTAAAACTTCCAGCAGCGATAGATCGTTTAAAAGGTTAGTTTATAATGTTAGTTTAAAATTTTGCTATTTTGCAAATTTAGCGCGCTCTAACGATGGGAATTAAAATTATCGAAAGATTCGGAAAATGAAAATCCAAATGTTTCTTTCATACTTACTTACCGACCCAAAGAAACATTTTGCTTATCGCTTAAAAAAGTTAATATCCACAATCGGACGAAAAAGTGAACACAATGCGTCTTTTTTTGGTAATGAGTTCAAAAAAAGTTTGCTTCTCTACACCGTTCCAATTAAAAAAAAAGGTTCAGCTGCTAATAATAATCATCGCATTATTATAACCTGATTCTCCATTGCCGATACTGATTGTTTGTGCCATTTTCATGCACCGTGAGATGAAAACGACAAGCTTTCCACGAAAAGAATTCTGTGCATAAAAATGCAAATCCTTTGAAATATTCTTTAGCAATGTAACTGCATTCTTTAGTTTACGTAGAATGCGTCTTCAATTACCACAATACTACGTCGTAAAAACGCAAAGAAGCAGTTTATCTTTCCCTGACCTTTAAAGTAAAAGAATAAAAGAAAAACCCAGCTTTAAGAACCCTTGCGCTATTCCGAAGTCATATATTACTTAGGACAAACAATATTCGATGGGTTGTCACTCTTTTTCACGTTCCCACCGCAGTACATGGCCCGTTTCTCCTCCTTCGTCAACCAAACTCTAGTCAACCAAGAATACAGCCAGTCGAGAGGTATGGCACATCAAGAACCATCTGTCTTCCGCAATCAATGCCTTCGTAAGTTTGAAAAGCCTTTCAATGTCTTTAGTTCATCTGTTAGATGTCAGAGGCAGGCGCTTACAACTGTTGCGAAGCTCTTTTCTCGGCAAACAAATATTCAGCTCTGCACTCCAGCTCCCTCAAGAAAGTCATAGAAGACTGTAATGATAACTGATAAGGTTGCGAAGTGTTTCCAGTGCGCATTTGTTGGGTTAAAAAAACTGCACTTACGGTTCACATTCCCCATCACGATGTATCAAAGATAATAGGGATGGTTTATGTTAAAGATATAAGATTTAAATTGTTTCTTTAATTTTGTACCATCGTGTTTAAGGAAATCGCAATTTTAATTCACTGTAAAAATACTAAAAGGTAAAAAGGAAAAGTAGGGTGTTTTCGCCTTCAGATCTTGTTGTATATAACGAACTAAAATGAATATATTACCGAGAAAAAAGACTGCAAACATAGGAATATAAGCAATTAATATCTGAAGTCAGTTAAAATGCAAAACTAATTATATTTATATAAAGTCATTAGCAAAGCAATTTGGAACATTCGGTGAACGTTCTTGGTAGAATTATCTGAAGAGTTATCTTGACGAATTTTTGAAATAAATTTTAAACGAAATGGATTAAACTACATGAAATTTAGAATAAAAAATACCAAAGCAACTCTTACACCAAAAACAAAAATAACATTAGTATACATTGAAATGATAATTTATTATACACACCCACCTAATAACGTGTGAATCAACATTTTACCTTCCCAACAGCAGCAACACGTGTGGCATGGACTCTGTCAGGAATTGGAAACGTTCAAATGGCCGTCCGTAAAGCGCTTTGAGTTGCTTTTTGTGGTTTCTGTCTCGAATGTATCGGTCCATTTCGCCCCACAGATGCTCAATAGGGTTCAAATTCCGAGAAGACCATTTGAGAGTTGTGAACTCACTGAAATGTTCCTCCAACCAGTCAAATGGGAGCTAAATGACGGCTTATTACAACAAGACAAATCGGGGTGTTGTCTTGTTGTAATATGCCGTCCTGCCGTGGGAAATGGATAACTATGAAAGGGTGTAGATGGTCGGCGAGTATGTCAACATAGCCTTGTGCGGTGATGGTGATCTCAATAGGTACATTCGGCTCCAAGATGGACAATGTAAACATACCTCCAATATACTACAACGCCTCCATCGGGCCTGTAACACCCCTACTTGACAGTTGGGGTCCATGGTATCATGTTGTCTATGCTACACATGCAACCTCTCGTCAATGTGTTGTAGCTGGAACTTCGATTCGTCGGAACATATTGCCCATTTCCAGTGGACATTTTCATTTCCCTTTTCCACGGTCCAATGCGATGTTTCTTCTTCCACGGTCCAATGGCGATGTTTCTTCTTCCATAGCAACCTCATAGCCCAGTGATGTGCTGCTGATAACAAGGGTACTCTATGTGGGAGTTGGCTGACTTAGTCCAGTCTTGGCATAGTATTTCTAATGGTCTTTGCAAAACCTTCGTATCTGCCCAATCGTTGATTGCAGACATGATCATCTGCACTATGGCTCTCCATTGTCATGTTACGATATGGAAAAGGCGACACTCACCTCGAACATCAATGGTCTGATTCTAGCTAGATATTTTCTGACAACTGCAGGTTTTTTCGGTTTTGATGTAGCCTTGACACACACATGTACGACAGTAGCATGAGGAAATCCCAGATGTGCTCAGTTACGGATATGGAATAACCCCATCTTCCTCGCACTCATTCTCTGCCCATGATCGACTCGCTCAACTCGCCGTGTTTACCCATCATAACAATCGCAGGTACACAATACAGAGATAGGTATCAGACATATTTATAGCCTTCAAGGGGTTTTAACTAGCAGCATTATTATGGCTGTGTAGGTCAGATTTGTGGATGGATGCAGTGTGTAAAATATATTGTTCTTTCAGTGTATAAGATAGTTATTTCAATTATTCCAAATATATTTTCCTTAAAGCAATTTGTAAATATTGGTGTGAAACGTGTGACCTTCTGCCTGAATTCCACCAACAGTATAATGTTATTCGGCTGCAAAATATAATATTTTTTCTTTCGTGAAACGTTGTTAGAATTATTAATTATTTCTATAAACGATAAGTATTTAGCATCTATACTCATGAGTAGTGGGCTCATTATACGTTACGTAACTGTACCAGCGTTGAAACTTTCCCTGCTGAAAACCGTTCTACACTCTCTGTGAAAGTGAATACCGATGGGATTGAAAAAGGACATCTTTTATGGGATGGGACGTTAAGCCGTAGTTCCGTGTGCAGGTTAACCATATGCTGTGTATTTTAACTCCTTCAGATCCTGTGTACATTGCACTCTATATTCCTCTACAGCATATTTTGGAACACAGAATGTAATGCATGTGGACCTGCTAAGTGTAGATCAATCATGGATATTTAGGAATGGACCTGAATTGATGTCATCTATGGATATAACACAAACTGCATACAGTAGCATTGAAGGCAGGGGTGGACAGACACTTTTTTTCAGGGACGCAGCTGTAACAAGAAATCCCGGGCTGCGATAAAAATCTGTTTTTATTTTTTTCAAGATTTCTATACTTATTCTTTGGAGAGTTCGTACTTCAAGCCTAAAATAGGTTTTCTCCAATTCTGTGACATTTCTGTAAGATAACAATTATTATTATTAAAGCATCTGCTGCTATGAGGTCCCAGGGGCCCACGACACCAAGAGCCCGGGACGCTACAGCGCTCAGCATCCCTTACGAGTCCACACCTGATTAAAGGCAACTGAGTCTGGCAAGCAAACGTTTTGCAGGAAATCACAAGAACTGTTTTATTACATTTTACAGGTATCATTCATTTAATCATAACAAAGTGCACATAAACTTTAATTCGTTTCTTTTATGTTTCTTTCTGCTGCTTTCTGAGATCTCAGAATTTTTTTGAAATTTTGAGAACTTTCTACATTATAATGTACATGCTGAATTTCAGCGAAATTATATTAAAATAAACACTTTTCATATATTCTTATCATAAATAAATCTCACTTAACTGGATGCATATTTTTTTCTCTAAACAAAAGTTCCAGTCTGAAGAGTTAAGAAACACGATAATCGTAACGGGAAGTTTCCATCTGATTCCTAACAGTTATCTAATGGAGCCTTTTTATCCTAACTAGTACTGAGCCCTTCTTTTCTTTATGATCTGGTCATTTAATACAGTGTGTGAGGAAAAAACGCTCAGAGCTGAAAGCATATATAAACTTATACTCACCCTTGTCGAAATTTCACTATTTTAATTCGCCAGTGTGTTCTTTTCAGGGGACTCCTGCTTAAGACTTCTTCATCCAAAGTGGATTTTTACACCTATACCATTTAAATGGTTATGATGCACTGCTTAAGTACTATAAACAAATATTGCATACGAAGCAAAACAATCCAGTTAGTCGACTCTGACTTCTTTTTCCAGATGTGAACTATTCCCATGGCGTTAAGATAGTTAAGCAACGAGTTCCAATGAAATTCATGATGTGTGTGTGTGTGTGTTTTAAGTGTAATTTTAATCTTATCTACTTTTAAGTAAAAAATCTAACTCATCGTTTTCTAATTGCCATTTTTTACTATTTATATATGTTTATATTTTATGAGTTATGGCTACTGATCAAAGGGACCTGAGACTCGGGTACGGCATGGATGTTGGTGTTGCTTTTCTGCTGAGGTCCCGGCATCCTCACAGACCTACTATGGCGTATAAACTGACAGACTCTTCTTAGAAAACAGCAGCTTGAGTAAGAAGCTTCTTGAGGGGGAATATTGTTTTAAATTAATTATTTAGTTGCAGTTCGTACCCTATCTCATTAAACCACATGTTATATACCCACAGACCCATACAGGTAGCCGAGTGGTTTAGCGCTCTTGGCTACTGATCGATTAGACCTGGTTCGAGCCCCAGATAAGGCATGGATGTTTGTGTTGTGTTTCTGCCAAGGTCTCGCCTTCCTTCTATATCTCCTCTACAGCAGTATTAATCTGACATGCTCCTGTGAGACCTCTGTGGCAAGCAGCTGCTTGAGGGGTAATTTATTTATTTACGAGATAAGTTCGAATTTAAAAGAGAATTTGATTTAAAAAATTTATTCACAACAAAATAATGTCTACTAATTCTTAACGTAGTTCCTATTAACTGCAATACACTTGTTCCAAAGTTCTGGAAGCTTCTTAATTCCAGCTACAACGAAGGCTTTTAGTCGCTTGTCAATCCAACATAACACTGCTGCAATGATCTCATCATTGTCTCGGAGTATTTTATCCCCTAAAAACTCATTCAGCGCTCCAAACAAATGGAAATCGGATGGAGCCAAATCTAAACTATACAATGGAGGAGGCAGTACATCCCACTTCAATTTCCGTATTAGATCTCCATCGCTAAAATAGTGGCATGAGAACGAGCGTTGTCCTTGTGCTCTGGTGACCGATGTCGTGGGAACCATCTTGCACTCACTTTATTGAAATTCATCTTGTATTTTGTTGTGCACAATTTTTTCCACACTCCCTACACTAATTCTAGTCTTCTGTGAGTGTTCAAGAACGGTCCGACGATTGTCTACGTTAAATTCCAGAATTCTGGTAACATTGTAATAGTGACAGAAATTCTTGGTCTCCGAGCGTGAGGTTCATTTTTGACACGGTCTCATCCTTGTCTAAATAATTTGACCCAACTGTTATAGCCTTGGTTGTGAAAAACAATCTTCCCCAAACTGGGCTCCGAGACCAGTTTGGAGAAAAGAATGATTTTGGTAGGAATAATACCTTCCAATCGCGAGAAATTTGATAATTATGCGCTGCACAACCCTGCTGGGTACTTTTTGCTCCCACATCTTGGTGGTTCGAAGATATGAACATGTCTTTAGTTTCTGATGAATGCGTGTTCCTATAAGTTGATTTGTGCTCGAACGGTAAATAAAGTTTCGTTTATATTTGAATGCGCTACGTATACATCGAAGAGTCAAAACATTATCACCAGCGTATCTTTATGCAAATCGAACCAACTCTAGATAAATGATGACGCATGTGAATGTCATGAAAGAGTATAAATAACACCTAATACTGAAATCTGTTCAGCAGTGTTATTCTTGTTCTTCAGATGGGAAAGGCAGCGGACTTAAGTGAGTTTGACAAAGGTCAAATTGTAATGCCCAGATGATTAGGTCAGAGCTTTTCCCAGACGGCCAGGTTTGTGGGGTGCTCACGGTCAGCCATGGTTAGTACCTTCAAAAAGTGGTCCGAGGAAGGAAAACCCATGCATGTCAGCAAGGTGTGGGCCGACCATGGCTCATCGATGCTAGAGGTGAGCGAAGGCTATCACGTATGGTACAAGTCAAGAGAAGGGTTACTGTAGCGCAACTCGCCCGTAATTTGAATGTTGGTGATGAGAATAATGTGTCACAACACACAGTACATCGAAATCTGCTGAAAATGGGGCAGCGTAGCCACAGGCCACTCAGAATGTCCATGCTAACCTCGGTTCACCACCAAAAGCTCCTATAATGGGCACGTGAACTTCAAAACTGGACCTTGAATGATTGGAAGAAGTTCGTCTGATCCGATGAATCTCGTTTCCTATTGCACCATGCGGACGGCGGGGTAAGTGTGCGTCGTTTACCTGAGGAAGTGTTGGCACCAGGATGCACCATGGGACGAAAATAAGCCGGTGGAGGAAGAGTAATGCTTTGGGCAATGTTCTGCTGGGAAATCCTGGGTCCAGTCATTCATGTGCAGGAAACTATGACGTCTACCACCTACCTAAGCATCAATGTAGAGCAGGTACATTCTCTCATGGCAACGGTATTCTCCTTTAGTAGTGCCTTTTTTCAGACGATAATGCACCACGCCACACTGCCGCGGAACATGAGGAAATTATCTATATTTTATGAAAAATTAAAAGAAAAAATGGTATTGGCTTGACCTCCAAATTCCCCAGACATCAATCCAATCGAGCATCTGTGATTTGTGTTGGAACAGCATATCGGATCTGCGGTGGCTCAACCACGTAACTTACAAGAGTTAAAGGATCTATTGGTAACGTGTTCATACCAGATACCACAAGACACCTTTAGAAATCTTGTAGTGTCCATGTCTCGCCGGGTAAGAGCTGCTTTGGCGGCATATGGAGGACCAACATCATATTAGGCAAGTGGTCATAATGTTTTGGCTCTTCGGTGTATACCCCCGGCGAATGTGCATTACGCTTAACGCGGAGTTGCAGGAAGCATTAAGCCGAAGTGTCCTGTATTTCAATCAGGACAGGAACCGGGGGGGGGGGGGGGTTAGGGAACACTGCCATCTCCTCCGCCAAGAATGCTAGTGAGAGTAATGGAGGCAAAAAATGTTGAACGGAAGGGAAAACGTTATACTGCAGTGATGGAAATCCGGTCTCTTGCACCCGTTTTTACCTTTTTCCGGCTAGACCCTCCCCCCCACACACATATAATCCTTTAGGCCATAAACTCAATATATTAAATATAACCATAATATATAAATCTTCAGTAAGGTTTTAATTTGACATTTTGCCCCCCAGATGAACTATTTATTCGAAGAAAATACTTCTCTGTTCCTGATGATGACTTGCAGTTGAAAGCGTTAATATATTCGCCTGATTCCGAAAACCCATTTTTAGTAGTAAATATTCTCTAACATAGGGATAATGAAGCCTTTTTTTTTTCATTATTATGATTTGGATTTATTCTACTTTCGCCAGCGACGAAAATAGTTTGATTTTTTACACTGGCATTGTTTAAGATCAGTTGCCATTAGCCCTTCTCGCTAACAAACTGCTCCTATTGACCAATTTAATAATTTCTTACATATTTATTGATGAATGACATTGTTCATTATTAATTACCATTCCTCATTATATAACTTTCTACCGATTGATTTAGGCCCTGAGCTAAAAGATAATTAAGGTTGTAAGAACTGGCCGTGATTAAACTGGGTACAGCCAGAATTGAAGATAACGCGTTTCCTATGTATAATTTTTTCCACTGTTTAATTGGTCATCGAAATTTTCTCTTGTAAAATATGTAAAATATATACTTCCCAGGATCGGATCATCCAGGGTGAAAGGTCTGTTTCTGCCTTTTGAGAATGCTAATAAAGGTAGTAGGTGTAAAAAAATTATTTAACTTGGGTATACTTTATGCATTTTTGAAGACATTTTTAAAGAGTAAGATGCTATAGAGAATATATTATACTGAAATTGAATTTCGGTCTCTTGCCCTCCCATTTTTACGTTTTTCTGGCTCCATCGAGTCACTCTACTCCCACACACACACATTTGTTTTATTTGTTTCTAGATCCGGGAAGATCCTGCTTAATATTAATTCGCATATGATAGGAAGAGAGGAGCATGGCCCATTTCCTACATAGATTTCTCTCACCCCCCCTATTTCATTATTAAAAGCATACATTCATATTTAGTACCAGTTTTATAATTTAATATTCAACTTAGTCTTCGTAATTCGGCGTACAACAAGAAACATACTTTACTTGAAGGCCGCACAGTAACAAGCTGGAGGTTTATCAAACTTTCTCTTTGGATGATGTTTCCTAAGGTTCTTTATACAAGTTTCCCTAGTCGTTCATTTGAATTCACCGTGAAAGCAAATCATTAAGCAAACTTAAAGGGAAAGGAAAATTAAAGTAGAATAAACTAAACGAATGTTTTTTCTGCCAACATTATGGAGCATTGATGCCGTTTGCTTCTTTCTCATCCTGCTGTTCTCTTCCCATCGTTCTCCCACTTGTACTGGTCGAACTGAATGTAAGTCTTCTGTAATCTGCCCTCCCCCCACCTCCCCTCACCACTGTTCGTATCTTCTAGTTTCCCTGCATCACACTCCCCTGTTACATTCCCACCATCAGTTATCCGAAGGTTTCCACTTGCCCAACAGCTATCGACTGACCTTAATTACGAACTCCCTATGCACAGCAGATGTTGGAGAGATCTGAACTTCAAGAATCCGTCATAGCCCAGGACACACTTGTAATGTGATTTTTAGAATATATATGGGTTCAATTATTGGTTTTACATTTTGAGCTTTTGAATGATGATTTTTCGACGCCAGTCGTTTCAATCTTACTCATTTATTATACGTTATTTGTTTAATGCACAGTCATTATAAATGAAATGCAGGATGGTAATGGGCTGAATTATATGAAAAACGTGTTATTGAATGCGTCTAAAAAGAATATTTTTTACACTACAGTGGATAAGCAGCCCAAAAAATCTCGCTCCGTTAGTTGTATTTACGTACCCGTAAATACAATAATTTTGAGACCTTTCCATCTACTCTTAGTTTAGTACTCAGTGGAAATCAAGCCTGAAAACACGTTTTTATTTTTAATGTTTAAATTTTCGGTTTAATATTTCATCTTTAATTTCAGATATAT
Organism: Ryuthela nishihirai; assembly: GCA_038380435.1. Taxonomy (NCBI): domain Eukaryota; kingdom Metazoa; phylum Arthropoda; class Arachnida; order Araneae; family Heptathelidae; genus Ryuthela; species Ryuthela nishihirai. Next base: position 31,402,670 of record JAWZYU010000011.1, on the reverse strand, counting down.
TAAACGAGCCTTTTGGATACAAAATGGCGGGAAAAATTAGATTACGACAAAATACTAAATTTATTATTCTTTATTCAATAGTTAGCAGAAAAAGAAACAGATGGCAGTGGTAAATAATTTCATTTTCGAGATGCAAAGTACATGGACACTGATTTGTTTGCTTACTTAACTATGGATGCTGGAACACATTTTAAGAACTTCTGCAAAATGTCATCTACAAATTATTATTGTCAGGAATTAGCACTAAAATAAGCAAAAGAGATTCAAATTCAATAGAAGTTATAAAGATGAGGTATATATACAGGGTGAATCTGAAAAAGTGGGCAAAACTTTACGGGGTGGGTAGAACGCAGCTATACGAGCAATATTCGTCATAGAATGAATGGTCGGAACGCAAGCGGTGAGAAGTTAAAAGGTAGTTTTCCACTGTCACATTTAAAGAATGAACACAAGAAGGAGAGGAGATACTTCAGAAAACATTTTATTAACAGAAATGTGATTGAGGTACATGCTCAAAGAAATTGCTCAAAAGAGCTGCCGCCAGCTGTAATGCAGGCTTCACACCTGCGGGATAGGGACCGACGCACATTTGCGAAGACGTTGGGTGCGAGGACCGACCCTTTTATACCATTTCCAACGCCACCTAGCGGCTCGCCGTTTGCGTTCCGACCATACATTCTATGAAGAATGTTGCTCGTATAGCTGCGTTCTCATCATCATCATCATCCTCAAGTAGCCATGGGCTACGGAGGTCCAACCAGACCGTGTAATTTAGTTCTCCAAGCAAGTCTATCCTGAGCTACATCTACTGCATCTGGCCACTGCACACCAATTCTAACAAGGTCCTGTTTGACATTGTCTGCCCACCGCATCCTAGGTCTCCCCTTCTTTCTGAGGCCTTTAGGCACACTGTTAATAACCCTATTCGCTAATCTATAATTATTCATACGGGCAACATGGCCAAACCAACGAAGTCTCTCTCTGCACAATATTTACTGCTCAGAGGAGATTGCTGACCCCTTTGCCAAACCTCATCATTGCTTACAAAGTTGAACAACCTAATGCCCAAGATATTACCTAAGCATCTAGATTCAAGATAATCAAGTTTCCAGTTATCTTGTTTACAAAGCGTCCCGGTTTCACTAACATAACTAACCCTAGACAGAACCAAACTATTATACAGTCTAATTTTAGTCTTTAAGAGAATACGCCTATTTCTCCACAATCTCCATAGACTCTTAAAAGTCCCGGCAGCAATACCTATTCGTCTGTTAATCTCATGCCGCACATCACCATTATCTGTTACATAGCTCCAAAGATAATTAAACTGTGACACCTGCACAAGACTGCAACCATTCAGATTAACTGAATCACAGCCTGCCTGACCAATTTTCATAACTTTAGTTTTCTCTCTGTTTATAACCAAACCTACTCTACTACCAGTCTCATCAACATCTCGAATGAAAGAGTTCATCTCATCAACATCATTTGCCAAAAGGGCTCAATCATCAGCATAATCTAAATCAGAAATTTTCGTATCTCCAGCCCATTTAAGGCCAAAATCTTTCCTTTGAACTAAATTTCGCATAACATAATAATAACCAAACTAAAGAGGAAAGGAGACAAAATGCACCCTTGTCTAATATCAGAAGTAATGCTAAATCAATTGCTACAAGCCTTACTAACTCTCACATACGATTCAGTGTTATTATAGAAAGTTTTCATTATGTTGCCTAATTTGCCTGGTATTTCATACAATTCACAATCAACCACAAATTATGACGATCAACAGAGTCGAAAGCCTTTTTGAAATCAACAAAGCTAGCAACCAAAGGTTTCTGAAACTCTAAACATTTCTCAAGAATCTGCCTAAGTGAAAATATCTGATCCACACATCCCCTACCACTTCTGAATCCACATTGCTCATCACGCAATTGACTGTCAACCAGATTCTTAATTCTATTAAGCACAATCATGGAAAGAACTTTACCTGGAACAGAGAGTAGGCTGATACCGCTATAGTTATCACAAGAACTGCGATCACCTTTTTTGAAAATAGGGATAATAATAGCTCTGGTAAAATCTTTAGGAACCATGCCTTTATCATAAAAGTTATTCGAAATTTCAGTCATTCAAGTGGTAACCGCAACATTCCCAGCTCTGAGCATTTCTGTAGCAATTTCATCTACCCCTGGGGATTTATGAAGTTTAAGGTTTAGAGATAGCCAAAATAACTTCAGATTGTGTTATAGGGTCAACATTAAAGCTGCTAATGCATCTATCATCATAGCAAACAATGGGAGTAGAACTAACTGCATTGTTTAGAACATCACTGAAATGCTCAGCTCACCTAGCCATGACAGAATCATCCCCTTCTATAACCTTACCTTGTTTATCCTTCAATCCTTGTATGCCTGTCCGTTTTCTACCACACAAAACATTAACTATCTGGTACAGCTCTCTGCTGTTGTGCCGTCTGACTGCTTCCTCGGCTTTGTCGGCCAAACCATCAAGCCAAAGATTCTTATCAGCAGCTAACTGATCTTTTACACGTTTATTAAGTTCTCTGTAATGCTTTCTATTAGGACTAGTAGGGTATTGATTAAAGACATTCCTGCAGTTCTTTCTTTCCGAAATTCTTTCCGAACCACACAAAACATTAACTATCTGGTACAGCTCTCTGCTGTTGTGCCGTCTGACTGCTTCCTCGGCTTTGTCGGCCAAACCATCAAGCCAAAGATTCTTATCAGCAGCTAACTGATCTTTTACACGTTTATTAAGTTCTCTGTAATGCTTTCTATTAGGACTAGTAGGGTATTGATTAAAGACATTCCTGCAGTTCTTTCTTTCCGAAATAAGCTGAAGTGCCTTATCACTTAGATAATTCTGGCTCTTCTGCTCCTTTTTTCCTAAAAGAGTACTTATTAGTGTCCAAAAAAGCCTGTTTAAAATGATCCCATTCTTCCTCAACTTCAGTAGTAAGCAAACCATGACTGTCATAATGACTAAGTAACCTATCATGGTAAGCTTTGGCTATAACTGGATCTTTCAGAGCTTCAGTATTAAAAGTAAATTTTTTAACCCTAGCACAACACTTTTTAAGTTTAAGTTGCAACACACTTTTAACAAGGTAATGGTCAGATCCAATTTCAGCTCCCCTACATGCCCTGGTATTCCTAACAGAACTAACCCATTTGCTGTTAATTAATATGTAATCAATCATATTCTTATGCAGCCCATCAGGTGAAACCCATGTGTACTTATGTATGTCGCGGTGTTTGTAATAAGTGTTAGTTATTCTGAATCCATTGAGCTTACTTACCTGTAGGAGACGTTGCCCATTGCCATTGCAGCTACCAATACCAAAAGGGCCTATTACTCCTCCCCAAAGGTCAGAGTCAGTACCAACTTTGGCATTGAAGTCACCAAAAACAAGGGTAATATCTCCTTTCTTGACAGAATTCAAAATATCCTGAAGTTTTTCATAAAACCTATTATTCTCATCCTCATCGGCATCCTCAGTGGGGGCATAACAGCAAATAACATTCAAGTCTTTAACGCTTGTCTGAAATTTTGCTCTAAGAAACCTTTCATTAATGCACTCATATCCTAGAAGAGCATAGCTAGCGTGTCTGCTGAGAAGCAGACCCACGCCTTGGTGATGCTTATTGTCGTCCCTCCCTGAAAAGAGAAATTTAAGATTATTTTTAAGAATCTGACCTTTATCTGTCTATCTGGTCTCTTGCAAGCTGAGAATATCTAAATTATAATGGTGTAATTCTCGTGTGAGGACATCAAGAGAAAAAGCTCTGTGCAGAGTCCTCACATTCCAACTACCTATGGAGAGAAAATTGTTAGTAGGATGTTTAAAGAAACTATGTTTATTGAGAGAGGGAATGCCGCAATATCAAACAGCCCCCTAATCGCAGACATGGGGCAAAGACCCGTTCCCCCACTACTAAAGGCTGAAGCCATCTACACTGGAAGACTTCCTCCAATGTAGAATTTGACGATGCCAATAGAAGCAAAGAGTTCAGGTGCCTGCGATGACTTCTGCTCAGGATTATCCACCAGCTGATAAACATATCCTGTGAATCTATTCACTTGGGGCTGTCAACCCACAAACAAACAGAAAACACAGCGGAAGATTTTCTACCACCCCGTAAAATTTTGCCCACTTTTTCAGATTCACCCTGTATATATAAATATTGGTTGAAAAAAAATCAGTGTTCGGCAACTGAAAGTTAGAACAATAGTTTATTATAGCTTTACATTCAAAAGTTGAAACGAAATATTTCACTAATAATCCCAGAGGTCAGAAAAACTGTAACTCTATATTTTCTATGACAAAATTTAAACATGAATATAATTTTCATTTGTACTGACTTCATATGTTAGAAACGCACCCTGATACCAGATTAAAATCCTTCAAACTTATGACCGTCTAAAGTAGGGGTCTGAAATTTAAATCCATAGAACGTCTGTAACTCGAATTTGTAAGCCGTCTAAGGCAGTGGTCTCAAGTTCAAATTTATAGAACGTCTAAGGCAGAGGAGGTCTGGAACTCAAATCTTACAGGGATCAAATTAGTTACTTCTTACTCTATGGAGGGCAGCATTTCATTTTAATCAATCATACAGAGGCCATATCAGTTGCTTCTCAATATATAACGATTGCATTCAATTTTAAAGCAATAATAAGAGAAACAAAATTTATTTATATTGTTGTTTTAGTATTTAACTGCAATATATTTTAATACCAAAGCATGAACATAATTTTCATTTGTAGTGGCTCTATCTTTGGTTGAACGCGACCTATTTTTCATACTCGTATGAGATCATCGTAGTCGAGCTAAGCTGTTAAGCCTCAGTTCACTGCCATTATTACGATATAATACATAGCTTGTGGGCATCACAAAACTTCTTCGGGGTCATATGTTTGTGACCCTTAATCTAAGCCTCAATCTTCTTCTTGCAGTGAATTCTACATAACATAATGATCAAACTAAAGAGAACAGTTCTCTTCCATTTGACTGCAATGTGGAAATTTTTGAAAGTTCGTATAAAAAATCTTATCATTCTCCCAGATAGTTCAGGGCTATTATAGAGAACATGTAAATATGATATACCACAGAGAAGAACTGTGAGGAATATGAGACCTCAACAAAAAGAAAACACAGGAAAGCAGACGACATTTTTTCGGGGTTCGATTCCGGTCCCTTTAATACGTATCCAGGCACGTTAACCACTCGGTCACGGAACTGATTAGTATGAATAAGTTATTATGCATAGGTAGATGAAATAATGTATTAAAACTACATGGCTGACACTGAATCATTGCATTTTGTAACTAAAAGAACAAGACAACGCCGCTGGAGAATATGGAAATCTCGTTTTCAAAGAGAACCTGCTGGTTTTCAATATTTTCAGTTTTATCACTGAGAAGCCTGTTGCAGTAGTGAATAATTTCAACAGACGTATCAGTGGTAAGTTTGATAAACTCTATAACTGCATGCGGAATTTGTTTTTCTTCGTTTCTTCCTTTTCTCTATGAATTTTATTTTCCTTTTCACTTTGTTAGTATTTGCGTAGAATTAATGAAAATATCGAGTGAGTACAAATTTTTTTTATATAAAATTTTTTACATAAAAACGCGTCATCTTCCATTCCGGCTGTACCCAGTTTAATCACAAACAAAGAAAACAATCACAAACAAAACAATTACTCCTCATTATTAATGTATGGGTCGAGTTGTTTTACCTCCGAGTGACATTATTTTGTACATAATGGCAAATTCTCCAGGTTACAGGACTCAGAGAAAATTGGGGGAAGAGAATCCAATGGAGAGCTGTTGGGAGACAGATGGCCATCCAGCGCATTCTTTACCGCGCACAAGGTATGGCTCTTCCGTACACGGAACCACGGCTTTACCTCCCATACGATCACGGCGGCCTTTCCAAGCCCATCGGTGTCCCCTTTCCGCACGAGTCAGGATGGAGGTTTAGCGAAAATAAATCTCAACGCGGTCACATACTGTCAATATAATGTGCCACAGAGAAGATCTATGAAGAAGGCAAAACAGCAGCAGAAAGACAACACATGAAAAGAAACGCCGATGTCTTTATCCGTGGCTTGGATATATAGTATTCCCTTTGTACCGAAACTAAACACGCAAACTACTCGGCCAATGGGGTCGGCTCTTTTAATTTTTCAAAGAGGGTGAGAAGAATAAGTACATGTTTGTGTCCAGATGAAGTAATATATCCGGAGAACTCTGCTAGCGTCCCGCTAGCCTTGAGATTTTCTCCTCTACCACCTTGCTCTTTCCAAGGTGAGGAAGGAGACACTGATGATTTAGAAACGCTTCCCTTCATCGGATGCTTGGTTATCCGTGTCCTCCATGAGCAGTAGAGTCATATGCTTATTAAACAACACACACTAGATGTATCTTCCATCTGTCTCCTATAGCTGTTGATTGGGTTGCCTTCTGCTACTAAACTCTGAGCCTTTGAGGTCATTGTGGTATGGTCATTTAGTCCATTGCGCTTAAAAAAAAGTGCCGCTCAAAGGTGAAACAACCCAATCACAATTTCTGCACACCTTTAGTATCCAGTGCTCTCCTCACACTTACCAAAATATTCAAAGTCTGACAAACGTTTTTCTATGACATATTTTCTAACTGAACTTTCTATAAACTCCAGAAATAGAAACAAAAACATTAAGTTGACACTGACAAAAAGAAATATGTATAATTCATGAGACGGAGAACTTTCTTTTTCCGTATTATTTCACTGTACCTTCCAAAAGACTAGTTACAGAATTAATCTTATTATAATCCTGTGTGATAAAAGCAACATCAGTGTCAAGAAAAAGTCTTTGAATACAAAAATAATGAAACAAAAAAAAAAGCAAAATAGAACATGGTATTTCTTATTTCAATCACAGCATGAATTATTTGACCATTTCACCCCTCAAAAAATCTGTCTCGGTATATTCATAAAAAACATATTAGTGATAAAAAGCCAAAAAAAGTGAAATGAGCAACCTTATGACACAAACAATAGAATTCCGTGATACGCATAGCGTGCCGCTAGGTTTTGTAATACATCATCAGGAAATGATGATCTCACGTGTTTATCTACTACGTTACAGTCAGTAGATGTCTCTGCTATTTTTCCCCATCCACTGAATGAATTATACATCCAAACACAGAATAAGAAGAAAACTTTCTATATAGATAACACGAATAGCTACAGCGTTATTTAATTATGTTACTCTCTTGGGAGTTCATTGCACTCCTTTTTTTAGCCCCGTTTTCTCTCAGTATAAGTATCGTTATTAGATTACCAACATCGCAAAATGCTTTAGTACCGAAAACCTCTGAACTAAGCCTTTCTAGGTGGCTAAGAGAGAGTGCAGTTAGAACGGAGAATTTTTGAATCAGATATCGAAAGTATTTCATTAAATGTTGAGATTAAATTGAACTTAGGAGAAAACAACTGAGTTAGAAACAATTTAGAACTTTAACGCTATTATTTCATAATATATACTTTCTTGTCGGCATTTAGGTTTTACTTGAAACGCTTTTTTTTTGTTTGTAATTTTCACAACTCAGAATATTTTTTAGAAAACATGTCATTCGTTAAACGAAAAACGTGAATTCAATGGCGGAAAGGGAAATTTAGGGTGCCAGCGCTAAACATTTTACTGAGATCAATATAGAGTCAACTATATGAACGTAAGTGTCAAAATGATTTCCTATTATTTCAACTTCCTCATTCCTACACCCTCACCTTCTTAGCATAATTGCAGTGTCTGATTTTGAAAATTTAGGAATAATGTCCGAATTTATTTGAAATAGTTTTCTAGGTGGTCAACGCCTCCGATCCTACAAATATTCGAACAACTGGTATGAATATAGTGACCTCTGATCCCAAACCTACAGACAACTGGATGAAATGCGTTATCTCCAGTCCTAGAAACTTTTAGACGACTAGATGGGGTGCGTTAATTTCTTGTCCTAGAAACATTTAGGCAACTGGATGGGATGCGTTGACCTCCTGTAGTAACAATTTACAGGCAATTGATGGGGTGTAATGACCTATGGTCCTAAAGCCTTCAGGCAACTGGATGGGATGTGTTTACCTCCTGTTCTAGGAATGTTTTGGCAATGGATTGGGTCTAATTTCTTCCGATCATGGAATGCTTCCGAAAACTGGATGGAAAGCGTTGATTTCCTATCCTGGAAATCTTCGGAAAACTAGTTGGGATGCGCTGCTCTCTTCTTCTGGTAACCTTTAGGCAACTGGATGAGATGCATTGACCTCCTGTCCCAGCGACCTACAGACAATGGTTGGGGTGACCTAATGACATCCTAAACTTTCAGGCAACGAGATGGAATGCGCTGACCTCGAGTCCTAGGAACTTCAGAAAACTGGATGGCATTCTTTGATTCTGGTCCTGGAAATATTTAGGCAACTGCATGGGATGCACTGACTTCCAGTCAATTTGTTTGAAGTTTGAAAATCCGACCATATCTTAGCAGCGTCGAGATTTTCCTGCTTATTTCTCATCCTAAATGACATGAAAAAATTAAGGTCACTCAACGTAAGATGAAAAAACACTTGCACCAATATTAGAAAGACAAAAGCGATATTCTGAAAGGAAATTTCAATTAAAATATATTGTGGTATTAACCAGTTAACCACAAACTTTGGGGCGGGGGTGGCTCAGTCGGTAGCGCGCCAGGCTCGTAATCTGTAGTTCCCAGGTTCGAGTCCCAGCTGGGTCAGCGTTGAGATTTATCTCCGCAAAATTACCCGCCCTGCCCACGGTCAGTAGGGGACACCGATGGGCTTGGAAAGGCCGCTGTCCGTCGGATGGGACGTTAAGCCGTGCACGTTGCACGTTAAAGAACACGCTGGATGGCCTTGACGGGAGGCTACCATCTGTCTCCCAACAGCTGTTCCAGTGGGTCTCCTCCCCCAACCTTCTCTGAGCCTTCGGGGTTCATGTGACCTGGCCATTTAGCCCATGGTGTGCAAAAAAGTACCGCTCAGAGGTAAAACAACCCAACCCAACCACAAACTTTTGTGGCACTGTATGATTTTGCAAAGCATAAATTATGTGTGAACCACTAGAATATATTCACTTCAGAAGTCAGACACTGTATTCAGCAATAAATTATCACAGGAAAAATCCTGTAAACAAGAAACAAAAATTGGTTGTCCTAACTGGTATTCGAACCCAGGTCTCCCAGAAGTCTTAACCACTAGATTACCGAGGAGTTGACCAACTCTCCAACTATCTGACATATAAGCTTTCCTGTTTGATTCACCAGTGGAATATCTGGGTTCGAATCCCAGTCTGGACAACCAATTCTTTTTCAACTCACTTTTTCAAGTGTTCCTTGTCTACAAGACTTTCCCTGTGATAATTTATTACTGAATATTTTATATAACGATGTGAGCGTGAGTGACAAATATTACTACCATCAAATATGTGGCGGTTTGGCTGCTCAATTCCTGATAATAGATGGCGCCACTGGTGAAACTGGAAAGCTTATATGTAACTTAGTTGGTGGTCTGTAGTCTAATGATTAAGATGCCCGGCATGCTTTTTTTTTTAGAAGACCTGGTTTCGAATTCCAGTCATGACAACCAATATTTTTTTCAAGACACTGTATTTATTATTGAAGAGAGTTCAACGAAATAATATAGTGTTATAATTTTTCCAAATGTTTCAGGTTTCAAGGTATCAAGCTCCTGTAGTTTATCTGATGGCAACACGCATATACATTTCCTTTTATGATGATGATGATTGAACATAACATTTTCTATGCACAATAATTTTAAACTAATAGAAAGATTCAAAAATATACGAAATAATTTTTAACTTCACGAATATTTTTTGCGATTACAGTTAATATTTTGAACTGCTGAAGAATTTTTACACTTGTATTTTTTAAATATATTTTTATTTTTTTAAATATAATTAGAGAAATCAGTTAATCATTTTATAAGTGAAATAAAAAAATGAATTACTCTTAAAGCAACTGCTTGCCACAGAGGTCTCACAGAAGCTTGTCATTTTAACACGCCGTTTAGAAGATCTATGAGGAAAGCGAAACTTCAGCAAAAAGGAAACACAAAAAGGAAAACATTCATATTTTATCCAGGAATCGAACCCGGGTTCCTCTCATCACTAGCGAAGCACGATAACCACTCGATATTTATTTTGATATTTTAAAAAACGTTAAATTCCATTTGCTTTTTGCTTTTTTTGTTGTTTTACAAGTGGATTTGAAACGAGCACAAAATTAAAATAATGGGACAATTTTGCTACCCAACAAGTCATTTTTACAGTTCATTTAGATTGCTAAGCTTTTTTTTTTTTGGTTTAAAATACTTCTCTAAGATTATTGGAAGATATTATTAGTTTATTGTGCATTTTCAAATCTTTCGCTGCCACAAAATATATTTTACAATGCGTAAATTAAAAAAAAATGCGGGAAAAATATTTTTTACTGCATAACTGTTTTACTGTATAAAATGTTATTAAACACTGATCGATTAAATGCTATCCTATTTTTCCATGTCCTTATCGAAATAAAACAAGGAAAATAATAGAGAGAAATTTATTAAGAGAATAGGATCATTATCCATGTGTTACAAAAGTTAAGAAGAATACCACTCGTTTGTTTTTCCCTAAAGTATCATTACTCATACTCTCTCTGGATGGGTTATCTCAGGTGGCAGCGCTCCAGGCTCGTAATCTGCATTTTCCAGGTTCAAGTCCCAACTGTGCCAGCTTTGAGATTTATCTCTGCTATAATGCTATGTGCTCTAGGTCAGAAAGGGGTCACCATGAGTTTGGAAAGACGGGCATCCATAGAGTGGGAGGTTAAATCCGTGTGCAAGAGATTCATACCCTTTTCACATTAAAGGGCACATCCTTACACTACAGAGTACATCCTGTGATTCTTTACTACTGATATCAACTTATTTTTAGATAAAGCAAGCATTTTACAAGAAATAGTAAAACTTGAATAAGTCACTTACCGTACTGGTGAACTAATTATACTTATCTCTTAATTACTAACTAATAATCTTTTACCGAAAATACAAATAGAACAAAACGTTCGAAATTTCCTTTACACTAAGTTCTAATTAAAAAGTTATAAGTCGAAACATCTCATTTGAAGCTTAGCACTTAATGAAATACACCTATCCTTTGATTTACATGGCACTCAGTTTGCATGGTTTCGGTTTTACACGGTCAAAAAAATTCAAATAGTTTCAATTTCCATGGTGATAAAATCGGTTTTTCACGGTACGGATTATCTTTTTCTTTGTATGTAGATATAACTCATGTTATGTACGTAGGCGTTCAAAACGTTCTTGACACGTGTCTGTAGATTTGCACTCGTTCCTCCGAAGTTAACGAGCTAAGACTTGTTTGAAAGCTTATCTAAACTAATCGTTGAAAATTAAAAACAAAGGCCATATCATCGCTTCTTTCTTCGCTGGCGACGTGTAAAGTTCGGTGTGTGAATTCTGCGCGTTGTTGCTATGGAGCCTACTACAGACGAGGGAAAGATTTCGCATTTTCACAAGGATACAGCTTGGGGACGATGCAAAAAAAAAAATAACGCTGATTTATCATAAGTGTATGGGATCATGCTTGTTCAAATGGCACTGTTAGGGATGGATGCACAAATTCCTAGAAGGACGGCAAAGCTTCGAAGACCTCACTCGTGCAGGAAGACCAAAGGAGTCCTGGGGATTACTAAAAATGACTATAAATGACCAATACTGAACCAACATTTTTTGGCCAAAATGGCTAAAGAGATGAAGGAGCAGAATCCTAGACAGGCGTGTCAAATGTTCTCCTTCTTCATGATAATGCCAGTGCTCACAAAACCCAGCAAGTTACGGTCTATCTGCAGTGCGAAAAAATCGAACAGCTACCCCATCCAGCATATTCACCCGATTTTGCACCACGAGATTTTTGGATGTTTTTTTTAAATGAAAAGCGACTTGTTGGGAAGTCTTTTACAAGGGTGCAAGACCATGCACAATACGTTCATTCAGAGTTGCGGAGTATTCCCAATAGCAATACTACCAAGCGTTCCAGAATTGGCGTAGACGTCTGCAAATTTGCATAAATGCTTAAGGATAAGTACTTTGAAGGACAGTAAACGGTTTATTGAGGTAAGTGCAAGGTTTTTGTTCTGCAGATGAATGTCAAGAACTTTTTGAACGACCCTTGTATAGCAGAAAGGAGATTATTTGATTGTCATCCTAAAGTAAAAATTAACTAAATTTTAATTTTCGTGTGCTGAATTATAAATATAATATTATAGTTTCGTGTGCAGAATTATAAAGCTGTGTCGTTCGCAGTTCGCGATAAATTCTTATATTAATAAAATCGTGTTCTGTAACAAGTTATATTTACATTCATTCGCTAAAAATATACATATTCTTGTCATTATAATGCAAACTGTTTCGCGGACATCCTAATGAAACGGAGACCTTTTTGAATCAGCAGCGACACCTGACTTTTTATAGACTGAATATTTTAGACTAGTAAAAACGGGGTTTTATCTCATTTTTAGCAACAAGTTTAACTTTCTTAGCTATTATATACGCTAAATACAGTTGATTCGTAAGTACACTGTTTCATAAAATATCATAAAAATTTATTTTACAAAATAAAGCATTAAATGTTGATAAAAATGCCTTATTCTCTAATTTATAGTCAGTTCATAAATATCTTTTTTTTAAATTTCATTCCCCAATTCGATAACGCATATCTACATTAAGGATGAGTATTTTTAATGGCCAAGAAGAAATGTATGAGAAATTAATCCAAACATATCTGAATTAGACAAATGAAATACAAAATAATGTTACGTTAATGTTTATTATTACTGGTGAACTGACATTTGAGTAAATATATATAAATAAAACTTTCAATATACGTATTATACATAATAAAGATTTTTTTCGAAACCTATCGCCCTTTTTTCCAGAAGTTGTTGGTTTCGATTTGCACTGTTTCGATTTACATGGTGATTTCCCGGAACCAATCTACCATGTAAATCGAGGGATTGGTGTATTTAATATTATAGATTCATAAGTCAATTCTTACCAAATAATTGGTTTACGACATTTGAAACATACAAAATATCCTTTAATCAGTTCGCGAACGACACAGCTTTATGACCACTGCATTGTCTGTGTTTCTTAACTGCTGTTAGCCCACGTGTATGTAGGATTTTCCTTAACACTCTGTATACTTCATAAAAACGACATATTGACTGGAAGTGTTATCTCCTTCAAACCACACATGAAATCCTTAAGCTTGATCAGTACACTGAGAAAATGACTCACTCAGGATCATACATATTCCTTTCATAGGTTCTTCCTCTTAGAGGTAAGACAACCACCCACTCTTCAGTATGTACATACATTTATCCGCTAGCAACATGGACAGGCTTAGCAATCCACCTGTTGTTCACTAATGATGTCAATAATGATGCTTTCCTGACATTCCTTTCGCAATCTGACTGCATCAACTGGAATCAAAGATAGGGAATTTTTCCCCAGTCAACATAATCTTTAGTCATATTTTTCCCTCAAATGCACGTTTTAGAAGTCGTAGAACGGTCCAATGGGCGGTTCATAAAGCAAATAATCAATATACTGAATCTGGATCATTCTCTCCCATTTTTTGCTAAAAATATTTATGTGAATAACTAACGATTTTTTTCCAATTCATAGTACTCATTTAATATATATATATTTGTTTTTAACCAAGATATTTTCTTGATTCCTTAAATATATATATTTTTTTCAATTCGTTACTCATTAGAATGCGTGTTTTTTTTTTGCACAGAGTTTTTCCTGTGGCTCTTTTAAAACACGTTTTTCTTCCTAGTGGCTTTTCGCTAAATTTGTGTTGGACGGGCCAGTTATAGATCTTCGAAATTAGATTCCCATTGACATAAAATAGGAATTCTGTAATATTTTAGTAGGGAAGTGTAACGAATATTAAAACTTCTTGTATCCCATTAAAATTAGTCTGAATGCAGCATTATAAAATTTATACACTTCATTCCTTTTTTTCTCTGGATATTGCAAAAATTTGATGCATGCACATGAAAAATAATTCTCCCCCCCCCCCACTCAAAACAAAAAAGTAGAAAAGTAAATAGTAGCAGGAGCAGCAGCAAAAAACAAGAGCAAGAAAGAGTCAACATTCTCCAGTCTCAGTCTTTTACTTCATTCCTTTTCAATGAAGATGAACAAAGAAAAAAGGAGAGTTTTAAGAGGCACTAAACTTAAGTGCGCGAATTGCTGTCCTAATATTTCTTTCCTGTTAGAAAATGTGATCCGAAGGTGATGCAGAACATAAAGATCTTCTCTTCTTCCTGTTTCTGATGGATTCGTTAGACACTTAGTTTACTTCTCTCCTTCTTCTTTCGATTTCCCTCTCCCCTCCTCCATCCTCTTTTTTCATCTATCGTTTCTTTTCTCCTTGCTTGAAGGAGCAAGGGAACGGGAATGGCACGATTAAGAGTTGCCAGCTAACGATCTAACGATGCCAGCTTCTTGTTAAGGACAAGCCCTTTTCTGCTCCCAAAATGTCATTGTGAGTCGCTGCCACATCGGACCGAACATCGGAAACTAATTGTGTTACTCTCGGCTTGAGCTGAGGCTTATGGCAGAGGCAATACCCAACTCATAGCACAGGCGCGCTATTGCTAAACTGTCATTAATGCCCGCTCTTTGTTTCTTGGCGCTTCGTGTGCATGTATGGGAGAGTGCGTTTACCGTCGCCTTATGAAACGCCAATGATACATCGAGAGTGCAGTGATATGAAAAAAAGGCGTTCAACTCTCTCTGTGAAGGTGGGACGCAGTTGAAGAGATAACGAGTTCGGTTGGATTCGATATATTTGTTATCAAGACATGATAATAAATGTTGGGGTGAATATGGGATCTAAATTCAGAAAAGAAAATCAGAAGTGTAGATTTTTGTAATTAATGAGAATTTATATGTTGCGATAAGTAAAATCTGATAGGTGAGAGTTGATTAATGATTAACGTACTTGCGCTTTTCTCTTCCTATATGCATTTCAATGAATCTCATGTTGTTTTTGTTCGATAACGTTGATTATTGATGTTAGTGTTAAGCTAGTGTTGAGTCTAACCGTGTTTCCATAAAAGATGCGTTTTTATTGCTCTCATTATTTGAATCCATTTTTTCTGGATATTTGGATTATATTATTCATTGTTTAGTCAATGGGTTAGAGTAGAAGTCGCTTCACCACCGGGCGATCCTCTCATTCAACAAACAGAAAAAATACCAGTTGACCCTTTGTGGGAAGCGCTGCGCAGATGAACACTACAGAAATAAAATATGTCTATATCAATAGTATTGACCGATAATAATAGATCTCGATATTGATTTAGATCAAGAGTACTAATGTATTATTGTCCTTCGACTTTTCTGCGTTGTTTTACCTCCGAGGGACACTTTTTTAAATACAAAAGGGGCTAAATGGCCAGGTCACAAGGATACCAAGGTCTCAGAAAAAGTTGGGACAAAGGAACCCAGTGGAAAGCTGTTAGGAAACAGATGGAAGCCTCCCGTCAAGACCATCTAGCATATTCTTTAAAATGCACAGGGTATGTCTCTACTGCATATAGAGCACGCTTAAGTCCCATCCTACTGACAGTGACCTTTTCAAAATCATCGGTGTCCCCTTTCTGACCGAGGGCAGAAAGGCCAATGATGGGATGGGAGGGGGGTTGGCGGAGAAAAATCTCAACGCTGGCATAGTTGGGACTCGAACCGGGAACATCAGATTACGATCCTAACGTGCTTCCGAGACAACACCCTGCCTCTTCTCTACATTTTAGTATGCTTACTTCTGCGTTTGCTTATTTGAGCTGTTTCCGAAGTTTTAGTCCACAGATTATTTTCAATGATCGAACCGCACTATTACGCAAGTCGACGGTAAATATCAATAAATAGTTAAATGCTGTACCATTAACTTACATGGGTTTATCAAAATAATGGAAACACGCACTTTTTGTGGAGAGCATTTCATTAATAAACTATAGGTCCACCAAGGTCGTTCAGAATAGAAGCAATTCAAGGTGGAATAGACTTATACAAGTCATAGACATACGGTAATGGAATGTTGGACCATTCTTCCTGTAAATATGGCCCCACTATGCCGGTGATGCTGGAGATAAAAAGTGTCATCTGACCTTGCACTCCAGATATTCCCAGAAATGTTCAATAACATTGAGGTCTGGAGATTGAACGGGCCAGGGTAGCTGCTGTACCTCATCCTCGTGATCTACAAATCACAACTTGACATGTTTCGCACAATGCACAGGTGCATTATCCGCTTGAAACCAGGTACGATCATTAGGGAACAATGCACTCAACATTAGGTGCAGATGGTCCCCGAGAATGGATTCGTACGTTGCGGATATGACACGACCCTTGAGAATAATTAATGGCGTTAAGGAATGCCATTATACGGCACCCCACAACAATCGGGATCCACCTCCATGCTTCACAGTCGGAACCAAACAATCTGGGTGGTACTGTACGCTTCTGCAGGTTTTCGCCAGATGTTCACTATACCAGTGGTGGAAAACAATGTGTAGCACGATTCATCAGACCAGATGACACGTTGCCAGTCTTTAGCATCTAAGTTTTTATGTTCATTGCATCACCTTACAGGTTTTGTTGCATTGATGTTGGTAATCAGAGGTTTGTGGATTGCAGCACGCCCATAAATACCGGCACGATGAAGTTCCCGACGAACTGTTATGACGGAAACGGGATCATTCCGACTATGTTCAACTTTGCTGCTATTTGCGGTGTTGTGGTCTTGTGCTTCTGTTGTACAATCCGTGAAGACGTTCACCTATCCTTATCTGACAACTTCGTATGGCGTCCGCAATTCGCATATTTTGAGGCAACTTCCTGTCCTTTTTGATAGGCAGTCATAATCTTCAATACGGTTCCTCGTGTTACACCTACTATTTCCGCCGTTCTGGTTACTGAAGCTCCCGCAAGACGCCCACCAATGATCATGTCTTTTTGGAGGTCACTGAGATCTGATGTTGTCGACAATTACACCACATCAGTATTTCACCTGCGCTTGTGTCACTGCTACGAGATAGGCGACATCGCACTTGTTCCCTTTATATACCTCACTTATAAGTGACGCCGCCATCCCTGTGATAAGCATACGCGCATTGGGTGTACTTCCGTCGCCATCGATGTTTCCATTACTTTGATGAACCTCTGTATTTCGTTAATTCTTCATTTTGAGATATTATTGAAAACACTTTTCTTTCTCATCCGTTATTAGACGGGTTAAATCTTTTTGGGTGAAATATTTCGAGTTTTCTCTCTTTTTTTTTTGCAAAATTACATAATAAATTAAGTCGTTTCTAAATATCTTGACTGACTTAGGATTCAGAATGAACGAATTGTATTATAGTTGTTTTATATCGTCCAGACATCATGGAATCTGGACTTTATCTCAAGTTTTATGTGACAGACGGTTGTCTTTCCAGGCTAATCGACTTTCCTTTCCTGATCTAAGACAGGTGCCTATATAGCGGCGTTAATCTCAATCTAACACAGTTGGAATTCGAACCAGGGAACTGTAGACTGAGGCAATCTCTCGGCATAAAGTAGGGAAACATTACTTTGGGAAAAAGTATTCTTTTTGTAACAATTATGGATGAGAAACCTGTCTCTTATCAAGTTTATTTGTATGAGTTTCGTTCTTAATTTTGTAGTCTTTAGAGAAAATAATAGAAAAAGGATAGCATTTAAGTGTAAAGAATATTACAAAAGTTTGTGCATTAAAATTGTTGTGAAGAAAAAAAAATATTTTTGTGCAGTTTTGGCTTTTAATTTAAGCAATATTAAATGTATCATGTGGCAGTAAAATATTTTGAATTTCATGGTAAAATAATACAATTCATTTTAAGCGAAAAATAAAAATAAAACGCAAACAATTAAATGAAGAATAAAACATTTTTTTTTAATTTGTTTTTCTGAAAATTTTTATACAAAAGTAAACTTTGACCATTATTTAAATATTGTCTGCTTCCAAATATATTTGTAAAGCAATATTATTGCAATGCAGTTTAAATTTTTTGCAGCAGTAAACTAATTAATTGACTATCTTTAAAAATTATCGAAATTTAAAGAATATATGAGCATTAAAATATTTTGATCAATTTAAAAAATTTACTGTAAATCGCAAAAAAATATTCGAAAATTAAAAATTATTTCGCATCTTTTTGAAACTTTTAAGTCGTTTTAAAACATTAGTTTTTTTTTTATAAGTTTGACTGTTGGTATATATTTTTATCATGTCGATCCATTTCGTTCTTGAATTTGTTTCTAAACTCTGACATTTAAACCAGGGTTAAAGATTTGTCTGGGTGCATTTTCTAAACCATGCATATAAAATCAAATGAAAGACAACACGTATTATTTAATGAGAACTTCCAAGTCTCCTAAAAAGAAACTTATGGGGCGACTGGCCACGTAAACTTTCTGAATAACACTGGCTTATTTGCTTACTTTGAAATAACTCTCAACAGGTTGCATCAACCGTCTTGATTTTGTAACATAGATCCTTTATATCAACGTACGCCTCAAATAAGAGATGAATTAAATACTCCAAATAAAAGAAAGTGACTACAGACAACAGGATGATATAAAAAAACTATAATAAAATTCATTCATTCTGAATCCTAAATCAGTAGAGGTATTTGAAAACCATTTTGCTAACATTTCACCTGAATAATTTCATTAAGAGATTTCCGTCGTTATACGTACTAATCACAACGTACGATTCCATTCACAATTAGCCAACGGCAACGCCCCAGGAAGTTCGGAAGCTTTCCGAGGGATTACCCCAGACCTATGGCATCCAGTAATGCTGTCTGTTAACCCAACAGGGTTAGGATTAATGGGGATCACCATACCAAATTTGGCAGTGATCGCTCAAATACCTGCGGAACCACAGAGAACCCGAAAATTTCTGCGGCCGATAATGTCACACGTGTCCGCCTGCGCATCCGTCCAGGGATGGCTGCTATTTTATGTATGATGATACTCCTTTCGTTTCTGATTATTTCAAGCGCTTAGAGGATTATCTTAACTTTTCAAACGGGACGGGAGTTTATTCAGTAGGCAGCGCGCCAAGCTCGCAATCTTGTGTTTACACGTTTGAGTCTCTGCTGTGCCTGCATTGATGCCTTAAGATTTTGTCAGCTAATACTTACACTTCCCTCTGTGATAAAAGGGACACCGGAGAGCTTGGAAAGGCCTACCTTTCGTTAGTTCGGTGTTAAGCAGTGATCCCGTGTGAAAAGGTCATACCCTGTACACGTCAAAGGACATCTTGGACGGCTTTATTAGTCTACTTAAACCGTTATATACATAAATTATTGCTCCGAGGTGAAACAACCTAAACCTTCAAATTAATTTGTCCTTAAAGTGACCTCTAAAGCTCTCTTGGAAATTAAATGATTTGAATGAGTCTGCGCAATCAGATTCCTTTCACAGGATGATTCAGTTTGGAGATGTGTAACGGAACGAAATAGTGAAACAACAATTTTTTTTTCCAATTAATTTTTTTTAAACGAGTGCACTTTAAAATATTATCATCCCACTGTAAACTTCATATTATTTCTTATCACCCAGGAATAAGTGGGGAGGAGTTGGCTCAGTAGGTACTGGGCCAGGCTCGAAATCTGTAGTTCAAAAGTACAAGTTCATTTATCTCCGTTAAACCCTCCATCCTTACCCAGGTGAGAAAGGGGACATCAGTGGGCTTGGAAAAACAGCTGTCAGTCGTAGTCGATATAAAGCTTTGGCCCCGTGTGCAAAAAGAGCCAAACCCTGTGAATCTTGACGAAGATTACTTAGTGTAGTGATAAAGGACCGAAATTATATTTAAGTTATTCAGCTCATCATCAGACGTGATGGGGAGATCTCCATATGCATCTTAACAGTTGGCCAGTGGGTTCCATTCCTATAATCTTCTCTGAGCCTTTGGGGTCCTTGTGACCTGGCCATTTAGCCCAATGTGTGCAAAAAAAGTGACAATTAGAGGTAAAATGATTCACACAACAAATGAATAATATCATCACCACATTACCAAGATATTGCATCTTCGAATTGTTTGAAATTTATATGTAACGACGAAAATATTTAATATTTTATCAGAATTACCATTCTCTATTGAGTTTAAAAATTATAGATTTTTAACAGCGTCTCAAAAATTCACGTTGAAGGGAGCAATGATTTTTTCCTGCACTTTCTGTAATTCCTTTCAAGAAAAAGGCGGAAAAATTGTTGTCTTTTAATTTTGCAGTTTTAATATTTGATAAACATTTATTAGCCAAATCATAAACCCGAAAAAGTTCAATAATTTCTGCCCTTTATTATCGCACTAATATGTTTGTGAATGAAGTAATGGTCTTTAAAGAATTACTTTTTAATCACCGCATTTAACAATAATAGTTCAACCGCCATGTTGTTATTGCAAAGTAATTAATTTACTTATCCAAATGAAATTTCCATTAAAACGAATTAATAACATCCTTGCGAAAAAGAACATTTTAGCATTTCAACTAAGCATCAAACAAATATCGATTAACTTATAAAGTAAAAAAAATAATATAATTCAGTTGCATCCTAAATAAAATAACATTTCCTCTATCTCATTATCGTTTTAAAATAGGAAAAATTAAGCTTTTCGCTTTTAATTTAACAGTGGAATATTTTTAATTTTAATGGACTGTAATTAAGTGTTTTTTTTTCCAAAATGAAAAGTTCCTTTTTTTTTTTCTTAAATGAAAAAATAAAAAAATGCGCATTTTTTTCACGTCGACATTTTAAGTTTATTTATATTTTCCCTGACGTCCCTATATCTAATTTCACTTTTTTGGCGTAAGTAGCGTTTCCATGGTGAGGAGAGAGAGCGAGCCGCTTTACTTCCCACCGGAAACATATATCCAGAATATTAGCAAGACTGCATCTATTTTTCTAAATTCCAGTTTTATCATTTTGTTTGAAAAATCAAAAAAGCTATCGAAAGTGGTAAAAAAGCGGAAAAAATGATATGAAAAGTGAAATTCCTCCCTCACGCTGACATCCATACCATGCTTTTATACACATACTGTAATAGGGAAGGGTAAACTGAGACGTTAACTCACCAGGTTCGTAATCTATGTTCACAGGTTCAAGTCCCAATCTAAGTGCATTGAGATTTCCGCACACCCACACTGAGTCTTCGGTGAGAGAGGGCTCATCAATCAATTTGGAAAAATCGATTGATGAGCTTATTATTAAACTTTTAATTTAATTCCAAAAAAAATTATAAATGTTAACAGTTATAATACGTTAAAATAATTTTAAAATATTATCTTAAATAAATTATATAACTATATTCAATTTTGTAAATTTCATGAACATTTTGCATTTTATATTTTTGTCTTATTTTAATACTTTTTTAAATAAATCTATTAATTGAGAGAACATGTACGTTAGAGAGAACGTATACGTGTTTGTACAGGGTGATTGTAAACTCTTTCAACAAAAAAAGAGGGCTGATAGTACACATCAAGACGCACAATTGTTGCAATGGAACCTAGGGTCGCATTCCACTCCTTCCGCCAGAGAAGTGTAAAGTTACATATCCATGTTGATCCTTCAACAGTGAAAACAAAGACACTTAACTAATTTATGAGTTGCTTAATTACATCCGCGTCAGAGAAAGACTCAAAGTAGCTGCTCAAAGTGCGTCCGAGGGCGTTGTTGCACAGCCCACACCGGCGAATGAAGGACTGTCGCACCCTCTCGTAGACTCCTGGTGTGGTGTTGCCTTGTTCACTGCAACACCGATTCTCGCAACGAGATCTTCCAGGGAGTCCACAGGTGTCTCGTACACAAGTGTTTTCATGTGCCCCCAGAAGTAGTCTAGTAGATTGAGGTCCGGGGAGCGTGGAGGCCAAGCCACAGGTCCACCACGTCCAATCCACCGCCCGAGATATGTTGCATTTAAGAAGTATCGGACCTCGATGGAAAAGTGTGCTGGGACCCCATCATGCATAAACCACATGTACAGGGTGATTGTAAACTCTTTCAACAAAAATAGAGGGTGAGCGTGGTGAGTGGAACACACTGCAACAGAGCGGGAAGCATTTGCTCCAGAAACACACGGTACCTGCGCCAGTCAGTCGTTCTGGCAAGAGGTAAGGTCCCACCAGACAATCACCCAGGATACCTGCCCAGCTGTTGACGCCAAATTTCTGCTGGTATTTTCGAGGGTCGGTGACGTGTGGATTTTCTTGAGCCAAAGCGTGCTGGTTGTGATTGTTGAAAATGCGCTCCCTAGTAAACGTGGCCTCATCACTAAATAACATTAATGCGGGAAATTGCGGAATAACATTGTTCATCTGGAGCATCCACCTAACAAACTCTACCCGGCGGGGATAGTCATCTTCGTTCAAAGCTTGAACCTTCTGCACGTGGAAGGGATTCGTCCGTGCCTCATGTAGGACATTCCACACCGAGGTTTGACAAACTCCAATTTCGGATGACACTCGCGTACTTGTGGAAGGAACTTCTGCAAATCGCTGCAAGACACATTCTTCCATTTCCGGTGTCCGCACACTTCGCGAACATCCAGTATCTGTCATTGAGATAGCCAACGAGCCAGTTTCATAGTCTTCGATCAACGCTGGTGAAGGTCGAATGGTAAGGAATACGACGATTCGGAAATCCCTTATGGTACAATCTTTGTGCTTCACGTCCATTACCACCTGCTTGGCCGTACATCAGATGCATATCCGCCAATTCCTCGTATATGTAGTTTTCCATGTCCTTCACGAATACGTCACTTATCATGTGACGTTATCACGGTAATGTCGATAAACGGGTTCGGCTGCGTTTTTAAATGTTTGTTCTTAATCGTTTACGCACTTGCTCAGCGCACCTGATTTGCATCTTGTGCTTTTCATGCACCGGTTGTAAATACTTGTGCATGCGTGGCGTTTTTCGAAAGTACTCTTTTCTGGCGGAAGGAGTGGAATGCGAACCTAGGTTACATTGCAAAAATTGTGCGTCTTGATATGCATTATCACCCCTCTTTTTTGTTGAAAGAGTTTACAATCACCCTGTATATCATGCATGTATTATTAAATACATTCATAATACAGCTACTAGCTTTGTGGGTCCTATATAGTTTATATTGTATTATACTGTATGTTTTTATGAATGAATAAACTGTGAAAAAATGATAATAAATAATGAATAAAATCCAGTGTGTTCTTTAACTTGTCTATGGTATGTCATATCTCTCCTGCCCACGGTGCCATGGCTTAAAGTCTCATCCGATGGACGTTGGCCTTTCCAAGCTCATCGGTGTCCCCTTTTTTAGCAAGAGCAGGGAGCGGGTTTAGAGGAGATAAATCTCGAAGCTGGACCAGATGGGATTCGAACTTGTTAACTGCAGATTACGAGCCTGGCGCGGTACCAACTAAGCGAACCCCGCCACGGAGAAGTCAAGAGATACGGCGAAAGAGTAACGAAAACATTAGCGAATTATAGGCAACTAGTAGAGCATCTACATTTATGAGATGCATGGAGTGAATTTGCCTCAGGAAATTAATATGTAAGATAAGAGAAATGCCAGTAACCATATATTTCATCTTCGAAACAAGGAAGTTCATATGTCATTCTACATATCATTACTTTATGAGCGAAAACAAGATTTGAAGCAGCATCCGCACGAGACTAAAATTTGAATGACATTTCAGTTATTATAATTGCACGAGATGAAGAGAATGAAATACTCGCGTATTATACGAAGTATGCTTCAGGAGTTCGCATCGAAATAATAGAACACTAGAAATATACTGTAGAATGTTAATATTAAAGAAATTCAGCTTTCTAAATATGTAGACATTTCTTTCCCAACTTGCTGGTTCAAAACGCAATATGAAAATTTCTTCTTATATGCGAAGGAAAAAGCATCGCGTAGTTATTTGCAACAAACTAGCCAAAGGGTCCAATTGCTAATAAGTTGCATATGAGACGAGCAGTTTGAATACGACACTCTGGAATATTACGAGTCATCGAAATTATTTACGCTAGATTCCAATGGTTAGCAAAGTAGGATAAGAGCAAAGCCTTTGGAGATGTTTAGGGCCGCAAGCTCAATGTTAAGGTATAACGTGGAATTCGTATAAAAATGTTAAGGTATAACGTGGAATTCGTGGAAATACTAAAAGGGATAACGTGGAATTCGTATCATTAAAACGTGTCCAAAAATGTGCTGGGCTACTAGAAAACAACAAGAATGAACTTTTTCTTCTTAGTAATGTAATTTATTCCCCATTGACAAAAATTTTAAAAATAAAAAAACATATTCGACAATTCTGTAGGAGAAAAAAAGTGTGTGAATCTTCTTTAGGGAAGGAAATTAAAGCAGTTGCATAAGTTTAAGATGATTGAAACGTTCTCTATCTAAAGTTCCATCTTCAATAACACTTTAAACACTGGAGTCATTTTACTTAATATCAGTATTTAAAGATTTAAATGAGATCTTTACCTTATCTTCGAGCACGTGATTTTATGAAAAGATTATTTCAGAAAAGTGGTGGACGAATGTTTGTGTTTAGAGAGCCATTTCGCGATCATTGGCTACATATTTGTTATGAATGATATGCTTAATGATGCTCAAAATCAAGTCTCGCACTTGTATATGCACGAAATAAAGAAGATATAATTGACAATTAAGTAATCACTGATTTTGTTGTGTGGTTCTGTACATCACGTGTGTGTTTCCCTGTTTTTGTTCAAAGAAGCTGAATTTCCTCTATAGAAAAAGACAGGGATGATCTAGAAGCTCTGTCAGACTTGTTTTGGTTTCTGATCTTACAAATAAACTCTAACGAAAGAATATTTAGACAAATATGGAATTATTATTAAACTTAGATACATATTTTAAATGCATGTCTTCCTAATAAGTGGTAGTTTTTGTTTAGTCAATTAATTTCAAATAGATTTAAAGGATAATGTTTCATAGTAATTAATTGAAAGAATTCTAAAAATGCAATGCTGAAGTTTTTCTACATTTCGTGCTTGGGGCCATCCATTAATTAAATAGCACGCCGAGCGAGGAGCTATTGTGTTATTTTGCGTTACATTCGGAAGAAAGAAAAATGGTGTTACGCATTGTTAAATTCTTTCCAAATTTCTAGAAATTGGTATAGGTTTTTTTTTTTTTCGTTTCTGATGACAAAACACAGTAAATTTATTTTTTTTTACGTTTATCATTAACACCGTCCCATGGCCGAGTGGTTAGCACGCTTGGCTACTGATCTAAGGGACCTGGGTTCGAGCCCTGGGTAAGGTATGGTTGTGTGGGTGTGTTGTTTTTCTGCTGAGGTCTTGCCATCCTCTTAGACCTGCTACTATGGCATATAAAGTGACAGGCTCCTGTCAAACCTCCCATCCTCTTAGACCTGCTACTATGGCATATAAACTGACAGGCTCCTGTCAAACCTCTGTGGCGAGCAGCTGCTTGAGGGGGTATTTATTTATTATCATTAACTGAAAAATAACTGGAATTTACTCTTTTTTCTAAATATTTTCCCTTCTTTTTTTTTTCTTTTCTGGACAGCGACTGTTAGCAATCACTAATCTAGAAAACTGAAGTTTAAATATTAATCCTAGGATAATATAGAGCTTGATTAGAGTTAGAAATTTATAGAGCTAGGATGGCATTTCGCCATTTTTCTTGACTTTTGCCTTGTTCTGAAACAGGACATCGATTGAACTCGAAAAGTTGTCTACCACCATGTGGGACATTAAGGTGTGGTCAAGTGTTCGGTTTACCTTTATGACCTTTTCTGTGTGAAATTAAAACGTTGTGGTTGGTTTTGACAGATTCACAACAAAACTCCATTCTCAATCCTATTCTTAGTATAGTCTCATTAAAGGAGTAGTGCTAGAAATATATTTGACGTCGGAGTCGTGAAGAAGTAGATAGCCACAGGGGCTTGAACCCCTGCCCTTTTTCCCTCCACGAGTCAAAAGTGCCCTTTTTACAGTAAATCACAACAGACCACCCCAAAAAAGAGGTGCCCTTTTGGACTCTAAAGTCTCTGCGCGGCGCTGTTTAACCTAAAGTAACATAAGTAAATATTTTACATAAAGTAAGCATTCCTGTGGTGTATTTACAAGTTATACATCAGTAATTAAATAAATGACTGAATTTATTGCATTTTTATCTCTTTCTAACACATTTTTCAACATTTGTCTAACAGACTAATAAATAATTTAAAGTATTCTATGTTGCAAAAAAAAAAGCCAACTTTAAATAATTTTAATACTTTAATCTTTGTTTTATACTCTACACTTGAAGTGTAATTTAAAAGAAAAACCATGAAACATGTGTTCATCATCAATTGCCAGAGATAACGGAAATTTAAAAAAATGCTAATGTTGTTGATAAAAAATTAATAAATACAGCATGCACAATAAAAAAGATATGCAATAATCAACTTAAATAACACGTCTTTTTACGCTGTGTGAAAACAAAAAGACAAATCTTTGCTACCAAGGGTAAGGAGGAAAAACAAACTGATGCACAGTAGCATGTTCGGTGTGTTCTACCACTAAGAGTCTTAACACTTCCACCTACAAACTCAACCCTTCTCGTGGCAAGTAATCTCCTGTAATAACATTTATTCTTATTTTGGGCTCCACGCACCAGCGAAAGTAATAACCTGTGCCGCTGGTTAATTAGGAACGCAGAGTAAGTGCGTTGGAGACGTGTCGGACGGAAATAGCTGTGTAATTGCTCATAAAAGAACAAACGTTCCGTTGTCTTTCGCTGTCAGGATGGAAGTGTGAACGTTAGTAGAGGTCAGGGTTAGCTTGAAGCTACGTAAACTTTTTTCTCCCCTTTTCGCACTTAAGGTTGGTATTCAGAATTCTCGACAACAATTCAAACCCAGAGCGTTTTGCTATACATTCCTGTGGTGTGTACAGTTTGCGGAATGCAATAGTTACACTGGAATTTCCCAGTCACTGTGGAAATTTGAATATGACGGCATCGTGGTATGGCGTTTTATGTGGACTAAATTTAAAGATGAATAATAAATATAAAGCGAAAGGAGAAGTATTTGTGGAAAAATAAGGAAGCGAATGTTTTCGTGTTATACGATTTGTATGTTTACGTAACACAATAGAGTCCGAAGTGAGAAATATCGAATCAAGGACCTAAACATCGCTATTAAACGCGATGTCTATTCCTTGAAATCACTTATACTAGATATATCCATAACATATTCATTTCCTTACACAACTTCCATTATATCCAAGGGTAAGAGGAGTGAGGGTTGGCTTGTAATCTGAAGTTCCAAGGTTAGAGTCCCAATTGTGGCTTGGCCGACATTTATCCCTGCTAGCTCCCATTCTGCCTGAGAGTGGGGATGACTCAGTCAGCAGCTCGCCAGGCTCGTAATCTGCAGTTCTCAGGTTCGAGTCCCAGCTGGGCCAGCGTTGAGATTTATCTCCGCACAACTCCTCGTTCTGAACGCGGTCAGTAAGGAACATCGATGGGCTTGTAAAGGCCGCCGTTTGCCGGATGGGACGTTAAGCCGTGGCCCCATGTGCGGGAGCGCTACCCTGTGTGCGTTAAAGAACACCCTGGATGGCTTTGAGTGGAGCTGCACAGATGCTTTGAGTGGAGTTATCTCCAACAGCTACTCCAGTGGATCCCCTCACCCAACCTTCTCTGAGCCTTCAGAATCCTTGTGACCTGGTCATTTAGCCCGTTGTGTGCAAAAGAAAGTGCCGATCAGAGGTAAAACAACCCGTTCTGTCTTCGGTGAGAAAGGGGACACCGATGGGATTGAAAAGTTTGCTGTCCATGAGATGTTAGTACATGGATTCGTGTGCAGGCGAACCTTACCTTATGAACATTTTGAGATCACGCTAAATGGTCTTGAAGGGAGGCTTTCATCTACCTCGTAACGGTTGCCCCGTGGATCCTTGAGGTTCTTGTGACCTAGACATTTATCTCATTGTGCGCAAAAAAGTGCTGCTCAGAGGTAAAATAACCCAATCTATGTGTAGCATTGAAAATATACTTATTAAATACATACGAGTATATTAGCATAAAAAACTAGTAGATAATGCACTATTAAATTTATAGAAACTAATCTTTTATATTAATGTAAACCTTTTTACAAATTTTACTTCAATATTATGTATTAAACCATTTTTAATGCGCCTCACTTGCGTTGAATCTAGAGCCATCATATGAAACAAAGTTTGCTATAGTTTACCTAAACTTAAACAACTCTCTTGCTGAAAATTAGCTATTAACTTTCGTTCAGCAGCGAAGAAGTTAAAGATGAGGATGAGAGTGTTCCTCTTAACTGGTTCTTATAGAAGTCACCAGTCCGTCACTGATTCTGGCCTCGCTGCTTTTCTATTGAAAGAGATGATCAATGTGTTCTTCAGTACTCTCATTATTTTAATGCTAGACGAAAACTTATACAGCATACAGAATGGATGGATTTCGAATACTCGAACCATTACTGATGCATAATATCTACTCCATGGGGGATAAACACGTTCGAGTTTAAGAAATGTATTTTCAAGAATTACGTTTTTCCTATATTGTTTTAAAGGTTACTTTCATCCTCTTTTGACAATCATCCTTCTAATAATCTTCATCTCTCTGGACATCACTAAGCCAAGACGATTTATCACATTTTCTTTTTATTACTAGGATAACGGAATTTTTGACTAGAAATCATATTTTTATTGCTCTCCTGAGCAGAAAAGAATGAATGATCGGCCACTGATATTCGCACTTAAAATAATGTATTCAACGAAATTTATTTCAATGACTATTGTATTTGGCGTTCGCTCAGCAAAAGGATTTATTTTGTTCAGCAACATATTTTTATTTAAGTCATTATGAAACATTTGCATTTTACCTGTACGAAACGATCAATTGTTAATAAGACCACCTCTGCTAAAATGGAGGGCCTTCGCCTTAGACAAGTTTCGCCTAATATTAAAAGTAAATATTAATACTATATGTAACCCTTAAAGTAATTTTGAAGAGCTATATTTCATATATCGTAAGGGAATCTTAAACATAATATTTCTAGATTTTTTATTATAAAACTTATTGTTCAGATAAAGTACTCCAATCGAGCTTCTGATGGAGTACAAACAAAAAATTCGACCAGGTACCAATACTTTTAAAACTCGGCCATAGCCCCTCTATTCGATCATTTAGGTTTCTTACAAGCACTTTGTAATGTGATATTAACCTGTTTTGACAATTACCCTTCTGATAATTTTTATCTCGCTGGATGTCACTAATCCAAGATGATGTTTCATATTTCTTTTTTATCACTATGATAAAGGAAATTTAAAGTTAAAACTCACATACAAAAAGAAACTAAAAACCAATATGAAAAATTATTTAGTTCAGCTACGACTAAACTAGAGGGAATTTTCCTGTGCGTGTGTTCTAGGTTATATGAGTAATCAGGACAAGGTCAATAGGTTGGATTGTTTTACCTCCAAGCTGTTTTTTTTATGTACAAAATGGGATAAATGATCAGGTCACAAGGATCCCGAAGGCTCAAAGAAAGAGAGCAGAAAAATCCCATTGAAGAATTATCGATTGCTATAGATGGATCTGGAATTCTTGAGATTCGCCAGTGGCCTCTCTGTTAAATCCACTGGAGAGCTGTTAGGAGACAGATAGTAACCTCCCGTCAAAGCTATCTAGAGTGTTCATTGGACAGGTCACATGGACCCCGAAGACTCAGAGAAGGTTTGAGGAGGGGACCCACTGGAACAGCAGGTAGGAGACAGATGGTAGCCTCCCGTCAAGGCCACCCAGCATGTTCTTTAACGTGCACAGGGTATGGATCTCCTACACATGGAGCCACGGTTTAACGTCCCATTTGCCGAACTGCGACAAAATCAATAGAGCTTCTAGATTATCTCCGTGCTTTGTGTAAGGGATCACCTTCTTCCCTTTAAAAAAAGTCTGAATTTATTTGCAGGAAGTTTGATGTTTGAATTCATGTTTAAAATGAAAGTGCTTTAAAAGAAACTAAATGTAAGTTGACTTTAAGGAATAGTAAAATCTTATTAGCCCATATTAAAACTTTATACGAATACTTAAGTCTCTAAACATGCGGTGTACGTAAATAACAATATGCCGACTTTAACTATTATAGGGTCCATAAGAGCAGAAAAAAACCCATTGGAGAATTATCGAGTGCTATAGATGGATCTGGAATTCTTGAGATTCGCCAGTGGCCTCTCTGTTAAATATTACAACGATTTGGGACCTTAAACTAGAATAGTGAACAAACAGCTTTTGTTGTTATTTTAAAGCCAACTGTTTGCTTTAAAAATGAAAATACATAAATGTTATGAAATATTCCTTTATGCAAAATATCAGCTACTTAAACGCTCTCCTATTTAAAAAACATTTTTCCCTCTAGCAGCTGCTTGCCAAAGAGCTGTTACAGGAACCTGTTAGTGTAATAAGCCATAAGGAAGTCGAGACCTCAACAGCATGATGGCACGAAAATAACCAAATCTTATACGGGGTTCGAACAAGAGTCCCAGCGCGAAGTCCGAAGCACGCTAACCATGCGGTCATGGGACAGCATATTAGATACATGAAATACACTGGTTCTCTAAAGTTAGGAATCAAACAAAAATTTATGTAATATTTTATTGAATTTACACTTAAATGAAGAAAGTTATATCTGATGCTCTGAACATTTACGTATGTGAAACCGCTTCGAAATAAGCAAATTAATACAGCTAGTCTTGGGAACGGTAGTTATTTCGTGTTTGCTGCTCCAACTATGGAATCCGAGATAGCCGACATTCTGATACTGGTATCAAAAGAAACATTTGAATGATTCTTTGAAGTGGAGATAGATCGGGAGAATGGGGGAAAAACAAAGATGGGCGGAAGGAGAGAGATGACAAAATTTGAGTCATAATGTTGTAAGCAAAGTGTAGAACAGATTCCAAAACATCCAAAATGTCTATCGGAGACCTATTCGTGGATCACTTGAACGTAAGATGATCGTTATGTGGCCCTAACTCCGGAGAGCCATAAAGAATCCACAGCACTACTATGTCAGAGCTTACTGCATCCAGAGGAAGAATTGTATCAAAGCTATACTGTGTAGAAAATGCTTATGAGGAGCGTGCTTATGTGCGATGTCTTGATCCCTGCTACTTAAAAGTCACCGTATTAGGTAGATGAAGCTTCCTACTTAAAACGTTACCTATTGGGCCATTTATAGAGTTGGGTTGTTTTATTTAAAACTGCACTTTTTAGGACACAACGGACTAAATATCCAGGTCACAAGATATAGTAGGGGTGAAAACCGGGTAAGGAAAGGGGTCCACTAAACAGCTGTTAAAAGATAGAGGGAAGTCTGTCAATGATCCACTTTTTTTCTTTTGCACAGGGTGTGACTATTCTGCACATCGAACAACTTAATGTCTCATACGACGGACTCTTGCATTTCCAAGCCAGTGAGTATTCCATTTATCATCAAGAGCAGAACGGGGTTCAATAGAGGAAATCGTCGAAGCAAGCACAGTGTGTATTCGAATTTGAGGATATTTAATGAGCTACCAAGAAATCAATTCCTCCCCCTTCTATTTCACGCAGGAGACCGATTAGATCAGTATCGACAACTTCTGTACCGGACATCCAAGAGCAATAGGCCAATAGGTTATTCACAGATGAGTGCCGATTCGCTCTTCAAACAGATTCTCTAAGAGTATTCATTCAGCGAAAATGTCAACCAGAACCAGAATCAACCCTACTAGGGAAATAGACATTTATGAAGGTTGTTTTGGTTGTTTTTCCTCTGAGCGGCACATTTTTTGCACACCATGGGCTAAATGGCCCCGAAGACTCAGAGAAGTTTGGAGGGGACCCACTGGAACAGCTGTTGGGAGACAGATGGTAGCCTCCCATCAAGGCCATCCAGCATGTTCTTTAACATGCACAGGGTATGGCTCTCCCATATACGGAGCCACGACTTAACGTCCCATACGACGGACTGTGGCCTTTCCAAGCCCATCGGTGTCTCCTACTGACCGTTGGCAGGCGGGGAGTTTTGCGGAGATAAATCTCAACGCTGGGACTCGAACCTGGCATGCTACCGGCTGAGACCCCTCTCCCCATTTATAAAGGTGATAGTTTGATAGGAGTCAGGCATCACGTCAATGGCCTCATAAAAATATATGTGTTCTTTTGGTTCACAGGTGTCAGATATCGAGATGTCATCGTCCATTTGCTGGAACAATTGGTCCAGACTTCCTTTCAATCAACTTTATCTTCAGAGTGATGGGCAGGGGTGGCTCAGTGGGTAACGCGCGAGTCTCTTAATCTTCTGTTCCCATGTTCGAGTCCCACCTGGGCCTATGTTAAGATTTATCTCCGCAAAACTTCCTACCCTCGGCCAGTCGGTCCCATCGGCCAGATGGGCTGGTAAAGGCCGCTGTTTGTCTGATGGGACGTTAACCGTCGGATGAGACGTTAAGCCGTGGCACCTATGGGGGAGTACCATACCCTGTCGACGTTAACGAATACTCTGTATTGCCTTGATGGGAAGCTAGCGTCTGTCTCCCAACAACTGTTCTAGTGACCCCCTCCCCCCAACCTTCTCTGAGCCTTCGGATTCTTTGCGATCTGACCATTTAGCTCATTGTGTGCAAAAAATTGCCGCTCAGAAGTAAAACAACCCAACCATATTAGTGCACCAATATCTCAGATCAATCGTACGGGATAGCCCTTATGATTGACCATCAAGAATCCTCAGCTGAATCTTATAGAGCATATCTGAGACAAATTAAGGAAGAATTGTTACTCCCTCCATTGCACACATGGAAACTCCCAGAAGCCCCTAGAACTGAAGTTTGATTTAAAATCTGAACGTGAATTGCTGCCTCTGGAACCTATTGGCAGCCTTGTTCTTAACATGATTAATCGCCGTCAAACCTCTTTAGCTGCAAGACTACGTCATATTAGACTATATTTCGGTTGATTCTTGATGCAACATTTTTGTCTATTTACGAACTTATTTAGCATAATTCTTTGCTTCCAAATTGGAATTTATCCAATCCTTGTGCATTATATGATCATATCATAATACACATCTCAAATATTTTCAAAAAAAATTCTTATAATGTTTTCAAATTATTCAGGTTTTGGTCCTTTGAGCTCCACTATAAATTCAAATGAGGAAGAATCGACTCCAAATATATATCAAAATTCATCCGAACTCAAAATAAACTTTTGACGAAACGCGAAACGGATATATCGAGTGGAATCATACTATCAAAGGATCCCAAAAAGACGTAATGCTCAGCGCATCATTCCAGTCTACCTAGAGAGTCTGGAGTGATTGATCTAGGACAATAACCTTTGTTGCTCAACGAAGTAAATGGCAGATCTTAAAGATGGAACAAAACTACTGAACGACTACCAGCTCAAGATGTGAACTTCTCAACAATAACATCTAGAATTTTTCTTAACATCTCCAGGTGCGCTTTTCGTGCACACAGAGCCACGACTAACGTCTCATCAAAATGTTATTTGTGCAGTTTTTCAAAAGCCCACTGGTATCATCCTTCAGATCAAAGTTGCTTAAATAAGGTTAAGAAATAAAACTTAATTTTTTCCAATGTTCAGAGTTTGTGTCTACTGCACACAGAACCACGGGTTAATATCTCATCTCGCAAAAGGTGCTCTTTCCAAAACCCAAGCCACTTAAATAAGGTAAAAATAAAAGTAAAATTCGAGAAGGCAAAATAACGTGTGTCGTGGGAAAAGTTTCAGTTGGAGGAGAATCTTAAAAAACCTTCTGTGAAAGTGTTATGCTTCTAGTATGCTACATTTCCATGTTTTTTTTTTCATTCCTTCTCACTTAAAACGGCAGATAAAAAATCTTTTCAGGGAAGTTTCGCAATCTAGATGGTATGGCTCCTTAAAGTAATAGCTTGGTCGCCTTGTTGGCGTTATTCCAGTAAAGTTCTGGGTGTAAATGAGAGTTTATAGATTTCTAGAGAGATTCCACCGCATGGTTCCGAAAAAAAATGAAAGAAGTAAGGAAGAAGGATAAAATATACACATGCGATGTGAATTACTGCAGAAACAAGTTTTATAGATGTTGAATTGTTGTGGAAGTGTTAGACTTTTAGTAGCATATAGTGATACCAAGAATTCTTTCCGACTTGCCCCCCCCCCGTTTATATATATATATATAAAATAATAAATATAAAATACAAAAATAACGAACACTTATAATCCGTTATCATAAAAATTAGATATTTTAAATTAAACTGTTCACGAGTGCATGTGGGAGGTTGTTAGCCCCCTCCATACATTTTAACCCACTGAACATTTTCAACAACCATTAATTTTTTTTCTTAAAAATATAATAAAATAATGTGAAAAATAATTTAATTGCACTATTTGTCAAAAATGTTTTAAAAAAATGATCGGAGAAGAATTACACTCCGTTCCCAGTTTCATTTTGCTCCCTCTCAACAATTTGATTTTATTTCTGGCTTGTAATGTGTAAGAAATGACATTAAAAACTTTTGGTCATAGTCGTAGACTATATTAGTGGATAGTGGAGGTAAGTCTGTAAATGGTAGCTAGGTAGTCACTGGAAGGAGAGTTATGCACCAATCCCCTGTGATGATGCATAGAACCGGCCAGGCCTAGTACCTAATGTCCGACCCCGCCTTCTCGTGGTGCAGACCGTTAGTACCTTTCAAAAGAGATACTCTCTTGTGGAAGTGAACGGAAGGGGAGGGCTGCCAGATTAATGTGGCCTACTGATCTTGAAAATTATGGCTACTTTTCTTTTTTTTCTACCCTGCTGAGGAGTGGTCAACCACACAGGGTCCTGGTGCTGACCATATAAACCCACTGGACTGGACAGATATATGGCCCTGAGCTTGATTATGGATCCTGATTTTGCTGCACTGGTGGGCTTCTGTGGAGGGAAAATCTTCCGCTGTGTTTTCTGTTTGTTTGTGGATTGACAGCCCCAAGTAAATAGATTCACAGGATATGTTTATCAGCTGGTGGATAATGCTGAGCAGAGGTCATCGCAGGCACCTGAACTCTTTGCTTCTATTGGCATCGTCAAATTCTACATTGGAGGAAGTCTTCCAGTGTAGATGGCTTCAGCCTTTAGTAGTGGGGGAACGGGTCTTTGCCCCATGTCTGCGATTAGGGGGTTGATTGATATTGTCGGCATTCCCTCTCTCAATAAACATAGTTTCTTTAAACATCCTACTAACCATTTTCTCCCCATAGGTAGTTGGAATGTGAGGACTCTGCACAGAGCTTTTTCTCTTGATGTCCTCACACAAGAATTCCACCATTATAATTTAGATATTCTCGGCTTGCAAGAGACCAGATGGACAGATAAAGGTCAGATTCTTAAAAATAATCTTAAATTTCTCTTTTCAGGGAGGGACGACAATAAGCACCACCAAGGCGTGGGTCTGCTTCTCAGCAGACACGCTAGTGATGCTCTTCTAGGTTATGAGTGCATTAATGAAAGGTTTCTTACAGCAAAATTTCAGACAAGCATTAAAGACTTGAATGTTATCTGCTGTTATGCCCCCACTGAGGATGCCGATGAGGATGAGAAGGATAGGTTTTATGAACAACTTCAGGATATTTTGAATTCTGTCAAGAAAGGAGATATTACCCTTGTTCTTGGTGACTTCAATGCCAAAGTTGGTACTGACTCTGACCTTTGAGGAGGAGTAATAGGCCCTTTTGGTATTGGTAGCTGCAATGGCAATGGACAACGTCTCGTACAGGTAAGTAAACTCAATGGATTCAGAATAACTAACACTGATTACAAACACCGCGACATACGTAAGTACACAAGGGTTTCACACGATGGGCTGCATAAGAATATGATTGATTATATATTAATTAACAGCAAATGGGCTAGTTCTGTTAGGAATACCAGGGCATATAGGGGAGCTGAAATTGGATCTGATCATTACCTTGTTAAAAGTGTCTTGTAACTTAAACTTAAAAAGTGTTGTGCTAAGGTTAAAAAATTTACTTTTAATACTGAAGCTCTTAAAGATCTAGTTATAGCCAAAGCTTACCATGATAGGTTACTTAGTCATTATGACAGTCATGGTATGCTTACTACTGAAGTTGAGGAAGAATGGGATCATTTTAAACAGGCTTTTTTGGACACTAACAGTACTCTTTTAGGAAAAAAAAGAGCAGAAGAGCCAGAATTATCAGAGTGATAAGGCACTTGAGCTTATTTCGGAAAGAAAGAATTGCAGGAATATCCTTAATCAATACCCTACTAGTACTAATAGAAAACATTACAGAGAACGTAATAAACGTGTAAAGGATCAGTTAGCTGCTGATAAGAATTTTTGGCTTGATGGTTTGGCTGACAAAGCCGAGGAAGCAGTTAGACAGCACAACAGCAGAGAGCTGTACCCGACAGTTAATGTTTTGTGTGGTAGAAAACGGACAGGCATTACAAGGATTGAAGGATAAACAAGGTAAGGGGAGGATTCTGTCATGGCTAGGTGGGCTGAGCATTTCAGTGATGTTCTAATCAATGCGGTTAGTTCTACTCCCATTGTTTGCAATCATGATAGATGCATTGTTGGCTTTAATATTGAACCTATAACACAATCTGAAGTTATTTTGGCTGTTTCTAAACTTAAACTACATAAATCCCCATAGGTAGATGAAATTACTACCGAAATGCTTAGAGCTGGGAATGTTTCGGTTACCACTTGGATGACTAAATTTCTGAATATCTTTTATGATAAAGGCATTGTTCCTAAGGATTTTACCAGAGCTATTGTTATCCCTATTTTCAAAAAAGGTGATCGCAGTTCTTGTGATAACTATAGGGGTATCAGCCTACTCTCTGTTCCAGGTAAAATTCCTTCCATGATTGTGCTTAATAGAATTAAGAATCTGGTTGACAGTCAATTGCGTGATGAGCAATGTGGATTCAGAAGTGGTAGGGGATGTGTGGATCAGATATTTGCACTTAGGCAGATTCTTGAGAAATGTTTAGAGTTTCAGAAACATTTGGTTGCTAGCTTTGTTGATTTCAAAAAGGCTTTCGACTCTGTTGATCGTCATAATTTGTGGTTGATTGTGAAATCATATGGTATACCAGACAAGTTAGTTAACATAATGAAAGCTCTCTATAATAACACTGAGTCGTGTGTGAGAGTTGGTAAGGCTTGTACCAATTGGTTTAGCATTACTTCTGGTGTTGGACAAGGGTGCATTTTGTCTCCTTTCCTCTTCAGCTTGGTTATTGATTATGTTATGCGAAATTCACTTGAAGGGAAAGATTTTGGCCTTAAATGGACTGGAGATACGAAAATTTCTGATTTAGATTATGCTGATGATTTAGCCCTTTTGGCAAATGATGTTGATGAGATGAACTCTTTCATTCGAGCTGTTGATGAGACTGGTAGTAGAGTAGGTTTGGTTATAAACAGAGAGAAAACTAAAGTGATGAAAATTGGTCAGGCAGGCTGTGATTCAGTTAATCTGAATGGTTGCAGTCTTGAGCAGGTTCACAGTTTAATTATCTTGGGAGCTATGTAACAGATAATAGTGATGTGCGACATGAGATTAACAGACGAATAGGGATTGCTGCCGAGACTTTTAAGAATCTATGGAGAGTGTGGAGAAATAGGCGTATACACCTAAACACTAAAATTAGACTGTATAATAGTTTGGTTCTTTCTAGGGTTAGTTATGGTAGTGAGACTTGGACACTTTGTAAACAAGATAACAGGAAACTGGATGCTTTTGATTCCAGTTGCTTACGCAGTATCTTGGGCATTAGGTGGTTCAACTTTGTAACTAATGATGAGGTTAGGCAAAGGAGTTTGCAACCTCCTTTAAGTAGCATATTGTACAGAGAGAGACTCTGTTGGTTTGGCCATGTTGTCCGTATGAATAATTATAGATTGGCGAATAGGGTTATGAACAGTGTGCCTAAAGGCCTCAGAAAGAAGGGGAGACCTAAGATGCGGTGGGCAGACAATGTCAAACAGGACCTTATTAGAATTGGTGTGCAGTGGCCAGATGCAGTATATATAGCTCAGGATAGACTTGCTTGGAGAACTAAATTGCTTGGGCTTGTTGGACCTCCGTAGCCCATGGCTGCTTGAGGATGATGATGATGATGATGATGATGATGATGATGATGATGATGATGATGATGGTGATGATGATGAGTGGAGGTAAGATGTCAAATGATTTGATTAAGTAACGTAAATACAATAATTTTCTTTCCCTTAGATTTAACCCCCAAGTGAATATGGGCTTCAACCTCAGGAATGTTCTAAAAACTGAAGGCATACTCGATTTGCAGAATATTCGTTTTGCCAGTGGAGAAAGACACTCTGAATCACATGACAAAAGGGACAGAAATTTTTAAAGTCAAACTGTGGAAAAACATTTGAATACCAATATATTAAACGAAATGTATATTCATTAAAAATTCTTATTACAATATGAGAAAAACAGCGGAAAGATTGATTGAGTTTGAGTAAAGATTGATGAGTTATGAGTTCTAGTAGATGTTGTGTATTAAACAAAATACAAGAAGGTTCCATGATACATCAGTAGTGACGTGCCACCCTGGTACCCCCACGCACAATGTTTTTCCCCCTACGACATCACCGACCACGTCTCTTATTAATATTCATAATTAATATTTCATAATTAATATTTTCTTCATATTTCATAACTGTTACATTACTCTTTTCCAGTTCTCATTTTCTGTTACATAACTTTTGACGATGCCTCCTTTTCAAAAACTCCTCCGATATCGCGCTTTCGACCACGCCCCCTTCTCGAAAAGTTCCAGATTTTTCTTGATTACAGACCCCCTGGTTAACACACCTGTATTTTAACACCCCTCTTTAAAGACCCCCTGGTTGACCCACCTGTATTTTAACACCCCTCTTTAAAGACCCCCTGGTTGACCCACCTGTATTTTCGACGCCCCCTGAAAAGTCCACGAATTTCCTAACTCACCTGAAAAAGTCTTTGATTTTTGGTGGCGCCATCTAGTACTATTGTAGGAGTACTATTTTTCAGCAATATTTTAACCGAAATCAGAATAATAACCGAATGTAGAATAAGTGCAAAAATCTCAGAGAGGGGATAAAATCACACAGAGTTTGGTTGAGAATTACCTAAACTAGATGGCTGAAAAACCGCACGGAACACAGTGAAATGAAAAAAACACATAGCGAGGGGTGGCGGGCTTTCTCCGTAATCATTTGTTTTCTACCAGTAGGGAAAAATAGGACACTAACAAAAATAGTTTCTGTTATTTAATCTCCTGTTTTATGGAAGAAATGGAGAAAACTTTTGATGTATTCGTGAACCAGTACAGATATATTTCCATGGTTAGCGTGAAAGCTTTAGAGGTGTGCGACCGTCGCTTGCATATTTTTTGTTGATTTGTTTCAAAGGATTTCGATGTTAATATTTCTATCCTGCATCCTTTTTAGATGTTAATATTTCTATCCTGCATAAATTTTTCTCCATTCCTAAAATAATATTTTTCGTGGAGATGTTTGTCCTAATCTTTTCTCGTACTTGCGAAATTTTGTACGGTATTTTTCGTACTACGACACAAGTTTTCCTAAATGTTAGTATCGGTTTTCTGCAACTTTACACGTTTTTCCATTCAAGTAGATGCATTTTCGGTAATCAGGCTAAAAAAGCTATCTCGCCGTAAAATGAAATACAGAACATTAATCCTAATTTTTAAAAACAGATAGGGGATTATTCAAACTGTTTTCCGGAATTCTTTTGCTGTGATTTTTGAGCATTTAGCTGAAAGAGAATCTTGGAACGAACTTGAAAAAGGAACAATAATTCTCTCAATCCAAAATGTGCTCTAAACGTGCTGTAACAATGGTTTTACCCTTAATTTAGGCAGAAAATTTGTTTTTCCATGTCTGAAATGAAAAAAAAATCGAAAGAAAACTATTAAGACTGTGTGCAATGTGCAGGCCACGTGACGGGAAGGGAGGACCGAACATTAAGCTCAGATTTCCTCGTGAGGAAGCAAGAAACTTGTGCTTTTGATTTTCTCCAAATATTCCCATTACTGTTGATTAAACTGATTCATAGTAAAGCTGATACTTTTAAAAAATGTGTGCGAAATTACAAGAGGGAGTAAATTAATTCTACAAGAATGTGTAACATCTAAATTTTAAAAGTGGAGAGGGATCCTAGTAACAAAACGTATTTATACACTTTAAGAGTTGTTAATCCTATCATAGTGTGCAAAATCATCATTTTAACTGAAGGTTAAACACCATATAATGTATAAAATTCATTATGTTAATCAGGGAGACAATGGGTTGACTGTGGTGAAGAATCGCTTTGTGTAGATTGAGAAGTAAGAGTTGCGAACAGAAAGAAGAAATTGTACGATTGGTAATCCTTTCTACACAAATGAAGTGGTTCTAAAAAGAACCTTTTTTTTTCCTTGTGTTATGCCACTATTTCAACAATGTTTGCTCTTTCTGTGGAGGTCATAGCGTCCTCCACCACGCCCGATAGTCCATGCTTGCTGCATGCTTTACTGTCATTTCTTCTCATGCTTTACTGTCATTCATCCAGTTCAATGGTGACGGTCTCTCCATCACATACGATGTTTAAGACTTCCAAAATTTTTTCTGTTAATATCTGCATTAAAATTTGTAGACACTCTTCATATGATATGTGCTTTTGGTACGATGGGCTACCGACGCTCTCGAGCAACTTCACCGAAGGTTAGCGTAGTTTTCTTCATTGTGACAAACAACAAACTGATCCGTCAGCTACCACCAAGGAGGGCCACGTCACCAGCTGTCTTCCCATTGGTTAGAATATCA
This sequence comes from Ryuthela nishihirai, assembly GCA_038380435.1. Classification (NCBI taxonomy): domain Eukaryota; kingdom Metazoa; phylum Arthropoda; class Arachnida; order Araneae; family Heptathelidae; genus Ryuthela; species Ryuthela nishihirai. Next base: position 31,361,575 of record JAWZYU010000011.1, on the reverse strand, counting down.
GCAGCCCTTATCTGACTGTTGAAATCTAGCGGTCACATCACACTTGTCAGTGACTGACAGAACTGTTTGTCGTTGGTCACCATGGAGAAAACTACGCTATCCTTCGGTGAAGTTGTTCGATCTATGCTCGAGAGCGTCGGTATCCCGTCGTACCAAAAGCCCATATCATATGAAGAGTGTCTACAAATTTTAATGCAGATATTGACAGAAAAAAATTTGCAAGCCTTAAACATCGTATGTGATGGAGAGACCGTCACCATTGAACTGGATGAATTGGCACATGAATATCGATGCAGAGTCTGTTTTGCAGAAGAAATGACAGTAAAGCATGCAGCAATCATGGATTATCGGGCGTGGTGGAGGACGCTATGACTTCCATAGAAATAGCAAACATTGTTGAAATAGTGGCATAACACAAGGAAAAAAAGGGTTCTTTTTAGAACCACTTCATTTGTGTAGAAAGGATTACCAATCGTACAATTTCTTCTTTCTGTTCGCAACTCTTACTTCTCAATCTACACAAAGCGATTCTTCACCACAGTCAACCCATTGTCTCCTTGATTAACATAATGAATTTTATACATTATATGGTGTTTAACCTTCAGTTAAAATGATGATTTTGCACACTATGATAGGATTAGCAACTCTTATAGTGTATAAATACGTTTTGTTGCTAGGATCCCTCTCCACTTTTAAAATTTAGATGTTACACATTCTTGTAGAATTAATTTACTCCCTCTCGTAATTTCGCACACATTTTTAAAAGTATCAGCTTTACTGTGAATCAGTTTAATCAACAGTAATGGGAATATTTGGAGAAAATCAAAAGCACAAGTTTCTTGCTTCCTCACGAGGAAATCTGAGCTTAATGTTCGGTCCTCCCTTCCCGTCACGTGGCCTGCACACAGTCTTAATAATTTTCTTTCGATTTTTTTTTTTCATTTCAGACATGGAAAAACAAATTTTCTGCCTAAATTAAGGGTAAAACCATTGTTACAGCACGTTTAGAGCACATTTTGGATTGAGAGAATTATTGTTCCTTTTTCAAGTTCGTTCCAAGATTCTCTTTCAGCTAAATGCTCAAAAATCACAGCAAAAGAATTACGGAAAACAGTTTGAATATTCCCCTATCTGTTTTAAAAAATTAGGATTAATGTTCTGTATTTCATTTTACGGCGAGACAGCTTTTTTAGCCTGATTACCGAAAATGCATCTACTTGAAAGGAAAAACTTGTAAAGTTGCAGAAAACCGATACTAACATTTAGGAAAACTTGTGTCGTAATACGAAAAATACCGTAAAAATTTTCGCAAGTACGAGAAAAGATTAGGACAAACATCTCCACGAAAAATATTATTTTGGAAATGGAGAAAATTTTATGCACGATAGAAATATTAACATCTAAACAGGATGCAGGATAGAAATATTAACATCGAAATCCTTTGAAACAAATCAACAAAAAATATGCAGGCGACGCTCGCACACCTCTAAAGCTTTCACGCTAACCATGGAAATATATCTGTACTGGTTCACGACTACATCAAAAGTTTTCTCCATTTCTTCCATAAAACAGGAGATTAAATAACAGAAACTATTTTTGTTAGTGTCCTATTTTTCCCTACTGGTAGAAAACAAATGATTACGGAGAAAGCCCGCCACCCCTCGCTATGTGCTTTTTTCATTTCACTGTGTTCCGTGCGGTTTTTAAGCCATCTAGTTTAGGTAATTCTCAAGCAAACTCTGTGTGATTTTATCCCCTCTCTGAGATTTTTGCACTTATTCTATATTCCTTTCCAATGTGATTGTCCGCTATAATTTTCTCTTTTTAAGCAACTCTCTCGCCCGATGCGTTATATTTTGGAGTTATTCTATCATCAGTTCCAGTGATATTCTATCGCCGATATACCTTGCGTGATGTTACAGATTTTGTGTGCAGTTTTGCTATTTTCCACTATTCAATATTGTATTTCAGAAGCGATTATATCAGTCATTTTACTGTTATTCGGTTTCTAGGATATTTTGAAGATATTTTCTTTCCCATGTACTTTGTCCAATTTCAGTGTACTTTCAATGTACTTCTTAATATCTTTCAGGTTCCAGTTATTCTTCCATCTCAGTATTCTGGCCATCCATTCTTATGTACTTTGTGTGATTTTGCAGCAGTACACGTTTCAGTATATTTTAATAGTGATGTATAATTACACTTATTCATTCACCCATTTTTATATTTTCTTCCCATTTCATCGCATTTTCCTGTTATTATCCATTTCATTGTAACTCTTGAGACAGGTCTTTATGTCACATTCCACCGACTTTTTAACACTATATCACTGCAACTCCCATGACTATATGAATGTAATTGTTAGAATGGTGAAATATTTCTGTAAATCCTTACATAAATTTGGTTTTGAAAGCAAAAATTTGGTACGAAATAAGAACATACTTTTCGTTCTCCATCTAGACAGTTCTTAATAGATGTTAACGAATGTAATTCTAAATAAATGCGTCCCGTATGTTGTTTTTGCACACTTATGCAGATCAATCATGTCAGATTTCTTCCTACCTTTTTTGAACGTTTCTAATCACTTGCTCAGCAAAATTTTCAGCTTATTTCTTAACTAAGGTAAAATTTGGTAACTAAAACTCACTAAAGTTAGAACACGTTTCCAGTTTTGTGTTTCACCACCAAATAAAATTTTATGTTTTTGTATCCGACACAAAATTTGTACATTTAAATCCTATACCTATGAGAAGTAAAATTTCACCATACAACTGTTTTTTATCATTTAATATTTCTATCCTGCATAAATTTTGTCTTTATTTTTAACGAAAAATGTGTATAAGAACTCGCGTCGTGTTTCATTACAAAATCAGTTTTCAAAAAATTTCCTCTGTAACGCGTGTTTTGCACACTAAACCGTGAATGCTATGTTATTTCTATGGAAGTGAAATTCGTTACTCACACTAAGTTTTGTTCGTTTTAATTTTGTATCTTACTCAAATTTTGTTCATATTATTTAGATAAAATTTGGTATGAAATAAGAACATGTTTTCCGTTTAAAATTTGTCCAATCATTTTTTTTTCTAATCGTAATATATGCAATTGAATGAATTTTTCGTTGAATCACATTTCTTCCCGGTTCTGTGCCTAATAGTATATTCTTCAGGAAAATGAATGATTCCATCTGTCAAATCGCTAGCTCACATAAATTTTTAACCTTAGTTTTCAAAGTAAGCTGAAATCTGTTGTGAAAGTTGTTTTAGCACGAAATCCGTTTGGGCTCTTAATGAATGCAATTGAATATATTTTCCGTAGGACTGTTTCAAGTCACTACCTCGCAAAAGTTCTGCCATTTTTTTTTTAACGTAAAATCTCGTGTGTTCATGTTTTCAAATCTTTTCCACCGTTTTCTGAAATACATGTGAGTGTATTTTTCCAAATATCGTTCTTGCCTGTTAAGGTGACAAGAGTCAAATTTCTTCACAGCACTTAAAAGCCTATCTGGCTCAAATTTTGTCCGAATCACGTAGTTTTTCTCAATAGGGAAGTGTTCGGTTCTTTCTTAGGTTTAAGATTACATCTTTTCTAAGAGACCTATCTTAGTTCTTGCGGACTGAGCTTCAACTGATACAGTCATGCATTTCAGATACGTTACCCCTTTACGAAATATCACATGACTGAACTGTGTTGGAATAAATGATGGTATTAATCAGATGCCATGGTTTTCTGGTTCGTAGAATGGAAATGTTTATTCCCAAGAAATAGTTTTTCCCTAAATAAATTCCGATGATAATTACTAATCAGAGCTAAGAATGTAATCGTCTCACCCTCCACAACCCTATTGGCAATCTCTTTAGTGACCTTTGAGTGAGTTATCTATTAGTGCCGCTAATGAAGGAAATAGTTCATCAGACTTTATCAGCAACAAATATTGCAGAGATCATCTAGCGTTCTTCCGGAGTTCAATCTCCAGTCACCCCCATGAACTTTGTCAACAAGAGAGAATGACGTTAAAAGGTTAACTGAAATAATACGTGTTGAAACTTGTAGATACTTAAAATAAGTGTTTTTAAAACTCGAAGTAATTCTTTCTTGAATGAAAACCTATATTTTTAACAAATATATTTCAAACGCGATTTCAGCCCCTTTTTTCGATTAATTTTTTAACGTTTTTCCCCCTAGGTATTAAGCGACGTCTTTAATAAGATGTGAGAACTTTGTATTTCACAGATCGGGAAAGTTTACTCGAAACTATTATTCAGAGATGTGTGATTTCCAGTTTGGAATAATATTTGTTTTATTTCGCAGGACCCGTCAATAAAACGTGGTTGTGAATGTGCGAGAAAATTTATTTCTTGGTCTGTTACATTTAGTTCGCAGAATGGGAAAGTTTATCAATTACGTTGATGATTATTATTCCTAAGTAAAAGTATACTTGGAAAAAAGAGTGTATTTTTTTCTTGTTTCGCAAATGGTAAGACTTTCCACAGATTGTTGAAATAATGCTTTGGGTTGCGACGGCCATCAATGAAACGTGGTTCTGTGAAAATGCAGGATGATAGGGATGGAAAAAATCAGCCACAGGAAGAATATGGGATAGGTTATTTCTCAGAATCGCACCACTAATGATTACACAGAGCATAGATTGTAATTCCGGTGGGGTTAAATATTTATTTCGCAGGACTTTTCCCGTCCGTCAATAAAACGTGGTCCATGGGAGGGGTGAGAAGTTGACGTGCTTATTTCCAAGAAATAAACAAAAAATATATATTCCTAAGTTAAACGTGTTTTTTTTTTCAGGAATAAAAATAAAGTTAAATGTGATTTACAAGGAAATTCATTAAAATAATTATTCCACTGTTAAATGTGGTTTTCTAGGAAACAAAATTCATTTGCAAGGAATAAAAAAATTTAAAAACATATTCCCAAGTTAAATGTGATTTTCTAGGAAAGAAAAATCATTTAAATAATATATTCCTAATTTACAAGGAATATTGCATTTATTCGTAAATGTGATTTTGAAATAATCATTCTTATGTTAAATGTGGTTTTCTAGGACAAAAAATTCATTTCCAAGAAATAAAAAAATTCGTTTGTAATTTATTCTCAAATTAAATGTGGTTTTCGAGGAAAAAAAACTCATGTAAATAATATATTGTATATTTATTATAAATATATAATATATTAATAAATTAATGAAGAGTGAATAGATTTGTAATGATCGCTTATTCCTACTTCATCCACATTTAAGCATTCTAATCATATGTGGTCTTTTCCGTTGTGGGTTGTTGAGGTGGACAGAGTGGGTTCAAATCCCGTCGGTCGTGGAAAGTGTTTTTTTTTTGTTGTAAAATAGAGTGCGTGCTTAAAATAGTACTTTTATTAAACACTAGATGGCGCCATCATCAATTACAAAAATCGAAGACTTTTTCAGATTTAAAAGTGAGGAAAAATCGGGGTGGTGGGGCTTAAAATTACAGGTGGGTCAACCTGGAGGTCTTAGAAACCAAACTGGTAAAATCTCGGGAGTTTGATAACGTCAGAATTCAAAACGGAAAAATCGGAGGAGTTTTTGAAAAATGGACGTGGTCGACAGTTATGTAAGAGGAAATGAGTTATGTAACCGGAAATGAATTATGTAACCGGAAATGAATTATGTAACCAATTTCCACCGGCTGTGAATAGGGGAACTTTATGGTGAGTGGGCGTGGCACTTCCGGTTCTCATTTCCTGGCACCAGATCGGCTGTACCACTACTGCGGTGGTCCCGCTTGGTTTTGACTTTCTTGGTGTGAAAGATGGGGTTCCTAGCTGCCGTGGGTCGGGAATGATTCTTTGAAAAGCGTCCGAGATTTCTGGGGGCGCTCCTTTGCCTGCCTTGTGAATGCAGTTATCGATTGATTGTACACTCGATTGTGAATGAACTTATCGATGAGTTTCGCATCAACGTTTGCCATGTGTATTACTAGTAAAGGAGATTAAACTGCTAGGGGGTGGGGATCTTCGATGTTACGTAAAAACACAACGTATAATTATGTAGCTTTCAAAACAAAATGGCAGCCGTTGTCCGTGAAGTGCACTAATGCCTTCAGTTTTAACACGTTTACTTTTTCATGTATTTTTTTTACTTTTCATGTTTTTTTTTTAATTCATGTTTTCATGAAAAAGTAAACATATGTGTGGAAACTTAAAGACATAGCGCAGTTCATGGACAACGGCCAACATTTTGTTTCGAAAGCTACGTAATTATGCGTTGTGTTTTAACATAACATCGAACATCCCCGCCCCCTAGACTTCCCGACCGATGAAAACGGAAAGCAAATTTCTTTTCACACTAAATAAAAAAATGACTCTTATTTACTTCTAAAAAGGAATTAAATGCTAACTATACAATGTAATACAAAAACATCGCAGATTTAGCATGTTATCAAGAATATTAGAATAAGTTGTACAGATAATGACTTAAAGCTTGCATTAAGAGTCCCTGAAGGCACAGCACAAGAGAATACGCGAAAAAGAATTTAACGATATATGTTTATTTATAAACGTAAAATTTTTGCTTAGCATATAAAAGAACATCTGCCAAATTAACTTACCTAGGGTATCTATTCTTAACTGTGCACATCGCTAAACAACGAACATCAGTAGAGAAGAAAGTAAAAAAAAATTAAAAATAATTTCACGGCATCATTATTAACTTACAAGAAAGAATAGCGCTCTTTTTTTTTCTAGCCAAGTTTATTAACAGATGTATAAGTTAGGCATTGATCAATAATGTAGGCAACTAATTTCAGTGTCTAACCTATGTACATATGTTAATATATCCAACAGGCAAAAAAAGGTTATTCTTTCTTGTAAGTTAACGAACGTCACTTAAGCACTTTAACAACTCCAAGCAACGCCATTTCTTTCAGCAATGCAGGTCACTAAGCAATAGTTATTTTTTCCGCTTTTAAAAAAAATGTAATCTCACCGGAAACAACTATTTAGACTACAACACATCAGCTAAACAATAAATTTTCGTTCGCATTAAAAAAATATACATTTTCATGGGAGGCAACATATTTAACTAGGTTATATCGCTAAATCGTAAATTTTCATTCCGCATTCAAAAAATAAAAAGATTCCAAATATGTTATATAATTTTATGCGAGACGACAATTTTAATCCGAGCATATCGCTTAACTATGAATTTTTCACAGAACGGATAAAAAGCCCTCTCAAACCCTAAAAAAATCACATCGGAGGTAACTATTTCAATCAGATATCTCTGAAGAACAAAAGCACCCACCCCGTAGCCCCCAAATTAATATTTTTTATCGAAAACAGCTACATGGGTTTATGAAAATGATAGAAACACGTACTGTTTCCGGAGAACATTTCATTAATAAGCTGTAGGAACAACTCGGGCGTTCAGAATATTCACAATTCAAGGTGGAATAGATTTATACAAGTCATAGACATACGGTAATGGAATGTGGGACCATTCTTCCTGTAAAATATGGCCCAACTATGCCGGTGATGCTGGAGATAAAAAGTGTCATCTGATCTTGCACTCCAGATATTCCCAGAAATGTTCAATAACACTGACGTCTGGAGATTGAACGGGAAAGGGTAGCTGCTGTACCTCATCCTCGTGATCTAAAAATCACAACTTGACATGTTTCGCACAATGCGCAGGTGCATTATCCACTTGAAACCAGGGACGATCATTAGGGAACAATGCACTCAACATTAGGTGCAGATGGTCCCCGAGAATGGATTCGTACGTTGCGGATATGACACGACCCTGGAGAATAATTAATGGCGCTAAGGAATGCCATTATACGGCACCCCACAGCAATCGGGATCCACCTCCATGCTTCACAGTCGGAACCAAACAATCGGGGTGGTACGCTGCTGCAGGTTTTCGCCAGACGTTCACTATACCAGTGGTGGGAAACAATGTGTAGCACGATTCATCAGACCAGATGATACGTTGCCAGTCTTTAGCATCTAAGGTTTTATGTTCATTGCATCACCTTACAGGTTTTGTCGCATTGATGTTGGTAATCAGAGGTTTGTGGATTGCAGCATGGCCATAGATACTGGCATGATGAAGTTCCTGACGAATTGTTATGAAGGAAATGGGATCATTCCGACTGGTGTTCAACTCTCCTGTTATTTGTGGTGTCATGGTCTTGTGCTTCCATTGTACAATCCGTGCCGACGTTCGCCTATCCTTATCTGACAACTTCATATGGAGTCCACAAATCGCACATTTTGAGGCAACACCCTATCCTTTTGATAGGTAGTCATAATCTTCAATACAGTTCCTCGTGTTACACCTACTATTTTCTCCGTTCTGGTTACTGATGCTCCTGCAAGACGTGCACCAATGATCATGCCTTTTTGGAGGTCACTGAGATCTGACGTTGTCGACAATTACACCACAACAGCTGTTTCACCTGCGCCTGTGGCACTGATACGTGATAGCCGACATCGTATTTCTCCCCTTTACATACCTCACATCGCGAGTGACGTCGTCCCTGTGATATGCATACAGCTCATTTCGTTTACTCCAGTTGCCGTCGGTGTTTCCATATTTTGATAAACCCCTGTACTTGAATTATAGCATATTCCTAAAAAAAACAGACTTTCGTTCCTTACTTAAATAACAACAGCAACATATAATTAAAGGATAAACACACATAAAATCACTTATCTGAAAAACTCAATATACAAACATTTTGGTTGGTCTTCTACGCAGATAGTCTTCATTACTAAAAACATTTTTAATTTGAAGCATTCGTAAAATCCACGCTTAAAATGCACGGGATTAAAGTCTTTTCATACGATTGTTTAAAAAGAAATCATGAAATATTCATTTGGGTTCATACAAAAGACACTTTATAAACCTAAAAAAAATCGAAATATAATATTTACATTCCACCTCAAATCTGAGCAGTAGACGATATTTTCCGTTCAATTCTGTAAAAAAAAATCCAACAGTTGTATTATGTGTTACTTTCTCACTCTATTTACGTTGCGTTTATTCAAATACTCTCTACTTACGTTACGTTTATTAACATAGCGCTATGTTGTACCTAAAACTGCACCGTGGCCAGAACCCCCCCCCACCCCCAGAAAATAATGGATTGCAAACCCGATTATGTATAAACACTACACTGTAAATTCGATCATTAAGTAAGTTATTACGTGCTGAACAAATGCCGTAACGTAAGGTGTAACTGGGGAGACTATGAGAGTGCGCAGTTGGCGTTTTGACAGTTCTGATAGATCATAGGTCAACAAAACATCATGTCAATCAACTTATGAACTAGGATAGCTGTGGAAGTGTCGACTACGTAGCCTCAGTTATCAATCGTGCAATACCAAATTAACAATGATATTAACTCTCGAACACGAAGTCCCATACTCTCCTTTGTTATACCACACACTACGATAGTGGTTAGCATTATGAACCCTTACAAATATTTTTATTATGCAGCCCACTTTATATTAGGAATCAGGCATTTGTTGATAAATAACAGAAAACCATAACTATTGACACTCAGTGGTCGTTTAATTATGACCCTCCATCCAATGTTTTCGTCAACGGGAAGTTAATTTCGAAGATGCATAGCTTATAAAATAAGCATTTTATGAAAAAAGGTAGCTGAGGATAATTTAAAGATCTCAATTAAATGTATCTAAGTCTCGATTTTCAATAATATTCTTTCAGTATTTAAATAAGTGTGAAGGTTTAAACGAATGCTGAAGAAATAATTTACACCTGTAGTATTAAAGTGTTTTTATACTTTTTAAAATACGTAGTTATTTATAAAATGTCTGGAAATAACCCTTCTTATTTCGGTTATATTCAAAGGTTAAAAATTCAAAGATTAAATGTTCAAACTTTCATAACTCTTTAAGTACTGAAAGAATATTATTGAAAAAAAAAAGATATTTATATAGAATTCGCCGAGATCTTCAATTTACGTTTCAGTCACATTTTTCCATAAAAACCTTATTTTAAAATTTATGGAGCTTTAAAGTTAGTATCCCATTGACACAACATTGGGATGGGGGCGTAAAAATTCAATGATCAAAATAGAAGCAGTAAATATACTTAGTACTGAAATTCAAAAATCTCTAAAAAAAAACCCTGATAAACGCATTCACTTCATAGATATTTTAAATAGTCTCTGGATCGTGCGCCATTTAAAAAATATCTGCATACGATAATTGCAAGTGTCAGAGATGTATAAAATGAATATTTTATATTCTAAATAAGTTATGAATTAAATATCACCTTGTTGATGAGAATGTGAGTTCCTTTCGTACCAAAGGGAGTCAACGTCATAAGCATCTTTTCAGTAGTTAAGCAATTACAACGATAAGAGCTATTTTGCTTCTATAGTGACGGTCAATATCCAAAAGTAATGCTATTAATGAACAAACACTAAAATGTGTCTTACACTTGGGATAAAAGAGTCAGCTGGAATTTAAGTAACGTGACGAAGTTCTTCCTACCGATATAAAATACTATTTTCTTAGCCTTTACACTAAGCAGAGAATAAAAAATTTATAATGCATTTATTGCTGCAGAATTTCAGGCCAAGTGAGAAGTGATTACAATTTCGTAAAGTGCTATTTTCCCATTACATTTAGTCATCGTAACGTTCAAAAAAAACATTTGCATCAATTAGAATTAAATGAGCCTTTTTTTTTTCGTTGGCGTAAGATAGAGACTTGTTGAACAAGTTGAATGGAACAATATTTAGAATTATGCTAAACAAGATTAGATATTTATTAGTAAAATTTCTCTCCGAAGAACCGCAACAATAACGTCGAACGAAACCTAACGGTACTAGCGAGTCGAGAACTCAGACCACTCTCTAATTCAAGTCATTGACGTAGACACTACAAACTTGAGGTCTGTTGGTGCATTACTGACCTGTCTCGCAGAATTTTATAATGCTAAAGATTAAATGACATGTATAGGGAAAGACACATAACACTCCACATCAGCAAATGCAATATTATCACAGTTATAAATAAATCACAGTTATAAATAAATTAACATATCTTAATAATTCTAAAGTCAAATGAAATCCTTTTTGAGACTTCTGTTTCTTAGAACAATGTGGACATGTGGATGGGCCTGATTTTGGTGGAAGGGATCAAGGGGCCTATCCCCCCCTGGAGGATTAAGGTATGATGTGCAAATGAATGGAACCAGCAGTGATATATGCAGTTGCGTCTATTTTTTCGAAGCTCTTCTATAACTCACTGCATAATTTTGTTAAACATTGGGGTTCAAAAGCCGAAGAGAGGGCAATAAGGTAATAGGTGCTGAATATCCCAGTAATAATTTTCAAGAAATTTCGAAATTGTTCTCTAATTCTCCTGCGAAGTGCAAGATGAAAGTTTAGAGATAGCATTGTTGGGTTAGCTACCAGACGTCATTTAACGGAAATGGTGCTGCAAAGAGCTATAGGTCGACTTGAGGCCAACCAGATAGCTTAATGAGAATATCATTCGGTGTCGCGTAGATTTTGGCAGAGATTTCAACAAAGACAGAACGCATCCAGATGCTTCGGTAGTGGACGAGAAATTGTAACAACTCTTGGGAGGACCACTATTTGGTGTCATGTGCCCCGAAAGGCAGCATGCCAATACCTCATCAACTGCAATCGGACTTCGCAGCAGAGAGTGAAACGGCAAAATCAGCTACTACTGTACGCCGAAAAAGATATTCCTGTAGGCTAGGCAGCCAGTGGTGTGATCTATTCCAGACTATGACCTCTGACCTCTGACCCTATGCCAGAGGAAGGACTGCTTGAACTGGTGCAGACATCGTGCAATTGGACTCATGAGCACTGGCCGTCTTGTGCTCTTCACGGATGAATCGCGATTTGCCTTCTACAGTGATTCGCGGCATCAGTTGATATCGAGGGGCACAATAACACGCTATTGTGCCACAAATATCTGAGAATGGGACAACTACAATGGTGGTAGTGTCATGGTTTGGGGAAAGATATATTTTGGGTGGCGACACTGTCTGTATGTGCTTCCAGTTGTCTACAACATCGATCCCAGGTACAGGGTGAAACTGGTACCAGGTACAGGTGAAAATACCAGGTTCAAAAACCTGTCCCTCAGAGCTACTTATTTATCTTCAGGTAATAAAATAAGAGGTAAAATAATATCTAACCACTTTATACAAGTTTGCTCACAATAGACAAAAGAAGTTAAACATTTGCACGAAACATGTTTAACAAGTACAGCAATTTTATGCCAATATTAAATATAATATCTGTTTAAGTTTAATTCTATTTCTCAATTAAATTCAATAAGTAATTTTTCACATTTTTTATATCTGTATACGATTTTAAATCTAAGACGTTTTTGTCAATCCACTGAAAATGTCTCATATTTTATAAACTTTTTTTCCCCCCTAAATTATAAAATAAAGCCTGGGATACGATAATAATCGTTTGTTTCGAATCTGATATTTTTCCCAAGAGTTGCTTCTGATTTATGTGTATCATCAAAGTAATTGTTTAATATCATTATTTATATAAAGTTTTTGAACTGATAAAAATGTTATGAACATATTTCCCTGACATTTTGGTGGTGTTTTGAATTCTGTATGGGATTATGTTTCTTGCAATAGCGGATTGGATGCTTTTAATCTAAATCTTTTGCTTTTTTTAAAAATAATAAGCCCATTATTCTGAGTTTTAAATATGAAAAATGCCTTTATTATTATGAAATATTTTCTAAAATAACCAGATGTTCCATTATATATATATATAAAGGTTGTGGTTAAAAAGAGCACTGACTTTGTGACTTTAAAATTAATTCCGATCAGAAGGAGCTAATTGTAAACTAAGAAAATTACGGCAATAATGTAACTTCAAAACAGTAATTTCATTTTTTTTCACATCTCGTTCTGATACATGCTCGATTTTATTTCTACTTTGGCGCTAGGCAAAGCGATTCCAGTTAAACTGCCCCAATAAATCATTCCCCTTCTCATCTTCACTTCTTCGCATTCTGCTTTGCTTCACTCCTATTATCAGAAACAAACATTAAACCAATAAAATTGATCATTGGATCCAACAATCGTGGAAGTGGACTCTGAGAACATCAGGCGCAGTGTGTTTCTCCATAGGTCTAGATCAATCTATCATTCTCCCAACCATCATGCTTTCACAACCGTTCGTTTTTAGGAACAAACTGGTAGTGCCCCTTCTAGTAATTGCTAACTCAGCCATTGAAACAGAAAGAAAATGAGGATGGAATCCGAGTTGAGAAATGGAGTGAGAGCGGTAAAGGAAAAGACAAAGAGAAATGGGAGCAACGACGGAAAACAATCTATAACGGCGTTGAAGATCGGAAAGCATCAATTCTGACGATGTTTCCATTTTTCGACACTCCGCACGAGTTTCTTCTTAGTCATCCGTCCGGAAAAAAATAATAATATAAAAAAAATGCTAAGAGCAAAAATCCTTCTTTTTATCGCCCTCTTGATGTTTCTGCTTCTGTTCCCACTTCTCTCAGACTCTCTAGTTGTCAACAATAGAAATAATGAGATTCTGAGAGCATTGTCTTCCCCCTAAGATCCTCTGTCTCGCTTCTCTTTCCGTCACTAGTGCGAACGTTTGCACGAGCGTCGACACCGATGCAAAGGAGATCGCTGTAATTGTTACGCCTACTCACTTCGAAGATGGATATCCTTCTGCAAACTGATGTCACTTTCTCGCAGTCTGCTCTCATCCCCACTCCGATCCTACTATCCCTCTCCTCATCTTCACTTTCTCCTGCAGCCGCTATTCCCTAAAGCAACCATCATCTTCGCTGGCAAACTGCATCCCACAATCGCCCCCCCCCCCCCCCTCCTTCGGAGCATTTCACCGAAATCGATGACAGGGATTTTTGAGCAGCCAGACATAAAATCGACGGAAATTAAACTTTTGTCTCATCGAGAATGAAAGAGTTTAGTGAGAGAGAGCAACCGGACATGCCCCCAACGGACTGGTTAGCGGAGCAGACCTTAAGTGCCTATTACCGGGTCGCAGATTGGATTTCTCTTCACCGCAGATTGTGGCGCCCCCAGTGGGAGAAGAAGCTATTGATTGTCATTTGACCTCAGCGGGCGCGTGCGCAGGCGTGCGCGCGTGAGAGAGAGAGTTCGCAATTTGCAAATAAACCAGGTGAACGGGGAAAGCGCGGACTTTGGAAGAGCTAGAGATGTTACAAACTCCCCCAACGCGCGCCCTGATTAGAAATTAGTGCGCGATAAACTAGCTCCCGGAGAGAAGATCACTTAAAACCTAACCCTAAACGAAATAAAAGAAAATAAAACCGAGTTAGAATATGTGGGCAGTTGTCCTTTATTTTTCATTATTTTTTTTCGATTTCGGAGCATAAAAGGAAGTATTTTAAGCAGCTTTTGTTCTGTTGTTAACGTCAATGACATTACGAAAGTTGGAAACGATGCAAATGCTTCCTGAAGAGTGTTCTCGCGATTTTGCAACACATTTGTTTTGTGCTTTATATTTTAGATTTAGATTGAGCTTGAAAAAATATTTCTTTAGGTGAGGACACTTATTCGTAGTTACAGAAGCACCATTGACATGGAGGGTTTTCATCTGTTCAGCTCTATGAACACTTAGAACACATTTCTAGTAATCAACAGGTAGACTGAACAAAAGGTATTTAAACAACAGTGGCAATCTGAGGATATAACAAGAAAAAAACGCATGTTGATTCAATGCAAGTCATTCTTTGTGCACATTCGCTAAATAGACTGGTCGCCATGCGGGTATATGGATTGTATTGGGTTCTGTTGATGTGTATTTCGTTCTTAAGCAAACAAAGTATTAGTTAGAATAGCTGGAACGTAGCAGCCGCTGGTTAGCGAGCTACAAGCGATTCTTGTCATATTTTATGTGGTTTTTTTTATTTTTTGTGTATAATATATACTCTGCCGCGGTCATCATCGCAGAGTGATGAACGCATTTAGTTACTGGTAAAAGGGACGCGGGTTAGCACATTTGGCTAGTGGTCAAATGGTTCAAGCTGAGGTATGTTTTTTTGTGTGTTATCTGTACGCTGAGGTCTGGCCTCTTAACAGACCTTCTCTATGACGTATTATACTGACAGGTTTTTGTAATACCTCTGTAGCAAGTATCTGCTTGAGTGATAACTTGTTTTATATTATTTGTGCAATAAATTTTAATTATTCTCTTTGTATGTGTCCACTCTTATTGGATCACTGATCTGTTGTGAGAACATTAAATAAATGAATAAATAAGGTAAGGTACGTATCATACAATGAGTAAATATATGGTAGGTAATATAAGTTATTTAAAATAGATAATTCCTTAAAAATACAATTCATTACTAATTAGAAATATGTTTTCTTTTTTAAATAGATAACTTTTCCAGTTACACTTTATTAATATATATTATATATTTAAATTACTCTTCAATACGTTTGTTCGCCTTTCCCTGTTTTATAATCTGAGCCATCGTTGTTATTTATTCGAAGTTTTTTTTTTCCACATTGTCATAAGTCGGAGGCATAAAAGTCAAATATCGATAGAATTTGACTAATATTTTTAATACCTCATCAGGCACATTTTCTCATTAAAAGAGTTTGTCATAGAAATTACGCAATTTCAAATCTGGCTTTACATGAGGGTGGCTCAGTCGGTAGCGTGCCAGGCTTGTAATTTGTAGTTCCCAGGTTTGAGTCCCAGCTGGGTTAGCGTTGAGATTTATCTCCGCAATAATTCCCCGCCTTGCCCACGGTCAGTAGGGGACACCGATGGGCTTGGAAAGATCGCCGTCCGTCAGATGGGACCGTTAAGCCGTAGTTCCGTGTTCGGGAGAGCCATACACTGTGCACGTTAAAGAACACACTGGATGACCTTGACGGGAGGCTACCATCTGTCTCCCAACGGCAGTTCCAGTGGGTCCCCTCCCCCAACCTTCTCTGAGCCCTCGGGGTCCTTGTGACCTGGCCATTTAGTCCATGGTGTGCAAAAAATTACCGCTCAGAGGTAAATCAACCCAACCTAAAAGCCTGCCTATGGCAGAGAGGTTATTTCCACCCAGAGCTTCGATGCTGAATAACCGAAAGTGTATTACTTGAAATGTGGTTATAAAAGCTTGGTTCTCGTCGGTATACCTACCGCATGAGCGCCTGATACCTAGAATCACATGGTATAGCTTCACAGCACAACCATCACAATCTTTCTTAGGCAAGTGTGGATTACCTTGCCGTAGTTTAAATGGTGGAGCAACTGGCGTATAACCAGGAGATCCTGCGTCGTGTCCGGTAGGCGGATGTGTGGATTTTTTCACACTTGCCAAATGACTACAAATGAATAGCACTCTAGTGAGCTTCATTCCTTCCAACCTAGCCTTTCGCACATAACAAATTAAATTTTGGACTCGTTATTCTCTTAATGCAACACAAAATCTATTAACATTTTCTGCTGCACCATTATTAAAAATTTGGTTACTTCGAAGGTAAAACAAAATGAAGTGACAGAACAAACACCATGACTTATGCACTTTTGAGGTATAGGTTATATTCCCTGCGGATAAGACAACGGTTTTCTCGGAAATGTACAAATTCTTGTTCACTTCATGGCTCTCACACGCGAGAATTTCTCGAGTGGAAGTTGTGTAATATTAGTGCTCAGAATTTTGCTTTTTTTCATTTATTTCAAAATCTTATAAACTTTATATGATATGTAATAATAAATGCAGTGTAAATGTATGCCTTTTGTTGTTGAATAAACTGTTAAACTCCCCAAAAAATTTAATAAATAAATAACTAAATAAATAAATACCCGAACATAAGGACTTCAAAGATCAGAGTACAGGGTGAATCTGAAAAAGTGGGCAAAACTTTACGGGGTGGTAGAACGCAGCTATACGAGCAATATTCGTCATAGAATGTATGGTCGGAACGCAAACGGCGAGCCTCTAGGTGGCGTTGGAAATGGTATAAAAGGGTCGGTCTTCGCACCCAACGGCATTTCTACCGTGGATTGCCGAGAGGATGGCTGGTTATACTAACCACGAAATGGTGGATATGCACTTTGTGTACGGTGCGGTGGACGGGAATGCAAGTCAGGCACAGAGACGTTACCGCGACCGGTTTCCGATGAGATGCACTCCGATATTCGGGAAATGCCTGGTGTCTTCGCAAATGTGCGTCGGTCCCTATCCCGCAGGTGTGAAACCTGCATTACAGCTGGCGCAGCTCTTTTGAGCAATTTCTTTGAGCATGTACCTCAATTACATTCCTGTTAATAAAATGTTTTCTGAAGTATCTCCTCTCCTCCTTGTGTTCATTCTTTAAATGTGACAGTGGAAAACTACCTTTTAACTTCTCACCGCTTGCGTTCCGATCATATATTCTATGACGAATATTGCTCGTATAGCTGCGTTCTACCACCCCGTAAAGTTTTGCCCACTTTTTCAGATTCACCCTGTATATAACATTAAGGTGCTTCATTAGAGACATTTAGGTATGATTGACAGACATGGACTTAAAGACTCACTGGATCTGACGCGAACCAATTATTGCGGATCCCTGTTAATCTTTCTTGTTTGGAAAAATAATTTAGTAATTTGGAAACTAAATTTAGGGAAAAAAAACCGAAACTAAATTCTTGGATTCAAAATCAAGTCTTTACCTTTAATAAAGACGATTTCCAATATGGTGCCGCTTTTTGCTACAAAGTTATATAAATATTAGTCCTAATTGTTAACGGGTTACGATGTTAATGCTTGGGTCTAGCTGACTTTATATGATCTTGACTGTGCTCTTACGCCTTATGTTTTTTTAACTAAAACTTGATTAATAGTGGTATTCTCTCATGGAAAAATCTCTCATGGATTCGATCTTATTGGATTTTACGCAAAATAGAAGTTTGAAACTTAGGGTGTATCCATGGTCGGATTTCGGGGGAGGGGTCGAAGAGATCCATGACCTGCTCCCTTGAGAATGCTGGTAAGAGTAATAGCGGCAAAAATTATCAAACTCGTACATATTTCAAGTTTTAAGGAGCTCTAAAACGGAGGGGAAACTTGCACGCTTAAGAAAGTCCAGTTTCTTGACCCTCCTCTCACCTGTTATTTTTTTCTAGATCTGGCGCATCATTTACTGTGTATATATATATATAGATATCACAATCAGATACTAGTTGAAAACCTTAATTTAGATATCAAAAACATCAAAAAAACACGGAGTTGTCAAATACATATAGTTGCTAACCGAGTTTGGTTTGTCACCTACCATTACAGGCGTCACAGGAAGACATCATTAGTGGAGCTCTCTCTCAGACATGCATTGATCACATTAACGTCCGACTTGACATGAAACTCTACACAAAGTCAAAGATTTTTTGTAGTAGGATGGCAGACCATTACTTAATTACATCAACGTTTGGAAAAAAAACCCTGAGAATTCGTCCAATCACACTAAAAAGCTAGAGAGAGATTTTGACACATAACCTATATTAGATCATAAAAACATATGCAAAGAAATAAGCCTAACAAACTAGCTGTACAGAGGCGCTGGAAACGAACCCCCAAATTCAGAACCAATAGACGTATTTTATTAGGTTTTCCTAAAAAAAATACGGCGATTATTAAAAATCACAAAATTAATAAACTACCTGATAATTCAAAAATTAAACAATATTGTAACTAAGACTGGATAAATCAGGAAATAACAAACTTAATACGAAAAACATATTCGGCTTGAATTGACTACAAAAAGCAATAAAACCCGAAATTTTAAATTATTAAGTACAAATTTTAGGAGCACAGTCACGTCCCTTATCAGCCAGGAAAGAAAAATGTTACTACAAACAATTTGAGTCCTGTAAAAACAATCCAAAGGGAACTTGGGAACTCATTAACCAAATCATCAATAATAAACCTAAAACTACCATTGGTGATTTTATCATGAAGAATATGTCAGAAGCTAAGTCGAAAACTCAAGCAGCAGCAGCGAACTTTAACATCTTTCAAACGTTATTGTCAATATTAGAGACAATAACTATACGCAGAATTTCTCTATAATTTCTGAGATCCACCCCTCCCAACATATCCAACCTTATAATCTCTCGATTTTTATATCACACATTTCAAAACAAGAAACTTTGAAAATGTTAAGTGACTTAAATGAAACAAAATCGTGTAGATACGAGCAAGTACACGTGAAGCACATCAAAACAAGCAAAAACTCCTTGGCTGATTTCGTAACGAACTTTATCAATGAAAGCATATCTACAGGGAACATCCCTAACAAACTTAAAATTGATATTTTAAGGCTAATTTGCAAAAGTGAAACCAAATCCGATTATACCAATTATAGGCCCATTGCCATCTTACCTGTTCTGCACAAAAATACTTGAAAGACATGTAGCTAATATTCTAGCCAATTTCTTAGACCAAGCATTACATTATTAGTAAAAAGCAATATACTTTCCAAAAAAAGGGCAGAAATGCAATTACACAATAATTAAGTACTAAAGAATCATAGGATGTGTGCTATAGACATGGAAGCCATGAAATAATAAACTGAAAATTTTTGGTTTTGCTGCGAGTGGGATTCCAACTCACATCTCCTAGAATCATGCCGTTTAACGAAGTTTTCTGACATCATTAACGGAACTTTAACCAATCAATCTTTCTGGACTTTCTTAAGTCATTTGATACGTTAGATCGCGATATTCTACTTTAAAAATTGCATACTTTTGTTATTCGAAGTATTACCGTCAAATAGTTTGAAAATTATTTAAAAACAGAGTGCATGTTATTAAAATTAATGGTGCATTTAGTGAGAATAGAACAGTGTACACTGGTGTCTCTCAAGGTTCAATTTTAAATCCGCTCTTATTTATTATTTATATTAATGATTTAGCAAACCTTAAATTGAAGGGCTCGCCTTAAAAAATATATATATACACTGATAACACCGCCTTGATTAACGTAAATCACAATATAAGAGGCGCAGTCTGAGATACATAAAATTATTAACTGGTATTAATCGTATTTACCTAAACTCAGATAAAACCAGACGAGCTTTCATTGACCAGGATATTATGATCTTATGCAATAAAAAACCACGAACCATTCTATCCTAATAAATGATGACTCATGACCGTGACTGCTGAGGCTGTGATGTTATTGAGCGTGTTGAGAGCCATAAATATCTTGGACTTTACATGGATACAACCTTCCGATGGAATACACATATTTAAAAACTAGCAGAGAAATTGCGTCTATGTGCATCTAAATTTTGCAAACTACAACTTGATGCAATCACACATACATGTATTTTGGTTTGCAAAGCTATCTGTGAATCGATATTGACTTATGGTTTGACAATATACGGCTCAACTAATCTAACAAATATAAAGAAATAGAAACTATTCAATCATCCATTGCCAAAAATATAATCCCATACAACTTAAGAAATTCGTTTTATCATAGTGAAGAAAGACTAAAATATCTAGGCACACTTTTCTTTCATAACTTTTACAAATACAGAATGACTTTAAAATATTTTTGATAATCAATTTCGATCTTAAATCTCTCATGGGAAAACGCAAGGTTATAATCTAATAATTATTTCTAATGTCCAAAAATATTAAGGGAAATGTACGAAGGCATATAGAGCACTTAAGTGTTTAATTAATTACCAAGGGAAATTATTTATTAAACAAATTTAAAGAAATAAAAATAAGACTAAAAATTTTCTTCAAGGCACAAAAATTAATATAAAAAATTGAACCACCATGATGGAACTTCCATTGAAATTTCACATAATTAATAGTAGATGACATTGTTTTAAATTATATCTATGCATTTTCATGCAATGCTATTATTCTTCTTTCATGCAAATAAGCAGATCCTTTACGGGTCATTTGTTTAAACTTTTGTATTACTAGCATGAATGTGAATAAATATTATTATTATTAGAAGAATGGCACGACATGGCAAAGATCGTTTCTGACGTCAGCGCTCTTTCTCATAGCCCGTTGCTACGTTTCTATGCAAATTATCAAAAGTTTTATTTACGTTTTGGCAGATTTCGGTCTCCTGTAATTCCCGAGATACCTAACTGAATGGTCTCAAATTTCGTACGCGGGTTTCCCCTCTATGACTCCGTGTTGATTATAAATCAGGTTCCTGCTTGCATTGAACAGCCTTAATATAATAATGTCTTTGGGACTGTGAAGGATCTGGTAACAGTTCGTGACTTTTTCGGTTAGAAATTCAAAACAAGATATGA
Source organism: Ryuthela nishihirai (assembly GCA_038380435.1). NCBI lineage: Eukaryota > Metazoa > Arthropoda > Arachnida > Araneae > Heptathelidae > Ryuthela > Ryuthela nishihirai. The sequence goes on along the minus strand of JAWZYU010000011.1, from coordinate 31,340,256 downwards.
TACGCTTTATCCAATATACCGATTTCTAACCACCTATTGGACACCTTTATGGTAATCTTCAATGAAAATTAAAAGTTCCCATCCCCTTTATGTGAAGAATTATGACGACTACAGACACATATAGAGACATTTCCTTTTGTTATTATAAATGTAAAACACTTATCATAGAAGCTCTTTAATGAGTTAAAGATTGATACATTTTCAGGCACCTGAAAATATTCTGATTTATAATCAGAATTTTTTCCGTATAATTCGGAAATTTCTGAATTATACGATGCATCTTGCTGTTCATTGGATTTTGTGGTTAATCATAATAAGCCACAATTGGACAAAAAACTCTTTGAGGGGGACATGCTGCTCCATCCTTTATGCGAAACATGGTAATTGTGAAGAAAAATTTAATTGCAATTGCAGTAATATTTGATATCCAGTTAAATATAATTAACATTTAATATAATTTAATAGCACAGAACATAAACTGTTATTATATCTGATATCTTAACATAATCTGTTCTTTAGTGCTAAGTCCTATCTACATATCTATATTTCCGGATAAACCTTTTCTAACAGCATTCTCAAAAAACAAAGTAAAAAGTTGTTCGGAAATAAATCCGAGTTTTATTGCCAAACTATAAAATTCAGTCTGATATTTAAGATATTCATCAGCTTATTATACGATGCAGGTAACCAAATATCTGATGGACAACTAATGCATAACCTTATAGCATTTACAGATTTTTTATTATTTTTCTAGGGGGAGGGAAGGATTTCCATGTTATCACAAATTTTGCATATGCTATTTTGAAGTGCACCAGTTCTCTAAAAGAGGAATAAAAAATGAGTATGTGCTCTCTTCACTCAGAGCTTCCTATGACCTAGAAGTTTTCCATTGAAGCGGCGCTGACCAGGACATGAATTTCAAAAGCTTTTATTTTTCCTAGAAAGCTATTTTACATAACATTGTCACTTCGTTTTTTGTCGCCTTCCCGTGAGCGACGTCACAAGTCTCCAGGGCAACCGTGGAAGATTCCGATGCCGAAATCTTTCTGCCAGAAATTGAATTTCACGACCTCGCATTCAAAACAGGAAACGTTAACTTTCGTCGCCAAATATTTTCTTTCTTCCCTTATTTCCTCCCTTTTTTTTGCCTTTTTTATATCACTAAGCGATAAGTATCTGAAAAAAAAATCGAAAGATGAAGACTGCTCCCAATTTATTAAGAAAAAAAATCAAATTTAAGTAAAAAACGGGAATGGAAAAAATTCGTATTTGTTTAAGATTCTTGTATCTTTTCATGTTTTTTTTCCACTACAGTTACTCAATTTTTACTGAATTTTATTGCCCTTCAACTTTTATTCACAAGGGATGATTGATGCGCCCAAGGGGGCGAATAGGATTTGTACCTACTGAGATCGAAGCTAATCCAAATAAAAGTTTAACACACGTAGACATACGATGTATCGAATACGATGTTTACCACAGAGCGGCACTTCTGTGCTGATATGGGTTAAATGATCAGGTTGGGTTGTTTTACCTCTGAGTGGCACTTTTTTGCACACCATGGGCTAAATGGCCATGAACAAGAACCCTAAATGCTCAGAGAAGGTTGGGTGAGGGGACCTACTGGAATAGCTGTTGGGAGACATGGTAGTCTCTCGTCAAGGTCATTCAGTGTATTCTTTAACGTGCACAGGGTATGACTCTCCCGCACACGGAGCCACGAATTAACGTCCCATCCAACTGATGGCGGCCTTTCCAAGCCCATCGGTGTCCCCTACTGACTGTGGGCAGAATAGGGAGTTTTGAGGAGATAAATCTCAACGCTAACCCAGCTGGGACTCGAACTTGAAAACTGCAGATTACAAGCCTGGCGTGCTACCAACTGAGCAACCCCCGAGCAGGTGAAAAGGATCTCAGTTTCTAAGAGCTTGGGAGGGAAGGAGACCCATGGAGAACTACCTAGATAGAGTCAAGATTACTCTCAAAGAGATTAGAAAGGTTGTCGTCAATCAGATGGCATGTTAGAAAGTAGTCCCTTATACAAGAAAAAGACACCGTGCGCGACAAAGAACGCGCTGGATGGCCTTGAGAGGATTATTCCATCTGTCTCCTAACAGTTGAATGGAACTAATCAAATTTTTAAAATCACATTTATTTTAGCAAGCGTTTTTTCTTACAATTTTTATATTCAATTTCTCAACTAGCACACTTCTGCTAAAGGATTTAGCTTCCAGAACTTTTTAAATATTTAGACAAATTTTACTCAAAAAAGAGATTTAGGGAAATCTATTTAATTTGATTTTTATTTACTTTTTGTGACATTTTGCTATAAAAACGAATTTGAAAGTTGAGAACTTTCATTCACATAACATGAAATATCCCAATACTATAATAATTTAGAATAATTTGCCCATTTCCAGAGTAAAAACGAAAAGAAAAAAATAAATGTTTAAATTTGAAAAGGATCAATTTGATTTTTAAATATTACTGCATCATGAATATTATAAATTATATTTTATATATAATATTAATTCATTATATTAAATATTTTCAGCATTCGATAACAAAGCTGTATATTAAAATTCCCACATCCACCATTTCGATTACATTACTTCCTTGCTTCATGGTTGTGAAAGAGAAACAAAAATAATTGTATAAAATTAAAACAAAAACACATCACCGCTTCTTATGCTTAGGTGGAGGCATGACGTATAAATCTGTCTCTGGCTGTAACACCAGATGGAATTTTGCTTATGAACGTGCTCGAGAGCGTTAACAAAGAATGCATCAGCAAGCAATTTCAATTACTTAGCAAACACTGTGATGATAGCGAGCAGAACCGTGTCTTGAAAATATAAATAAATAAAAATACTTATTTTCCGATACACGCGCCTTAAAAAGTAGAAAATGAAAGTAAAGCATATCGATGATGCAATGTCACTGAATTCCGATTCGCTTCAAAGGAGGATAAAGCATCGGAATCCTTGTTGAGTAGGTAAATCGACGCCCTATCTTCTTTTGAAGTGGATACGAAGTCGGTGACGATATGCTTTAGTTTTACTTTCTGCTTTTTAAGGTACATATGAAAAGATAGGTATTTTTTAAATATTTTAATTTATTTATATTTTTTCTTTGCCACTAAAAGCACCTACCTTCCAAAACTTTCATTTGATATATGACTCATAAACATCGACCATGATCACATTTTTCATCGCCATCTTTTTGGAGTCGTGTTTAAGGTAGCCCATGACATTAGAGACGTCACACTTTTTAATTTGTGATGTAACTCGTTAAGATCCACGCCTGCAAATATCCGCCTCTTTCTTTCGGATGGGGGAGAAAATGGCGGAGGGAGGGCAAAATTTGAAACAGTCTAGGAGAGTTCTCATATGAGTTCTCATTTGACACATAACTCGTAATTGTAGGAAAATAGAGGGAAAAGTCCTTTTCATATTTCCCCATTTTGTAGGGGGAAGAAGTCATTGGGGTCATTTTTTGTAGCCTATAACACTCCCCGCGTCATAAGCTTTCATTTGACACATAAATCATTAAGTTTGTCCGTTTCGTTCGAAAGACATGGTCTTACAAATCCACAAACCATCAAACTGAGAAACCGACAAACTAACGAATGATGATCTAAAATCACTAGAAAGATAGGTAATAAAAATAAAGGAGGTCGCCAAGTGACTCAATCGAGACGATGAAAAGTAAAAGTGGTGTAAAGACATTGTATTTCCATGTGAAGTATAACATTTCCCCCTCCGTTTTAGAGGTCTCCAAAAAGTTTCTCGAGAAATTCGTGAATTATGTACAAGTTCATTAACTCTTCGCCCCATTACCCTTACTAACACCTCTCAAGGGAGGGGGAAGGAAGTGTTTCCCCCTTCCCTTCTCGCAAAGGAATTTTGATAGTGTTCAGGACTTCTCCGTCCATACACACGAGTTCATGTGAATTCTATTTACTTCTACTTTTCTCCCTGAATAGTTCATAATATCAAATTGATTAGGTAACGATTCATTTTCACGTTTTATATAATTCATCATTAAATACAGGAACGTACCCAGTATTTATTTCGTTGGTGACAATAAGTCTTGAGTAGAGCTCCAAATTACTAAAACATTTCACAGGACAGAAAAGGTTGAAATGATATTTTGTGTGGGATAGAATTTTGTAGTGTTTTTAAATCGAATTTTATTGTCGGACATAATACCCGGGGCGTTCGAAAAGTTCTTGACATGCATCTGTAAAGCAAAAACATTGCACTTTCTTCAAAAAAACTTTTACTGTCCTTCAAAGTACTCCCCTCCAACATATATTTAAAGTTTAAGGCCGTAACGTGCTGGGTTTTGTGAACACTGATATTGTCACGAAGAAGGAGATCCCTTCACATGTCTGTTGTCGGACGCTTTAAAATGGACCTTAACCATTTTGGGCAAATCAGTGTTGGTATAGAATTAGGCATATATAGTCATTTTTTAACAGAAGGTGTCCACGGCTACCACTACTTGGGAATTGAAAAATAATGTGAACATTATCTTTCTTCAGCGAATGTCTTGTCGTAGAATTTGTGGACATGGTTCATCCTCCGCAACCCAAACATAGTTGCCGATCTTTCTGTGAGTTGTATAGTAATAAAAACACGTCTCATCATCTGTGACAATGTCTGTTAACCGTTAATGACCACTAGGTTCAAACATTGCCAGATCTCCTTCCACGAGTTGACCCTATCCCTTTTTCACTCTTTTGTCAGTTTGTTCTCAGATCTTCGGGAACTTTAAACACTGATGAATAATTGTTTGCACACCGACAATCGATTCACTGACATTCAAATTTATTACCTGAAATGTGGTGTGTAGAAACGAAAAAAATGTGGTGTTAATGAGTTCAAGAACAACAGCGATTCTCGTTCACGGCCTCCTTCGGCCTTCATGCACGTGGGAGGTCTTCGAAGCTCTACCGCCCTTCTCTGAATTTGCGCATCCATCCTGTGACAGTGCCATATTAACAGGCATGACCCCCATATACTTGTAATAAATAGCAAGAATTTTTTCTCCTAGTACCCAAGCTGCATCCTTGTGAAAATGTAAAATCTTTCCCCATTTTGAGTCGGGTTCATTAACAGGATATGTTTCGTCAGCTGGTAGATAATCTTGATCTGAGATCCTACCTATATTAAAACATATATTGGAGGAAGTCTTCCAGTGTGAATGGCTTCCGCCTTTAGTATTTGGGGTAGTGCGTAAAACTTATCATTCTCATCCTATCGGCATCCTCAGTGGGGTCATAACAATAGATAACATTCTAGTCTTTAATGCTTGTCTGAAATTTAGCTCAGAGAAACCTTTCATTAATATACTCATATCCTAGAATAGCATCAGTAGTGTGTCTGCTGAGAAACAAACCTACGCCTTTGGATATGCTATTTACCTTCCCTCCCTGAAAAGAGGAATTTAAGATTATTTTTAAGAATATGACTTATTGGGGACGAGGAGAAAATTCCTAATAGCAGGTGTATGCCTGCGATTAGGGAGCTGTTTGATATTGTCGGCATTCCCCCTCTCAATAGCCATAGTTTCTTTAATCATCCCACTAACCATTTTCCCTCCATAGGTACTTGGAATGTGAGGTCTCTGCAGAGAGATTATTGTCTTGTTGTCTTCACACAAGAATTCCATCGTTATAATTTAAATATTCTTGACTTGCAAAAGACCAGATGGATAAAAAAAGGTCAGATTCCTAAAAATAATTTTAAATTTCTCTTTTCAGGAAGAGAAGAAAAAAAGCATCTCCAAAGGCGTAGGTTTGCTTCTCAGCAGACACGTTGTGATGTTCTTCTGGTATATGAGTACATTAATAAAAGGTTTCTACAGCTAAATTTCAGGCAAGTGGTAAAGACTTTAATGTTATCTATTATTATGTCCCCACTAAGGATGCTGATGAGGATGAGAAAGATAGGTTTTACGGACAACTTCAGAATATTTTAAATTCTGTCAAAAAAGGAGATATTATTCTTGTTCTAGGTGACTTCAATGCCAAAGTTGATACTAACTCTGAGCTTTGTGGAGGGGTGACAGATCTCTTTGATATTGGTAGTTGCACTGGGAATGGGCAACATCTGTTACAGGTAACTAACTTAATGGTTTGAGAATAACTAACACTTATTACAAACACCGTGACATATATATATGACACATGGGATTCACCATATCGGCAGCATAAGAATGTGAATTATTATACTGTAGATTATTAACAGCAAATGGGGTAGTTCTGTTTGCATTACCAGGTCATATAAGGGAGCTGAAATTGGATCTGACCTTACTTTGTTAAAAGTGTCTTGAAACTTCAAATGGAGAAATGTTGTGCTAAGGTTAAAAAATTTACATTTAATTCTGAAGCTCTGAAAGATCTAGTTATAGCTAAAGCTTGCAATGATAGATTACTTAGTCATTATGACAGTCATGGTTTGCATATTACTGAATGAAGTTGAGGAAGAATTGGACCGTGTTAAACAGGCTTTTCTTCAAACTAACAGTATACTCTTTTAGGTAAAACCGAGCAGAGGAGTCAAGGTTATTTGGATGTAAGGCACTTGAGCTTATTTCGGAAAGAAAGAACTGCAGGAATCACCTTAATCAATTCCCTACTAGTCCTTATAGAAAGCATTACAGGGAGCTTAATAAACGTGTAAAGGATCATTTAGCAGCTGATAAGAATCTTTCGCTTGAAGGTTTAGTTGACAAAGCCAAGGAAGCAGTTCGACAGTACAACAGCAGAGAGCTGTACCAGATGGTTAATGTTTTGTTTGGTAAAAAAAGACAGGTATACAGGTATTGAAGATATAAACAAGACTAGGCTATATAAGGTGAGGATTCTGTCATGGCTAGGTGGGCTGAGCATTTCAGTGATGTTCTAAACAATGTAGTTAGTCCATTGTTTATAATTATGATAGATGCATTACTGGCTTTAATAATGACCCCATGTCACAGTTTGAAGTTATTTTGGCTATTTCGAAACTTAAACTACATAAATCTCCAGAGGTAGATGAAAATACTTCTGAAATGCTTAGATCTGGGAATGTTTCAGTTACCACATGTATGGTTGAAATTTTGAATATCTTTTATGATAAAAGTATTGTTCCTTAGAATTTTATCAGAGCTATTATTTTCCCTATTTATAAAAAAAGGTGATCGTAGTTCTTGTGATAAAATGAGTATAGCCTGCTTTCTGATCCAGGTATAGCTCTTTGCATGATTGTGCTTAATAGAATTAAGAATCTGGTTGATGGACAATTGCGTGATGAGCAGTGTGGATTTAGAACTGGTAAGGTATGTATAGATCAAATATTCTCACTTAGGCAGATTCTTGAGAAATATTTAGAGTTTCAGAAACCTTTGCTTGCTAGCTTTGTTGATTTCAAAAAGGCTTTCGACTCTGTTGATCGTCATAATCTGTGGTTGATTGTGAGATCATATGGTATACCTGACAAGTTAGTTAACATAATGAAAGGTCTCTATAATAACACTGAGTCGTGTGTGAGAGTTGGTAAGGCTTGTAGCAATTAGTTTAGCATTACTTCTGGTGTTCGACAAGGGTGCATTTTGTCTCCTTTTCTCTTTAGTTTGGTTATTGATTACGTGATGCGAAATTCACTTCAAGGGAAAGATTTTGGCCTTAAATGGGCTGGAGATACGAAAATTTCTTATTTAGATTATGCTGATGATTTAGCCCTTTTGGCAAATGATGTTGATGAGATGAACTCTTTCATTCAAGCTGTTGATGAAACTGGGAGTCGAGTAGGTTTGGTTATAAACAGGGAGAAAACTAAAGTGAAGAAAATTGGTCAGGCAGGCTGTGATTCCGTTAATCTGAATGGTTGGTCTTGAGCAGGTATCACAGTTTAATTATCTTGGGAGCTATGTAACAGATACTGGTGATGTGCGGCGTGAGATTGACAGACAAATAAGGATTGCTGCCGGGACTTTTAAGAAGGTATGAAGAATGTGGACAAATAAACTTATACACCTAAAGACTAAAATTAGGTTATAATAGTTTCGTTCTTTCTAGTGTTAGTTTTCGTAGTGAAAATTGGACCCTTGGTAAACAAGATAACAGGAAATTTAATGCTTTTGATTCTAGATGCTTACGCAGCATCTTGGGCATTAGGTGGTTCAACCTTATAAGTAATGATGAGGTTAGGCAAAGAGTCGGTAACCTCCTTTAAGCAGCATATTATGTAGAGAGAGACTCCGCTGATTTGACCATGTTTTCCGTATGGACAATTATAGATTAGCGAATAGAGTTAACAACATCATGCCTAAGATCTCAGAAAATGGGGATGATCTAGGATGCGGTAGGCATACGGTGTCAAACAGGACCTTGTTGAAATTGGTCTGCAGTGGCTAGATGCAGCAGATGTAGCTCAGGATAGATATGTTTGGAGAGCTAAACTGCACAATTTGGTTGAACCTTCGTAACCCATGGCTGCTTGAGGATAATAATGGTAATGATGATGATGCTGATGATAGCAACAACGCAGAGATTTCACAGACACAAATGACGTTTTTAAGATCATTTTTTCTTAGTTGGCGGCTCCTTTGTAATGACAAATTTAGACAAGCTTTTAAACAAGTCTTAGCTCGTTAACTTCGTAGGAAAGCAGATTTAGAAACACATCTAGGTGCACATCTAATTACACGTGTCAAGAACGTTTTGAACCTCCTCCATACATGGGGCTAAAATAAAATTATACAAACACAACGGTTTTCGATTACAAAGCAGGTAGAGAAATTGTAAATTTCGTATAAGATGACCGTATTTTCTGGTTCCCCCCAAACAATAGGGAAATTGAGTATGAAATCACGGACGAACCCATAGGGTACGGACCCACTAGTTCCCCCATGGGTACGTTTCTGATTTCATACACAAGATATTGCGTAAGCATCTGGTATCAACTACATCAAGCCGCTTATAAGAACTCAAGCCCGTAACAAGATACGCTGGAAATCAAACTGTACTAATGCCTAAGTTTGGCTTCAGGTATGGTCTATTTATTTTTTTCACAAACTCAACAACAATTTTTACAACAACAAATTCTTAAAAAATCCACCAAAAGTTCTAATTATATTGTACATTTATTCAGTTGTTTATCAATGATGATATATTTTACCATGCTTCACAGTTAGGTTGTTTGAGTTGTTCATATTAAGCATTGTATAATAAACTTTAACCTCATATGTTATTTTCGAGTATCTGTCGCAGAACTCTCAAGATAATTTAACTGCAAAACTTGCTCCAAAGTTGAATTCAGAAAGAAGAGAAAAAACAAACATAATCCATATCACTAGAGAGGGTTTTCTTTTAGGCAGACTAAATAGCTGCCTACGGCGGCATGTGTCCGATAGTGGTTATTATTCCATGACAAGAATTGTCGCTAGTATGGAAAAAATACTCTTATAAAGATCGAGTTGAAATCAATAATCTCTTGAATAAAATTAGGTAGGAAAATTCTTTTTTTTTTTCTTCAGAATCCTCTGTTTGGAACTCAGACATTAATGGAACTATTTGGTAAGGTGGTGAAACACCAGGATAAAATTTTTGTAACGCGACAAAAACATTGTACGAAAAATTTATTATGCTCAGAAATAAAACAATCGTAATTAATGCAAAACATATGCAGTTCTGTGTTGACTTTGAAGTTTATACATTGAGTTAATGGTATGCTACACATTAATAATTAAAACATTGAATGAATAAGAGTGCTGTAAATAGTTTTTCTGCCTAAGGCGACACGAATCCTTAAAGCGTCTCTACACATGATTGCTTTCTAAACACATTTTTTTTTTCATGCCGATCACCAGATCCACTCTACTACTAGTCTCATTATCACCTGAAATGAAAGAATTCATCTCCGAAAATTATTTACCAAGAAGGGTAAATCATTATCAGAGCAACGACGATATTTTTATGTATATAAGGGCTAGATCTAGGTCGGAGGGATATACTCCCCCAGATTTGCCATCCAGGAATGTTTGAACTGGAATGGAGTCAAAAAAAGTGTAGATTTAAATATTACAACTGTTATTTAGCTCCGAGTCTGCATCTTTTCAATAGGTATTTTATTTTTTCCTTCCCATCCTCAGTGAGTGGATGGGAAAAGAGACTTTGGGATGTTTTAACTCTGAGCGGCACTTTTTAGTACACCATGGGCTAAATGGCCAGGTCACATAGACCCCGAAGGCTCAGAGAAGGTTGGGGGAGGGGACCCACTGGAACAGCTGTTGGAGACAGATGGTAGCTTCCCATCAAAATTTTTATCAAAAAATTTTGATCCGGCGTGTTCTTTAACGTGCACAGAGTATGGCTCTCCAGCACACGAAGCCACGGCTTAACGTCATATTCGACGGACGGCGACCTATTACCAAGCCTATCAGTGTCCCCCTACTGACCGTAGGCGGGGAATTTTGCGGAAATAAATCTCAACGCTGAAGCAGCTGGGACTTGAGCCTGGCACGCTACCGACTGAGCCCTACCCGCACCCGGGAAAAGAGGTATTGGCTTCCTTGTTTTGAAAATTTTGAAAAACGTTTTTTATATTGGTTATCCCAGGTATCTCTCTCTCTATATATATATACATTATTCCTGTGTTATGTCAAAAATAAATAAAAATTAAATAACTAACCACATAACTTTTAAAATAATATTTTTATTGAAATACTGCCTCAACGGCACTCGACGCTCCTCGGGTCTCACTTTTTTTTAATTTCTGCATTTTGATATTCACTGCACTTTCGGTTAGTTGTGTGATTACTGTCTCCCCCTCCTTCCGATCTTTTAGAACAGATTCAACACGTAGAATTGTCCGTTGTTGCTCAGGTTGTTACTGACGTCAGTGAGTTGTCTCGTAGCCAGTGATTTCCTCGCAAATTATCTGGATTTTTACTTCTATTTCAATGGAATTTGATAACCTGTGGTTCCCGAAATACTTGACCAAATGGTCCGAAATTTCACGAGCGCGTTCCCCTTGCGTGAGCCCCGTGTTGGGTTAAAAATCATTTCCCTAGCTACAATGAGACGCTTTAAAATAATAATGATTTTGCAAATGTGAAGAATCTGGCAACGAAAGCAGATTTAAATGTTGTTATGACTCTTACGTTCAGAGCAAGGGAGAAGTAAACGTCAATAATTGATTTTGCAGCGATTGCTATTTCCCATAGGAATAACATGGTAAGTATGATAGATATGATAGAAAATACGATAGACATTACAATAAAGAAAATATTTTACAAATTAGGACATTGTACGTTTTTAAAATATTAAAATGTGTTAAAACCCATTGGAATCAATTTTTTTTTTACGAACATTTCCAAAGCTAACGCGTTTTTCACAAGGTATAGTATTGGTTGATACCTTAGAGCATGGGTTCTCAACGCGGGGTACGCCGTGAGAGCTCAAAGGTCGCTAGATCTATTAACAAAGTCGCTAAGTTGTCATTATTATACTATAACTATAGTTTTATCTATCTATATAAGGGGTATGTCTATTACATACACATTTCCAGGGGGTACGTGAAGCATAAAAGGTTGAGAACCACAGCCTTAACGCATAAAACATTTGTGCAGGGACATTTTATTTGCTTATCTAGTAAATCTTTCAATGTCTTACCCACAGACCTGAATACAATTAATAATGAAAGAGAATTCATTAGAAAATGATGGAAGTGGCTACTTAATCTGGAGGATATACATGTTTTTTTTTAGGACAGTAATCAGGATTGTTTTGTTTTAATATTCTTCTATTTACAAGATAAATTTATTGATAACGCACAAGAGGTTTTTTCCCTTCCAAAGGTAAATTGTTCTGTCGTATACTTACAAGTCTTTTTTCATATTCATGATTTATTTATAATTGCTGCCAAATTATAGTTTTTCTTTATTGAGTTGCATAATTTCCTCCAAAACGAGTGTTTCTCTCTAATGGGCTTATGCTTCTTTTTTCAAAAAGGAGAAATTTCATTCTATGTTTGGTTATCATAAATTATACTTTATTTATTATAAAACAATATCAACAATGTTTTAGAATGTTTATTGCACAATTATTAACACTTACCTTACATTTGAGTTTATTTGCTGCATATTAATAAAATTATGACAGTTTACATTTTTTTATTATGAATTCAAGGTTTTCTATGATATTCTGGATATACCTATACATATAATATGTTTTTTTTTTTGTTTTGCAATCTGCAAAATTATATCACAGTTTATCAGTTTCTACTGGATACAGAATATTTTGTGGTATTGGAATATGTGAAAATAAAATCTTACTTACTTACTTACGTACATACTTACTTAGGTCTGTAAATGGTAGCTAGGTAGTCACTGGAAGGAGAGCTATGCACCAATCCCCTGTGATGATGCATAGAACCGGCGGGGCCTAGCACCTAATGTCCAACCCCGCCTTCTCGTGGTGCGGACCGTTAGTAACTTTCAAAAGAGATACTCTCTTGTGGAAGTGAACGGAAGGGGAGGGCTGCCAGATTAGTGTGGCCTACTGATCTGGACAACTATGGCTACTTTTCTTTTTTTTCTACCCTGCTGAGGAGTGGTCAACCACACAGGGTCCTGGTGCTGACCATATAAACCTACTGGACTGGACAGATATATGGCTCTGAGCTTGATTATGGATCCTGATTTTGCTGCACTGGTGGGCTTCTGTGGAGGGAAAATCTTCCTCTGTGTTTTCGGTTTGTTTGTGGGTTGACAGCCCCAAGTGAATAGATTCACAGGATATGTTTATCAGCTGGTGGATAATCCTGAGCAGAAGTCATCGCAGGCACCTGAACTCTTTGCTTCTATTGGCATCGTCAAATTCTACATTGGAGGAAGTCTTCCAGTGTAGATGGCTTCAGCCTTTAGTAGTGGGGAACGGGTCTTTGCCCCATGTCTGCGATTAGGGGGCTGTTTGATATTGTCGGCATTCCCTCTCTCAATAAACGTAGTTTCTTTAAACATCCCACTAACCATTTTCTCTCCATAGATAGTTGGAATGTGAGGACTCTGCAGAGAGCTTTTTCTCTTGATGTCCTCACACAAGAATTCCACCATTATAATTTAGATATTCTTGGCTTGCAAGAGACCAGATGGGCAGATAAAGGTCGGATTCTTAAAAATAATCTTAAATTTCTCTTTTCAGGGAGGGACGACAATAAGCATCACCAAGGCGTGGGTCTGCTTCTCAGCAGACACGCTAGCGATGCTCTTCTAGGATACGAGTGCATTAATGAAAGGTTTCTTAGAGCAAAATTTCAGACAAGCGTTAAAGACTTGAATGTTATTTGCTGTTATGCCCCCACTGAGGATGCGATGAGGATGAGAAGGATAGGTTTTATGAACAACTTCAGGATATTTTGAATTCTGTCAAGAAAGGAGATATTACCCTTGTTTTTGGTGACTTCAATGCCAAAGTTGGTACTGACTCTGACCTTTGGGGAGGAGTAATAGGCCCTTTTGGTATTGGTAGCTGCAATGGCAATGGGCAACGTCTCCTACAGGTAAGTAAACTCAATGGATTCAGAATAACTAACACTTATTACAAACACCGCGACATACATAAGTACACATGGGTTTCACCTGATGGGCTGCATAAGAATATGATTGATTACATATTAATTTACAGCAAATGGGCTAGTTCTGTTAGGAATACCAGGGCATATAGGGGAGCTGAAATTGGATCTGACCATTACCTTGTTAAAAGTGTGTTGCAACTTAAACTTAAAAAGTGTTGTGCTAGGGTTAAAAAATTTACTTTTAATACTGAAGCTCTGAAAGATCCAGTTATAGCCAAAGCTTACCATGATAGGTTACTTAGTCATTATGACAGTCATAGTTTGCTTACTACTGAAGTTGAGGAAGAATGGGGCCATTTTAAACAGGCTTTTTTGGAAACTAACAGTACTCTTTTAGGGAAAAAGGAGCAGAGGAGGCAAAATTATCTGAGTGATAAGGCACTTGAGCTTATTTCGGAAAGAAAGAACTGCAGGAATGCCCTTAATCAATACCCTACTAGTCCTAATAGAAAGCATTACAGAGACCTTAATAAACTTGTAAAGGATCAGTTAGCTGCTGATAAGAATCTTTGGCTTGATGGTTTGGCTGACAAAGCCGAGGAAGCAGTTAGATAGCACAACAGCAGAGAGCTGTACCAGATAGTTAATGTTTTGTGTGGTAGAAAACGGACAGGCATACAAGGATTGAAGGATAAACAAGGTAAGGTTATAGAAGGGGAGGATTCTGTCATGGCTAGGTGGGCTGAGCATTTCAGTGATGTTCTAAACAATGTAGTTAGTTCTACTCCCATTGTTTGCAATGATGACAGATGCATTGGTGGCTTTAATGTTGGCCCTATAACACAATCTGAAGTTCTTTTGGCTGTTTCTAAACTTAAACTTCATAAATCCCCAGGGGTAGATGAAATTACTACGGAAATGCTTAGAGCTGGGAATGTTTCGGTTACCACTTGGATGACTGAAATTCTGAATATCTTTTATGATAAAGGCATGGTTCCTAAGGATTTTACCAGAGCTATTGTTATCCCTATTTTCAAAAAAGGTGATCGCAGTTCTTGTGATAACTATAGGGGTATCAGCCTACTCTCTGTTCCAGGTAAAGTTCTTTCCATGATTGTGCTTAATAGAATTAAGAATCTGGTTGACAGTCAATTGCGTGATGAGCAATGTGGATTCAGAAGTGGTAGGGGATGTGTGGATCAGATATTTTCACTTAGGCAGATTCTTGAGAAATGTTTAGAGTTTCAGAAACCTTTGGTTGCTAGCTTTGTGGATTTCAAAAAGGCTTTCGACTCTGTTGATCGTCATAATTTGTGGTTGATTGTGAGATTATATGGTATACCAGACAAGTTAGTTAACATTATGAAAACTCTCTATAATAACACTGAGTCGTGTGTGAGAGTTGGTAAGGCTTGTAGCAATTGGTTTAGCATTACTTCTGGTGTTCGACAAGGGTGCATTTTGTCTCCTTTCCTCTTTAGCTTGGTTATTGATTATGTTATGCGAAATTCACTTCAAGGGAAAGATTTTGGCCTTAAATGGGCTGGAGCTACGAAAATTTCTGATTTAGATTATGCTGATGATTTAGCCCTTTTGGCAAATGATGTTGATGAGATGAACTCTTTCATTCGAGCTGTTGATGAGACTGGTAGTAGAGTAGGTTTGGTTATAAACAGAGAGAAAACTAAAGTGATGAAAATTGGTCAGGCAGGCTGTGATTCAGTTAATCTGAATGCAGTCTTGAGCAGGTGTCACAGTTTAATTATCTTGGGAGCTATGTAACAGATAATGGTGATGTGCGGCATGAGATTAACAGACGAATAGGGATTGCTGCCGGGACTTTTAAGAATCTGTGGAGAGTGTGGAGAAATAGGCGTATACACCTAAAGACTAAAATTAGACTGTATAATAGTTTGGTTCTTTCTAGGGTTAGTTATGGTAGTGAAACTTGGACATTTTGTAAACAAGATAACAGGAAACTAGATGCTTTTGATTCCAGATGCTTACGCAGTATCTTGGGCATTAGGTGGTTCAACTTTGTAACTAATGATGAGGTTAGGCAAAGGAGTTTGCAACCTCCTTTAAGCAGCATATTGTGCAGAGAGAGACTCCGTTGGTTTGGCCATGTTGCCCGTATGAATAATTATAGATTGGCGAATAGGGTTATGAACAGTGTGCCTAAAGGCCTCAGAAAGAAGGGGAGACCTAGGATGCGGTGGGCAGACAATGTCAAACAGGACCTTGTTAGAATTGGTGTGCAGTGGCCAGATGCAGTAGATGTAGCTCAGGATAGACTTGCTTGGAGAACTAAATTGCACGGTCTGGTTGGACCTCCGTAGCCCATGGCTGCTTGAGGATGATGATGATGATGATGATGATACTTACTTATTATTTTTGCTTCTAGCAAGCCCCTCTTTTGGAATTTTGACTTGAAATTCGGCACTGAAACTCGGACGACAAACAGAAACACTTTGTGGAAATTTATATTGTGTAACACGATTTTCCAATGAATTAGGCTGTCACAGACATCTTTTATTATTATAGATGTAATTGAGCGAAAATTAAAGGTTTTAATCAAATCTCGATTTTTATTCACTTATTCAGATTATTAATCTCGTTCAGTATTCACTCATTTAGATTTGAATATTTAACTGCAATATTATTCTTAAGAATTTATCTCAAAAGGTTTCAAAACTTAAAAATAAATATTAATATAAACTATTTAAGTATGATTATAAACAATAAAAATTATTAATCTATATTTTATAAGTTTTGAGAATAATTATTTGAATTTTGCCAATATTATGTTGTGAACTGACAATGTTATTTTTACAATCTTTCATCTTTAATAATTTTTTGTTTAAAATCGAGATTTAAATTTCATTGACCTTTTTAATTTATCTTCAGTCAGATATTTCAGTAAAAAACTATTTAAAAAGTTACAGAACTCCTAATTTGACTCTACGACGTAGAGTAATAAACAAAAATGATTGGTGAATGCATGTTGAACAGCAAAAATCTTAGTTTAAACTTCAAAACTTTTTCCTCCCCTGTAGACAAAATCCATTCTTCAATAGGACAAACTCCTCAAGCTTCTAAATTTATACTACCAATTAAAATCACTATCAAATAATCACAAGAAGTAATTTCACAATCTATTGATTACCAGCTAACTAGAGCAGAAACAAAGTATACGATTTCATTGCATCATTAATCTTTATCTGCTTTTTTCCCTGGCTCATTCGAATCAGGAAGGAGAAAAAATATCGGTCAGAGAGAGCATGTTTTCACATAATATGCCAAATAACGTTAAGTTTAAAAGCACCGCCAAAGTAAAATCCCGGACTAGTTAATATCCCTTGCTCTCAGACACCAAGGGAAAGTGAAGCTTGGTGGTCTATTACGAGCGCTATAGCCTCACAAATCTGCCGCCCTGTTTGGATGCAACGGCTTGTGTGTATAGCAAGTCAGGGACATCAGTTTTTCCAACCTCTCCAATATGGCCGTCTGGGGACAGTTCCAGTTACGGCCGGGTAACTGGCTCTCTCTCGTGGGCCTTCAACGCGGCTTAATCACGCTGCCTCCGCCACTAAAAACTTCAGTTAAACGATCTAGGGAGGTCGTCTGGCAACTAGTTGGCGGTTTGACGACATCAGAAAATGCTAAAAGTCATGACAGAGAGTTTGAAGCGTACTCAACATCACCTCTCTCTTCTCGTCCATTAACGATTAAAAATATTCACGGTCTTTTTTAATCATAAAATTAAAAGTAATGAGGGAATCAGTTTAATTTTTCGTTTCTTTAAATGATCCTTTTGCGATTTATTACCAACATCATGTATGTATATATGCATTTCCAGAAATTGAAAGCGAAGCTATGTGTTATTTAAATTTAGAAAAAAAATGAAATGCAGCGTTAAGAGTAAGAGTAAACAGTTTGAATCAATTCGATGATATATGAAGCACATTTTCATGATTCATAGACGATATTATAAAATAAACTGAATAAGATTTTAATTAATTTTAGAAACTGAATGCATTTAAATGTATTTTTCATATCGTTTCTTTTACTGTGCTTTATTTTATCGCCATAATCTCAAAAGTTTGCATTGTGTATATAAAAGCAGAATGTTATTAAAAAGTTTACTTTCTTCTAGAGCAGGGGTCGGTAAATTTTTGTTAATGCTGGTCACATTAGAACTGTGGAAATTTTAAGAGGGCCACACTAGAGGTTTTAGGGAGGGTGCATTTATATTTATGTACCCTCCCTAAATCCTCTAGTGTGGCCCTCTTTATATATATGTAATGATTTATGATTATTTACATCTCAAATAAAAAAAAATGTTTGAACAAATGAAAAATGTCCGAAAACTCTTACATAGGAGCAAACAAAAAGAAAATTTTATTTAAAAATATTAATGATTTAAAAAAATATTTTTGCCAATTTAGGGTACTCAACTTCAAAGGCACTAATACTAGTTCTCTTAGTGTTGAATGCAAATGTTCATCTATTATTAATGATCGCATTTTGTTTTTGACAAAATTCATTTAAAAAAGTGAACAAGTCTAAACTATCTGCTAGGTGTAAATAAATGTTTGCCCACAATTATAGGTGCAGCAAATGTATTTATTATTCCGTCGTAGAATCGATTGAGTGGAGAAAATGTATAATTTGAAAATCCTGCATAAAAATTGTATTAGCTTCAGAGATTTAAATTACTTTCAACATGTATTTTCGCTTGCAATGAAATCTGTTGGAACACAAAATTATTTTGCATTGTTACTTAAGAATTTATTCATTACCAATATTGCTGGCTGCACAATTTTGCGTTATGGAGCCCAAATGATCAGCGAACCGCTTGAAAAGGCTACGTGAGCCGTATTTTGCCCACCTCTGCTCTACAGAATATGGACGGTTTGTGTTTCAAAGGAAATTTATCTCATTTCCCAAATTTAACCTCCCATAACTTAACAGTAATTCAAACTAATGAAAGGGTTCGATAACTGCGAAAAGAACTATTTTATTATTTCTTATTAGCATCCAAAATAGTTGTTTTATCTTTAAAAAAGCTTAAAAGATTTGTTTAAAATTAATTGGAATGATAGTCATATATAGATGAAAGTGAATGTTATGTGAAGAACTAATGACATTCAGGAATAAATTCAGTTTAACTTTTAAAGGAGTTTTTTTATTACAATGAGGAACAAAATCCACCCATCAGTCCCCAAGATTAGTAAGGGAGGCTAATTGGTGTTTCTTTTTTTTTTCACCATTGTGTAGTCCTTAAAACTAAGTTGTCTCTTATGACTGTCACTAGTATTGTGTTATTGGTTTTAACATGTTCATTGGTTTTTATTTTACAGTTAATAAAAAATGGCATTCTACAACTTCCGGGACGGTTAGTTATCAATAGAAATCCTCTGACTACACACTTTGCCGTTTGAACATATATTTCTAGTATAAATAGTGTATTTACAATGCTAGTATAAAATTTCATATTTTTTTTTTACTTTTGCTCCCTCTAATCATGTCTGATTTTCTCTCCTTACCGGGAATAAGACTCTGCTATCAATCTTTAAACTCGACGATCTAATTGCACATTTCTATCACGAATCAGCCGTTTAAAGTAATAGTTAAACTTTATCTCATTATCGAATTTTAACCCCCTCTAATGGTGTATATTCAAACTCTTCAAAGATTTGGTAAATACGAGTAGCAATTTATTTAGCGCCCATTCTACTGAAAATGTTTCTTTCCACTTTCCTTAACCCTTCCAAGCCCGAATTTTTTATCCAAAAATATGTTTATTTTAATAAGCTTTACTTATGTCCAAAGGAACAAGAATATACGAAAATAGTTTAATATAGTTTCGCTGAAATTCAACATGCACGTCTTCAATGTACAAATGTTACAACGTCGCAAGAATAAAAAATTCTGATATCTCAGAAAGCAGTAAAAAGAAACATAAAAGAATTGTGATTTATATACGCTTTGTCATGATAAACACATCCAATGAATGACATCTATGAAATGTAGACAAACAATTCTTGTTGCGTGTCAATCACAGTTATCTTCAACGTTATTGTATGCAGTTTCTTTTATATTAGTAGATATAGGAAAGAAATTCCAATTGATTCCTGTTGACTGTACTTTGCAAATATTGGAAGACCATATGTACCTCTTCCTGTGTTTTAAAAAACCCTAAAAATAAGGTACATTATAACGTACACCAGATCTGAAGGGGGTTAAAATAGAAGTATTGAAATGTCTACAGATGTCATAAAATGAAAACAATAGCTTTTTTTGGAAACGTGCTGAAAAGTAAGGCATTGCATGAAGAAGACACATATATATTTTCACTGATAGCGCTGTGTATTAATAGACTCTGCACTATTTAACGTATTGCTATTAATAATTTAACTAAAACCGTTACGGTGTGATGCTGTTGTTTTATCAATCAAACTATTGGTAATGGTTATTAAAACTGAAAATTGACCGAAATATTTACGAAACAAAACCATATCGTTAAAATATAGTTGTTTAGCAAATTGCTTTATTAATTAATGACTGATAGAAATTCATTTTTATTACGATATCGCCATTTGTTATGTGACGTCATCCTCCTGTCTGCATGCTACCACATTCAGTACATTGCGACATTTTTATGTTGTCACATGAAATAAAAGGAACAAACTGAAAATGTCAAATGGTCCAGAAAAATCACATTATTATATTATATTGCAACAAAAACAAAAACTATAAGTCAAAAATTTGAATCAGTTATTTCAGAAATAATATGGTCACACATTTATCAAAATGCAAGTTAATTCAACTTGTCAGTTTCTTACATAAAAAGGAAATAATTTCGCCAAGTTTACACCTCCTTCAGTTTATTAACATCACGAGCCTGTGACTGATGATGTTTATGAAGTGAAAAACTCCTTATGATATGTATTTTGAAGTGGCTGAGTTAGTCAAAACCGACAGCAGAGATTGGTGAATCTTTCAGTGACCTTACCTGGCTGTAGATGACTCGAGAGCATCAAATTATATTGTCAAATCAGGGATTACTCTTGCCTTTCTTTGTGATAGAAATTTCGGTGTTCTGAAGTAAGTAGCACAACGCTCTAGGCTGTAATGCAAATAATGTTTTCTGGAATGGAAACATAGATGATGTTTATTAGAGGAGATGAGTTCAGACACAGTTTTTCGAGCACGCGCCCGTCTTTGCCGAACGTATAGAGCTCGAATCTTTTTTCGACAATTGTTGAGTCTGAACCCGATTTGGGGAGAACTTTCTCTGATGCATCATATACATATATACATGTAGCTAATCATTTATTTTGTTCTTTTATTATTAATTATAATCATTTCAAGACAAAATTTAAATGTTAATTCTATTTGGAACAAAAAGTATTAGAAATGCTACTAGAAACTGAAACCTCGTGAGTAACATAATTATAAACGCAAAGGGCCTTTATTTATTAATGTTTGATAATACGTAAAAATAATCAAAAAAGCATTATCCTTATTTTTCATTGCTAAATTCTGATTGAAAGGTTTAAATTATGATAAAAAGATTTATGTTTTTAATCTTTCATTCACAGTTACAATAAATATTTGAAATTTAAATTATTCTGCGTTCGAGCCGAACTCATCTCTAGTGTTTGCATCCCTGAAAAATGTTGTGAGGCTTAGTAAGTAAAACAAGTTTCACGGGAGATGCATGAGATTGAATCACAGATAAACATTAAATATTGCTGACTATTCGTTTAGAAGAAAAAAACGCTTTATCTATGGAATTGTGGGAATCGGGGTGGAACTCTTCTGAAATCTCAAAAACATTTTCCTTCCATTTCTCAGAACTCACTTTCAAATTTAGTTGATTTCAACCAGGGACTGTGTTATGTTTCGATTTCATTGCTCTATTGCAGAAGCAAGTAGAATTCAGAATTCTAGATACTGCTGTGAAAAGCATGCCAATGATGCCAAAGGAAAGAATATTCGGAGAGTCACTGAAGAATCCATTAAATTTGAAGAAGATCGTGTTTATCGGGACATTCCAACAGTATATCCCATCTCCACTGACTATATAAATTTTTCTCAAACTGTAGATGTTTTGGAATGGTCGAGACTAATGCAAGAAATTACTAAACTGTTTCATAGTTTTTTGTCAACTGTTTTTCATCCACGTGATATATATTTCTTTTCAAATATTTTGTCAAGTTCCTGTAGTAAATAAAGCATCAAGACGCGATTTGAAGGAAAGAAATATTTCATTAGAGCAATGTCCTTCAAAATTGTTCGATTGCTTGCCCACTTTTACTGTATTTTGCCATTTCGAATAAGTTCTCAGCACAATTGTAATATATTTTGTTTTGCCGTTTGAATTAAGTTCATTGCCCATTTATACTATATGTTGCCATTTGAAATAAATTCGCAGCCCACTTTTACTACTTTTTGTCATTTGAAATAAGTTTACTACCCACTCTTACTATATTTAAATGGTGGATTCTTTAACCCCATCAAAAACCCTAAAACGCCCAGTGATGTGCACAATCGTCTACATTGAAGACTATGTTTTAAACACAATCGTCTACATTGAAGACAGTGTTTTAAAGTTTAAAGTTTAAAGTTTGAAGTTTTCATCTTTAGAAAACGATATTATTTATTCAGAAATTTATGTGCTGAATATAATAATTTGAATATTAATAAAAATGTAGACATGTGAAACCATGATTAGCCCCCTTGGTGGCGAAGTGATACCAAGTTGGTTCACATTTACTGTAGTTACCGGGGTCTGGGTTCGATGTCGTGGTCGTTTGTTCTGTCATAAGCTGCAGATAAGTTAGTAGCTTTGCAGGATTGATCAAAATTGAAAGAAAAAAAGTTAGTAACGTGTTTACAAAAACAAACCAAATATTGGTGGTTTCAGTACTTTCTAATTTTTGGAAGATTTTATTAACATTTTCTCATAAAAATACTGTGTTCATTTTTGAAATATCGTGGGTCCAATTAATTAATTCCGTTAAATAAATTACATTGATAAAAAATTCTTTTTGTCTGCATGAAAATTTATTTTTGTCTCTCTAAATTTTAAAAATGTTGAAACCAAAATTGCACTATCCCGAGAGTGTTGCGCATTTTTTTTTTGATTATGCTACAAAATTTTAGTGGGTTTTACAATGCTTCAAACATAATCAATTCAGTTGCAAAATACAATTATACGGTAACTTCAAAATTGCTTCTAATAAACAAACTGAACTTATTGCTAAATGCCATCAGTTCTTTACATACCATATGCTTGCATCTATATCAATTATCATTCATATACATTTCCTCCCGACAAATCTTTAATATCAAATCCAACTACTGTATATCATGAACGTTAATATAATTTTCTCTGATGACAAATCATGAGTGAGCAAAATGCATTATCGAGTTTGGAAATTTAATAAACAGAGATAATAATCAAAGTCTATGCAAACTGGGTCAACATTAAGTAGTCTATAACTTCTGAGCTGTAGTCAGCAAATGAAGTGTTTGGGTAGTGCTCAATTTCCTTTCGTACTTCTAAGAAATACCGTCAGCAGAATGCTGTCAGACTAATCTACGATGGACAGCTTTAATTACGGGTCCCCGGTGTGATTGGGCAGCTCATCTAATCACGTCGTGAGGTGTGATTTGTTTTTCTCCTTGCCCAACTGGTGGCAGCCACTACATCACGAGATAGGCTTTGATGTCGTAATTATAATAATCAGAGCGAGATGCCGCCGAGCACTGGGACCTCTTATTGATTTCAGTGGTGGAGATACAGCACAAAGGAAAGCAAAGAAAGAAAGCGAAAAAATCAGTGAATTGGGGGCAATACATAGAAGTGTGTGTGGGGAGGGACACATAGTCAGTCCTTGTCATGCATTCGAGAGATTGCCGAAAGAAATGGACTGCTCTTGTTTGTGTTTGGTTGCTATGGTGAAGGAAAAGTAAATACCGAGAACCAATTTGAAACATCTGTAAAAGTGACTATTTGTCAACAGTTTTTTTTTCTATCTGCTGCACTTTTTACGTGTAAGTGGTACTTTTTCCTATTTTCCGAAGCTGCTAAGACTACTTACGGAACTTCTTTGTA
Source organism: Ryuthela nishihirai (assembly GCA_038380435.1). Classification (NCBI taxonomy): domain Eukaryota; kingdom Metazoa; phylum Arthropoda; class Arachnida; order Araneae; family Heptathelidae; genus Ryuthela; species Ryuthela nishihirai. The sequence continues at coordinate 31,316,562 of JAWZYU010000011.1, read as the reverse complement.
AGAGTCTTATTTCTACACGTGGTAGTATGTTTTTTCCATTCTCTCTTAGATTAAGGTGTTGCAAGGTGTATTATAACAAGCTGGAATTTGAAAGTCATTAAACTGTAGATAATTGTTTGAAAAATTTAGTGCATATCACTAGACCAGTGATTCCCAGATTTTGTTACGCGTATAACTGCGGTTAACAACGGTGTTGTTGTTTTATCTATGGGCGGCACTTTTTTTGCACACAGAGGTCTAAATGGTCATATTACAAGAACTCCAAGGAGTCAAAGATAGTTGGGGAAGGGGACCCACTGGATAATAAAAATAAATACCCCCTCAAGCAGCTGCTTGCCACAGAGGTCTGACAGGAGCCTGTCAGTTTATATGCCACAGTAGGAGATCTGAGAGGATGGCAGGACCTCAGCAGAAAATCGACACACACATCCATGCCTAATCCGGGGCTCGAACCCATGTCCCTTAGATCAGTAGCCAAGCGTGCTAACCACTCGGTCACGGGACGGCACCCACTGGATAGCTGTTAAGAAATAAATGGAAACCTTGCGCTAAGGCCATCCAGAATTTTCTTTAACGTGCACTAGGTATGGCTATCCTGCACACGACGCCATGGCTTTACATTCCATCCGACGGACACCAGTCTTTTCAAGCCTGTCGTTGTCACCTTTCTGATCTTGGGTGGATGTTTAGCAGAGAGAAACATCAAACGCTGGAATAGACGAATTCAAACCAGGGAATTGCAGATTACGACCCACTGGACATCCGCTCCAGCACTAGTAGTACAAGAAGTTTCTGCCAGTAGTACGCGAGTTTAGTAACAGCATTTAATTCACACATGTATTTGCACAACATTACAGCATGATAGATATAAAAATATTTTTCGATCCTACCTGTTTTATACATATATATTGTCTGAAAGTATTTTTCAGTAGCAAAATGATTTTTGTAAGTTCATATTTACCCAGTACAGGTAGAAAAATAATTGCTAGGTGTTTAATGGTAAGATAAAAGTTTGAGAACCCCCTTATCCAGAGTAGTGTTTTTCACTCGGCGGTAAGCCTGCCCTTAGGTATACGCGAGAGAAATCTGGGGGGGGGGAACGTAATTTTATCTGAAATGTCTGAATTTTTAAGTCTTACAGCGCTTTTTTATTTTTGTACTTTTTACATAGAAAAACAACCAGTTTTAATTATACTGTTTAAACGCACATGTTATAATGATAGAAATAATTATATATTTGAAAATGTTAGGTGCTTTGGCTAAAACTTTTAATTAAAAAAAAGAAAATTGAATTTTAAAAAAAGTATTTTAATTTTTTTGAAAACGGGTATTTTATTAAAAAAGGATGAGAAAATAATCTTGATATTATATTTACTTTTTGTGCTGATTCATGCATTGTTTAATAAATGATAAAATATTTACATTTTATTTTATTCATTTTTACTATTTTTATTTTTTAGTAAATAATAAAATATTTTAATAATGAAACTTCGTGATTTATATGAAATACGTATGTATATCGTCAGATTTAATTTGTGAAATTATGAATACTCTATTGAAATTGAGCATTCTTTGCATAGTTAGGTAAAGAAACCAAAATCCTTTGAAATTGTTAAAAGTCATTTGGGGTTATGGCTGTTCCCGTGAGTATTTTAATATTTGGAACATTGTTTTTTTTAACCTTTTTGTCTTGGCGACAAACTTCTAAAAGTGTTCGTTTTGCCCCAACACAAAAAGAAATCAATTTTTTTGTTCAATTATATGTCATATAATTCAATTTATTTAATCAAAAACGCATATTAAGATCAACATTTGACAAAAACAATAAAATCACAAAATGAAAAATTGCAAAAAAATTGCTAAAGCACAAATTGTTATTAGGTTTCTTCATTTTTCGTGACATACCTGGACCTTGGACGTGACACACTACTGTGTCGCAAAACACCCTTTAGGAACCATTGCTCTGGGGCATGATTTTTAACTTTTTTTTTTCCTTGGCTGCCAACGAAAAAAGAATTTTCCGAGACCCTTGAATCCTGAAAAATCCAGAATGGCAATCTATAAGTAATAAATGTGAATATATTTATTTTATTTGATTTATTACATTTGTTTTTTAATATAATTTGATTTAATTTCGACGAGGTATTCACAATGATGTGATTTGATCTATGAATTAAAAAGGGCATCGATTTCAACATTGTATTTTTTTTTGCATCCTTTAAACTTTAATCGAGTTATTAAATTATTCATTGATTATAATTCTTTAATGACATGAATACGTTTTGAAAGATATTTTTTCATTATTTTCCTTATAGTACGAAAATACAAAAACTTAATGCAGGATAGCGACCTAAGTTTAAAAAATCATGCTCTAAAACACAGCTTTTCATCATAGTTATGCGAATATTTATAACTTATAGCGAAGATTTAATTTAGTGTAATGTTGCATTAAGCTGATTCTCTCTTCATTAGTTAAAAAGATGACAAGGCAATAGCTGGGGAACTGAAAGTTGAGAGGGCAGTCTCCTCCCTTCCTTTTCACGCTTAATTCCCTCCAATCACTGCAGTAAGTTTCCAGTACATTTATAGCACTAGGTTGGGTTGTTTTACCTCTGAGCGGCACTTTTTTGCACACCATGGGCTAAATGGCCAGGTCACATGGACCCCGAAGGCTCAGAGAAGGTTGGGGAGGAGACCCACCGGAACAGCTGTTGGGAGACAGATTGTAGTCTCCCGTAAAGGCCATCCAGCGTGTTCTTTAACGTGCACAGGGTATGACTCTCCCGCACACGGGGCCACGGCTTAACGTCCCATCCGACGGACGGCGGCCTTTCCAAGCCCACCTTATAGCACCTGAACAGGTTGACAACACAGTAGTGTTTTATGAAATTTATTTTTATTTTTTCAGGGCCGAGTCTAGAGAGAGGGCAGTGCGGTCTTAACAGCACTGTAGGCCCTTGGGCAAAGCAATGCACTGGGGGCCCTACCCATCCACCTACGGGAATAAAAATGCAAACGGTCAATAAAATTAAACCTATAGATTTATTGGTACTTTTAACAAAATCAATGTTTAAACATAAAAAATATGCTGTAAAGCGAGGATTAATCACCATAAACTTTTGCGAAATTTAGAATCGTGGGGCCCAGTATACCTATGCCTTAAGACGGCCCTGTAGGAGGGGCAATTTCCCCTTCTTTCAGAATGCGAATAAGGGTAATAGAGGCAAAAAATTATTAAATTTATTTATATCTCATGCAGTTTTCAAGATACCATTTAAAGGCCTGTGAAACAGAGTGGGGGGGATGGAATGTTATACTGCAATTGAAATCCAGTCTCTTTTACATTTACCCGGCTCGAGTATGTTTCTTGCCCCCGCCCCTCGTATCTTTTTTTCTAGATCCGGATCTGTTTTTATTTATTGGGAATTTAGCATAGAAGAGGGGAGGATTTATTTAAGCGACAAATTCCTTGACATAATGGGGCGGAGTTTGGTTCAGTTGGTAGTCCTCCAGGCTCGTAATTTGATGATCCCAGATTCGAGATCCCACTGTGTCTGCATAGAGATTTTCTTCTTTAAACTCCACTCTGGTCTTGATGGGAAAAGGGACACGGATGGACTTGGAAAGGTCGCCGTTCGTCGATGCAACATTACGCAGTAGATTCTTGTGAAAGGACAGCAACACCCTATGCAGGTGAAAGAACACGTTGGATGGCCTTGACCAGATGTTTGTCTACTTCTCCTCTCTCTACTCTGAGTTCTTGGGGTCTTTGTGACCTAGCCTTTAATCCATTATGAGTATAAAAGTGCCGCTTAAACAACGCAAAACAGAAAATGTTATGAGATGTTTGTTATGCCGTTTACGTTTTTTAAGAAGAATATACTTTGAAATTCTCCATGTTGCATTTAACAATCACGCAGATTATCGTTCCAATATCTTGCACCTAAACAACCACACTGTGTTTTGGTAACAGCAAAAAAGTGAATGAAAAATGAACTGAAAACATTGACACACATTACCCCAAAGAATATATTTTAACTATTTAAAACTATAAGAGTATGACTACCGTAAATATTTTTGAATATATCTGAAGTTAAAATCGAGAATTCAGCTGTCTTATCTAAAAATCAATGTGGAGCAATTGGATTCTTAAAGTAAATCGACACCTGCATTTGAATTCTTGGCATATATCAACGACTAATGGTGTCATTAAGGTAATTGATAAGCATGTTGAAATTATATTCATTTCTTGAAAAAGGAAAAACAGAACAAAATGAATGTATTTGTTTTCGTCAGTTTTCATCTTTTCTGTCTTATCGGGATATTGTTTATATAGCAGCGAACATGAGCATACATTTGCTTTGTTATCTGCACAACTTCATGTATCGTGTGTGTATGTGTGCACAAGTTTGCATGAACCTGCAATTTTAAATGCATCACGTGTGCTTCATCACCTGAATTGAAGCTATACGTATAAGTGGATTACCGATCTAATGGAAAGCAGACATATATGTAACAGGGTTTCCATACATGTTGTAAAGTGGATTAATTGAAAAGATGATATTTATTCTTTTATTTAGAGTGTTTGTACTCTATTTTTTCTTTTGCACCTAATGGTCAAATGAATGTAACCTTTTCGATATTACAGACATCCATTTATTTTTATCTCGTTTAATAAAAAAAAAAGCTTCTCGCAATTCTTTTTACTTTGCCATCAGTCCGTCTATACCCAATCGACATTTCGCTTTAAGAGATAAATGAAAAAAATTCTTTATCGTTACAGTGAAGATATTGATGCCTTAAATAGTCTAGAGCAGTTCTCAAAGTGATGGTCCGTGCAGGTGCCGTCAACAGGATATGACCCGTCCGGACGATGCCAGTCAAAAGATGTGACCAGTGCCGGTCAGAAATGACTCTCAAAGTTAAAACAACTCAGTCCAACCCAATACTGCTGTAATGCAAACCCGATGTGCTAGCTTTATTCACTAAGTAAGCGATGAATTTGTTGAAACTAATTTATTTAAATAGGTCTTCAACTAATTTATTTAAATAGTCATTCACTCTGGCTTCAATGCATAAATTAAAACTGTACGTATACACTGATTCCTGTTGAAGAATTAGCAACTAACAGAATGTGTTGAGTTGGTTTACAACTGAGAGGATTCTTTTTTCATACAATGGGCTAAATCACAAAGACTCCAATAGCATAGAACTGCATGGGGGAAAGAGTACATTGGACAGCTGTTAGGACACACCAGTTGATACAGTGCGAATTTTTCATAAAATCGCACTATGAAGGCAAGATCTAAGATAGAAAGTACCCTGCTAGTGGATTGTGGTTTCGTGGCAACTCCCTCAAGGTGTAGTGCAGTCTCTGTATTGCGGAACACTGGGACTGTCACATATTATTACGTTGTACCAGCTGGTCCCCCCCCCCCCCCGAAGTGGGACCACCTTGACTGGGGGGGAGGGGTTGCTACGGTGCCTCTGAGAAGTTTGGTTTGGCTCGCTGGTTCTCCGGGGTTCACGAGATGTTGTAACCTCTGGTGGAGGAACTTGTTAAGGGTCTGAGGTTTTCACCGGACCTGTGGGCCTGTTGACTTGTACCCTGAGAAGCTCCGGGTTGTAGCCCCGGTGGAGGGGCCGTTATTGAGATGGAATTCAGTGAGTTATTGAGGGTTCTGCGGACTGGGCTTGGTAGACTCGGTCCAGTAGACTCATTGGTGCGGTCTCAGTGATATCGTGGGTCCGAAGACTGTTCAATGGGAGGCCCAGCCCGCTCACAATGGAGAGGACGAAGTTGAAGCCTCGCGACTGGGAGTGGGCTCCCCGGTCGACGGGCTTATCAATGGAAAAGCCAAACTAAGAATCTCCACATGAGATCTTGAGGCAGAACAATATAGATTTCGTGGTGGAGGGGCTTAGGTGCCTCTGCGAAGTAGGGTGGACTGGTGGTCCTTATGCGTGTAGCCGAATCGGCAACCCCCTGGAGATGCCTAGAAAGGGAGGGTCTGTTGAAAGGATCTGGTGAACCCGATTGGGCAGACTCCTCCTGCATCTGCGAAAGGCCCGTTGCAAGCCCCGAAGTGGGTGGCAGTTTGTGCTCTGGGGGCCGCGAGTCAGCTCCGTGGAGAGGACGAAGCTGAGGGTCATGATGAAAGACTGATGGGAACCGATTAGGCGTGGCTTATCGATGGGACAGCCTGAGAGTCTTCGCTGTGGAAGACTCTAAAAGTTAGGATTACCATCTATAGTTTGGCTTCTAAATTCACAAAGATACCATCTGATATGATTTTGGCAAAGTATTTGGATGGAATTCAGTGAGTTATTTGGCTTTTTCCTAGGCAATGAACAAAATTCAAAAAGACCACTCACTGCACCTCAATGATTATCTCAACAGACTTATTTCTAAAGTAAGGTCTCTCTCTTCATCAGGTCTTCCCCCGATGCGAATGGCAGAATCTACTGAATGTTTTCTAGCTAGTGGATGGTGGTTTCATGGCAACTCCCTCAAGGTGGTGTACTATCTTGTATAGCGGTACACTGGGATTGCCATACTATACTAAGTTGTACCAACTGGTTCCCCACCGAAGTCGGAACACCTTGTCGAAGTGGGGGGCCTAGGGTGCCTCTGAGAATTTGGGTTCCCATCGCTCGCTATCTGGAGTTCACGGTATCTTGTGGCCCATGGTAGAGGGGGCCTGTTGAGGGTCTGCAGACCGGTCTGGGGGGGGCGGTCCAGTGGGCTTATTGACTTGTCCCAAGAGAAGCTGAGAGTTCCACCCCCGGTTGAGGGACCATACTTGAGGGTTCTGTGGACTGGGATTGGAGCACTCGGTCCAGTAGGCTCATCGATGCGGTCTCAGTGATATCGTGGGTCAGAAGACTGTTCACTGGGGGACTTCGGCCAGCTCACAATGGAGAAGAAGAAATTGAAAGCTGACGACCGGGAGTGGGTAACCTGGTTGATGGGCTTATCGATGGAAAAGCCAAACGAAGAATCTCCACATGAGATCTTTAGGCAGAACAATATAGATTTCGCGGTGGAGGGGCTTAGGTGCCTCTGCGAAGTAGGGTGAACTGGTGGTCCTTATGCATGTAGCCGAGTCGGCAACCCCCTGGAGATGCCTAGAAAGGGAGGGTCTGTTGAAAGGATGTGGTGAACCCGATTGGGCAGACTCCTCCTGCATCTGCGAGGCACGTTGCAAGCCCCGAAGTGGGTGGCAGTCTGTGCGCTGGGGGCTGCGAGTCGGCTCTATAAAGAGGACGAAGTTGAGGGTCATGCTGAAAGGCTGGGGGAAACCGATTAGGCGTGGCTTATCGACGGGACAATCTGAGAGTCTCTGCTGCAGAAGACTCAAAAAAGTTAGGATTACCATTTAAAGTTTCGCAATCTAAATTCTAAAATTTCCATCTGATTTATGCTTGACAAAAGAATTTGGTCGAAATTCAGTGAGTTATTTGGCTTTTTCCTAGGCATGGCAATGATCAAAATTCGAAAAGGCCATTCACTGCACCTCAATAATTATCTCAACAGACTTGTTTCTAAAATTAAGGTCTCTCTCTTCACTAGATCTTCTCCCGCATGTATGCAAGATCCACATAATGTTCTCTACCGAGTGGATGGTGGTTTCATGGCAACTCCCTCAAGGTGCAGTGCTGTCTTGTATAGCGGAACACCGGGATTGCCATACTTTACTAAGTTGTACCAACTGGTCCCCCCCCCGAAAGGGGACCACCTTGACGTGGTGGAGGGCTGAATGGTACCTCTGTGAAGTAGGGTCATGGCCCGTTGTTTCCCCATTTGCACGATGGGATGTGGCCTTTGGTGGCAGAGCCTGTGAGGTCTGCAGACTGGTTTGAGAGGGGCCAGTCTAGTGGGCTTATTCACTTGTTCAGGGAAGCTTTAGGCTACAGCCCCGATGGAGGGCTGTGGCTGAGAGTACTGCAGACTAGTGTTGGGGACACCAGTTTAGTGGGCTCACCGGAGGCAGACTCGGTGAAGTTGGGGTATAGACTGCTTCTGAGGGCAGCTGGTGCGTGGCACTATGGAGAGTACGAAGTTGAGGACTTGCGGCTGGAAACTTTAACTGGTTGACAGGCTTATCGATGGAAAAGCTAAATGAAGAGTCTCCACCCTGGGAGCCGAGTCAACTTGGATCTATATATCCATTTCTGCGGTTAACCAGGGAACAGATTAAATTTAGGTTTTGACCGATGGATGAGCTTTCCTTCTATAAGACTGTTCGCCATAGGAAGTCGTGGATAAGCTGTGTCCTTGTGGCGCTGTCTTGCCCCAACTGTAGTCAGTGGAGATTATGGAATTCTTCCCAAAGTTTGTGTGCAGCCATATGCTGCGGTACAACTGGGACTTGCCATTACTTAATGTATAATGTACCAACTGGTACCCCCCCCCCCCCGAATAGGAGCTACCTTGTCGAGGTATGTGTGTGTGTGGGGAGGGGGGGGGTTGAGGGCCTAAATGAAGTTGAAGTCAGACAGGCTAAGATGGACGGGCCGGACTAAGAGCTCCCGTCACGGGAGCCGAGGCAACTTGGATTGTATATCTTTGTTTGTGGCGATCCGGGATACAGATTAAATTTAGGTTTTGACCTATGGATGAACTTTACTTCTATAGTACTTACTGCTCACCATAGGTAGTCATGGGGTGAGCTGTATCTATATGGTGCTGTCTTGCCCTCGATCGTAGTTAGTGGAACTTTTGGCATCCCTATACGTGGCGTGCAGTCCTTGAATTGCGATATATCTGGGTTTTGTCATTCAATTAAATTCCCTGTAAAAACTGGTACATTGGCAATGAAAACATTGAAACAAAATTTTTACGATGGAAAAAAAAAGGCCATTGTACCAGTTGGTAAAGTGCGAATTTTTCAAAGTTTCCGTGAAATGGATGGTCTGTTGAAAGGGTTTTGGGTGGGACCGATTAGGCAGATTCATCGTGGCACCTGAGAAGTTTCGCCGCAATTCCAACAGGGCGCATCTTGTGCACCGGCAGGGCTGCAGGTAGGCTTTATGGAGAGGTAGAAGTTGAAGGTTCGCGACTGGGAGTGGGTCGATTGATTATCGATGGAGAAGCCAAACCAAGAGTCTCCACCCTGGGAGACGAGTCAACTTGGATCTACATATCCATTTTTGTGGCTCACCGGGGAACAGATTAAATTTAGGTTTTGACCGATGGATGAACCTTCCTTCTATAGGATTGTTCGCCATAGGTAGCTATGGATGAGCTGTGTCCTTGTGGCACTGTCTTGGCCCGGCATAGTTAGTGGAGATTTAGGCATTCTCCCCATAGTTGGTGTGCAACCATATGTTGCGGTACAACTGGGACTTGCCATTACTTAATGTATAATGTACCAACTGGTACTATGGCAATTTTTCACACAATGGGCTAAATCTCAGACTCCAATGGCATAGAACTGTATGGAGGAAAGGGTACATTGGACAGCTGTTGGGAAAGAGATGACCTCACGTTAAGACCATGCTCTTCGACGTGCGCAGAGTATGGCTCTTCTTCGTATACACTGGATAACGATTAAATGTTCATTCAATGAAAGGCTGTTTTTGAAATTCCTTCAGTATCTATTTTTTCCCTAATAATTAACGGAAACTGAATGCAAAATACACACATCAAGAATGAATATATTTCTTTCATACAGCACTATGTGTCATTGCTCTAGGAAATGTGAATATCATATGTCCGTCACGTTTTATTTAGAAAAAGCATCAGTCCTGTTTGATGGTTTAAAGTGAAGCTAATCTTACATAATCATTCCTATTCAGAAATTAGCAACTACCGGAACATACATAGAGTTTAGATATGAATATTGAAATTGTATACTGCAATAGATTATGACGATTAATCATATGGCTAAATTACTCTTCAAATAGGTGCTTGTCATAAAGGTCAAACTGGAGCCTATCAGTATAATACGCCATAGAGAAAATCTATATAGAGCTATGGATATATCGGCAGAATGGCAAACACAGAAAAAAATCGTATTTTATCATGGGCTCGAACGCAAGTCTCTTTGTTGAATAGCCAAGCATACTAACCAGTAGACCACAAATGAATTACTAATAGAAATATTAAATACGGATACCTATTGAAATAAAAAGGTAAAACTGTATACAACAGATACAATTTATCAAAAGACTGGAACAGCATTTTCATCTGATTATATTTTAGACGGTCTATTTGACGATAACACATAATTCAAGGTCCAGTTCTGTACTATATTGGTATTTAAATGTTACAAGTTGCATATAAGAAGATACAAGGATATTTTTACTGATTTAACTGTAGGTGCGAAAATAGGTACAATAAAATATAGCTTCCTGATCAGAGATAGATTTATGATCCCGGGGCCCTGCGCACAACCATTATGAACGGTTGTGCGCAGGGCTCCGGGATATTTTTCATTGAAATAAACGCCCTATTTTTCATAAACAAACGCCCTATTCATATTTCATAAATAATTATTTTTAAGCCTTATTTTTCATAAATAATCGCCTATTTTTTTTTATAAATAAACGCCATATTTTTCATTGAAATAAACGTGACCATGCCCAATAATTGAATTTGAGGGCCTCTCAACCGCACGGGCCTTTGCTTCTGTACATACTGATCGTACCTATAAATCAGCCCCTGGATCTGATGTATATTAATTTGATATATCCGTATCGGTAGTCAGAATACGATTAGTAAGCCCTAAAATACGAAAGTCGACGTGACATAAAATGTCGAAGTGAACACGGCGCAGAAAGCATTTGACGAAGTTTTCTCGACACGTGCAATGAAATGTAGAAGTTTGAACGATTCCGAGCAGTAGATGAATATTGGCAAGGTGATGTCAGGAGATCCGTCCGCTAAATGGCCAGAGCTTTAACGTGTCAAGTGTGGTTATTTCAAGATTTTTGCAACAGTGTCAGGAGACAAGCAAGACATCTCTCTTTCTCCAGCTCTCAGTGACCACAGGGACAACACTTTTACGGCAAACTCTATTCACAGAGCGTCCAAAAAGTCACTTTCCTCAAAGTTTCAAAATTTACTATTACTTTATTATATCCGTTGTGTAGCCTTGATTTACTGTAAGAGTGTTGGAAACACTGTAGAATTGTCCAGAATGATGTTTAGGTGAGGAGCTTCGGGAAAAGGAGCTGGAGGTCAGTCAGTCGTGAATGGGTTTTACATGTTGTTAAGGGATTGCTTTGTTGGATGTGTATTTTCATCGTAAATCTTATCAGAGGTATGTGGAGATATGGTGGCGCAAATATCAGATATTCCGACGTCAAATAAAATCGCAGTGTACCAACTGATATACCAGTTTCGTGAAGCTGGTTCTGTGGATGATAGGTGGTGAAGTGGGAAACCCCAGGTACTCATGCTGGATATAATCGGGGATGTCCAGCAGCGAATATTACGATTGCTTCAGATATCTATGAGGCGTTTGTTACAACAAATTGGAGGGTCACGTGAATTCGTGTAGAAGCTATAAAACATTCAAAGTTACATTGCGTACCGAGTAAAGACGGTGCAGGGACTACAGCTGCCAAACGCAGATAAGCGCCTTAATTATTGCCAGCGGTTTCGTAAATTCATTCATAACAATGTGGCCATTTTGGATAAGACTATCTTCACAGATGAAGCATGGTTACACTTAAATGGATACATCACCCCAAAACATATGAATTTGAGAGGAGAAAACTACCCATGCCTAATTGTGGTACCCCTTCATTATAAAAAAGTTGGCATTTGATGTACCATATCATGTAGGAGAATTGTGTAACTCCTGTTTTTCGATTCCACGGTAAATGGTGTTGTATACAGAGATATTGTGTATAATTTTGACTTTGCTAGAACTGAATAAATGTGAGTGTAGTTTTCAGCAGGAAGGTACAACGTTCCACAATTCTGACAAAACCAAGAATATGCTTAAGGACGTTTTGGTGATCACCTCATCTCTAAGATTCTTTGGTCACCAAGCTCTCCTGGTTTAACTCCACCAGGAGTGTTCCACCAGCACTTCAAGTATCCGTGCAATTACTTGAAGGAAATATCCTTCAAAAAAATCCCCGCACATTCATTATCAAAAGCAGGCAATTTCGCAGGCAATAGACATAATCATTCCGGAAATGTTGCAACGCATGCTGCGGAGTGGAGCAATAATGCTGCTTTTCATCATGTGATAACAGAAGAAGATTTGCATGCTCTTTAAATCTGAATGGCATGATGTAGAGCGGGAACACCTCTTTCTCGTATCCAAAAACATTGACAGAAATGTTGTTCATTTTTTCGAATTTAGATATTTGATTTATTGTTATAGGGAAAATTAGGCCAGATGCGTTTAATTTTTCTTCTGAATGAATGTAGGTGCTAGGGCGTTGTGGATGATCTGTGGCAGGATACAAAGAGGCTAAAACAGACCATACAAAACATTTTTTATCAGAATTACATACATTGACAATTGCGTGTTTTAATAGTAATTCTCTTGGTTTAGGGATATAACTAGACTCTGCAAGAGGGATATATTTTCCAATGTTCATATCAGCGTGGAGTACAGCATCCAATGTCCATCCACTATGTGGTCCTACAAATTCTTCAAATGCAGTCTTGATCTTCTTGCACACTGTATCCAGTTTTTTGTTTAGGGATGATGTAGAAAGACTTGTGACACAGTTACTCCGGAAAAATGTGGTGCGGTGTTCGAAAGTAGAAGGGGAAACTTTTCGCCTGAAGCGCACTTGGGTGGCAAGGTACCATTTAAGGCTACCTTTCGAGATCAATTCTTCTTTCAGATGAATTAGGAGTGACTGCCGCGAGGATTCAAGGGAAAAGGTGAGGTCAACAGATGTTTCTTCCGTTGCCATCAGCTTATGTGTTGACAGGGTAATTTTCATTTCTTCTTTTCAGGGGGCTTCAGGGTCGGGTTTTTGTTTCTTCTGGAGAATCCTTTCATCTTCAGAACGTTTTCGCTTATTAATGTGTGGCTTTCTTTGATGTCGTAAAGAAAAGAATGTGCAATGGAGTTGTTCCAAACTCCATTGCACATTCTTTGCATTTGTAGGTTTTCCTGTAGGTGTGGGTTAATTCATGACGTTGGACGTCATCTTTCCTTGTGAATGTCGATTCGCATTGAGAGCACTTAAACAGGCTATTTCCATCATGATTTCTCATATGACGAATGAGATTATGCCTGGAGCGTGAAAGCCTTCTCACATATATTACATGGATACATTATAAAACAGTGAGTTGTAAAGTAGCTGATTTTATACTACACGCGAACGTCAAAGACTATCGCTATTGACTTCTAGCAGTTGAAAAAATCACGAAGACGCAGCTGCAGAGAACCGTCACTCTCAACTTCTGAGAACAGAATGAGGATTCTGACAGATGGATGTCGTATTTATACTAGAAGAAGGACTATCCCTCAGAAACTAGAATAAAAGACTGTCCCGCAGAAACGAAAAGAAAAAATGCTATTGGGTAAAAATTAAAAAAAAATTATTTATAAAAAAAACGGTGAAAAGAAAAAAGAAAAATATCGGATTTAAAAACAAATTCTTTGAAATTATGAAAATTATTGAGAGGAAATATGTATTGGTGACCTGTATGGGTGACGAAAAAGGTCTGTGTCCGCTTTGAAACAAAAGGAGGCGGATCCCATAGAATTAACATTAATCCGCCTCTGGTGCAGAACCCCCATTAACCTCCTACTCTATGGGCATGCATGTGGAACTTACCTGGAAGAGAACGGTGGACATCTCCAATACCTGTTATTAACTGCATCAGAGTTAATCAATATATGTCGATGATCTACATTTATTAATTAGATACATAAGTGTAATATCTTTCATGTAATAAATTCACATAATTTGAGCAAATGGGACACTTTTTGGACAACATAAAGGCTTTACTAGAGTGGGCTCAGAGGTTTGTTAAGAGATGGGCCATGTCTTGTATTACCCTCCCCCTTCCAACAGGAAATTCCAATTGACATGTTTCAATCAACACTGACTCTACAGCCGAATTCAATGGGACAAAGTGCTTTTTACGAATGAGTACAAATTTAATCTTGACATTGATTCTCGTTGTGTTCACATTTGTGGAGAATGTAAGATATGCTACCATGCCTCTAGAACAAGGGAATGGAACCATTATTGTCTTTGGAAACTAATAATATTGGGAAGCATTATGAGGGATGAAAGTAAGAATCTCCATACATTTCAAGGAGTGAACATGACCACTCAGAGGTATAAAGGACAAGATACTGGAAACAAATGCCAGTTTTTTCAAAAGTGCCGTAGTCTCTTATTTCATACTCATGAACGATAAAAGCTCCTTCACAAAGGATTCAGCTAATAGATTTTCTACAAAGTGAGGTTATTAGATGGATTGAGTGAAGAAGAATATTAGACGGATGAAGTAGATTAAAAATCAACCTCCTCCCAAATTGTCAATTACCTCAGATCTATCCTTTTAGAAGAATGGGATCCAAATATAATCATCAGCCTTTTAAACATCGTAATTATTGTGAGAGTATTTCACAATCTGGTCACTACCAGAAGTGATAGCACCCTCTATTGAATACTTGAATTATGCAGGCTGGCCTCGCAATATTGGATAGTTATGTTCTCGAGAGTATGACATATAAACAATGTCATTTATGTCATTTGTAATTCAATACATCTGAGTTTTTCAATAATTTTCTCTCAAAATACATTTAACTGAATACTATCAAGTATTTGTTGTGATAATCAGATTTTATGGTTGCAACTTAAATTTAGGGTTTCCATTTTACTTATGAAAGCGAATTTGGCTCTAATGCCAAATTGACCATTTAAAATCTACAGTGTTGCACAGGTATTTGAAACTGTCTTTAGTATTCATATTATTTGGAAGTAGTGTATATGAAAGTCAAGGTCTATTAGGGAAGGGAGTCATGCCCCTCTCCCCCTTTGAGAATGTTAGTAAAGGTAATGGAGGCAAAAATTATTAGACTTTGCATATCCCATGCAATATTGAAGAAATATTTAAACGCCTCTAAAACGGAGGGGGAAAATGTTATACTGGAACTGAAAGCCAGTTTATGCCCCCTCCACCAATTTAAATTTTTTTCGACTCGATTGCGTCAATTTCCCCCTCACCATCCTCCCTTTTATTTATTTTTTTGCAGATCCGGACCTAGTTTTAGGAATTTATTTTCATGAGAAAAAGGTATGGGACTCATGGATTAAGAAATTTCCAAATTTCTGTAAAAAATCCATTTTTCTTTTATTTGGATACATGCACGTTTGCTAATAATTTAAATATTGTCATAAGGAATTCGATTCCACCAATTCTAACTTCTTAAAATAATTGGCTATATAACATAGTGTCTCCAAGATAATAATTCCGCGGAAAAATTTGCGAAGTAGTGAACTTACATTAAATCAGTCGTTTCCATTCTTTTCGGGTTCAGAATCCAATATTGATCTATCATATGGTCGATACTCTAATATATAATAGCTAGATTGTTATTATTTTGTTTGTATTGCTTTTGTAAGGCAAGACAATATCTATCTTCGTTTTTAGTATGCACAGCTAAAGTGTATAATTGCGAACATCGTAGAAGGTGTGTTAATCTTCTGACAATAGTAAGAAATTGGGTGAGCGCCTTGTTATATCGTAGAAGATCCAAATTTAAAGTAATGAAATTTACGTATATACAGAATTAGAAATAAATATTTTATTCTATTACTTGCATTAAAATTTATAAAGTAAGGCAAAAGCGATTAATTCCGTTATAAACTCAAAGCGGGTTCGCGTGAATTTCCATTTTGATTTGTATACGCCTGATTTTGCACTTGTAACATTTTTCTTAAATTAAAAAAGTCTAAAAAAAGGGCTTAAGTCCATGAAAGTGAATTTTCGTTCCTAAAAAATATACTAGCCTTATTCTTACTAATCTCATTTATTTCCGAAAAAATTAAATACAGTCAGCTTTCGATTTACGGGGATTTGATTAATGCGTCTTTGGAATAAGGCGGTCACTGTGTTTTCACCTTTTTTTTTTTCCATTTACGAAGATTGGTTTTGTAATAACGCGGTTTTCACACAGAATTTTTAAAGAAAATGAAGGCCCCTCAAAGGTTGTTCCTTTTAATTTATGATGAGATCCACAAATCTACGACCTCATCTGAAGGATATAACAAAACGAAAGACCGTTTCATCCCGGACTCGAACTCGGATCCCAGCAATTGCAATGTCACCAAGAACCAACGCGATCCACTGCACCACCGAAGCAGCGAGTTTTTTAAAGTTGGCGCCAATGCGAATTTAAGAAAAAAAGAACGTGTAAAACATGAATATCCACCCTCTATCTAATAGTTTCCAATAGATGAGGAGTCATCTGTTTTTTCAGTCGTCTAACCCAGATGACCCTCTAACCATGTAACTTTCATCTTCGTCCAATACCATCACAAAGTATTGGCAAGCAATTCGAGAAAGCTCTCAGCGTGTGTTAGAAAACATTTTCATAAGATTTATAATAATCTTATTGTAGATGGCTGCGTTATTTTAGAGGTGGGTGTATTCTTTCGTTTTAAGCGTTACTGTAATATCTTTATTATGCATTAAATAAATTTTGATTGGAATTTTTTAACACAATGGGCTAAATGGTCAGATCACAATGACCCCGAGGGCTCAGAGAAGGTTGGGTGAAAAGGACCCACTGGACAGCTGTTAGGAGACAGATGGTAGCCTCCTGTCAAGGCTACCCAGCGTGACATTATGCGGGGGCTTTCCATGCCAATCGGTGTACGCTACGCTATCGGTGTACGGCGAAGGGCAGGGCTAGGAATTTTGCGGAGATAAATCTCAACGTTATTCCAAGTAGGTCTCGAACATGGGAACTGTAGAATACCATTGGCGTGCTACCAACTGAGTCACTCTCTCCGCAGTAAATGTTACATAGTGAACAATGAAACAGTGAAGGAAATAGAAGTATATATGAATTTTGAGAAGCCTTTCTCCTACTCTAACCATTTTTTTTTCGTATGTGAAAATTGCTCTTAATTTACGCGGCCATTTTTAAGAACAAGCTCCCCCCCCCTGAAATCCACAGCCGACTGTAACAGTAATAATCCTACTACTTAGACGAATAGGTCTATTTCTAGTTTTAAGCTTTCATCCTTTCATAATCAAGCGTTATCTCTGTAAACAATGACATCTCATTGTTCCCGTGCTATAGTCCCAGATACCTTATCAATCACGGAACAGCTGTAGTGCCCACGTGTGGCCATGACATCTGGAGTATTGTTGCATTGCTGTCGTCACGAAAAGGATATTAATCACAGAGTCCACTAGAGGGCACGCGACGAAAGCATCAGAGGTTGCTGTCTCTCTGTTGACTGTAAAGTATTATTATGACGTTCGTGTCGTATTTCACCTCTATGGATAACATGTTTTCATCATATTTTCTACATCTTGATACTTTTTTCTCGAAATCTTTGTTGATGAACTTTTCTCGTATCTATTTATATTCCTGCTGCCTGATTCGTGAATGAATAGATTAATAGGGCTTTATGAATCGCTATTGTAAGTCAGCTATAGATCTGCTGTTCATGAATTCATATATGAAATCCTGAGAGTAATCAGTATTAATTTCCATGTGAGAAGGATATTACAGATATAAATATACTGCAGTCACACTTGTTATTAAGTCGCTATCGGAAACCCGTTGAAATTGAACTCGCAAACCAAGCTTTACTAAAAGCAATGTAACCCGTTAGCAACATAGAAAGTGGAATAAGCTGAGAACTCGATCCCAGCATTAGGAAGGAAATGCCCATTGAAATTCAATAGAGCTGCGGACATTGCCGAAACAAGCTTCGGTGTAAGCAGCGTTAGTAGCTCAATAAACGGAGTCTACGCAGAATGGAACCCAAGCTTTAAGCATAAGCGCCGTAAACTGTTAGCAGCGCAGTTGGTTACGCAGGTAGAAGCCATAACGTGTTGCTAAATATCTCCTAACAGTTATGAATTAAAATTGAATCCTAATGAATTAAAGTTAAATATTAATGAATTTAAATTAAATCTTAATCGATTTAAATTGAATTATAATGAATTTAAACTGTGTTCTGGCTTTAAAAAAATGTAATAGACTTTTAATAATATTGTTACAGTTTTTTTAAGTAGAAAACTGAGCGTAAGTTAAAAAATGATTTCCAACCAAATTATAAATGAATTAATTTAATTACAAAGGTAATTAGATCACATATGAAAAACAATTTCAACTAAACAAAAATTTGCCTACCATCAGTATGAAGTTAAACCATCAAAATAATGTTTCACAATTCTTAACCATGTTTCAAATAGTTGTATTATAATTCTTATAGACTCCACTCAAAGCATAAAGGGAATCTTATTACAATATTCAATAAGTGACATAATTAATTTTGTGGATATATCTACAAGTTACCAAGGTTTACCTTTCCAATTTTATATTTCACCTAAATACATCGTCGGCGTCAAATTCCCTTTGCTTTTCCACTAGCAGAGTTCTTCGATACATTACTGCCACCAAAATTGAGTTTCATACTACTAACTTCGTACTTAGAAAGTTATGACAAAATACCACTAACCACCTTTAGACCAGTGGCTCTCAAACTTTTATGCTTCACGTATCCCTGGAAATATATATGTAACTGGCGTACCCCTTGTATAGATAGATAAAACTATTAGTTATAGTATAATAATGGGAATAAAATAAACATATATATATACACACACACACATTAAATTTTGTATTCACAAATTACGTTTATCGATAAACACAAAAAATGATATTTTAGCACAGCAGTGTTGCCAACTTAGCGACTTTGTTAACTAGATCTAGGGACTTTTGAGCTCTCACGGCGTACCCCAAAAACTTTTACCGCGTACTCCACATTGAGAACCCCTGCTTTAGACCATGGTAAACTTCCAATGTGGTTTCTACTCGTTATAATTCAAAGTCTCTCACAGTTCCAAAAGATTAATGACGAACATAACACGAGCATCAGATAGTACCTGTTCCGGTTTTATTGTTGCTCTTTTTCCTCTCATAACAATATTTAATAATAAAATTCAAAACCCTGTGCGTAAAAATAACAGTTAAAAAGTGTAATATCACTTTTAATTCCAAAAATTGTATACTAATCCAGACACAAGGTAAAAAGGTGAAGGTCAACTGAAATACCCTCAAAGGTAAAACAACACAACAACTCAACACAACTGAGTTAGCCCAAGTGATTCAATATGGAGTGTGGTCACCTCTTACCACTATACAGATCTCACAATACTTTTCTGTTCCTCACCCTAAAATCCACACTAAATGTTTTACTCTTCACTGTGTGGATTCCTACCTTTATTTCATCTGGGTTTGTTGGCAGTGATTCTCAGAAATGGCCAGATATAAATCCGAAACAGGAAGAAGAGACAGATCTCGCAACGATGTCTCACATACGACTGTCCAGCAACTCTGTGGGTAACAATCCTCCAAACCATGTCGAATCTCCCCGAAACTTGCAGAGGCAGGCTTCCGAAGAATTCAGGAGGAGCAACCCATCTCCTGAAAGCATCCCACGCATGGTCTATCGGATTTAGGTCAGGAGATAAGGCTAGTCACTTCACATGGTTAATAATGCCATTCTCCAAAGAGTGATCGAGAAGACGACAATGGTTATCGTCCTAAAGGAAGAAGATATCACCCATTGCATCTTCTGCATATCAACCGACGTCACGAATCGCCGTAGTGGTCAAATCTCGATTCATCCGTGAAGAGCGCAGACCGCCATTATTCCTGGGTTCAGTTACGCTACGTGTGCGCCAGTTTAGAGGTCCGTCCTATGTCATCTGGTCAGGGGCGCACACATCATTATCTACCTAGCGTAACAGATACACCTAATGAGATCTTCGGAGTATGGTGGTAACTGATATTGCTGCTCCACTCTTTGCTGCGAGATGCTATCACAGTTGATGTGGTGTTGACATCCTACTCCTCCGGACGAATAACACCAGATAGCGCTAATCCCTTGAAGTTGTTGCCCAGCGTCTGGATGCGCTCTTTGTTGAAATCTCTGCAAAATAAAACAAAGTCTATAAAAACGATTCACATTAAACCATCTGGAAACATCTGTTTGACTTTGGCTTGCCTCAAACCGACCTGTAGCTCGCCACCTCGCTTCTTGCGATAAATGATATCTGGTAGACATACCCAACAAATCTGCTATCTCGACACTTCTACCTCGTCTTTTCAGGAGAACTGAAGAACAACCGCTTTTAACGCTTGACGCATTTCCATAAGCCGCTGCGAACGCCATTCATTTGCATGCTGTACCTCAATCCTGCCTCTTATTTTGCATACTATACATCACTTTCATGCATTCCTAAATTTGGAGTTTTACGACATTTCATTTTTAAAATTTGTTCCTTAGTTTATGAAGTGAGCGTATATGTAGCAGATGAGAGGCATGTTACCAGAAGTATTGTCGGACCGTAAATTTCGAAGAGGGTGAAAAAGTTAAAATCTGCGGTGTGGAACGGAATTTGCGAGACGTTTAATTCAAATTGTTTATATACTGTTGGCAAAGCCTTTAATTATCTGAAATCAATAATACTTAAAGGAGATTGTGGTTATACAGCACAGCTGTGATCGGCGCTGTCTGGGACTCACTTTTAAGAAGTCAACTCTATACTCTGTTTTTTCACTGCACTAAGTATTGTTTTATGAGTACCAATCCCTGCTTTCCACAACAACATAGCACAAATTAAACACCTATATGTCATGGTGCTTAAATAAGGAAAAATGATTAAATGCAGTATTGGCAACTCCAAAAGATGGATTTCCGATAACTAATTCATAGAAAATCGTTAACATCCGATAAACGGTTCATAATAATACTGAGGAAAAAAGTTACCCTACGTCTTGTCTTTAGTTGATAAAAAATTATAATTTCCCGAGTTGCTTTTCAACGTTTTCAAAGCCGTCAGAAATTTAATCTCAATTTCAGAAAATTTAACAATGGATTTTGGCAGCAGGTACCTTTTCTGTAGGAATAGCATGGGAAATGTTTTTACTTGTAGCAAGCCCCTTTTAGAATATATATTTAAAATTGGCCACTACAGCTTGTGCAACAAACAAATTCACTGGAAAAAAATAAATAAAACTGCCACATTTTGAAGCGTCTGCCACGTTTTCTCTATGAGTTATGTGTTTCACAGACAGACAGATATATAATACAAATAATAAATGAGTTAGAAATACTAAATGCTCAATAAATTGTAATTTTTTTTACAGTCTTACAATTTCGAAGGAGCCCTGTCCCTAAGAATCATTCCCTTGGCCAAAATTCTTTGCTCTGGATAAGTTCCTGATAGGTGAAGCTCCCCAGACTCCAAGCTTTCATTTCACATACAACTCACTGCGAGGATCGACTTCTGTGAAAATTGCCTTCCCTACTTTTAGGTGGATAGAAAGGAGGGCCATAATATGAAGTAATTCATCATATTCTCCATATCAGATGCTTTTACTCGAGATATAACTCGTTACCTTCAACAATCATTTCCGTCTTTCCACATTTTTTTTGTGTATGGGGGAGAAAAAAAGATTGATAGCCTGCGCGCAGGAAAGCCATATCCTGTGCACATTAAAAATCACGCTGGACAGCCTTGACGGGAAGCTTCCATCTCTATCTTAAAAACCATTCAGCAAGTCCTCTTCCTTTAACCAACTTTTAGCTTTGGGGTTCTTGTGAGTGTCCATTTAACCCACCATGGGCACAACAGCGCCGTTTAGAGGTAAAACAACCCAACACAACTTGTTCTATGCTACACAGTTACAAAAAATGATTTGCATTTGGTCAGTAGATAATAGTTTATCTTCAAGAAAGATCGATAAGCATTATGCATGGTTATTAATATAATTAGAAATATCAAAACATCTGAACAGTTCTTAATGCGAAGTTTATTATTAGACAAAAATTTAGAAAAAATAATTTAAAACACTTGTCATTTTGTCTGTGAGCTACTGAGGGCTTCAATGGTTTTTCTTTTTGGAAAAGAAAATAGCGACCACCCCTAATCCCTTCACGAAAGCAAAAATGGATGCTTGACTCACATTTCGCTTCTAGGGGGCCGTTGGGGACGTGGGGCCCTTGTGCCTCCCCCTCTTTATGACCGCTACTGTTAAATGCAACAGTTGTAGCTCAGGATATGTAGAACTAAACCCAGTCTTATTGGTCTTCCGTAACCTATGGCTTCTTGAAGATACTACACACTGGTTTCCACACTGATCTTATGTTATGTCAATGTGAAGCTAACGTCGAAAAAGAAACTTTATAACATCTAAATGCCTTGAAACATGTTATATCAGGTATATATCTCAATCAAATATATCAATATCTCGATTTTCAACAATATTCATTCAGTATTTAATGAGTTTTGAAAGTTCGAATACTTAATAGTAGCAATGCCAGTGTGATGAAAGAAACATACAAAAATGATGATTAGTGAAATGTTTTTTTACTCAAACTTCTAAAATACACACTTCTTTTGTTAAACACTTTGATAAAACACTTATTATTAAGTTTTAATCCTGAAGTCAATATTTGTGACTGGCATTGTTATTGTTCAATATACTAACTTCCGTAACTCATTAAATACTAAACGAATAGTGTTGAAAATCGAAATATTATATATTTGATTCAGATCTTTATCATATTTTCAGACTATCACATATTTGAAAACAAAAAGCTTATTTTAGAAATTACAGAGTTTCGAATTTAGCTTCCCATTGTCATAACATAGTGTTGTTTTTTAATTCATGTAAACCAGTGTGTATATTTCTAAGCTTAAGATTGTAATATTAGTCTTAATACTTAAAAACCTCCGCTTAAAAGTAAATCTGCTATAATTTTAATTATATATTGATAGATAGCAGTGTCTAAATAACTTGTACGGAATAGAGTTTATGTGCTATGCTTCAATTTTATTCGCATTCTCATTATAGAATATGCATTCTAACTATACGGTATGCGATTAAGTTAGCACTTATTTTTACTCCGCTTGAAAACAGATGGTTCGGCTATTATTCAAAACTCTCTTTCTTTCTTCCTTTTAATTTACTGACTGGCATCCATAATGCATAACCTTACTTTTTTTTCTCGAGTATACTTCTGTTTCCTATTTATTTCACTTGTCCCTTTCCTTGTGCTGAAAATCAGTTAAAGCTCCAGCATCATTCTGCCGTGACATTGGGCGGTAAATGCTTGTTCAGGAGGGACGCCTCGCCAGAAGCTTGGCCACAGTCCAATACCGCTGTGCCTCGCGTGATTGGTGACCGCACATCGTGAGAAACGTACGGAGTGCGTCTGCTCTTTGTCAGTCTGACGACAGGAGAGAAGGCAAAGGGGCCCCAAAAGTTCGGGGGAGGGAGAGAGAAGAGTGAAGCTAGGGAGGGTGTGAAGGTGGGTGGTAGCTGCAGAAGGAGACTGCAGCTACATAGGAAATTATTTAAGTAGGATTGGCACAGTTATTCAAATTCCGTTAATGGTGGCTACGTACTTTGGAAAGAAACGCTGACGAAAACAAAATCATGGCGTTTTCGCACGGCCCAGGAGTGACGTCGTTGCCGCGGTTATTGACGAAGCTTGGGTAGTGCACCTAACTACCACTCGCTCCGCGGGAGACCGTGAGATGAATGGGGAATTCCGGTTTTCCTGATGGAAATGTGGTGCTTATTCTGGTAACTTTTCTGACGTCTTCTGCACATTGTATTACATCCACTGGAATAGACGAAGCGGCGGTGTTTATTATCAGTGAAGCTGTACAGCATCTCTTTTTATATAGCCCGTTATTGATGAAGAGTGGTGTTTGCTAAAAGATGCGGTTCGAAATGCTTACACTGAAGCTATAAGGACAGAGATTTAAAATTTTTGAAACTAGAGAAAGAAATATAAGACTAACTCACGATTTTGTAAATTAAGTTAATTGATTTCGGTATTAACTTCAGCTTCATTTGAATATTTTGTTCCTCTATTAAGATTAATATCTTTTTGCTTTAATAGGATCACCACGTTCGTTTTATTAACATTTAACATCTTTAGTTTCACTAACATAATATAATATATCCTGTTGTTAACATGCAGCTTGATATAATACGAAACGTGATGCCTTTGAATCTAGATGTTTAAGCATCATCTCGGCCTTTAGATGGGTTAATCTAGTAAATGATGATGGAGCTAGGCGAACTACCTCTGAGCAGCATATTGGGCAGAGAGAGACTGCTTTAGTTTAGGTATGTTACCCATATGCATAACTATAGATTAGCGAATAGGATTGTGAACAGTGTGCCTAAAGGCCACAGCAAAACGGCGAGACCTAGGATGCGGGGGGCAGACAATGTCAAACAGGGTCTCGTTAGAATTGACCTACAATGGCTAAATGCAGCAGCTGTAGGTCATGACAGACATGTTTGGAGACATGTTTGTCTTGACCTACAGCTGTTCCAAACATGTCTGTGCAGTATGTTGCTAATACTGCACAGACATGTTTGGACAACTAAGTTGCACAGTCTGGTTGGACTTCCATAGCCCATGGCTGCTTGAGAATTTTGCATCCTATTTATGTAGCATGTAATATATTGCATACATAGAATACTTTAGCGATTTACTTAGATTTTAATGCGATAAGAAACATTTCTGCAATTACACTATATTCCCAAAAGTATTATGACACATCCAAATTGCAAAAATGGAAAGTCAGATTTGAAATTTTCAAAATTTACGAATCTTTGAATATGGCTTTCCATTCACAAAATATAGACAAAACATAGAAGTGCACATAAACATAGAACAACAAATATAGAAGTGCATATAAACATAGAACAACAAATATAGAAGTGCACATAAACATAGAACAACAAATATAGAAGTGCACATAAACATAGAACAACAAATATAGAAGTGCACATAAACATAGAACAACAAATATAGAAGTGCAATATTCACAAAACACAGAAGTGCAATATAACTTCTGAATATGTATTGTGTACTTGGGATTTATTTTTGCATAAAAGAGTTAAGTACAGAGGTTACGATGTTTCGAATCTGGCTTCCCATTGATTGACATAACATAACGTTTCCGAATGATTATTAAATTTCCTATTTTATAAGTAAATTAAGGTTCGCCTTATTAAATCAGTCAGATAGACGCTGATCTCTAGTTCCCTGTTCAAAAGATGAATACCCTGTATACTTTCAAATTAGGTGGATGGAACTGATAGGAAGGGCACATTTGTCACTAAGAGTTGCCCAGTGGGTCTTTTTCCCTGGCCCTGTTACAAGTCTCAGGTATTGCTTGTGACATGTTCAGTTATAAATTTGTACAGAAATTGTGCTTTCCAGAGGTAAAATTTTGCAACCAAACTTAATCTAATATTTCCGTGGGAAATATAAGCTTATTGAAAAAAAGAAACATTAGTCCCGCGAGTTTCCTAAAGCGCACGGGTTATATATAATACTTTAGTTGTGGGAAAATATTCTATCTGAGAAATGATATAATTTTCACAATCAGGTTGAGTTGTTTTACCTGTGAGCGAGACTGTTTTACATATAATGGGCTAAATTGCCAGTTCAAGAAAACTACGAGGACTCAGAGAAGGTTGGAGACCCACTAGACAATTGTTAGAAGAAAAATGGAAGTCTCCCGTCAATGACATCCAGCGTGTTCTTTACCCTGAACAGAGTAAGGCTCTCCTGTGCACGGAACCACGATTTAATGTTCCATCCGACGGACAGCAGACTTTACAAGCACATCGTTGTCTCCTTTAGAATTAGGTAAGATTAGCGGAGATAAATCTGAAAGTTTGCGCATATGAGATCTAACCTGGGTTAGTTAACCTCTGACCAGCACTTTTTTTTTTGCCCCAACGCGTTAAATGATCAGTTCACGAGGACTCGAAGGGCTCAGAGAAGGTTGGGGGAGGGGACCCACTGAAACAACTATTAGGAGACAGATGGTAGCCTCCCGTCAAACCCATTCAGAATGTTCTTTAACGTGCACAGAGTTAGAATCTCCCGCACCCACAGGGCCACTTCTTAACGTCCCATCCGACGGACGGCGGCCTGTACCAGCCCATCAGTGTCCCCTACTGACCTTTAGCAGGACGGTAAGTTTCGCAGAGATAAATCTCAACACAGTGGCACAGATGGGACTTGAACCCGGGAACTGCAGATTACGAGCCTGGCGCTGTACCGACTGAGCCATCCCAGCCCACAGAGCCGTAGTGAACGTCCGTTAATTGGAAAGAGTTTTCATAAGTTTCATCTCGTATAACTTTATTATCAAATTTTGATATAATGCTGGATAATAGGAATTAACAGGAGATATTTAAAACTATCCACGCAGGAAAATTCAATGATAGGAACCAAAGACTATAAGGCAGTATTAATATATCCGGCTTTAAAGTATTATAAACCTCGAACATTGAGTTAAATTGAAGAAATATTAGCGTTACTCATGCTAAGTCTAGATTAAAAAAAACTGAATTTGGATAGTGATTTTCTCAAAATTAAAGCATACCACAGTGGGAAACGTTATTGGACGCCTTATTTTCTTGTATTTGGGTTATTGCCTGTCGATTGTGGAAGCTACACACCAAAGTGTGACGGAAGGTTTCAGTATTGATGAAATATTTATCCTTTAATTAAATGAAACTCAGGCTGATTGAATGTCAGTAAAGTTACATATTACACGGCAGTTTCTCCTTGTCCCTTTCTAACCCATAAACTTACTAAAAGCCAATTGTCTTTTCTTGTCACTTTCTACACTACAAATTTACCAAAACCAATCGTCTCTCCTTGTCCCTTTCTAGCCCATAAACGTACCAATCCAATCAAAGAACTGTCTTTTAAACTATTATTTTACGTTTATTTTGAGTAATCAAATTTTGAATAATGTCTTTCGAAGAATTGAATTTTGAATAAAATGTCTTTCTTGAATTATTGAATAAAATGTCTTCTTCATTTTGAAAAATTGAACTAAGGAATATTTGTCCTTTAAGGAATAAACTTTCGATTAATTGTCTTTCCAAGAATGCACTTTCGAGCAATTGTTTTCTGAAGAATTGATATATGAAGAATTAACTTGCGAATAATTGTCTTTAAGGAGATAACCTTCGAGTAATTATCTTTCGAAGAATGCACTTTCGTATCATTGCTTTTCGGAGAACTACTACTTTTAAAGAATTAACTTGTGAATAATTGTCTTTTGAGGAATACACTTTCCTGTAATTATCGTTCCGCCAATGCCCTATCGAATGAATGAGTGAATGAATGAATAAATGCCCCTTCTTTCGCAGAACTGATATACGAAGAATTACCTGTCAAATAATCATATTTGGAAAATCGACTTCTGAAGACTTTTTTTACGAAGAATCTTCTTTAAATTTCGTTAGTCGCTTCAAAATGCAGTCTCTATATTCATAGTTCATTATTTACCAACCTTTCCTTTTGGTCGGTCTATAGTTGCTGAGTGTAATGCGCGGTTCACTAAGCGGCAGTTTTAGGAAAAATTTCAGGTTTACTTTGTTAAGTTCTTTTTCGGATAATGCAGGTTGCGCAGTAGTGTTGCTCCTGAATATGCCCAAAATATAACGAAAATCTCTGAAGACATTTCTTAGAAAAAAGGCATTTAATAAAAATCTTGTTTGCCAAACACTTTTATTTTGTTTGTATTCAGAGTGTCGATAATCCAAATGACAACGTGAGGCATATAGTTTGGCTCAGTCCCATCCAGTCTCGGATGGAAAGTCTCAGTGGGCCAGTCTCGAATGGAAAGTTAAGCCATCACTCGGTGGATAGGGGAGTCGTTAAAGAACACGCTGGATGGCAGCGTCCTGACTAAGGCAAGTTACGTACTTGCCTATGTCTCGCAAATTTGAGAGGTCCATAACGGGTCCCTCATATTAAGGAATAGGGTGTGTGTGTGTGTGCAGAGTGCCATATTATGACTCTGTGACTAATGCCTATATATGATCTGATAAAATGTCTATATATGATCCTGGCCTTGACATATAGTTCCATCTATCACTTAACAGTTTTCTTCTGAATCCCATTCTCTAACCTTCTCTGAGGCACTGAGGATCCTTGTGACCTGGAAATTTAGTCGGTAGTGTACAAATAAAGGCCGCTCAGAAGTAAAATAATCCAACCCAGAGGAAAATGCAGAACCTAGTAGCCAATAGTGTAAACATTCAGTGATACCAAAACGTTCAACTAATATGAAAAAAAAAATCCCCCAAAAAACCCGCAGTTTTTAAGATGACAATATTTCTTCGTATTTTCTGTGAGAAATTAAAAACCATGGGGGAAAATCTAAAACATCTACGAAGAGTAAAGTAATATTAAGAGAAACAAGGGGAATATGAAATTCAGAACTCTCTCTGTAAGATGTAAAGAATTAAAATACAATCATAAGACAGTCACGAAAATCGAGAAAAATAAATGACAGAACATCTTCTAAACTAGGAGTTGTGGGACAATTTCTTAAGTGGCTGGAAGTTAGCCAGGAATTTTACCACCAAAGTAATCTCTTGTAAAGGTATAAAACAGCTTTTTATATCATCTTAGGCATAACAGAGAGAACTCTAGATTTGGATCCTTTGAAGATAAGTACTATAAGGTGGACACACCCTGAATAGAGGTCGGTCATCATACTCATCTATCTGTACAGAGAATCTTTGTCGAAATATAATGAGGACAACGGTGCCAAATAGATGGAATATTTTCTAAAAACATGAAACGAAGAAGCATTTTAAGCCAAACATGAAATAGTTTCTAAAAACGAAGATTATTATAAACATTTTGCGAAAGATAGTAATCTGGTTCAAATAGACTAATTAAAAAATTCTGAAAAACGGCAGAAATTTACGAGATTATCCACAGGGAAACAGCCTGCGCGAGAGGTGAGTTTTTTGTCTTCTCCTACAATACAATACAAGCATTCGAAGTGGGAGCTTCGACCGGCATATATTTAAGGGGGAAATTCGAGCGATTGAATAGGATTGCTTTAATCTTAACTAAATATGAAAATGACTTGAGTCTGAAGTCTTTTTATTGATATTTCAAGTCTAAAGGAAGGAAATATTATTTTGCTTATTTAAGACATTCGTATTTTACTTATGTCAATAATAAATAGTATTCATTAATTTCAAAATATCATTAAGTATTATCGAATGCCATTTTAATCGATATTGAATAGATTGTGTCTATTTTGTTTCATTCTTTTGTTCGGAACTTTTACGATGTGCAAACACTGACCATCATCATGACACGATCGGTTTTACTCAATATTTAACAGCATCTCATGGGACTTAAAGAAACTGATATACACCACATATTTAATTACTTTTAGACCAGCAGAGATTAGCTAATAATTGAGCAAAAATAAGACAGTTTTCTCTGTAGGAAGTCCCATTGACGAATGTTTGTGAGCGATAAGTAGAAGTACGACTTTTCCTGGTTTTACTCAAGTTCACCAAATTTTTATCCCCCCTACTTAGTTAGGTAAATGAGAATTCTGGTCCAATATTAATTCGACAAAATCCCATATGGAATACGTATGGGAGAGATTTTGGGAAACGAGGGTAAATTTATGGGAAAATGACTGTCTGTGGGAAAGATGAGAAAAGTTGGGTTTTGTTGAGAAATTGTGCAGTTATCGTACACTTCACTGAAGTATTGGGCTGATGGGGTGGAAATAAACTTGTAAATCGAAAAAACTGAGAAACCAAGACATTTGTGCGAAAATTAGTTTAAAAAACATGACAATTTGAAATCGACAGGTAAAATTATGTTTTCGGGGGCCATGAGAGAAAAACATACGTATCATGAAAAGATAGATTTTGAAGTTGATGTATAGATTGTGTGATTGAACAGATTTGCTTTGCTCCAGCGAAGAAGAGTGGGTGAAAGAGAAGGATGAGATGGAAGTGAGGCCCAATTTTGGAAATTTAAGTAATGAAGAAAAAAAGGAAATTTTTGTGAAATCGTATGAAAAGGCATCTTTTTGGTGAAAACGTTCTGGGTTTTTCCACTTTTAAATGAGTGGCAAGCGTTCTACATACTAATAGCAATGTCTCGTAATCTGCAGTTCCCAGGTTTGAGTCCCAGCTGGGTCAGCGTTGAGATTTATCTCCGCAAAATTCTCTGCCCTGCCCACGGTCAGTAGGGGACACCTCTGGGCTTGGAAAGGCCGCCGTCCGTCGGATGGGACGTTAAGCCGTGGCCCCGTGTGTGGAAGAGCCATACCCTGTGCACGTTAAAGAACACGCTGGATGGCCTTGAAGGGAGGCTACCATCTGTCTCCCAACAGCTGCTCCAGTGGGTCCCCTCCCCCAACCTTCTCTGAGCCTTCGGGGTCCATGTGACCTGGCCATTTAGCCCATGGTGTGCAAAAAAGTGCCGCTCAGAGGTAAAACAACCCAACCCAAAACAACTAATAGCAATTGTCATTTTCATAAGGCGAATATAACTCTTGATGTTACGTTCGAAAATCATTATTGTAATGATCAATAATATTAACACGCACTATACGTTGCTGTGATCAGAACCGGGTTCGGACTTATTGTCTACTGGAGAAAGTGGATCTAACCTTCTAAAATTCAAATTTTCACAACTTATACTCTAATTGAGTTACGAACGTCAAACTGACATTGTCGGATTACATTCGGCGAAAACTACACGTTAATGTATTAGTAGCAGTCTCGACCCATCACTTTTGTTTTTACGTGTTCGAAACAGGTTGCATATTGTATAAAAGGAGTTAATATCTAATGTTTCCGAAAAGTTCGGAGTTTTTTTTTCGCTGATAGAACGTTATGCCACCGGATTTTCATTTTATCTAGTCGTTAAACTAGTGAGATAAATGTGATATATCATTACTCTTTATTATACATTAATTAAGCATGTACTGCGTCAAGTGTAAAACGAAAACTTTAACAGATAATGTTGAACATATCAAATCAAATAATAATAGAGTAAGGATGAGAGGTAAATGACAAACATGTAGAACAATGAATCATAAATATGTGAAACAGAAAGGTAAATTTGGTGGGAATATACTAAGTTGGAGTCAAAAAACGTTCAACCCACCTGAAATACACATTATATATACATATAATACATAATTAATCGTGTCGATAAAAC
The DNA here is from genome assembly GCA_038380435.1 of Ryuthela nishihirai. Lineage (NCBI taxonomy): Eukaryota > Metazoa > Arthropoda > Arachnida > Araneae > Heptathelidae > Ryuthela > Ryuthela nishihirai. Next base: position 31,285,317 of record JAWZYU010000011.1, on the reverse strand, counting down.
TTACAAAAAGCATGACATTGCGTACAGCCAATCTACAGAAACTGAAAAGTGGCACGAAGCCGAACAAGAATTATTGAACGACTTAGAAGAAATTCAGAATCCGACTTTTTTTCAGAGTTCCGAGAGAGATAATCAAACCCATTATTGAAACAAAGAAACGATTCGGTCTGGGATGCAAAAAGTAATATGACACAGTTACTACGTTCCGTTGAAGGTATTTTCTGGTGTAAATGCTCTAACGCGAAAACTGGATTGAAGGGAAAATAGGTAAAAATGTTACTCGAACAACAAGATGTGTACACTTTACAAAAACCCATTTACAAACAATTCAAAACAAAATGGGCTTACTTCTCGTATGTAGACGACCAGTAGCAGAGCGATTTATCAATATGCAAAAATTTGAATTTCATAATTACAACACGAATTGCCTTTTAATAGTGATTGGCATTTTCAATATATTCGTTAGGGTAATATCTATCGAAAAGAAAACTGCTATCGAGATTACTAAGGCGTTCGTCAAAATATTTCATCAGCGTAAGCCATCCAAGTTGCAAGCAAATAAGGGAACTGAGTTTATCAATATAGAAACACAATGGCAATATAGAAACACAATATAGAAACACAATCAAATGGTTCGCCACTGGAAACCTAAGGAAAGCTCAGATTGTTGTCCACTTCAATAGACTCTAAAGACAAAAATATGGAAATATTTCATTGCCAATAATACAAGGAAATGGATCAATGTTCTACCGAAACTTGTTAAGAATTACAATACCTTTTATCACAGATCGATAAAAATGACTCCACAAGAATTTGAAGAAAAGCAAATATAACGTGTATTTTAATCTGTTTATTAAAATAAATAAATCTCTTACGAAACTAAAAATTTAAATCGACTACAGACTGAGAATCGCCAAGTGTAAGGAACTTTCAGAAAGGGATATCTGCCTAATTGTACAGAAGAAATTTTTGAAATGCTCTAAACACAGATCCCATAACTTATAAGATAAAAGATCTGAAAGGATAGCCTATCATCGATACATTTTTCACAGAAGAAATGGTGAAATGCGAAAAACCAAACGATATTTATAAAGTATAAACCATTCTGAAAACTAGAGTAAAAATAATAAGAAAGAGTATTACATTAACTGGTTTGGTTATGATAACACGTTTAATTCCTGGAATAAAGAAGACGATTTTTTTAAATAAAGCAAATGGAAATTCAAAATTTCAACTTTGAAGAAGATAAGAATTTCTTGAACAGAAATGTATTAGCACCACTCTAGACATTTAGACTTTAAATCTGTGGTCCATCGGGTCAAGGAAGACAAACCTTTTATTGTATTTAATATTTAAATATTCTACTATAATAAAATATTTTTATATGCCAAAGATTTAATCGAGCGGAAGTATCAGTTAATACAAGGAATCTTTTATAATTTGCACGAAATTCTGGAGAAACATTTCAACGAAAAAATCCTAGTTGCAACTTTTTCTTCCGGTAAAGAAGATATCGTCAAGGTCATCGAACTGGAACCCGACATGCAAAATTAAATTGCTTTCGATGATTTTGCAACCGGAAGAGATCAGAAACTCATCAAAGAAATATTCGTCAGAGGAAGAAAAAAGCATATCGTTGATTTACCTGACATAGAGTTATTTTTCTACTCCAAAAGATTTTCGACTACATTGTAATTAATTTATATTATTCAATATTCTGAACAAGAGAGAAATGTTGCAGATTCAATGGATCACGCAATCAGGAAAGATATTTTCATGCAGTTTTATGCATATAATGTTCCAACCCCACACGATATTTTATTAATCGATAAAAAACCCAGCAAATGCCTCTTAATTACAGGAATAACTTTGGAAAATAAAGATGAATTACTTGACAAAGTTTGGCGTCATCAACTCAAACACCAGTTCCTAAAGAGGACCAGCGGGAATTCTTGGGATATATTTAAAATTGACACATGATGGTGATTACGACATTAGTAGTAAATAATTAAGATACATAGTTAATCCCGAGGAGGGTTCGGACTCTGTGACAAAGCAATATCTGCTACAAGAGTCTATAACACTGAATCGAACGAATAACTATGATGCAAACACTAAGAGAGTGTCGAATAAAGGTAGTTCTATAGAAAAAAAGTGATGCTGCTACCGTTCAATACGTTAAACCTCTCACGACTAAGGGAAACATTTTTCCCATTTGAAAATTGGTGATTGTCGTATTTAATTTTAACCTTATCTGCATTTTTTATACAGAATGTCAAAATAGAACGTATGCCGAACGCAATTACGTAAACGGGAACGTTTAGAAAACAAAAACAGAACTGTCAGGACGCATAATATATGTACTATGTACAATGTCCATCTTTGCCTCACTACCAAAGAAATTGCTTCGCAGAATATCATAATTAGCACATCATTTTGTATAGTAATTTTATTTCATAATTTTGTATTATTTTAGTTAACATTTTGTTCTAATAAACCAATAAATAAAAGTTCATTGCATAATAAGCCTAACTATAATTTGTGTTACCTTTAGAGTCCATTGGGAAAAATATTTCCCATAAAATTCCAAAAAAACTACACATTGTTATGTATTTTTCTTATGATTTTTATTTATTTTACGTCTAAAAAACTAAAATAAACAGTTACATACTAATATTTACTCTTAGAAACCTTATGGTCCTGAAAGGGTTAATAATACTTCTTTAACTTTTCGAAACAATCGATACAATGCGCGAAACAAACAAATAATCGACGTTACCGATCCCATTGCTGATTCTGAAGTAGTTGCAAAACGATATTTGGAAAAAAGAGGACAGTGCAGTGACGGTGGTGTTGACTATGATGCAAGCAATAAACACATTAAAAATCTTGCAGAACCGACCGATTCATCCAATGTCACACAACGAAACGTTCTGTCGACAGCTTGACCACTCTTCAAAATAGTCCAACTAACGCATTGATGAGAAATAAAAATGGACTTTTTCGCGCAGCATTGCATTCGACGGGCATAATTTCAAAGTAGAAAATAAACATATCGTTGATATTGCTGATCCCGTGTCTGATTTGCTGCTATAACTAAGATATTTTTTAGAAAAAGTTACATTAATTGGTGAGGATGTCTTCAATGCGAATAATAAGAGAATAGGAAACTTCGTGGAACCAAGGCACAACAGAAATGTGGCAACAAAAAGTTTAGTCGACTGCTTGACAAAGTTAGATACTAACCCAACCAGGTCCGGCCTTACGCATAAGCTAACTAAGCTACACCTTAGGGTTTCACGATGTGAGGGACCCCAAAATCCATTTCAAGTTTTACCATATTGCAGTTCACCATATCAGTTTTATGTTAATTTTATAATTATCCCTTCATTCAGAATAATAAACACATATTTCAATTTCCAAATTTTGGGACCTCTTAATCTTGACATAGCTTAGGGCCTCAGAAGATCAGAGTCCGGCTTTGAACCAAACTAATGCCATATTGAGAAATGAACATGGACTTTTCGGAGCAAGTGAGAGCAGATTCAATGCCGATGCAACAGGACAACGAATTACGAATGTTGGCACTCCAATTCCTCGAAGTGACGCTGCTACAAACTATAAGTTGATGAAAATATTTTAATTTGTGTTACCTACCCGTGGCCGAGTGGTTAGCGCGCTTGGCTACTAATCTACAGGACCTGGGTTCGAGCCCTGGGTAAGGCATGGATGTTCGTGTTGTTTTATGCTGAGGTCCTGCCCTCCTCTCAGATCTTTTACTGTGGCATATAAACTGTCAGGCCTCTGTGGCAAGCAGCTGCTTGAGGGGGTATTTGTTTCATTTTTTACGGCGATAAAGACGTGAAAGAAGACATATTACACTCTCATCCAATTATTCAGATAAACATAAAACCGACTTATTAACGCCCCATATTTTCCACGATAATTACCATCTTTGCATTTCTAAATGCAAAGCGATCTGCTTTTCAACAAATCCGTCTTTTGGTATAAAATATAGCCTTAACATAGACGATAAAAAAATTTACTGAAGTAGGAAGATCACAAAATCAGCAGTTTTACTCTCGTATACCAGCAAACAAAACATTTGATCGAGGTAATAAGATAATATTTCACTCGCTAATCACTATCCAGATCATAAAAAGAGGAGAACTGTACGTGGACGTATTGTATCAGACTTTCATCACTGGGTATATGTTTTGATTGTAATAAAGATGCATTAAACAATTACATAACATTATAAATGAAATACAGAAATCGGGAGCTATTACAAAGGCAAAAATTGAAGGCAACATTTTGGACGAAGAACAAGTTAAGGAAATGCTTGAAGAATTTCACAAACCAGTGGTAGAAGAGTTAAAAAATTTGGAAACAGTCCGTGAAAAATCATGGAAAACATACAAGAAATGGTGAAAATTTTAGAGCCTCTTCTGCAAACCGAGATGCCCGAAAAGTCATTCACTTATAATTCGGATTCCAACTAGCAAGATGAAATATTAAACCAATATAAATAAAACCTTCCGAGTGAAATCTTCCAGGCTAGCAATCCCGCGCCTGAACTGAACTGAAAGAAATGATTTATCAAACAATCGGCCATTTTCCGATGAATGAAATGAAATAGTTGAAATTTTGAATATTTTGCTAAGAAACTAAGTCATTGAGAAAAAAAACCCCATAAAATATTATTAAATAATACTGTTACTTTTTAGGAATTCCGACATACGAAACGTTTTCAAAATACAATAATCTGAAATGCATACATCGAAAGTCATATGGAATCCATTATGAGCTACATGTATAGCGATTGGTCTGGCTAAGAAAGAGTTCATTAGGGTAGATATGAACATATGTATCATTTTCCATATCAGGTTGGCCACACAATAGCAGGACATCCACAACTTATCTAAGTCAATTCTTGTTGTAGAACGCTCAAAAGATCGCGCTAGTGACGTCACCGAAGTGGTGACGTCGCGCTGCTGACGTACATTTTTTTACATACTTTTATAATCACCAAGTTAACCCCAGACTTGGACTTAACTTATGACGGGGATGATGCAGGAGTGTCACAGTCGGTAGCGTACCAGACTGGTAATGCAATCTGCAGTTGCCAGGTTCGAGTTACACCTGTGCCATCGTTGAGATTTATCATCGCTACCCCTGCCCTCAGTAAGAAAGAGCAAGGGTTCCGATGGCCTTGGAAAGGATACCGTTCGTCGATGGGATGCACAGTCATGGACCCGTATGGAGAAAGCCATATTCTGTGCATATTAAAGAGAACGCTTAATGATCTTGACGGGAGACTGCCACCTGTCTACTAACTGGTGTCCAATGAGCCCTTCTCTGTGACCTTCATGTCTTTATTACTTGGCCATTTAGCCCTTGTGTGCAAAAAATGTGCCGCTCAGAGAATATTAAACAGCCCAACTGAGGTGGCCTCAGTAAGTTCTGATCACTCTGCATTATGGATGATCTACGTCTTATTTCTTTTGTGAACAATTTCCCTTTCTGATGACATTATCCGTGACATTCAGTTTCTTACGGATATAACAGTTTCTCACTATTTCTCCATATCAATCACAACCTCTTCGTATCTGTTAGCAAACAGAGTTTAGCAAGAGAAATTTCCTCCTTTCACTTCGTCTTTTCACACCTTAACATATTCTGTAGAGCTTGATCAGAAAAATATGCAATCAAATGTTGCTCAGTTACGTTCGCATTAACTCTTACTGGCGGATTAATATTCCTGGGAGTCTTAATTCAGAGTCGGCAGGCGGAATATTGGTTTTCATTTGATTTTCTTCCTGCAGTCTTCGTGTTTCTTCGATAGGGAGTTTAACATCTGAGTGGCACGTTTTTGCGCACAATGGGCTAAATGGTCAAGCCAAAAGGACCCCAAAGTCTCAGAGAAGGTTGGATCAGAGGACCCACTGGACAGCTGTTAGGAGATTTACACGAAATTATCAGTTTGAGGCTATTTTACACGCCTAAAACAAAGCTAAAAGCTATTCATGTGCCAACAACTTTTTGAATTTACAGTCAGAGTGACAATCTGATGGTTTATTTCCATCAACGCGTGATATAGAATGAAATTCTATATCACGCGTTGATCTAAGCCTTAAAACATTTTCACTGCATAAAATTGTGAAAATAATCGATTTGTGTATCAAAATTACTGTTTTAGCGCTGTTCTCTACGCATAAAACATAGGTTGGGTTAGGTTGTTTTACCTCTGAGCGGCACTTTTTGCACACCATGGGCTAAATGGCCAAGTCACATGGACCCCGAAGGCTCAGAGAAGGTTGGGGGAGGGGACCCACTGGAACAGCTGTTGGGAAACAAATGGTAGCCTCCCGTCAAGGCCATCCAGCGTGTTCTTTAACGTGCACAGGGTATGGCTCTCCCGCACACGGGGCCACGGCTTAATGTCCCATCCGATGGACGGCGGCCTTTCCAAGCCCATCGGTGTCCCCTACTGACCGTGGACAGGGCGGGGAATTTTGCGGAGATAAATCTCAACGCTGACCCAGCTGGGACTCGAACCTGGGAACTACAGATTACGAGCCTGGCGCGCTACCGACTGAGGCACCCCCGCCCCCATAAAACATAGGTAAAAGCTATATGGTGAGTAATAATCTCTCGTCAAGGCCACACAGCGTGTTCTTTAACGTGCACAGGGTATGGTTGTCCCGCACACGTAGCAAGGCGTTATGTTCCATTCGACGGACGGCGGCCATTCCAAGCTCATCGGTGTTCCCTACTGACCAAGGGAAGGGTGGGGGATTTAGCGGAGATTTTTTTAACGCTGACTGAGCTGATATTGAACCTGGAATTACAGATTGCGATTACTGAGCCACTCTTGCCCCCCACCCACATTTTGGTAGCAATGAAATCAGATTACTTATAAAGAAACTCACTATATGAAAAAGAGATGAACGCCCAGATTTAAGAGAAGGGGGAAAGGGGGTAATAACCCTTCTTGAGAATACTAGCAATCGAAACGGAGGATGAAAATATTAAACACATATATTACATGCATTTTTTAAGTAATTTGTTATAAAAAATAAATATCCCCTCAAGCAGCTGCTTGCCACAGAATCTGACAGGAAGCTGTAAGTTTATACGCCATAGTAGAAGGTCAATGAGGATGGCAGGACCTTAGCAGAAAGACAACATAAACATCCATGTCTTGCCCAGGACTCGAACCCAGGTTCATTTGGTCAGTAGCCAAGCGCGCTAAGCACTCGACCATTAAAGGTCACTAAAACGTAGAGAAAAAGTTTATACCGAAACGGCATTTCGGTTCATCGCGACTCGATGCCCCCCCTCCCGTCAATTTCACTCGAATCACTTCTCTCTTTCCCGTTTGACTCGAATAATTTGCACCCCATCTGGTCCTGAGTCCAGACAACCTTTCACAAATCGTGAAGAGTAGGAACATTCATCCTTACCGCAATGAACGCTGACGCCCAGGACCTTCGACATAATTAGATGGAGTGAGTGCAAGGCCATTGAGTGCCTCTGAATGTACGTATAGCTGATCAAGAGCTACAGAAGTTACTCACAGCGCACTCAGGCTGTCGACTGATATATCAAGGTTGTGACTGATGCGGAGAAATAGAAATTATTATATCTGTGGAAAACTGAAGTCAAGGAGATAAATGTCTGAGAAAAAGCAACATTTCTCTAAATATACTAGAGGAGAAAATGATGTAGTTCTCTATTGATGCTTGGTTGCGGAAGTCCTTTGCAGCCATCTCTCTGTGGTGGGTCTTTGTTGATTCGATAACTTTAAAAGCGCGAAAAATATTCATATAAGGAGATAAAAATATTCATATAAGGAGATAAAAATATATCAAATAACATATAATTCCTATTTTGAATGTAAAAACAGCGAAATCCAGTGAACAGCTGCATTTAAAATTTTGCAAATGTTACCATATGTAGGATGAGTCTTGAAGAGTAGGAATAGGTTATTTATGAAACCTAATTTCGTACAGAGCGCAAAGATTCATCATCAGGTTCCTTACTTAGAGATAATTTCATTAATTTTCTTCAGTATTTAGGTGCCTCCATTTGTCTTGAAAATTTATGATATGTGGCATAAATCAGTCATTTGCAAAGTCAGCTGGGTCAATTAAATATTGAACAGCATCGATAAAATTGTGTTGGGGTAGTAAAAATCAGATACGCTCTACGAGGAATTTGAACTCGTGTTGGACTCACTTGAAATAACAAAACAAGTTAATATGACTGGAAAGACAAAGAATTCTACTCCCAGCGGCAGAAATGTAACTTGGGACGACACTACGTCTGTATTTAGTGAGACGTTCTTCGTGGGTGATTTTCAACGCGACTCAGTCAGAAAGAGAGCCATGTGTATTATGTACAAATCAATGAACACGCTGGATGGGGATTAATCTCTTACCTGAAGGTAGCAGCTACTCAGTAGATTTTTCACACATCTTGTTCCGAGCATAGGAAACATTGCAACTCTTTTTACATGACTTTTGTATTCTCATTTATTCTGCATGAAATTCCGGCACAGGTGTCAAATTCTTCACGGAAACCCAATGGAAGACCCAACTGGCCAAAGCAATCATCCATCTGCTCCCTTTAAGTTCATGCCCTATTCGCGTCAGTGCAAAGTTTTCCTTTGGTAGTCTTCACTAAAGCTTTCCACTGCTTATTGAATAAGCTGAAATCGTTTTGAAAAGAAGATTTTGTCAATTCGTAGCACTCAATAGGATTTTTATGCTCTTTAATCAAGGCTGTTTTCATGATTGTTTAGAAAGAAGTTTTTTTTTGAACTCATTAGCAATGTGTTTTCGTTTTTAGGTAGAGAAACTTTCCTGTGACTCTTGGCAAATTTTGTGTTTTCCGCCCCTAGTTTAGAGTTTTGAAAACTCTTCCAGCTTAGCAACATCTTACAACGGATATTTCAGCTATTGGAATGTTTTCAAATGATAATGAAATATTTTATCAGAATCAATCCAACTCAAAAAGAATTTTGCGTTTGCCTGTTAAAATCAAATTACTGTATCTGTACATAGGGTTCGACTGCTTTATTTCTGAGCAGCACATTTTTTACACACAGTAGGCTGAATGTCCAGGTCACAAGGACACCAAAAACTCACCGACGGTTGGGGAAAGAAACAAATTGTACATTTGTTATGAGACGGATGTGAGTTCCCATAAAAGCTATCCAGCGTGCTCTTTAACGTGCACAGGTATGAGATCTCCTAAAAAGAAAGCCCCGGCTTTACGTCTTATCCGACGGACGGCAGTCTTTCCATCTCCTTCCTCCTTGTCGCTGACCACAGGATATTAGTAATGAAGGCAAAATCCAGATGCTCCGCAATACATGGACTGCACTACATCTATAGGGATAATGCCATAATCTCCACTACCTACGTCGAGGTCAAGACAACACCATATAGATGCAGCTCGCCCCACGACTACCTATGACGAACAGTCCTATAAAAGGAAAGTCCATCCATCGGTCAAAACCTAAATTTAACCTGCGCCCCGGTTAGCCACAAATAATGATATATAGATCTAAGTTGCTTCGGCTCCCGTGGGGGGAACTCTTAGTCGGCCTTACCAGGCCCCTACGACGGGGCCCCGTCCAACCTAGGTGCCCACCAACACCAGTCAGCGGGGCCCTCAATTGCACCGAGACACAGTCGTTCCATCGGGTCCCCGTCCGACCAGATGCTCCCTAATACCAGTCAGCGGGGCCCTCAATTTCACACAGGCCTTCAGCCACCCCCCCCCCCCACATCAAGGTGGTTCCCTGTCAGGGGGTGTCGCTGAAGACAGGGTGATGGTTGGTTTTTTGATGAACTAAAAGATTACCAGCCTTCGGCGCTACCGATTGAGCCAATCCTAGCCATATCCGACAATGGTAATTTAAACTATTGAATAATTTGTAATGAGAATAAAAAAAATGAGAAACAGACATCATTTTCTTCTCTAGATTGTCTAGAGAAATATTGTCTTTTCTCAAATATTGCTGTTTCTATTTATTAGGACCAATCCAACTCCGAAATAATTTTTCATTTACCTTAAAAATAAAAAAGGTTGAATATTCCCCAAGGACTGGCAACAAACGAAGGCAATAGCTCACATTTTGAAATCGAGTAGAAAATATTCTGGAATAAAAATTCGTTTTTTTTAAATTTAACGTTTTTTGTCTGTATTGTTGTCTGTGAAAAGCATTTTGACGACGTTCTAATTTTCGTCTAGAATCAAGTCATCTAACATAACTGGAAGTCTGAAAATTATTATCAAAATTTTATATGCATGAATAATAGCGGTTTATTTTGCAGTTTAGTGTACCAAAAAAATCCCTGATTCTAAACAACATCTATGAAAATGCTTAACTCGTGGAGTTAAGGAAGTTAACTACGATAATAAAACAGTCATTAAAAACTAAATAATATCACATAACGGCCTTCAAAATTTAGTTGAGTCGTAGCACGGCTATTTAGCATAAAACGGTTTGATCTTTGAACTGGAAAGTGGCAATTTATGGCATATTTTAAATCGTATTGACTTTTGCGCTTAAAATCAATACCTGTCTTCTAGGGAAAGGAAAAAAAATCAGTAACAGCTTAGGAAGAATTAAACGTTTCCCGAGGTGCTATCAAAGTAAGGGGGGAAAACAGATTTTCACACACGTCAGCCTCTTTTATATATGCAGTATTATACGCAAAATGGGAAATCTGGACTGTCTTTGTCTTTAAAGTTCTGACAAAACAGCGCGAGAGGTGACCATAATTCAAATCTGTGTGTGCACAAGATGCCAGACGACCCATTGCAGTTATTTAAAGCCCTGCCGTTGTGGGAAAAGCAACGATTTGCATTCTCCTCTGATGTTAGGAAGGACCATCTGGGCTCTCGTGCTATCCAAAATTCATAAGCGACCACACAGAGCGAGAGAGATGGCGAAAGAGAGGTTAGAGGGGTGGGAGAGAGAATGAGGGAGCAAGGGAGGGGATGGTTGGAGGGAAAAACACGATCGGCGAACCGTTATATGTCTACCATTCGTGGCGAATTGGGGAGAGAAGATGGTCTGGAAATCGGGAATAGGCTGCATAATGTTTCCAGTACGGCTAATAACGGGCAGCTTTACCACTATAAATCATAGCAGCAGGGGAAAACATCGATTTTGCTTCTCTCTTCCTAAGTGGGTCTCATTTGCTTCCTTTTTTTTGGCAACCACATATGTACAAATAGAACAGAGAGAAAAGAGAAAATGTTTCTCGAGGATGAAGAAGAGGAAGAATGAGATTCTATTTACATTAGGCATTTTCCTTTTTTCCTTTGCGCGAATAATCAAGGGATTAAAGCGAATGCTTTTTTAGAAGAATATTACATAATCTTGTTCTTGATGTGAAAGGAAGAAGTAATGTAAATATTCTGCTATATGACAGAAAATTTGCTGATTAACGTCAACTGATAAAAAGGAGAGTGGAAGCAAATGGGAACGGAAGGTTCTGCAGTGCACATGTATTCCTTCGCAGTAATTGGCTTATCAATCAGTCTTTTATGTCTCGTAGAAATTTTTCTTTATCTTAATTAACCTTGGGAAAGTTAGCTTCCTATGCTTCCTTTGTACGTATATTAACAGAAATATTAGGACAAATTGTTCGAAGCTTATTCTATTAATTTCCATGCTATCTGAATGAATAACTTTAATGAAAATAATCTAAAGACGTGCAGAATGAAATAAACGTATAAAACAGCCGAAGAAGTTAATATTTAGTAACCGTTATCCATAAATGGCAGGTAGTGCGGCAGGCTCGTAAGCTGATGTCCTCAGATTTGAGTTACTGTTATGCCTGTCTATGTTGAATATTTCTCCACTAAATTGAGAAAAGGGATAGGAATCTAGTCTTCAGAAAAGGGGAGGGGAGGGGGGGGACAGGATTTCCATTACAGTATAACATTTCCCCTTGAGTTTAGAGTTTTTTTTAAATTGCAGGAAAATGCGTGAAACATACATGAGTTTAATGATTTTTGGCCTCCATTACCCTTACCAGCATTCTACATGTAGCCCTTTTCCCCCTTAGTACCGGCCTTGCCCAGAAGGGATGCTAAAGGAAGTGTGTACGTTAAATAACACACTGAATGGACTTTTGAGGTTTCTATTTGGATTCTAACATCTGTATATTGAATCTCCTTCCCTTATCTAGCTTTGAGCCTATGGAGGCCTTGAAACTTCGTCGTTTAGTCAGCTGAGTAAAAAAAAAAAACTAAAATGACTCAAATGTATCCATATATCGAATGCAATAATAAAAGCTGGTGTGAATGGTTCTCCTGCCCCAAATGTCTTAGAGATGGGGAACAGAGAGGCAAAGATTTTCTTCTTTGGTACACTATAGAAATTATTATTATTATTATTACTATTTAGATAAGGAGATGAGATATTTGAGTCTTGCCCCAATTGTCGTAGAGATGGGGAACAGAGAGGCAAAGATTTTTCTCCTTTGGCGCATTACAGAAGTTATTATTATTGATATTTACATATGGAGATGAGGTATTTGAATCTTGCCTCTGAAGACTAATTCATTGCTAAGCATTGAATGTTTCGTTCGTTAATTCATCTCATTCCCTAAGATTTTCCTGGATGTTGAGGAAGAATTAATAGTGTAGGAAGATCATTGTCTTAAGTAATTATGTCTGGTCCTTTTGGCCTTCTCTCTCCGTAATTCTTTATAAGAAATCAGACAGAAATAAATTTGAAAATTGTTTCGTTTTCATGAGATTTTAATTTGTAATCCCTTTCACAAAAGAGTCATAAAAAAAGTTAATGCTTCAATTTGACCCGATTATTGTTTTTTTTACCCTCTGTTGTTTATACTTGATTATTACAAAATAACATTGTCAAACCTCATGAATAATACGCTATCATCAACACCAGGCGTGGCCAACCCGTGGTTCATGAGTAGCACGCTGCTTATAAAACAAATCATTAATGCAGTAATCTGCCTAAATTCTTCCAATATTTTTGACCAAACCTTTTAAGGTGATTACGAAATGATTTTTCAATTCATAATGTTCATTAGAAATGTATATTTCCGTTTTATAAACAAAATATTTTCTTAATTCCTCTAAAGTATAGTTTGTTTTCCCAATTATTTACTTTTTAGAAAGATTTGTTTTCGTATTTAAGTAGAGAATTCTTCACGCTGCTCTTTAAGAATATAGTCATATATGTGAGTCATAGTTCTCTTATGAATAAATAAAACTGTTTTTTTTTTAAATTCATCTGTATGCAGACAAACAATAATAAAAAATAACAAAATTGAAATAATAGAAATGTTTACAGATCTCTATCACAAAAGCAACAATTCACAAAGATTTATTGTCACTCTAGATCAATGTTTCCCAAAGTGGGCGATGCCGCCCCTGGGGGGGGCGCTGGAACAATCCAGGGGGTCGGTAGTAGCCTCGGGTGCAATTGGGGGGCGGTGGAAGCATAAAGAAAGAAGGGAAGATAAGAAAATTTTAAAAATCCGTTCGTGCATGTTTCATTTGTTGTGTAACATAGAATATTAAAGTCGTAAGAATTACTTTATTTTCCAACTAAACACATAAAATTATCCTTCGTTATCTTAATTTTCTGTGTGTATTGCGAATGTTATTATGGTTGATTTTAATAAATAATTTTTTAATTTCAAACTTCAAGGTGTCTTATTTACAACAACATCTTTCTTTACTATATTGTAGGACGTAGGTAGAAATATAGATACATAAAAGAACGCAAATTTGTCACTTCATCTTTCTGTTTGCTCGCTTAAAAACCATAGATTTTCAGGGGGCGCTGAGTAATTTTTTTCTGAAAAGGAGTTGGTAGGACAAATAAGTTTGGAAACCTCTGCTCTAGATGGTTTAAAGAACACTATAAGAAACCTCCGTAAACTGTAACGTGAGAACTGGTGGGTTATTCATTGTAATGTCATATTGAGGTTAAGTCTACATATTAGAAATGATTCTTATGCTCTTCTTAAGTAACTCTGCTTACAGGCTCATATGCATATTAATCATCTTTTATCTGATTAACTGTCTGGTGTTCGCGCATGATTTATGCATACTTAATCACATGGTGGTGCAAAATATATGACATCTATAATTTAATTCAAAGAATTCTTAATATATGCTTAATATACAAGGACTGGACAAATTATTATAAGCTTCATCTCAGCATCATTTAGTAATGACACCTTTCAGCATTCATAATCAGAGATCCTAAAGTTTCTGTCCTAACTCTGCTAAAGATGAGACTTTCTTGGCTTCCTCTTCCTCTAGGGAAAATGTCTCGGTCTCTAGGCCATTTAGTGCGTTTCTTAATAATCACAGATTGGGTACTTTTTATGTGCAAGGCCGCGGCTTAGTCCCTCATTGATATGAGGCAATTTTTCTAAGCGTATCGGTGGTCTCTTTGTCATTGAGAGCAACTTCCTAGGAAGCAGTACAATTTTTAAGTCTGGCGTAGTTGCCATCAGAGTTTGAGAATCTCTTTTCCTACAGTATAAAGACTTCCCAAATAGCTGATGACTCTGATGACCTACAGTATAAAGACTTCCCAAATAAATGATGGACAATAACCTCATTTCAATATTAAATAGTTCTGAATCTGTGTGTGTCGCTTGGGTTGAGTTGTTTTACATCTCAGAGGCTATGGGACACCAATGTACTTGGAAAAGCCGCCGTCTGTCGAATGGTACGTTAAGCCGTGGCCCAGTGTGCGTGAAAGCTATATCCTGTGCACGTTAAAGAACATGCTAGATGGCCTTGACGGGAGGCTACCATCTGTCTCCCAACATCTGTTCCAGTGGGTCCACTCCCCCAACTTTATCTGAGCATTCGGGGTCCATGTGACCTGGCCATTTAGCCCATGGTGTGCAAAAAGTGCCGCACAGAGGTAAAACAACCCAACCCAACCCCTGAGTGGCACTTTATTTGCACACAATGGGCAAAATAACCAAGTCACAAGGACCACGAAGGCTCAGAGAAGGTTGGAGGAAGGAGACACACTGGAACAGCTGTTGGGAGAGACAGATGGTAGCCTCCTGTCAAGGCCATCTAGCATGTTCTTTAACATACACGGGATATAGCCCCCCCCCGCACCCCCGCACCCCTATGGGGTTTTTTTCCACATAGGGTGTGCTTTTTCAAGCACACCCTATGTGCAGGTATGTACAGGTTTTTTCCCTTTCCAAGCACATTGGGGTGCGGGGGGTGCGGGGGGTGCGGGGGGTGCGGGGGGTGCGAGGGGTGCGGCACCCCCCGCACCCCAATGTGCTTGGAAAGGCCGCCGTCCATCGGATGGGGCTTAAAGCCCCATCCGATAGACGGCGGCCTTTCCAAGCACATTGGTATCCCCTACTGACCGTGGGCAGGGCGGGGTGCTTTGCGGAGATAAATCTCAAAGCTGGCCCAGCTGGGACTCGAACCTGGGAACTGCAGATTAAAAAACTGGCGCGCTACCGACTGAACCTCCCCTGTGTGTGTCGCTTAATTCCTAGTGTGCTAGGGCTTGTTCTGCAAGTAGAGAGCAACGGTAAAACCTTCAGTTATCAGATTCAAGTTCCAACTGCACAAGCGTTGAGATTTATCTTCACTAAACCTATCCTGCTTTCGGTGAGAAAAGCCGCAGTTCATTGGATGGGACAAAAATCCATGGCACCGAGTGTAGGAGAGTCATACTCTCTGCAAGATAAAGAACACACTGAATGGACTTGAAATGAGGCTTTCATCTGTCTTATAAGAGCTATTCAGTGGGTTCCCTTCCACTAACCCACTCTATGCTCTTAGGGCCTTTTGACTTATCCATTGTGTGCAAAAATATACTGTTCAAAGGGTACATCACATTTTTTTCTGGTTTCAAAATTCCTTGGTGTGTTATCACAAATTTCCTGGTGTGTCAGCAAAGAAGAAAAAACAACAACCCTGATGCATCGATAAAACGAAATCTATGTTGTTCCGCTTCACTTCATCATGTTGTTGCAACCTTCCTGGTGTAGGGCGTTACTTTCATCTGCTGTCGCAAATTTTATATTATGCTGTCACAATCTACCACTTGATGTACTACGTTACTTTTCTGTGTTTTAACAACAAAATAGATGAAAAAACTGGAATAAACTTCAGTAAGAAAACAGGGTAATCGATACAATAGATAAACTTCAATATACAGCATATACACCTCTTTCATATGATAAGTTCATCTCAAAGTTATCTATTACATAAATGTGTAATTCCATTAAGTTGCTATCACTGCTTTTTCAGACAAAACGTGCGACGGTATGAATGTATCCGGGGGGATTTTATTTAGGGTGGGAAAATTAGAAATAATAACTAGAAATATTTAGGTCGAGTCGTTCATTGATGGGACGCAAAACCATGGCATCGTGTTTAGGAGAGTCATAGCCCGTGAAAGATAAAGAACACGCTGGATGGCCTTGTTATCCAGTGTGATTAGTTGCGAATACAGCGTTAATGAATACATCAGGCGATAATATGAACAAGGATGATGCCGGGAAACGAAAAAAAAAAAAGGAAACTTATAGATGAAAAATGCATGTAAAATATGTTTTTCATGGTACTAACTAAAAATAAATGATATAAATAAAAAAATAAATACCCCCTCAAGCAGCTGCTTGCCACAGAGGTCTGACAGGAGCCTGCCAGTTTATATGCCATAGTAGAAGGTCTGAGAGGATGACAGGACCTCAGCAGAAAAAACAACACATGCATCCATGCCTTATCCGGGGCTCGAACCCAGGTCCCGTAGATCAGTAGCCAAGCGTGCTAACCACTCGGCACGGGACGGTTGCTTCTGGAAAAATTCAAGATCATTTCGTTAAGAAAAAATAATATTAATTTTGGTACACCTGATATTATTGAACATAAATTCATTTCTCGATCATTTTTCTAGGGGGGGGGGCAACTCTCCTCTTTCCCCCTCCACCTGCCAATCTAATAAATTATTTTTTTTGGCGTTTTCAAATGTTATGGTTACTTTAATTTCATTTAATCATTCAGCTTCATGTTTTACGTTTTCATTGTTAATTCTTGTTTTTCACACAGGTTCTTTACACACATTGTACCTCTTTACACCGATTACAGACATATATGATTCTATGTTTTGAACTGATATAGCATTGTTTTCACTTACAAAAATTCACCCACTAGGGTTTCCATTAAAATATACGAACATTTTTGAAGTTAGTAGCCTTCTTCGAATGGGATTTTCAATCGGCATAAACCCGTTTGGATTATTTTCTGATTTTGACACTGTATGTCATTGTTTCATTTCGAAGCAGTCCACAAATCCAAAAAACGTAAAAATGAAGGTTTCTGAAGATTTTATCAAGATTTTCATTTCTAGCTGAGAGTTGTTTTTAAAAGGTTTGTTTTCAGCTTTAGGAAATTTTAAATGAGGTTTTCCATTGAAATAACAAATCGATTGTTCTGTTTTGAGCAGTGTATGACATCGTTTTCATTTATAAAAAAATAATAGCTCAAAAAATGCGAAAATCAAACTTTAGAGAGACAAGATCAACAAGTGAACAATTTTCCTTTAAAATGCTTCTTTTTAAAGTAAGTCTATTCTCCTCTGGCAGAATTGCACTGTTATTTTAATTGGATAACTTGCCCGATTCTATGTTTTGAGCAATTACTTCAACCTTTTTTATTTACAAAATATTCACCGAATCCGAAACCCATCATTAATCGGTTCTCCTCCAAAATCGAAGGTTATGATTTATGTTAATATAAGAATTAATAATTTATTTGCTTCGTAATTATTCCCAACATTAATATTTTTGCACCTCGCTTTATAAAGAAAGAAGCAGAAAAAAATGCGTCAATCAATTTGCATTATATCAGCATTTTCTCATTTCTCTGCTGCTGGTGCAAATTTCTCTTTGCCCTGTCGTCCTAGTAAAACATCGATATTCAAGGAGAGTGGAATTTTTACCGAGTTCATCTTCAAACGAACCAAGCGTCATATGCGAGCATTGGCAATACCCTGCGAGGTCTGGTTTGCAAAAGAATTCTAAAGAAATCTGCAATCAACTAAAGCAGGAAGAGTGTGCATTTCAACTGGCTGCAGATATCGTTACTTGTTTCGAAATTCTTTTTTTTCTTTATCGAAATATTCTGCTCGACTTATTGACTTTCTTCATAGAATAGACCACTGTCCTTGAAAGTTGTTAAGTTACACATTTATATTAATATATGCATTATAAAAAGCAACGATAATTAGATTTTTGTAGATTTTAATGGATTTAATACTTTCCGATCCAAATGTTTGATTTATCTGTTGCCTCGTATCTGTGCCTTCTTAATATGAGATGCATTTTGTATGCAAAAAGTTTAATCGCGTTTTATTTACAGAATATATCTGCCTTCTCTGCTTTTCCAATTTAACGGTGAAATTGGATCATTTCGTCTTTGGAATCGTGAAGAATCCAGAAGAAATGTTGAATTTGACTAGAAATATTAAAATAATGAAATTTCGTGTCAGTCCAATGTTGAAATGTAATTGGCTATACACAATTTGGAAGTCCAAAAAAATGACTACATTACATGGAAAATATCTGTTACTTCATGGAATGCATTTCATAATATATATGATTACTTTCAATATCTAAATTTCTTATTATCATAAATATATAGATCATTTTCCTAATTTTGATGTACTTTCAGTAACATTTAAAAATGACACATTTTCCCTCGAGTTTTTTAATGAGTATCTATCAGGCTTTCAGATGAACACTAAAATGTATGCAGATGTATGGAACCTGTGTACAACTTTTATTTTTGACGAAAATGGAAGACTGGTACTTTGGTATGCCACCTAAACCCTTATCTTTAACTCCATCCCAACTTCTCTTTAAAGGAATCGCTCCTTGGACTGCTCTTCCAATGGCATTTCCAAGATGGGAGGGGAGGTTAACGTGGTTGCAAACCATGTACTTTACAAGGAGTCTATGAAAATCCGTCGTCGGATATAGCATAAAACCGTCCTTTGTATGAGGCGTAAAACGATGTATGCACAGAGCCATATCCTGTGCGCCTTAAAGAACACACTGGATGGCCTCGATGGGAAGTTTCCATCTGTCTGCAGCTGGCCAGTAGGTCCTCTCTCTCCCCCCACCTTCTCTGAGCCCTTGGTGTCCTTGAGACCTGGCCATTTAGATTTTGTGTGCAAAAATTTGCATCTCAGAGGTAAAACAACCCAACTCAAAGTAACAGTCTTTGGGCCTAGATCAACATTTCGCATGCCTAGATCAGCTATTTCCAAACTTTATGAGCTCTTCGCCCTCTTTCGCCAAGTATTATTTTCTAACTTTATGGGATAAATTAATTTTTCCCTTATGAAACTAGTGTGGTGGTAGACCCCACACTCCGCGTTACCGGTTCGACAAATTAAACGCCACCGCAAATTCTAAACGGTCCCGTTGGAAACCACTGGCCTAGGTGAAATATGAACTCAATAATTCATTTTGAAATTTGATGATGCCGAAACGTTTTTTAATCAAAATTGTAAAATTATCTATATATATACCCCAGTTGTTGGATATTACTTTTTACGAATTACACACTTTTTGGTGTGTAATTCTTCGCAATTTTATTTGCATTTTTACTTTATTCCTGAGTTTCTCTTCTTTTGTGCATTTCTTCAATGTGACGTCTGATGCTTGCAATTTAAATTATTCTGTATGGAGATCTCCTGAACGAATCTACTCTTACGAGATCTCAAAATACGTGTTTATGAGGTTAAACATCATGTGAAATAAAAATGCTACTAGTAATAATAAAAATGTGATACTTAAGGCACTGGGAGCCCACATGTACAAATAAACGAATTTCCGAAAATAACTTTCTCAAGTTCAAGGAATTCTGAAATATAGTTTTAATATGAACTGACATCTCGACTTCCTCATAGACCTTCTCTATAGAGCATTAAACATAATTTCTCCTCTCAGACCTATGTCGCAAACAGCTGCTTGAGGGATAATTTATCTATTTAAATGAAATAAATTGATAAAATTTATTTCTATCTCTTCTGCAATTAGTAGAAGTGTACAATTCAAATTATCCATCATACAATTAGCAAAACTTTGCATTTTAAATTACCTGTACAAGTATAATTAGTACAGCTGTCAATTACAAATTATCTATACAAGTACAATCAAATTATCACTACAACTACAATTAGTACAACTGTGAATTACAAATTATCTATACAAGTACAATCAAATTATCACTACAACTACAATTGGCATTCTAGTACATTCCAAATTATCTGTACACAGGGTCGGATCTGGAGGGAATGGAACAATGGGACCACTGTCCCCCACTTTCCAAATGCTAGTAAGGATGATAGAGGCAAAAAATTATTGAAATTATTTATATTTCATGGAATTTTCAAGAAAATTTTTAAAGACCTGTAAAACGGAGGGTGAAATGTTATATTTCATTGGAAATCAAATCTCTTGACCTCAGCTTTTGGATTTTTTTCTGCTCATTATACTTCTGATCCTCCATCCCTCTATTGTTTTTCTAGATCCGAGTCTGTCTACATAAGTATAATCAGTACCATTGTATAATCCAAATAATCTATAAAAGTTACAATTAACACTAATTTGGAATCTAAATTAAGTGTAAAAGTACACTTAGCACTATTTTACAATCTAAATTACGTGTAAAAGTACAGTTAGCACTATTTTACAAACTAAATGAACTGTAAAAGTACAATTAGCACTGTTTTAAAATCCAATTTACTGTAAAAATACAATTAGTACTACTGTACAATCAAATTATCCATAAAGCTTTTAAGTTGCATGGTATTAAAGTTTTTTTATTAAATGCAACGAGTTCAAATTTTCATCACTGAAAAACTTCAAAATGGTTCGAAAAAATTATTAATTAAAACACTTTTTACGAAATTTTATAAGTAGTAATTTTTCTCACTAAAATCATGGATATGCGCTCTAAGAGTAAATTAAATTTTCGCTTTACATCAATCAAATCTGTTATGAAGATCCTAACAACTTAGAATGCAACAAAGATGTAGAGAAATTTCATTGCTTTGAACATCTTCATGTTGTTTTAAAGATATTAGTTTCTTGCATCATTACTCCGTGTTAGCTGCCACGTGTGCCAGAAGTAAATTACTTACAACAGAAGTTTGAATGCAAAGTAAGATTAAACACAAAAATATCCCGCACATTACTATAATTCTATCTTCCAAACGGCATTTCACAGGTTGCCTGGGTTCTGTTTAAATATCCGTGAGATCAAAATCTCAGATAATCATTTCTGACAATCTGAAGAGCGCATTTGTCGCAGATTACTGGTTCACAGCTGCGCTTGCAGTATCTAGAAGCGCATCCTTTCCGTCTCTTCTAATCTACTTCCTTGGTTCCTGTTTCACGTGGTTGAATATATCCGCAGCGTCGGACGGGAGAGCGAAGGAGATTAAGTAGCTATGACAGAAAATGGGAAGCTGTGGATAACGAAGGGATGCTCAGCTCTGAGGAAGATATTAAGGATTGAAGAGTAAAGTGGATGGGGCTGAAGTATAAAGATGCTGCAGACAGAAGAGGCGTTAAAAGGCAAACTGTTTCGAAATTCTGGTAAAGAGAAAAGTAAGGAACCATTGCGAAGGAAACAATAAAAGCAAAAATAAGACTTTTTTTTTAGTGGCGTGCTTATGAGAGTCACTGTCTTTACAAGTGATGTATGTTTCAGATAAGAATATGTGCCAAAACATTCGAATTTTGAATAAATTGAAGCTGATAATATCAAAGATGATATCATGAATTGGTTTGGGGGCAGTGGTTGTTTCAGTCGATAGCGCGCCAGGTTCATAATCCGATTCTCCCAGGTTCGAGTCCCATATGAATCTGCGTTGAGTTTCATCTCCGCTAACTGTGCTCAGTTCTGCCCTCGGTGATAAATGATTACTGATGGGAACACCAGTGGACTTGGAAATGTCGACGTCCGTCGGATGGGATGTTAAGCTGTGGTTACATTCACAAGAGTGCCATATCCCGTACAACTTAAAGAACACGCTGGATGGCCTTGACGGAAATTTTCATCAGTTTCCTAACAGTTGTGCAGTGGATTCCCTTTCCCAACCCTCTCTGATACCTTGGGTCTTTGTGACCTGGCTCTTTATCCTAGTATGTGCAAAAAAAGTGCAGCTTAGATGCAAAATAACCCAATGTGAATTAATTCAAATGGGCGAGATAAAAATATATGAATATTTTATTATTCAAGTACAGTTCTGATGGTTAGGAAAAAAAATATTACATAATTATACATGTAAAATTATATAAACATAATCTTGTATGAATTTATAATTATTGATATATATTATATGATTACTTTATTGAAGGTGTTTCAGAACTAGCGATGTTTCGAATTAATAATTAAATACTGCATCTCTGCCGATGTTTAGCTTATATGCGGATTGTTCAAAAAGGACTATTTTTCAACTAAATGCGCACCATGGATACAAAGAGTTTGAATCGAGATTCCATAAGTGCTTTAATTTTCTTTTCAATGCTGAAGGCAAGTTATCTATCTCATTCGAATTCCACACATGCGGAATGAACTAGTTATGGAATGTGCTGCAAATTAGAAGGTAGCCAGTTTTCAGACCATCGGCCTTGACTCACACCAGGAGAAAAAGGGAGGGGATCAAATTGTAAAAGAACTGAAAACGAAATCTGAGTTCATGCACCTCGTGTTGTGTAACACTTTTCTTTCAGTAAGGTTCTTTAATTATGCATATTTTTACCTACAAGGAGTGCTCGCTTTGAAGTGCTTGCTTTGATCTAAACAAGTGGAGTTATGGAGAGGAATGTAGAAAAGAATAATTGTTGTTTATGAAAGCAGTATTTAATTACGAAAATGGGGTATACAAGTGTGGCCTCCATGAACAGCGATATAAATGGCCAAATGTCGAGGTAGCGGGTCGAAAAGGTGGCAAATGTCATCCTGGTGAACATTCAGCCATGATTCAGATACCAATGACGTGAGGTAGGAAACAGTGGTACGGGGCTGAGAGACAGCAGTCACTGAAAGTCCCATCATATCCCAAACATGATCGATGAGAAAGAAATCTGGGGAACGTTCAGGCCAAAGAAACATAGCAATATCTCGTAGGCATGGTGAGATATGAGAGTCATCATCTGGCTCTTCTTTAGTTCATTTTATGAAATTGTCCTACTGAAAAATAGCTTTCGGGATGTAGTGTAGGAAGGACAGAATCAATGGTCCCAGAATGGTTTCAAGATGGTGACTTGCTGTCAACTTACCATCAATAATGACGAGATATCAACGGCTATTTTAACTGATGTCTCCCCATACCAATATTTCAGGAGTTGGCCTGGTATGACACT
Organism: Ryuthela nishihirai; assembly: GCA_038380435.1. Taxonomy (NCBI): domain Eukaryota; kingdom Metazoa; phylum Arthropoda; class Arachnida; order Araneae; family Heptathelidae; genus Ryuthela; species Ryuthela nishihirai. The sequence goes on along the minus strand of JAWZYU010000011.1, from coordinate 31,261,873 downwards.
CACTGATGCTAATTGGTCTTCGTGTCTCCGATTTCATCTGTTTCCGTCGTGCCACCAGCTGCACATATCACTCTGGATGCCATCACTGGATCTCAAACAGAAAGATGATTCTTTACTAAAGACGACACGATACGATGCTTGTCTTATCCCCTAGCAGCTCTTTCTCTCACCACTGCAGACAACGATTGGATGATGATAGAGATAGCCAACAGACGGTGCGAATGCATCCCTGTTTCTCGAAATCATCTTCTAATCGTGTTCCTTGTCAGAAACGCAGACAAAGATGATGTTACAATGTTGGAAATCTGTCAATTAGTAACAGATAGATTTCCTTTCGGTAGTCTACAAATCCGTCCCATCCTTCCATTCGGACGTTCTTCTGATATCAACAGAGCCTTGGCAATGTGTCCTGGTACCTTTATGCACCCATAGTTGCCAACAGCATCCAACCTTTTGGGCATCACGACCCATAAGAAAAGAGGTTCAGCGTGTTGATCATCCACCTTCTGACAATCCAATGATTCGACCTATTTCAAATTCCGTCAGATGTAATACCATATTCTTGCTAAAGACATTGCATATTCTTCACAGGTGATTCGCGCACCATTTTGTTTGTCCTCTACGTCAATGGGTACTTGACACGTTATTGGACTTTCTACTCTAACGATTGGCTTCCCATGCAAACAGTCAGGTCAATATGTCCATTCTTTCTAGGTGGGAAAATTTCATTACCTCCTCTGCAAGCTGAATCCTTTTCATTGACAGAAATAAATAAAACATAGAGCTCACATCGCCTTTAGAGAAGGGGCGGGGTGTCTCAGTCGGTAGCACGCCAGGTTTGTAATCTGCAGTTCACAAGTTCGAGTCCCAGCGTTGAAATTTGTCCCCTTTCCGATTTGGGTCAGCGTTGAGATTTGTCTCCGCAAAACTCTCCGCCCTGCCTACGGTCAGTAGGGGACACCGATGTGCTTGAAAAGGCCGCTGTTTGTCGGATGGGACGTTAAGCCATGATCCCGTGTGCGGAAGAGCCATACCCTGTGCACGTTAAAGAATATATTGGATGGCCTTGACGGGAGGCTACCAGCTGTCTCCCAACAGCTCCAGTAGGTCCCCTCCCACAACCTTTTCTGAGCCTTCGGGGTCCTTGTGACCTGGCCATTTAGCCCATGGTGTGCAAAAAAGTGCTGCTCAGAGGTAAAACAACCCAACCCAAAGCCTTTAGAGAATGTGAGAGGAGAGAATGACGTTTGCGATTTTCCGACTTTTGAGTACTTTAATAGTAATAATTCGAACAAGTGGACGATTGAGAAATGCAAAGAGTAATATTTTATTAGTACTTATAAAAGAAAAAACAAATTTCTCATTTATTCCTTAAAATGAAAAAAGTTTCACACTCCCCATGAGATAAGAGAGTGAATCGTTTCTGTCAGTGGAAATCCCTTGACAATCACAATCTACCATCGAAATTTCAAATTTCTAACAGAAATGGGGCCTAAAGTTCATTAAAAGGTATTCATTTTCCATATTTAGCGCTCTCAAAACATGGAAATTAAAACATTTTAAAGCAGGGTGTTTAACTTTTATTTTAGGGCCCGCACCCTTTGCAGAAATATATGGAAGCTGTATACTCTCATCAACTCTCCTCGCACTCCCGTGTACTTATGTTTTGATTGGTTAATTTTTTTTAAATGAATAACATGGAGAGAAAAAAATCCGATTTTGAAGCATTCCTTTTTCATCTGATGGATCCCCTTCCAAAACCCCAGATTAAGAATCCCTGTTCTAGAAGTTTTAAAAATATGAAACATGATATTTAATTGTACCGATGCAAATCAAAAGAAATTTTTCATATAGCTTTTAAAACAAACAGGTTATGCCCCTGAGGCAACATTGGTTATTCCCATTAGGTGGTGGTGGTGGTTGGGGGGTAATGGAATGAATAACTGCCACTGTTAACCTCTTGACCTTCACTGTATCATAAAAAAATAATTTCTTGTATAAATAGATCGTTTGAAATATTTGCTTCAATTATGTCATTTTCAAAATTTTTCACTGTTAATGGGAGCGATTTCAAGATTCGGAAAATGCAAATCTTCATATTTCATCTGTACATATTCAACGCAAAAAAAATTATCTCTAAAAATCTGAATATCTAGAGACCAAAAGACATTACGAAAAAGTAAAAACAAAAGTTCATTTTGATAAACGAGCTAAAAATTCTTAACCCTTTAGTCTATCTATATGTTACTATATTATTTTATAGTTTCTTAACCTACAAGGCTACTGGCCGAATGGTTATCCCTTGGCTACTGATTAAAGGGACGTGCGTCCGAGCCCCGGATATATAGTCATGGATATTCGAGTTGTCTTTCTGATGAGATCTCGCCTTCCTCACAGACTTTCTCTATGACGTATAAAGGGTCCTGTGAGACAGGGTCCTGTGAGACTTCTCCTGCAAGTAGCTGCTTGAGGGCGATTTTTTAACAACGACACTCCTCTCTCCCACATGCAATACGACGTAATGTTCGGAATATTCTATTCAGTTCGTGTTAAGTAAGTTTAGGAAATGTGTATAGTTCGTTTTTCTTTTTAGTTTAGGTAGGTGTGTTGTTTGTAAGAGTTGGTGTTAGGTTTAGGTAAGAGGTTGAAGTATAAAGATGTTGTAGACAGAAGAGGCGTTAAAAGGCAAACTGTTTCGAAATTCTGGTAAAGAGAAAAGTAAGGAACCATTGGGAAAAAACAATAAAAGTAAAAATGATAAGACTTTTTTTAGTGGCGTGCTTATAAGAGTAACTGTCCATGAGGATTGACTCAGTCGATAGCGCACCACATTCGTAACCTGCAGTTCTCAGGTTCGGAATACAACCGTGTTTGCTTCGAGGAGCGTTCTGATCTTACTGAGCATAGGTAGTGATAACGGTGGCCTTTATAAACATAGCGGCTCCTTTATAAGCATGCCGCGGCTCCGTGTGCAGGACAGAGCCATATCTTATGCATGTTAAAGAACACGCTGAGAAGTGTTCTCGACAGGGTTCCATCCGTCTCCTAACAGCTATCCAGTAAATCACATTTCCCCAATGATCTCGGAGTCCTTGGGGTCATTGTGACCTGGCCATTTAGTCCATAGTGAGCAAAAAGGGAGCTCATTGGTAAAACAACAACCAACAATGTTAGGTAGCACTTTGCTTTAAGCAAAGAAAGAGCACACAGTTGACATCGAGAAGATATTGGGTGTAATAATTTCCAGTTCAATTTTGTGCTATTAATACCTGCAGTATTTTTAATTGACAAAAAGGAAGAAAGAAATTAATTAATTCACTCATTGATATACCCTAGGTATAATGTTATTTTCATTAGGCACTGTCACCCAAACCTCCACTCCTTCCTCATCTTTCACGTAGCAGCAACTCGACGTAATGCCATTTGCATATTTTTCTTTTCCCTCAAGATGCTGTAATTTATGGACGGCCCACAACATTTTCGTATCTTCTCTAAAGTCTCCACTAAAGCAAAAACAACAAAAGAAAAATTCTTATTTATGCGAGCATATTCACAAACAATCATCTACAAAAAAAAAAAAATAAAAAAAAATAAATGACCCGAAAATTACAGACACACGGAAAATAATTTCATAGACTCGAATCGCAATTCCGAAATTGTTTGCACCGTGTGGAACCTTCACAACGATTAAGAGAAAAAGCTACAGAACAATATGTGCAAAGAAATGTAGAGGACAACCGCGCGCAACAAAAAACACCCGCACTCTACCGGATCCGTGCACATGAAATAAAAAAAGGGGAGGTAAGGAGGGTTAGAGACTTCCAAAGAATGTCTGTAATGGGATTACACACCCTGACCAGATAAACCATTGTAGGAAGTGGCTATTCACGCTGGGGCCTTCTCTCTGCCAAGTCTCCACAAAGACATCCACGGGGGGAATATTAATCAGGTAGCTGTTGTGCAGGCAGTGGAGCATGCAGCTGAGCGCCGCTCTCGAGGCGGCGGCTGAGACTGGAGATGTCCGTCATTGCTATTTCCTATACCAACACTGCTTCTGCTCTCTCTCTCGCTCCTCTTTCTCTGGTGTTGTTGTTCCTTGCTCTTCCGCAACCTCCAGACTCCTCTGCCAGCTCTGATGATGCTACTCGTTCGTTCTAAGCCAAGTGCATTCCTCGGCAGTTAATTAAAGTACTCAGTTGAGCTTATGTTCATTTGTTTGTTAATATACCCAAATGAAAGGAGCTGTGTTTGATTGTCAAATCGTTTTGAGTCTGAACGAGCGCAGCAGTAGATGCGTGATGGTTTTCTCTCGTTTTGCTGCACCTAATTTCTCTCTTCTCTTTTCGTGACAAAGAAGGATTTTCAGAAAGTTGTTTGTCTTGTTCCCAATGATGCCATTCGTGATGTTTTCTTCTTGTTGGACGCCTTTTATTTCTCATTTGATTTTACTTTATGTCATAAGGAAGCGAAGCCCGTCAAAAGCATTTCTGTTTAATCTTTCACATGCACATCTCTTTCTAAATACCTAAGAAATAGTTCAGATTTCAAATAAATCTACTCATATTTTGAAGACTAGATGTTGGTGAATGCTTAAGATGTTTTAAAGATCTAACTATATTTCTAAAGATTGTTTCTAAACAAATTTAAATTTTTTTCCTTTGTATAGGAACAATTTTGAATCAGCCCAACGAATAATATTTATGCATAGAGCTATCTTTATATATTGATAGATGAGTATGAGATAAGTTATGAAATATTGTTTGTCAAAATTACATATTTATGTCAAAGCAAAAAAAACCTATATTATGGCTTAAATTACTTTTTATATATCTGCTTATCAGGTTACTGAAGACGTCGGATGTATTCTGCAACCTTGGCTGTTCAGTATTGCATAAACATTACTATAATTATAATGTTTGTGATGTTACTTCTTCGTTTGTTTGTCTATTGGGACCACTTAGGAACGTCCCCTCGGTTCGATCGCGATACGCGACGGGTGAAAGAGTCTTTCGGAACAAAAATCACAGATTTTATCACAATTGCAGGGACTCAATACTGCGGCTCCTCCCCAATAAATTGGTTCAACTTCAGCCTTTACTTTAAAATAACAAATATTTATTTAACCTTCCAAACATGCTTGATGGACGAGGACATATGCTCAATTACATAGATTACAACAACACCAGTTTACTATGACTGTTCAGCTGTATTCACAGAGGCCAATGCCGTTATTACCAGTCGGCATTTCCCAGCTTTACAATTTCTCGTCTGCACGCTTTCGAAACTCGACCGGCTCTCTTCTTCTCGTTGTTGCCAACCCTTTCTCCCTTCCGCTCTCTGCTCTGTCCATCTGGCAAGGCCGTTAGCCCTAAGGGACCCGGGTCACTTGTCAGCGGACGCTAGCCGTTCCCCGGACACTGCTACTGCAATTAACTTTCCAGATGCCGGGACAGAGGGCCTCCCACGTAGCATATGCCTATTTTGGTGAAATCCAAAATAAATATACAAAGCCTGAACAAAAAAAAATATCTAAAAAGGCCTCTAGCCTGACACCTCCCTGCCAGAAGTCAGTAGTTAGTCCTGTTAACTGCTGACTAAAAAGTCAAGTTGAATGCTGAAAACCAGAGTTCATTTTCACGTAAATCTTAGAGTTCAATGCCATAAAATTCAGAGTTCTAAGTCGCTTTATGAATTCTGTAAATTCTCTGCGAATTGGCACCTCTTGTACACATCTATGTATACTACACTTAAATATAAAAGAACTTCTAGGTATATTTCCGGTGCACTGAGTCTAAATATTGTCTTTTTGCTTCAAACCAAAAAAAACCTGGTGACTGAAGTAGTTGTCCGAGAGTACACAGTTTATAACTTAATTCTCTCACTAATAACTGTCTTTGACGAAGGTATGCCGTACTGGCGGTGTTCATTCGTTCACAGGTGACATCCTATGTGAAAGGCTATGCACACCTTTCGTGACTACCTAGATATCACCTTCCCGTACGTACCCTCTGACTCTACAGGCTGAAAGTCGTCGACATTGGCGTCGGCCTGACCCATTGTTACCTCCAATTGCCATGTTCGCCCCCTCCCCTGCACAATTTTGATCATCGTGGACATCGAGTCTGACAGATTGCTGCACATGTTTGGGCTGGGAGATAGGATGGCGTTGATTGGACGGTCTCCATGGAGCATACATTTCCCTTTTTCTAGCTGGAATTTCTCTACCTCTTTCATAGTAGCTTCCTCTATTGGCCCACGGCTCGTGGATTTTCCTCCTGGGGTTACCAGTTACAGGCCTTCTCTCCTTCTTTCTAATTAACTTACCATATGCTTCCACACTCAGAAGTACCTCCTTCTGCAGATTTGCTACTACTGCGCATAACAGTTTAATTTCTCCGCCACTCCCAGTGCTTTTGTCTGAGCCATCAGTCAAACTTAAAGGCAGCTCTTTTACCTCTGCCCTTTTGGCATCACCAAACGGTCCATGCAACAACAAATGGTCTTTTACCGGGTGTTTTTCTTCGTTCAGCACCCCTTTCTGATTATTGTCAGGTCTGCCCCCGAATCCACGACTGCTCTAGCTGTCTGGTCTCCACCTCTGATTCGAACCTCTTCATAATCTACTGGGATACGTATCTCTCCCTGTCCCATTACTCGACTGCTTGGACTTGGCTTTGAATGTGTCGTAACCCTTCCTATTGTTGCCTCACAAACATCTTTAGAATTCTGATCCAAAAGGTGCTAACTTGGTATACCTGAGTTCGACTCTCACGGTCCCCAGTTCTCAGTGGGCAATCTTTCATCAAATGTTCGTCAGATCTACATTTATGGCACCTCCTTACTTTTGGGACATTTCTATATTCAGCTAAATTAACTGCCGGTTGATACCTTCTGCTCGAATAATTTCTCTCTGAGTCTATCCTCTGCTGGGGGGAAACAACACGTTCTGCATATTGGCTATGCCTTACCTCTTTAAAAGTTTGGACCTCTTCCGTTCCGTTTACACTGCTAGATGGATTTCTGCCCACGTGGCTATTTCGTCTGCTTTTGCCCATGACTCCGCCTCTTTCTGTACTACGTAAGCGTGAGTGTCTTGAGGAAGGCTATCACGTAACTTATCTGACACTATCAGGTCCATAAGCTCCTCAAATTTTGTCACCTTCCTACTGCGGACGTAATAATCCCAGCTATTTCTGAGTCTCGAGGCTAATTGATTATATGACTCATTCGGTTCTTTCGTGATAGTTTCAAACTTTCTCTTATACGCAGAGGGAGTGAGCTTAAACTCTTTTAATACCGCCTCTTTAACTTTCTTATAATTAGCAAAATCCTCTGCACTTAATTTTCGAAAAACGTGATTTGCATATTTACCATCTAAAAAAGAAATGATGACTTTGCCTTGAAACTCCTCTGGTACTTCATATATCTTAAATACCCTTTCCGCTGTCTCAAAGAGATTTATCACCTCTTCTGGGTTTTTAGGGCTTCCAGCTAGCATATTTCCCAATAATTTTATATAATTAGCCAGCCGTGCATCTGCTGGATTACTAGAAACTGCCACCGTTCGCACATCACCCCTCTCCTCGTTTGCATTCCTCATTTGCAGTTCCAGCATTCTATACTCATGCTCTCTCTCCTTTTCTCTTTCTGCCGCCTCTCTCTCCTTTTCCCTTTCCGTTGCCTCTCTCTCCTTTTCCCTTTCCACTGCCTCTCTCTCCTTTTCCCTTTCTGCTGCCTCTCTCTCCTTTTCCCTTTCTGCCGCCTCTCTCTCTTCCCTTCTCAGTTGCATCTCTAACCTCATCCTCTCTAATTCAAAATCATATCCAATCCTTTCTTTAGCTCTCTGCTTTCTGGTCCCGCTCTGCAGCATATCCGTATCGCTGTCATTGCCATAATCCCTCAACCCTCTCATGTCTTCCGCAGCATCCGACTCTCTATCTATTGTCACCTCCTCGCTTCCCTGGTCACTCCCTGAATAACCACTCTGTGCGCTATCCCTGTCTGTGTAGCCTTGCCTTAACTCATCCCATTCCCTATTGCGACCGCTCCTAGGCTCCATTTTAGCTCGTGCAGGCCTCTGACGTATCTAACTACTCGCCCCTAGAGTAAGAGGATACTTACCTCCGATGTGAAGACAGGAACGAACCGCCTCGTCAGTCTGCCACCTGAAGCACACAGTCGGAACACTCTTGGTAGTATCAGCCTTGCGCTGGTCAGCTCCCAGTGGATGTTGAACTTTTCCGTCACCTTCACAGCTTTTTCCACAGTTCGAACGTGATGCACGATTCTTCAGGTACCTTCACAGCTATTCTATCGCCTGAAGCATACCACAGGACACTCTTGGCAGTATCAGCCTTGTTCTGGTCAGCTCACAATGGATGTCGGAACTCTTCCATCACCTTCGCCGCTACTTTCACCTCTGTTGCGTCCTGGCGGCTGCGCCACTTTGTGCTGTTGCTTCTTCGTTTGTTTGTCTATTGGGACCACTTAGGAACATCCCCTCGGTTCGATCGCAATACGCGACGGGTGAAAGAGTCTTTCGGAACAAAAATCAAAGATTTTATCACAATTGCAGGGACTCAATACTGCGGCTCCTCCCCAAAAAAATTGGTTCAACTTCAGCCTTTACTTTAAAATAACAAATATTTATTTAACCTTCCAAACATGCTTGATGGACGAGGACATATGCTCAATTACATAGATTACAACAACACCAGCTTACTATGCCCTCATCAGCTGTATTCACAAAGCCCAATGCCGTTATTACCAGTCGGCATTTCCCAGCTTTACAATTTCTCGTCTGCACGCTTTCGAAACTCGACCGGCTCTCTTCTTCTCATTGTTGCCAACCCTTTCTCCCTTCCACTCTCTGCTCTGGCCATCTGGCAAGGCCGTTAGCCCTAAGGAACCCGGGTCACTTGGCAGCATACGCTAGCCGTTCCCCGGACAGTGCTACTGCAATTAACTTTCCAGATGCCGGGACAGAGGGCCTCCCATGTAGCATATGCCTATTTTGGTGAAATCCAAAATAAATATACAAAGCCTGAACAAAAAAAATATCTAAAAAGGCCTCTAGCCTGACAATGTTATTATATCACGAAATGGTTTCTCAGATTTCCTTCTTATTTCTTTTTTTTATAATTTCAAATAAAAAAACAGAGTAGCACAAAATTTATAAATACACTACTCGTCATTGAAATTGCCCTACTTATAAAGAATGGACATATTGACTTGAAGATTTCCATGAAGACTTGTGATAAATATGGTCGTAAACAATCAGCATGTCAAGCCCATCGGTGCAGTAGTGCGTCTAATTACTTGTACAGCTCTGACATAGAAAATTGAGAGGTTATAAGAGAAGGGGGGTTAAAGCTGTGTTATTTACCTCTGAGTGGCACTTTTTTGCACACAATGGTCAAGTCACAAAAATGGTCTGGCCACAAAATGGACAGGTCACAAGGACCTCAAGGGCTCAGAGAAACTTGAGGGAATGGGACCCCTAGACAGCTATTAGGGAACAGATGGAAGCCTCCCGTCAAGACCATCTAGCATGTTCTTTAATGTTCACAGTACATTGCTCTCCCGCAGACGAGGCTATGTCTAAACGTCCCATCGCACGAATGACAGCCTTTCCAAGCCCATCGGTGTCCTCTACTGACTGAGTGCAGGACGGGGGTTTTGCAGAGATAATTCTCAACTCTGTCCCAGATGGGACTCGAACTAGGGACTGCAGATTACGAGAGTGGCGTGGTACCAACTGAGCCACCCACACCCCTGAAAGGGAAGGTACGTCAGTGGAAAAATTAAATGGTTAGCAAATGACCAGCAAAGAATGGATAGTAACACGCCAAATCGCCACCTGTTTGGGTCGTGATGTTCGAACGGTTGGACACTCTTTGCAACAATGGATACAGGTAGGGACCAGAAAGATCACCAATATTCTGGTGGCATCAGAAGAACGTCCAAACCGGAGGATAGATGGAATAGGAAACAAATCTGTCACAAGTTGCCAGGTTTCCAAAATCTTTACACCAACCCTTTCTTTATTTGTGTTAGGGAACACAGTTAGAAGACGACTGTGAGAATCGGGGTTGCTTTCGTGCTGTCTGTTGGCTCATCTACCTCTGACGTTAACCCATCGTCGTGAACGTTTGCAGTGGTGTAGGGAGAGAGATGCTTGGGGACAAGATAGGCATCATGTATCTTTAGTGAAGAATCATCTTTCTGTCTAAGATTCAGTGATGGCCAGAGACAGAAGTAATCCATCCTTCATAAGGGGACGTCGTACAGGCCAACACTTGGGATTATGGTATTGGGAGTCACCAGTTTCAATCCTCGTTGACGTGTAGTCGTTATTGATGGTACGCTGATTGCAGGATATTATGTTGAAGACGTTATGAGACCATTGCTTCTGCTCTTTCTATGCTCCATTCAGCAGACTATTTTTCAGAAATATAATTTCTGAAAATGAGCTTAAGAACGAATATGAATTTTTTTCCCATTCGGCACCTCAGTGTTTTACAACGTTTTCTGTAGATTTTTCCCACAAACATTTGTCGATTCCTGCTCTCGAGAAACGGTTAATTATCTACATAGATTTATGAACATTGATGAAATAATAGTCCCCGTTAATTAATTCACTGAATATATTTTCTGTATGGTATTTTGGGTGATGGTAAACAAATACACGGTCGTATCAGAATAATATGACCACCTACCATAGTATATGTATGGTAGGTGGTCATATTATTCTGATACGACTGTGTATTTTACAACTCAAGATTCAAATTTTTCTCTAGCTCATAGAATAAAAAAAACTACTTGCAAAGTTTCCGTTTAAAACTTTCTTAATTCTCATAATCTTAAGATTTTAAATGAAAAATCATGATCTTATTTAAATTTAAATTCTCAAAATCACAATACAAGTAAGATGAAATTAAAAGTTCGCAACACGGTAAAGAATCCTTTGTTGTTTTTTCGTCACGTTAGCTTTAGCTCTTGTATATATCGTTTTAACTCTAGTATTAATCTGGATGCCTTTTATGCTTAAATCATAAAGAATGATAGAATAGAAGTGATATTTCAAAACAATATATATGTATATTAATATTGGTTGCTGCTTCATTAGAGCGATAGAACTTCTAGAAAATAATGTTTAAATAACCCAAGAATTCAACGATTTTTTCGTAGATTACTTCTATTCTTCGTTTTGCTGCTTTGGTGTTTATTTTCATCAAGCAGTAGCGTGAATTAAGTCTCGCCACTCGCTAGTGGATCGTAACACATCATTTAAGAACTTTTCTACGATTCTTTGCATTTACATAAAAACAAATGTTTTCCTTTAGGGAAATTTTAAACCACTGATGCTTTACTTTAAACATCCGATAATAAATAAATATTATATATTTTATCAAACAGTTGTCCTTTTTCTCATGCTTTTATTCCATTTCGAGTTGTATCTCAATAGTTGATATAACGTATTTAGTAGTGCTGCTCAGTTAAATGTTTTTGCAACGAAGTTAACGTTGTTGAAAGAAAGACTTTGAAGTTCCAGCTAATTCAATTTCGGTATTAACGTGCTTTGCCTCGAGAATTAATTTTAAACGTTTTTGGAATGTAGCAATCGAGCTTACTGAATTATTCATTGAACACGTAGCTCGGGAGAAAGTGTTTTAGTTTTGCAGTCAGAGGAATGAGGTACCGCCGCATACCTTTGTTTATTTGTACAAGAGGGTTTTAAACACTGCGGTGCCAATTAATTGGATCTGTTTAACTATGCTGTAGGAATGCGATAAATACTTTCTGTTTGAGCTAGCTGAGCTAAACAATCGAAGCAGAAAGCATAGATTTACCCATTGCGTTATACAAAATTCTATTATCTATTCGATAATCTCAGTGATACAATTATTACTTGAAAGAGCCAGTAATTCTGAATTGTTCTGTAGCCTATTTCATCAAAAACACAATAATGAAGTAAAGCGAATGAAAGAGCGATAGAAAATTATAAAGATGACTGAAGAAGAAAATATGTTTCACAAATACTTGAAACATCAAGTCAAACACATTTCCATTCCGTTTAATTTTATTTTTAAACGTACTGTGTGATGATAAGGTTTCTTGGCGTATTCCAGTGTGAGATATCTCTAAAACAAATCATCCCACCCTGGTGATAGGATGCAAATGCAAAGTAATGATCAAAGGAATATATAAATAGCTAAGGACATGGAGGAATGTATTTAATTAAATCTATTTGTTTTAATTATCAAATTAACTAACAGGTACTGATTGAAACTACCTACCATTATGCTCAACCGTAGCTTGAAGTAATGTGAACTCATGATACGCAATTAAATGCTGCCATGCAGAAATGATGTCAACATTGTCTGTTAGTGTTCTTCACGTTAATTCCGTGACGGTTCCCGGCACTGTTCGATACCCATTGATTTTTCGATTTCGGCCAACAACTAATCCAAATGTTTAAGGTCTGAACAGCATGATGGCCATGCAAATGGGTAACCTCTGCTGATTATTCGATCATAAAATTTGGTTAAATAATAGTAAATTTTAAGTACAAAAAATGTCATAATATTATAAATTAAACATTTGTGTGATTGACAATAAAAAACGAAAAGTAAAAACAAGTAAGATGATTGGGGTAGCATCCATTACAAAGATTAAAAATTGAGATTAATGTTTTAATTCATGTCGTGTTCATTGTTAATTTTATAAATGGTAAATTTATTTTAAATCAGCGATAGCATATGTTTAAAATTTCATTAGCTAGCTATACATTATGATGAAACAACTTTCACAGCACTACATACTAAACAATAAATTTGTCATGTTCTCGCCCAGAACATTTGTATGACAGCAATGAAAATGAAACGTCTATCAATCACTTTATAATCTTTGAAATAAAATTACATCTAGAGATTCTTTGCTATCTTTAAATATTTAATGCTCTCTTTAAGTATTTAATGCTAAATATTTAATTGGACTATTTTAATGTATTCCTAACGGAAAATTCACCTTCAATTGCCATCACAGGTATATATATTTTTTTATTGAATACAACAGTTTCTGTCTATACAGAACTACAACTTAAAACCTTAATATTTCGTCAGACATGCAAATGATGCTAATTTACCTAGCATTTTACTTTATACAGACTTTCTTACTGGCATTCTCAAAATGTGCTATAAGTTGGAAAGGAAGAGTTTCTATCCCGATGTTCATAGGAACGTTTTATTATCACTATGCGCAGTAGAACGTTGTCAAATTTGCCTAGAACGTTTGGAAGCACTCTGTATATTACGAGTATTTTTTAACCTTTTTTTTTTTCTTAAAGAACACCAAAACAGGAAAAATTTTAATACCGGAACTCCGATGTAAAATTTCGGCTCCAACTTGTCCCTCCCCTTTCTCTTGGATAACTCCCCCCCCCCCACCAACAGACAGAGAGAGAGAGAGAGAGTTTAGATTTGAACTTGCTTTCACTTATGTAGCTTACTCTTGAAATTGAACCGCTGTGCTTCTCGCCATACGATGCATTGGACAATAGAAACCTCACTGTTCTTTCTAGAACTCCAGTTTTAAGTGCTGATACATGTACATCAATAAATGGAAATGAGTATCTATGAATAATTACAGAGACGTCAATAAATACGTAATCACTTCAGATTATTAAAGATACTCACACAGTTCAGCCTTGTGTATAATTAGTTTTAACGAAATAACTGTTCTTAACTTTGAGTGAACAGTTTCTTTCTTGAGAATGGTTACGTTTCAGGTATCGTACAGAATATAAAAAAAGATATAGCCCTTGTTGTTGAGTTCGCAATAGGAAAAGCCTTTCAGAAAGATACATCTGCATGCGAAGTAGGGATAAAATTCTGCACTTGTGTTTTAAATGTATACATTCTTAACCATTTATTTGCAAAGAATGAAGCAGTCTTGGATCTTTCATTAAACAAGAATTTAGGCCTTAATGGTATACTTTTACTTAAAATCTTGTATGTTATGAAATAATTCACCTTTTTCAACTTGTGATGTGTTATGTCGAATAATGAGAGTAGGCAAGTGTCTACTTAAGCTGTGTTAAATACGATTTTCTCTGTTCATAAATGCATCGGTCTTTTGAATTATGTAGTGTTTCCCGTACTGGCTCATTATGGAAGTCAAGGAGAAGTTAATTAAGAAACTTCTTGAATTAATGAGTCAGTTCTTGAATCATGAAAGGCGTTCTAACAAGTGACTAAAATTTTTGACGGCTTCTAATGCAAAAAGGTTTAGAGATAGAATATTTTGAAGTGAGCATTGAAGTATAAGTTTCACAACTGAAATTGTGAGTGAAGAATAAAATTTTTCTTGAGTTTCAAATTTATTCTACTATATCAATGGTAAAACTATTCGAAACATTTTTTTCGATGCAATATTATGAATGAAAAAATCTATTCAAGAGTATAGACTGGTAATTTTTTCGAGTATGAAGAAAAACAACTAGCTATTACCTTTCACAATTGGGGAATATTTACACAGTTGCGTATCTTTGAATAAACACATCTTAATTTTCTCATTTATAAGTACACTGATGCTCAAATGTTAAGCAACAAATGCAAAAATCGGCATATCTTCTGCGATAACACTGGGCAACACACAAAAAGGCTTTAAAATGAAAATAGCCAAACTTTACTAATTTCGAGGTGCTGAAGACGAAAATGACAATAAAATTTGTCGATTGACTCTTGTTTAGGAGAGACAGAGATGATCATGTATAAACGACTCAGTCCGCATTGAGTACATAGGTAACCATTTCGCAAAGCTGTATTTTAAACTCCAGATTGCAACATATTGCGTTATATTGCATCATCTAGCCATACACACAACCCCCGGAGATATTGTATCATTGTCTGATGCAATGTAGTTGAGTCATGACATCGTGCTTTACCATCGCGGACAAAAGATGATGCATCGTTAGTTGTAAGCGACGTCTTGTAAGGTGAGCTTTTGACCGACTCCCACTTGCCCCTGAATCATAAGTGCAACACAAGTGATCCTTGTAGTTTTAATCCAGCAATAGTGATGACTCGTAACTGTGTTAATAGTGTAGATACATTTTGTTGCATTTGCGGGGAAATGACGTTTGCAAGTCAGAAAAGAGCCATCACTCAAATAGTGAAAGTGGCGTATGAGTTTCATTTTGGATGCTAGATCGGGGACCAGGACAAGGCCTGGGATCCACACATATGCTGCAGTACGTGTGCAAGAAATCTTCCGAAGGGGCTGAAAGGAGGAAAAAGTGGTGATGTCGTTTGTTGTTCCTATGGTTTGGAGAGAGCCAAGTAATCACGCAAATGACTGCTACTTCTGCATGGTTCCACCTGTTTGTGGAGGCATCACAAGGAAAAAGAAGTGGACAATAGCGTACCCGAATATACAATCTGCTCTCCTACCAGTTCCACATGGCAAAGTCTTCTCGTTCCCGAACCTCCAAAAGAATTTTCCATCGATTCAGACCATGAGGAGGGAGGCAACCCGACGTCGGATTCTCCGCACCTCGGTGTCCAATGATGATCCATACGTCTGCAACAGTGCGTCATCTGCGCCAAACATTCTCACCGAGGAAGAAATGAACGATCTTGTTCGCGATCTGGAGCTGTCCAAGGCCAAAGCAGAGTTACGTGGATCAAAACAATGAAAACAATCAAAACTTCTGAAGAAAAATGTCCGAGTGACGTCGTTTCGAACTCATCATGAGCAGTTTGCGCCTTACTTCAGAAAGGAAGATGACCTTGTGTTCTGCTCCGATGTAGATGGCCTGATGAATGCCCTAGAAATCAAACCTGACCATGAAGAATGGCGTCTATTCATAGACTCCTCGAAATCGAGTCTCAAGGCTCGATTATGGAAAATAATTTAAAATAAAAGAATTTATAATGGAAATCAAATTCCATCCATTCCGGTCGGACATGCTGTCTGCATGAAAGAAACCTACGACAACCTAAAACAGCTGTTGAACTGTCTTCAATACAGCAAGTATGGCTGACATCTATGTTGTGACTTGAAGGTAGTGGCTCTGTTGTTGGGTCTGCAGCTGGGATATAGGAAGTACTGCTGTTTCTTGTGTGGATGGGACAGCCGTGCAAAGACTGCACTACGTGAAGAGAAACTGGCTTCAGAGGAAATCTGTCAAGATCGGAGAGAAGAATGTGGAACACCCAGCAGTGGCAGAAATGCACAAAATACTGCTACCATCCCTACACATCAAACTCGGTGTGATGAAAAACTTCGCAAAAGCCATGGATCGGACTGAATCAGCTTTCAAGTACTTGACTAACAAATTCTCTCGACTCAGCGAAGCGAAAATTATAGAGGGAATTTTTGTGGGTCCTCAGATTCCCGAGCTGTTTAGAGACCAGATGTTTGACAACCTGCTTGAGGGTGACGAGGATTGAGGGTGGCTTCGGACACGTTTCGTTTGGTGTCAACTAAATTCCTGGGAAATGTCAGGGCAGACAACTACAAGAAACTGGTTAAGGACATGTTGTCTCTATATCTCAAACTTGGGTACAATATGTCTTTAAAGATCCACTTTCTCCATTCCCACTTAGATTTCTTCCCCGACAACTGCAGCATGGTTAGTGATGATCACGGTGAATGTTTTCAGCAGGACATTGCAACGATCGAGAAATGATATCAGGGAAACTGGTTCACTTCAATGTTGGCTGACTACTGTTGGACACTCGCCAGAGATGATCCTAAAAAGCTGTATACAAGCGACGTGCAAAGCGACATTGTAAGTAGAAGCCGAGTTTCACCGATACATGTCATATGTGCGTATTACTCTATTATATAAGAAACTATTGCGGATTTCTCAGAAATTGTAGCCAATTTTACATTTTCATTGTCATATTCTGTTCAGCAGCTTGAAATCTTTAAGAAATGGATACTTTTATCTCAGAGGCACGACTTTTACGAAAATTTGTTACCCAGTGTAATTGACAATAAATACCAAAAGCCAGTTGTTTTTTTTTTACATAAAAAACGACATTGAGTTCAAATCTGCACACCAAATTTGCATTAAACATAGTCGTGCATGCAAAACAGGTCAGTATGAAGAGCATCTCATTTGTTCATCTCATTGCACATCAGTTTGTGTTAGAGTCTTGACGTACGACATCAGAGATAGCCAACCGTTAGATAATTGCCGGAAGAAATCTTTTGAGTGAAGAAGTGAGGTGGCAAGCAATCGGGTGGCTCGAGGACGGATAACGTCAGTCTGAGGTAACCTATGGTTAAATGCGAATCGTCGTATCGTAATCTGTCTTTGGAATCGATTTGAAACAATCCAACCATCGGTAGAAGACCTGTTAATGTATACTTCCGATGGCCACGTCGACTAGGAACGACCGTTACCTTCTCCTAAATACCAAGTTGCCATAGAACCAATACAGGACGTCAGCTCGCTATTGGCATCGTTGCATTCACGGGCGGGTTATAGTCTGGCAAATTGTGTACATCACTTGTTGAAGAAAACGGTTTGTCTTTGGCGTTCTAACGAATATGAGGCATACTTCTAGGAGACGTGGGTTCGAATCCCACTTTTCATCCAATTATTACAACCAATCACGTTTTGTCTATGACGACTATAAAAGGTCACTAACAGTAAAATGAGATGTCGGCTTTTTTCTTTCTCAATGGATTTTGAAGCTTAATTTGTGGACTTGGGCAGTTGTATATTGCATTCAACATTTTGTGCACTATTAATAAAGCATAGTTATGCGGAAGTCTTTATTTTTGCCTCATAATCAGAGATATAAAACGATGCATCTAAAGGAAGAAGGCAATTCTTCGCGTCAAATCGCTGCTAGAGTGTCATGGGGATTTAGAACATGGTTTTAGAACATTGAAAAGACATTCTGAAACTAGATCTGTTGCTGACAGAGAAAGAATCGGGCGACCAAGGAAAACAACTTTACGTGCTTACAAGGTATTGCACAGGATTGCACTTTCGAAAAGAAAACTCAATTCACCACAACTTTTGAATGAATGGACATTGGCAGAAAATGTCAATGTGTTCAAGAACTGTAAAAGAAAGACTCCTAAAAATCGAATTGCGATGTTTTAAAATCATCCAAAACTTTTACTGACAGATTTTCAGCGCAAGAGACAATTACAAGGGGCAAAGAAGCACCCACTATGGATTGTGGAGGACTGCAAACAAGTAAATTTTAGTGTTGAAAGTTTGTTTTTTCTGACTGGAAATCAAATTAACGCCTACGTAAGAACACGAACTCATAAGGAATTCAGTTATCAGTTTCTGAAAGTTACTGTGAAACATTCAATAAAGTCATAGTATATGGGGTTGCATGTTCTGTCTGGATGTTGGTAACTGCATATTATAAGAAATAACAGTAAAAGCTAAAGACTACATCGAAATACCGAAAATAACATTGTTGCGAACAGACATAGATGTTTTTGGGGATGAAACTTGATGTTTCAAGACGATAACTTTCTTTTTCACAGTACAAAATCGTGTTCAGAAGTGATTATAACATCATTGAAAGAATACAATGGTCTGTGCAGTTTAGGGACCCTAATTACTTCTAGAACTTATGGTACAAAATTAGTCATGAAATTTCCATGAAGATGCCTTCAAATAAGACTGAGTTCATTGAAGCGTAGCTATTTGTTAAAGAACTGCTTCGAAAATAACGCATTCCATGAAAAAAATACAAAGAGTTTATTAGAGTAAATAGCTGGTCTATAAAACAATGATTGAGAAGTTTAATATTCTCTTAACATATATAACAACTGTTGTGTTATATATGTTATATGTGTATCATTACTAAAATAATGATAAAAATAATATCTCACGAAATTTAAGTTTCTGTTGATTGATATATATGCGATGTTACATTACAATTTATAGTTAGTTTTATTTCGGTAATTATGTCTAAAAACCGTTTAGCATAGCAAAAATAGGTAAAAACAGTTTTGAAATCAGTGCAAAAAAGACTTTCAAATGGATCATAAAAGTTACACGTATTTAATAATTTCTTAGCTAGAAATCAGTTTTAACAAGAGAGAGTTAGGTGTGTTGAAGATTGATTTAGAGACATTTGAAAACGATTTTCGAAAGCACTAGTTTTGTCTTTTAGCGATCATTTTACTCTGTTAAGCATTGCTCTACCTCAGGGGTTCTCAACGTGGGGTAAGCGGTAAAATTTTTTGGGTATGCCGTGAGAGCTCAAAGGTCGCTAGATCTAGTAACAAAGTCGCTAAGTTGGCATTATTATACTATAACTATAGTTTTATCTATATATATATAAGGGGTACGCCAGTTAGATACATATACATATTTCCAGGGGGTACGTGAAGCATAAAAGGTTGAGCACCACTGCTCTACCTTATCAAGTACACAATTCATCATGGAATTCCGTTTCGAATTGAAGCTGCATATGAATATTAGTAAGGCACCTTCTACTCATATATCAGTTTCACTAAGTACTGTCTGTAAACTACTGAGGCAAATAACAACACTCGAAGGTAAAAAGTGATTTATTGACATATATTAATGGGTTGAGTTGCTTTACTTCTGAGTTGCATTTGCATACATTGGGATAAATGTCCAGGTCACAAGGACTCCAAAGGACCAGAGAAGGTGGAGAGAAGGGGATCCTTTGGATAGTTGTTAGGACACAAATGTAAGCCTCTTGCCAAGGCCATCCAGCACGACTCTCCTTGCACACAAATCACGGCTTACGTCCCAGCCAACAAAATCGATGTTACTTTTCTCGCCGAAGGCAGGATGGGGATTACCTCAGATAAATCTCAACGGTAAAACAGTTGGCACTCGAACCTGGGGACTTCAGATTATGAATGTGGCGCCCTACGGACTGAGCTTCCCCCCCACCCACATAAAGAAATGGAAATGCTCGATGTTTATTAGGCTATGATATAGTAGTAATATAATATTACGTGTGTGGAATATTTTGGAGCTTAATCATAATTTTTTCCACCTATTAAAATCAAATTTAACCATTAAGTAGCGGTGTGAATAAAAAAAAAGGAACAAAAATTACCTATAATTATCGAAATATTCGACCCTTTTAAATGAAGCTAAATTTACTTAGATAACTGAAAACGTGGATCACATAAAAAATTACATTAATGTAGATAAATTGGAGACAGGTGCGCAGAATGCCAACGTGATATTAAACTTTCATTCTCAGCAATTTTCACTATTAAATTAACAAGTTGTGCATAATGACATCACATTTACGGAAGAGAATGTTTGAGAAGTGAATGAGTTTAGCAACTAATGACAAAAGTAAAACGAAATGATTAAAATCCTTAGTTTTGAAGATTCTGAAGAATTTAGATCTTCCAAAGATTGCACATGATGAATGATCATCACCTAAATCCAGAAGCTTTAATTTTCAATACATCACAGAAGCACGAACTTCGAATGCAAAAGACAGAGATTTTACAACTTTTCAAAGTTTGAAAAGAGCACAAAGTCTGATTAGACAATAAATCACACAAGAAAAATTCAATTAATTGTAAACTATTAATATTTAAATTGCTTAATTTTTAACTGTCAGGTTAATAGCTTATGGGAAGACAAACTTGTCTTATAGATATCATTAGAAACCAACTTAAATAATGCAAATTTAGAACATGATTGATGAATTTCCACGCTTTCAGTTCAAATGATGTTTTCGCATATGTTTAATGAGATTCTGTTTAAATCTTGTTTTAGAAATGAATTTAATGATGATTGCACGTAAACATGGCAATTCGGTAAATTAAAATGAGTTTTTATAAACACAATTTTTAGCTGTTTTACTCTTTGCGTAAAAGAAAAAGCGGATATGAAAATTTTCCTTTTATTTCCTTTACCAAGTAATTTAATGTTTTTCTAAGGAACGAAAGTGTATAAATATTTCTCCTCTCTAATTTAAAAACCGTTTTTCTTTACATATCAATGAAAAAAATCATATGATAATTAACTTTTGGATTGTGGAAAAAAAATACCTTGAGCAAATGAGCCAATTTATGTCAAATTCTACTTATAATGCTTTGTTTGTTGTACCCTGTCACCAGTTTATCTGCATTAATTTATGTTTCGATATTAGACACATGAAAGTAGCTTCACGTAAAAATATTACGAGTAGGATATTGGCATAAATTGGTTTC
Organism: Ryuthela nishihirai; assembly: GCA_038380435.1. Lineage (NCBI taxonomy): Eukaryota > Metazoa > Arthropoda > Arachnida > Araneae > Heptathelidae > Ryuthela > Ryuthela nishihirai. The sequence continues at coordinate 31,240,672 of JAWZYU010000011.1, read as the reverse complement.
ATTTGATTGAAGTCTACATCATGTGCAACCTTGAAAAGATCTAAATTCATTAATACTTTTCACTGAGTATTGTTGGATGCTAATGTTGCCCAATAGTCTACTAGAGGTACTTGTTAAAGTTATTGTCGAAATAACATGAAATAACTTGAAACGTATGACGTATTGACTTGAAACGTCAAATAAAAACATTGGATATTCGATATATTACTAAGCATAGAAAAGAGTGTTTCGCCTCAATCAGTTAGACTCTTCTATTACAGTCATACTACTTCTAATGGCTGATTCCCTTGTATAAAACGTATTGTCGCCAATAAAAAAGATCGCGTTCTGCTGCCGGCACCTCAAAAGTAGAGCACCTGGCTTGTTGTCAGGAGGTCAGGCGGTACCTTTTTGGACACAATGGTCTAAAGTATCAAATTACAAGGACTACGAGATCTCAGAGAAGGTTGGGGAGAGAGGACGTATTGGATAGCTGTTAGGAGATAGATGGTAGCCTCCCATCAAGACCATCAAGCGTGTTCTTTAACGTGCAGATGATATGGCTCTGCCGCACACGGGACCACGGGCTTATCTCAGTTTCCAGTCTCAACAGTTCTACCGTTGAAGTTTATCTCCGCTAAACTCTATCTTCCCTGAGAAAAGAGACACCGCCAGGGCTTAGAAATATCGTCTTCCACAGGATGGGACATTAAAACCCGATCTCTTATACATACCTGGTGAAGGTTAGAGAATACGGTGGAAGGCCTTGGAAGTGGATGTTTTCATCTGTTTCCAAATAGTTATCCAGTGGATACCTTTCCCCTATCCAGGTCTGAGCCTTTGTGTCTTTGTTACCATATCATTCAGTATATTGTGTGCATAAAAGAATGGTTCAGATATAAAACAGCCCAACAAACACGTATAACGTTTTCTTATTGAACAAAAGACCAATTTTATTGATCTACTCCGTATTTAATTTGCAGTTTTGTTTAAATTGACCAATATGAAACAAAATGCTTTAAATATATTTATAATTATTTCCCTTATATGTCAAAATGTCTGTGGTTTTAGGAAGCTGTATTCAATCATTATTGTAATATTACGGGCAACGTATTTACGTTTTCAATAAAATCATTGAACAACAAAATAGCGAAGACTGAGATCAAGGCATGGTGGAGGAGAACAACAAAGCTTATACGCATCAAATTCAAAACTGGCCAAATGACGTATAATCAAATTTGACATGCAGTGGGTAAAAACACAGGTGTTACATACATTATTCATGAAGTGAGGCAAATTTGCGATGCATAACTCTCGTGGGTGAAGACGTTTAGAGATGTATTCAGGACCAAAAATGTAAGCCCATTCCCGTTTATGGGAAAAAAAGTCTGACACTTTGTAAAGCATGTATGCAGAAATACTTGCCTCTAAACCGTTTTTTAACCCTTTGTCTTATAAACTATTCAAAATTTAAAACAAATATAATTATTTTAAATTGTAATTTAATTTTTTTGTTTTGAATTGTAAAATAATAATTAGTAGTTTAAAATAGAATTGAAATCTTAATTTTATCTGGAAAGAAATATATTAGTAGGAAAAATTTGCAGAAACTGAAAAATATGAGTAATATCATTACCCCTTTTTCCTGGGGCATCAAGCCACTTGAACCTTTAAACTAATATTTAAAATTATCTGAAGATTGTTTTCATTGTAACTTCCTGGCATAGAATGAATTATATATATATATACTTGGCCGAATGGTTAGCACGCTTGACTCCTGATCAAAGGGATCTGAGTTCAAACCACGGGTAAAGCATGGATGTTGGTGTTGTCTTTCTGCTGAGGACCCGCCATCCTCACAGAACTGATAGGATCCTGTCAGACCTCTATAGCAAGCAGCTGCTTGAGAGAATATACGTTAATTTTAAATATTTGCTAAGAGCGATTTATTAACGAAATATAGAAAATTATCTAAAATAATCAAAAGCTGAAAAGCCCTTATTTTTAATTACTAAAAAATGATTAGCAAGTTGCAATTATGACGAAAAGAAATATTTGATTTTAATTGTTTTTCGCTTATATTTTCGCATTCACAAGAAAATTTATAAGTTTAAATTATGAGTGAGCCCAATTCCGTCCGAACTGGAAGTCATCTGCATTATTTCGAGCCCGAGCCCCAACTCATCTGTCAAGATTTTGCATACACAATACGTCTGAAAACTGACAAAAATTCCAAAGCAAAAGCAAATATTCAGAAAAAAGAATTTATTACGAAAACCATTCAAAATTTTCCATGGGACTCTCTCGTTACATATATACTAGTATTTACAAAAATACGAGTGTATATACCTCTGCTTTAATCGTTGAAATAATTCCTGGAAATCCTCCAAAGTGATCTCTTTGAGATGGTAGGTCATATTCTTTTGGATGATATAAAAACGTTTCCCATTCATCTTAATTTATTTTTAATTTCGGAAAGCGAAAGAAGTCAGCCGGATCTAAATTTGGCGAATTAGGGGGGAGTGGTTAATCTCAGTAACTTCTTTTTGCGATATAAATCTTGGAACAATTAATTCATCCAACAGAACATGACCGGCCATCTGAAGGAGAAAACTTTGGAGGAATTTCAAGAATGCTATCAACGATTAAAAGCGAGATGCAACACATGTGTAGAGTCCCATGTGAATATTTTGCATGATTTTCATAATAAATTATTTTTTGGAACATTTGAACAAAATCTCTTTTCTTTAGAATTTTTGTCACAACTTTTTAAATGCACTATGTATAGGGGCGGACCCAGAAACCACATTTCGAAGGGGCTGGGATAGTGAGGGGGTATTGGCAACGAAGAATTCTCAAAAGCGGAACTCAGTAGAACTGCGCTTTTGTTATTTCTGACAACTCTTAACCTTTGGAGGATTTTGACCCTACCCCCTGACAATATATATATATATCAATGATAAAATGATATCTTTCTCACTTTGCCTTTGCAAGTTTGGATATTTCTCAGAAGGAATTTGCATTTGTTTTCGTTTTATAAACTTACTAAAGTCAATAAGTTATAAGATGACGTTAAGATAACAGTCGGTGGCCGTAATGGATAAATTAGTATCGGAAAAAAACTAAAGCAGACGATGTAGCACTGATTCCCAGAGTGAATACTGTGACTGTCCACACAACACGACAAATAATGTTGGCAAAAGGAATATACAAGTAGTGTTAAAGATTTTTAGGTAAGACAAATAATAAGTTTCAAATTTGCTTACTATTTCCTATGTTAATTTTTGGTGGGGAAATGCCCAAGGGGCCTAATGGACGAAAGGCAACTAACTGTACTGGACAAAGCTGATTTCAATTTTTTTTACAATTGTTTTGTGCATGTAGAATAGAGAAGAATCCTAGAAGTTATTTCTAGCTTTAACAGGCTTTTTTTGTATAACATATCCCCAAATGAATCTTCCCACGTTCTGACCCAGGTCTGAACATGGACTCATTCAAAAATTATTTTCTAATCTATATTTAAAATAATTTTTTTTTGGTTGGTTATTTTTCTTCCATTTTATGCATATATAATTATCAATATTTTTTTTTATTTTTTTTTACAGTTTATCCAATTTTTAATGTCTTTTAAAAAGGATAAAAGAAGTTTGTAGCACCCTGATTTATTAGTTTTTTTTTTCAGGTTCTAGAATGCCTTTGAATGATTTTTCTGTGATTTTATACTTTTTTAGGTTTTCAAAGTATGTGTATCTTTCTTGGTTATATTTAGTACAGTGAAATAAAATGTGTTCTATATTTTCATAGGCATTGCAGTTTGTACACATTGGATTTTCAATTTTTCTCATCTTATAAAGGAGTTGATCTTGTGAGGGCTAAGTTTGCTTTAATTTTTAGTATTAAGTTTATTTCTTTCTTTTGTAGTTTAAAATTATTGAATTTCTGGATTAAACTTGATATTTTATATCTGTGTATATTTTTAGCTTGAATATCATACCATTTTTGTACATCCTTTAAAATTAAAGTTTTATTTTGTTTTTTAAAAATTGTCATCAGGAATGCAGTTTCCATAGTTTTGGAGATACTTTTAGCTGCATTTGCCAGTTCATCTGCTTTCTCATTATGTATGAGTTCTATATGAGCAGGTACCCATTGTATGTTTAAAGTGTTATTCTGTGAAATATGTTGCTTAGTTAGCAGAAGGATGTCATTTAGAAAAAATTTAAAATTACTTTTCATAAGATCATGGTATATGATGTCTATTGAAGTTTTATTATCTGTAAAGATAACTATATTTTTATTATGAAATTTTGAAGCCCAGTTAATAGCTAATACTATAGCTGTTAATTCTGCAGTTATGACTGAATTTTGGGTTGAGAATTTAAACATATATTCATATTTTTCAATTGGACAATGAAATGCACCTGACAGAGTTTGTTTGTCATTACTTAATGAACCATCTGTATAGATGTGTGTATAATTTTGATATTTAGTATTTATGAGGCATTCTGATAAAGATTTTAATGATTTAGTATCTAGTGTTTTTTTTTTAGTCTTTTCCAGAGATGTTGGTTTCTAAAATTGGGAAAGGTGTTGTCCAATATGGAATTGGTAAGAGATATTCTCCACTGGTTTGATTATTAATCATATGAATATTTTTTGAGGGAAATGTATTTATTGTGATATCTTGATAGTGATTAATTATTTTTTCAATTATTGGATGGTTTTTTTTTGCTGCTATTCTAAATAATAGATTAGATAGTAAATATTTTTTCTTCATGCTTAATGTAGGTATAGCTGTTTCAGCATATACATTATAGTTGTTTGTACTTTGAAAAAGTCCTAGAAAAAATTTAAGTATTTTTGTTTGTAGTTGCTCTAGTTGTTTCATTTTTGTGTTTGAAATAGTATTTGTTAATTCAATTCCATATGTGAATTTTGGTAGGATTATTGAGTTGTAGAGTAATAGTAAATTTTTGATAGAACAGCCCCATTTTGAGCCTCCTAAAAATCTTAGGTAATTGAATAATTTGTTAGATTTTTTTGCTGATTCTGTATATGATGTCCATATTAATTAGAATCTAGGTCCATACCTAATAATTAAAATTTATTTGTTATATTGAGATTTAGATTGTTTAATTTTATTATGAAATCTGCAGGTAATTTTGAGTATTTGTGAAAGTATGATATGATGGTTTTTTCTGTTGCTATTTTTAGATTCCACTTACCACAGTATGAGTTAAGTTTGCTCATTGTATATTGCAGTCTGAATTGAATTAAGTCAACATTTTCATTAAATGTCCAACAAATGAGATCGTCGCTTATGATCCAAATTTTACCTCAGGATTAATTATTTCAAATAAATCATTTATATATACTTTAAATAAAGTTGCAGATAAAATATCTCCCTGAATCAAACCATTAGTAAATTTATAAGTTGATGAGATATTTTACCAATTTTTAATTGAAAAGTTTTATTTTGAATGAATTTATATAGGAAATTGTATATATTACGACTTAATTTTAATTGTCTAATTTTATATAGTAGTGCATTGTGTGATACAGAATCGAACGCTTTCTCTAAATCTACAATGATTAGAACTAAGTATATTCTATTATTTATTGAATATTCTGCATCGGAAATTAGGTTTAATATTAAATATTTTGTTGATTTGCCTGTTCTGAAACCAAATATATTTTTATTGAAAAATATATCTGTTTCCAAATACCAGTTTAATCTACTAGTTACGATTCTTTCAAATAATTTTAGCATATTTGAGCTTAAATATGTTGGTCTGTATGAATTTATGTTTTCGAAAGATTTATTTACTTTTTTCAAAAAAATCATGCAATTTTTATACCAATTGTCTGGATATTCTTTAGTTGTCCAGAATTTGTTGATTTCTTTTAATAGAATTAGTATCCATTTTCCTGATAAGTTTTTTAATAGTTTGTTTGATATATTATCAGGACCAGGTGTAGTATTTGGTTTTAAAGCCTTTAAGGAAAATTTTATTTCAGAAAGAGTAAAAGGTGCATTTGAAAAATTAGTTTTTGGGCAATGAAATGTGTGGTGAAAGATATTGGAATTCTTAAATTTTTTATCTAGTTTATTATTAGGTTTGTTATGGAAATTTATAAAATATTTTGCTATTTTTTTAGTTGTTTCTGTTATGTCTTCTTTATTTTTAATGCATGTGAATGTAGTGGGTTTGTTGGGGTAGGTTCATCATATAATGTTTTGCATATTTTCCATAAATTAGTGGTGGTCGTTGTAGGTGAAAGTTTTTCTGTTAATAAATGCCAGTTTTGTTTTTGTATATATATTTTTTTTTGAAATTGCCTTTTCAAGTCTTTTAAATATTTGACAGTTAGTGAATGTTTTTTTACTATTCATATTTCTTTCTGCTTTCCTACGAATTGCTATTAATTTGTTAATGAATATAGTGTTATGTTGTTTTTTTGGTATTTTGTTTCGTAACATTTTGTGTATTACTCTTAATTTGGTTTTTGAATGTATCTATTATTGTGATATAGTCTATATTTTCTATGTTTTCAGCTGATTCATTAAGGTTCTTTTTTAAATTTGACCAGTTTATTATTTGCATTTATGGTTTTCTTTTATTTGATGTTTTAAATTTTATACAGATTGGATAGTGGTCGCTTTAATAGTTGTCAGTTGAGATTTTCCACTCTACCTCTTTTGCTATATTGTTAGAACATAAATTAATATCAGTTACTGATTTATTTTTATTTTTATTTATTCTAATGACTACATGTTGATCTAAAATAATTAAATTTTTCATTTCAATAAATTCTAACAAAAATTTACTTTTAAAATCATTTTTATAGGAGTACCATGTTTTGTTATGTGTGCTGAAGTCACCACAAATCAAAAATTCTCCATCTACTTGATTAATTAAATCTAAATATTGTCCGTCGTGACCACTGCACATGAGTTATAAATGTTTACAATAATAACAGTTTCATTATTAAGTTTTATTTGTATTATTATACATTCTAATATTTCATGTTATTGGTATTTCAATTCTGCGTTATGGAATATTTTTATGCACATAAGTGACAATAAATCTAGAGGTTTTTTTTAATTTTTTTGACAGTTTGCTATAAAATTATTAAATTTAGGAATCTTTTCAGTTACTGTTTCCTGAATACAAACTACCTGAATGTTCTTAGTCTTCAATAAATGTTTAATGATGTGTTTCTTACTATCCACTCCCCGACAGTTCCATTGCAACACAATCGGTCTTAGTTCCATGAACCACCATTTAGAATTGTAATTGAAAGATCTTTAATAAGATTGGCCTCAGGGCAATCTATGAGAATAAGATCTAGAAAATTTTATAATAAGTTCCCAAACCCAAAACCAAAGTTCCAAAACCAAAAGACCCTTTTGGTTCCAAGCCTTTGTAAAGGAAGTATTTGAGTCTTGTGTTTGAGTTTCAATGAGTGTGTTTTTCCCTTTCTCATTATATGCGTGTGTATGAGAATCATGTTCAGTTTGTTAAGTAGAGGATTTGGCTCCAGTAATATTTTTTATTACCATTCTAGCAAAGTCAGTCTTATTACCATGTACATTCAAGTCCATGTCCGTAAAAAAAGTCTCTTTAGAAGTCGATGGCAGTATCGGAAAGTCCTCTCTCAGGTCGGGAACAAAATTCTTATGATAGTCCCCTCTCAGGTCCGGATTAACCGGCCATTCAAGGAGGGAGGGCAAAGAACTATTTTTCTCAAGGAGGGAGGGCAAAGAATCCCCTCCCTCCTTGAGAATGATAATAACCGGAACGAGAGCGAAAAAATACTCAGGTTTCCAAAAATTAAGGAACAACCCTATGTTATGTATATGGGAAGGTAACATCAAAGCTCTATAACTTCGAAAATGTTTTTTTAATGTGATAACAGATAACGATATCAATCAAATAATCAGTATCTCGATTTTCAACAATATTCGTTTAGTATTTAATAAGTTATGAATGTTTCAATATTTTAAATTACAATGCCAGTCACAAAAACTGACTTCAAATGTTAATTAAAACTTAGTAATATTGTATCAGAGTGTTCAATAAAATAAGTTTGCATTTCAGAATTTGTGTAAAGAATTATTTCATTATTCATCAGTTTTGTACAAGTTTCTTAAACTGGTATTGCTGTTGTTAAATATTAAAACTTCCATAACTCATTGAATATTGAACCCAGTATTGTTGAAAATTGTGATATTGATATATTTGATAAATACTTATGAGTAAAAAATTATTTTTGCCGATGATGCTCGACATTCTTTATAAACAACATTTGGAAAAGTAAGTTGTTTTCCCGATTATAGATGACGGCAGGTCCGCCACGTTCGGAGAAAGATATAAAGGCACATTGAGAAAACAAATTACGGAACCGTTGGTTAGTTTAATGGTTAAAACACTGTGGCATATATCTAGAGAAAGATGGGTTCGGACCCTGCAGCATTGGCAAAATGCTTTTTTCCGCATAAGTTTTTATTGAATTCCATATCTACAAGTTTTCTGTGTATTTATTATGGATTGATGTATTTGATCGAGATATTTATCTGCTACAACACTTTTCATAACAAAAAAACCTTATTTTAGAAGATATAGAGCTTCGGCGTTAGCTTCCGATTGGCATAACATAAGGTTGTTCCTTAATTTATGGAAGTATATATAATATACACAGTCGTATCAGAATAATATGACCCCCCATTCCCATTATTAGGTAGATGGTCATATTATTCTGATACCACTGTGTATTATATATGTATGTAATAAACACATATATATTAGACGCATTTTTCAAGACATTTCTTAAAGACCACTAAAAAGGGAAAAAAGTTTATACCAGAAAAGTTTCCGGTTAATTCCGACTCGATCTTGCCACCCTCCCCTCTATTTTTTTAGATCCGTATCTGAGTGTTATTATATAACAAACTGTCATAGTGAAAGGTGTTTGCTATAAAATTAGTTACTGACGATCAGTAGTCTTTGTTGCAGCTTTTATGATGAATTAGGAGTTATCTTAATCCCCTTAAATTATCTTCTGTCAATCAAAAGCTGCTTTCATGCAGTGTTGTAATTTTAGATCTTTTCATCTCGGTATCACATCCTCTTAAATCCTCCCCCCTTATACTTAATTCGCGTCTCTCGATTCTTAGTAATACACAATGTTTTGCATGAAAAAAAAAAAGAGAGTTACTTTTCTCAATTCATCTCTTTTTTTTTATCTTGCTACTGGTTGCACTAAGAACAATAAAAAACAGGAATTTCTCACAAACAAAAGAACTCGGAGATGGGTGTTGAAATCCAGAGAATAAATACTCCATTAGAGAACTATCTTGTGTAAGTAGATAAATAAAGTGCATTTCTTCCTTTCCTTTTAGGATCGTTCATCAGCACTTTTTCTTGAAGAGAAGCGAGAACCTTACTTGTCAACAGTAGTCATTGAACGTTGAAGATCGATTTCGTTTTCTACTCAGCGATTTCACTTTCCTCCTTCTGTTTCTTCTCTTGTTTTTGTCACTTCTCGAGATCATTTACTCCGAATTACCTTATCCTATGAGCGTGGTTTTCTTTTCCGACTTCCTTCTCCTTTCCCTTTTCGCTCCTCGCTGACTGAAGAGCCTTTACGGCCCCACTCATCAGGCCAGACTCGGCTGCAATGATGCTAATCCACGCACCAGCAGCTATCCTCTGACCATCTGTTTACCTGCGTAAATCAGACTGTTGACCGATTCGTTCGGATTTGAAGTTTATGAGCAAGGATGCTCTCCTCGCCGCCAAGAAAATGACGATGTTCCGGGTTACGCTTTCGGCAGAATTGTGCTCCATGTCGTAAAGAGAAGAGATCTGACAAGCACGGCAGCATGGATAAGCATGTCTTCCATCATTCTGAGCAATCAGGCTGTTTCCCCGGCAGAGAAAAAATAAAAATCAGTTTCGATTCTTTCCGTTCGCGAAAGCAGTTTTCCATCAAATAACTGCTGGTCAGAGGAAACGACGAAATATCCATAATTCGTATCTATGTTGCATGGATATAAAAAGAAATATAAAAGTTTTTTATCGTTATGTTACGAAGAACGTAATCGCCTCAACTCGAAAGATCAGTTTCATTCGTAAGACGTAAATAAAATGTATCTGGGATGCTTAGGACGTAGAAAAGAAAGGACTTAAATTAGCCTATTTTCTTAAATATATATATATATAGTTGTTCTATTGAAAGGATATCTGTAGTATTCGCATTATGTTATACATTTATGATCGGTAGCAAAAATATCTTTCCTGGTTTCTTGTTACTTTTTACGAAACACAATGTCTGCGAACATCAACCCTAAATAACATCAAAACAAGTATGAGAGCAGACTTCAAATAAATAAATGAATAAATGAATAAATAAATAAAAAATAATTAAAATAAAATAAATAAAAAATAAAAATAAATAATTAAAATAAAATAAATAAATGAATAAAAAAAATTAAATAATTAAAATAAAATAATCTAGGCCCTTGATTTACTACAGGATTGGTTCCTAGAGATGCCGGCGTATATCGAATTGGCGTAAATGAAACCCGAATTATAATGTATTTCAATGAGTCCAGGTGTACAAAAATTGAGCTCTCTTTCATAAATAATGCAGATTTTTACTATTTTAAACATAAGCATTATATACATGCATTGAAATCCATTTATTTCCTAATGCGCATCTGTGTAATATAAATTGGTAGACATTACTGACGAGAGGAAGGTCCTGGTTGTGGATCGTCAGGGTCGACTGGATCGTCTTCTGACGTCTTTCGATCAGTTAAATGCTTTTCATATTTCTTTTTAAAGTAAGAGAGTTGTTTGCATTGCTTGACGTCTCCTTTCCTGCAAAACATGGTAGTAAAGCTAACACTGCAATGATTACTCTTCTAATAGAACAGCTTCGTTCCCAGTCACAATGAGAGTAACTGCTTCATTTTTCTCCCATCACAATACCATGTGAGTATCTAAGAGTTGTAGAATTTTTCCTTGTTGCATTTTCCTTGTCCTTTTAATTTTATCAGCAATTTTCATGATTGGGGTTACAGTGGAGGGGACGATATGTAGCTCCCTACAAACAGTAGAACGTAATTGCCTATCCTCCATTCTAGTAACGTCCATCTTTTCTGCTAACGTTATAGACTTGGGTGGTCTTTTAACAACATTTTTAACTGCAGTTGAACTTCCGTTCTTACGACCAGATATAGTTCCAGTTTTATTTTTTATTTTAATAAAAAAAATATTTAATATTCTAAGGCAGAATGTTAAAATCCAGAATAAACCTCGATAATGTAGCACAGATAATTATAAACACAGTACAATATTCAAGATCACAAACCAAGTTTTAAATAAATTCACCGTTAAGTAAAGAGCCACTACAGAACGCAACACAGTACCTGTCTTAAATCTGAGACACCGAGGCACAATGCTCGGCTTGCCGGTTTTTATACCGCTGCCTTTTGTCCAGGTATTTGACTCTGGAACTTTCGAGGCAGGTCAAGTCCACCCACCCAGTAGCGCTGAGCAGTAACTTTTTTGGCGGCAATGCTGAATAGAATTTTCCAGAATTTTTGAGGGAAACTAAGAAGATTACTGCAAAATTTTCAAACCAGCGGATATTCAAATCGGGGTAAATCAAACCGTCGTAAATCAGGAGTCTGCTGTAAAAGTTTGACACAGGAGTCGATATTGTATTTTTCATCAACTCTGAATAATGTGGTTCAATATTGCTGCATAATGGATTGATTGAGTAGGACACTAAGCTCACTTTATAATCACGAAACGTTTTGATATCGGTATTCACTTTTTTTTCCAGTGGCGTAACGAAAAATAAATGACAACGTTCATGCGAAAATTAAATGACAATTTTACTACGTTCGGACCGAGATAAAAAAAAAATAAATGTAGTAAGGGAGAGGTTTAATTAATGTACCGACAATGAGGGAAGGACTACTTATCTGCTTCGGAAAGGTTGATTTTAATTTTTTCCCCTCTGAACTTGTACATTTGCACAGAATGGACTAAATGGCTAGGTCATAAGGACCCCAAAGGCTTAGAGAAGGTTGAGGAAGGGAATCGACTGGATCGCTGGTAGGAGATAGGTAAAAGCCTTCCTTCAAGGTTATTGAAGGTTTTCTTTAGCTTGCACAAGATCTGACTACCATGTGCTCGGAACAATGATTTAATGTCTCATCCGACGGATGGGGCATTTCTAAACCCATTGGTGTCCTCGCTGGATTTTACACCAAGTGATTTTGCATGTTCCCAAAACTGAAAAAAAAAACACTTTAGAACGATCATGAGAAGGAAGCAAAATGTTTAACTATTGTTAAAGTTACAGAAATTAATGTCCTAGTCAACTAACGTATTGTACAGCAATATTTGTTTTACCATGAATCAATTGTAAACATTCAGAATAACTGAAAGAATCTTTAGAAAATGATATCCAGAAGTGTTTCAAAGCATGGCAGAGACATTTGGATGTGTGCATAATGACAGAAGGAATGTAATCTGATTCTTTTGAAAGTGTCCACATCTACTAAACTATTTACTAAAGGTCAGTGATATTGTTTACAGAAACAGGCTTATTGTCAGACCTCACATGTATATAAAGATGCTTTCTGCATGATCTTGTGGCGAAATTGCAAAGCCAGTCGATGAATGTAGCTGTTTAATTACGAATGTGTGGGTTTGTTCAGCCTTAGAAAATTTCTGTTCAGGTCAAAAACCTTGTTTCAACTCGAAAGGAAACATATTTCAGAAAGTTATTTCTAACCAGTGTTTCAAATCATGCCACAGATGTGTAGATGTGTGTATAAAGTCAGGAGGAGATTCGTTTAAAAGTGTCCGCATCGACTAAAGATCAGGTATTTTCTTTTACAGGAACAGTGTGGCTACTTTATTGTCAGACCTGGCATATACATAACGATAGCCTTGTATTTTTCGACTTGTGAGATTTACAAAGTCAGTCGATCCATGTAACACTTTAGCTGGGAATGTGTAGGTTTGTTCAGCGCCATGACAAGAATTATGAAACAACGCTTATGAAAAGATCAAGAGAACAATGCTATTTAGTTCGTAAACAACTACGACTCTGAAAGCTGCAAATCCATTTTAATTTTGTCTCGCAGCATCACCATTACCGTTGATTTTCAAACAAATGAAATGATGAGAAGCTTTTGCCACAAAATGAAAAGTAACAATATCAGTTGTTTGTGATCGTTTCTTTCATTGTTTACTAGTAGAATTTTATGGCATCCTAGGAGCAGACGTCGAAGCGTATTCCGAACGGATGCGAGGACAACAGATTAAATAGTTCCCACAGATAAGGATCGAATCGAGTCTTCAAGTTCACAAACCGAGTTTTAAAATAAACTCACCGTTAAGTAAAGAGCACTACCGATCGCAATAGAGTACCTATCTTTAATCTGAGATACTGAGACAAAATACTCAGTTCCCAAGTATTTATACCGCTGCCTTTTGTCTAGTTTCTAGACTCTAGAATCTTTTAGGCGGGTCGAGTCCACCCGCCCTACTCAATGACTTTCTTTTATTTTTATTTATTTATTTTATACACCTAACAACCATGGTGATGTTAGGGCCAGGCCATTCTACACCAGGTTCAATTAAAAACAATACAAAAGGTATAAAGAAAAGCAAGAGACTATTTTAAATATTATACATATCAAACATATTAGTTGTCATCGTTCAATGAAGTGTCATAGTTATAAAATTTATTAGTTTTATGCTTAATAGTAAAATAAATAAATAATAATTTAAAGTTTGAAAATAAAGATCTGAGTAATAATGATATATTTAATATGTGCATACATAGTACACGTATTCACTACCAAAGTTAGGATGTGAAGGAACAAATTTCCGTTACAGAACGTTAGAGTAGAAAGATTGAACTTAACAACTGTAACCATAGAAACTGAAATCTGATTGGTTGAGCTTTCCCATTGTTGAGGGGAAATCCGATTATATCCTGTTAAACAAAGAAGTCGATTATATCCTGTTAAACAAAGAAGTCGCGAGCAGGAACTTAATAAGAGAGTTGTGGCTTGAATTTCTGACATCTACTGGAAAATTCAACATATCATGTAAAATAAACTGATTTATTCCTAATTGAGATAATTGCTGAAAATAAATTTTACGTTCTTTGTCATAATGTGAACAGTTCAATAAAATATGTGAAATAGTCTCTTCACAGTTACAGTAAATACAATTTGCACTATCTGATTTCTTTATCTTGTACAAGTAGCTGTTTAACTTTGCAGTACCAGTTCTCAATCTTAATATTTTGCAAAAATTCTTTCTAGACATTTTAATTTTTAGCAATGAACATATATTTTGATCAAGTTGATATCTAAAATGATGTTTAACAGAACTCTGAACTTTAAAATAATTGTTGAGCTCTATTTTTTCTGATGACTTAAGATAATTTTTAATTTGTATATTACATATAGGAATATTAGTAGTGTCAGTTAAATTGATTGCATCTTTGGCATATGAGTCAGCTAAAACATTTCCTTCAATTCCACAGTGACTAGGTAGCCACTGAATTTTAATATTTTTTTCTTTTTTATATAAATCATTACATAAATTTAATATATCACAGATTGAACTAGGATATTTATTTTCCAAAATATTTTTTTCTATAGAATATAAAGCAGATCTGCGATCAGTCAAAATAACAAATTTATTTAAAATATACTGTTCTTGTATCCAAAGTAAAGAAGAATAAATTGCAAAGAGTTCTGCTTGTATAATAGTACATCCTTTTATAAATTAAATGCTTTATGAATGTTTAATTTAGGTTTGCAGAAAGCTGCTGTGGCAGTATATGAGTCAGGAAAAAAAGCTCCATCGGTATAAATAGCAGTAAAATCTTGATAGGAATTGGGAATATATGAATCACTTAAAGTTTTCAAAATAGAAATATCAGTATTTTTTTTTTGGATATGTGAGGAATATCCTTGAAGATGGTTGGCAAATGATACATCCAAGTGGGTTCATTACTAATGATGTCTCCTTTATGATTTTTATCAAGAATATAATGAAAAGCAGCCTTTTCCTTCACAAAATTAATTGCAGGGTGAATTTTTTTTTTCAGTTTTAAATAGATTGATTAGAAAATGATCATGGTGCTTGAGATGAAGTCTTGAAATAATATTAAGTGGTAAATATGGTGCCCTGATTGGAACGGTGAAATAGAGGTTTCAGCAATTAAAGCTAGATTAGGAGAGCTTTTCATCAGGCCCAAAGCGAATCTGATGAATTTATTTTGAATTATATTGAGCTTTTTGAATTTATTTTCAACATCGCCGGCCGGCAATAAGTTCAAACCCAAATTCAATTTTTGGTCTAATTAAATTGCAGTAAAGTTGAATAAGATAAGTAGGGGGGATCCCCAATTTGTGTAGGCAAGACATTTGATAAAGTTGAATAACTTATTACCAGTGATTATTACCACATGATCTATTAGTTTGTTCCAATTTAATTTCGAGTCTATATAAACACAAAGAAATTTATAAATATCAGTATTTGGCAGTATATTATTACTTATTTTAATATCTAATTTAGGAATAGCAGATCTGGGCCTTACAAAAGGCATCACATAAATTTTCTCAATATTTATTTTTAAATGCCATTTAAGACAATATAAACGAATATTATTGATGGCGGTTTGTAAATTTTTCTAAATTTTATAAAAGTCTTTGTCCGAATTCCAAATAGAAATATCATCTGCATAAATAGAATAATTTATATTTTGTGGTATAGAGTCTAGTAAATCATAAAGATATAGGTTAAATAGAAAAGGCGATAAAATTCCTCCTTGAATTATTACAGATGCCTATTTATATATGAGAATAGGTATCTTCTTACTTTACTTGATAGTATTTCTCAGTTAAATAAAATTTTAAAAAATGAATCTTGTTTCTAGAAAGACCTTTAGTTTGTAGAGTAATCCTTCATGCAAAACAGTATCAAAAGCAGATTTTAAATCTATAAATATTGCTGCTGTGACTTTTTTTATTATGAAATGAAGAGTAGATATTACTAGTCAGGTGCAGTATACAGTCTTGGGTGGATCTACCTTTACAGAAGCCGTGTACATTTTCAGACAAAATATTTTTTTCCTATAAACCATTGTATTCTTTTAACTAAGATTCTTTCAAAGACTTTAAGTACATTTGAAGTGAAACTGGCTTATATGATTTAATTTATGTAGGAATTTTTTGTAAGTTTTAATAAGAATATAATATTAGATAATATCCAAGACAGGATAATTATGCGATATCCATATGTTATTAAACACATCTAAAAGTTTCGTTCTCCAGATAGTTGGTAGGGCTTTTGAGAATTTCTTGCTCATGCCATCCACTCCGCTGGCTGATTTTGGCGTAGTTTCTGAAATAGCAGTATTTAATTCAGTAAAAGTAAATTCCATATCTAATATAATTTCTGCTTTCTTTATGGTGTCGGCAGCAAGGAATAGAATTTTCCAGAATTTTTTAGGGAAACTGAGGGAATTACTAGAAATATTCTCAAACCGACGGATATTCCAATCGTTTTAAATAAAGGGCCTACTGTTTTTTAATTCTTTTTATTGCCTCTATCTTAGCTCGAAACGTTTTTAAATTTTAATAATGTTATTAGCATAGTGTGACATACATGTCTATTTAATATTATTTATTTTTATATACATCACTCACCTCTGCGGCGTTTAGTAAAAATCCTTCAGCCACAAAGCTATTAAGGGAGTAAATTTACAAATGAAAATATAATAGTAAAATTAAACAATAATTTAGACATTTATACGCATTTAATGAACCATAGTATATATATTTACTAGCTGAACGGTAGTTGGCGCTGCCAGGGAGTGACTTTTAATCTGTATATTCTTATTTTCACTGCAGTAAATTTTATAAGTACCCCCATCGCAACCCCTGACATTTTAGCACAGATTTTCAACAGGAAGAAAATTTCCGGTGTTCGCCTGGATCGTTGTTCACGTCAGAGAGCTCTCTCATAGGCCGTGGTTTACTTTCTGCTTAAACTATCGAGATTTTTATTTCCCTTACGACAGATTTTGCTGCCCTATGGCTCCCTTGATACTCGACCACACGGTCCAAATTTCTCGCACAGCGCCCTCCGTGTGCTCGGTGATTGGTTTAAAAATCAAGTTCCCACTTGGTCCGTGGCTTGGTTCTGCACAAATTGCAACAGCTCGTGTCTCGCTGTTAATCTCCATATTCTGTTTCCTGCACTAAAGGTTAGTTTTGTTAGTACCGCTAACACCCGCCATTTTATCACAATTTGAACACGAAGAATTTCCCGTTGTTGCAAAGGTCATTGGTGATTCGGCGCGCGCTTTCAGAGCCAGTGACAAACGATAGATATTTATTTCGTCAGATTTTGTCATTCTGCAATTCCCGACATATTTGGTTGACAGGTTCGAAATTTCATAGGCGAGTTCCTCCTGCCTGACCCCACTTGGGATAGAAAATCAGGTCCCTAGCTGCAACGTAACGCCTTAATAATGCCTTAAGAAATGTGGGAATCTGGAAACTGCGGCAGATTTAAATGTTATTTAACTCTTTACGTTCACAGTTAGGGAGCAGTAAATGGCAGCAATAAATTTGAGAGCCATAATCGTTCCCTGTAGGAATAGCATAGTAAATATGTTTGCTTCTAGCAAGCCTCCCTTTTGGACTTTCGACTTGCAATTTAGCACTGCAAACCGGACCACAACAAAAAACATTCTCTGAAACATTGAAGCGTACACGTTGATTTCCTAATGAGTTATGGCTGCCACAGACACACACACAGACATTGACACCTTCTTTTATTATATAGATATGATGATTGTCATGCTATAACTCTTTATTATTTGAAAACTGTATTTAACATAGACAGTTATAAAAAGCTGTTTATTAAAATGATGACTTTAAAAGGAGCTAATTTTAACAAGAGTATGATTTATTAATAAGTCTTTGGTTTTATAAAAAATCTAATTCACTTGTTCAGCTTACTGAACAACGTTTGCCATTTTAAGGTAATGCGAGATTATGTGTTTACATATAATTATTCTAATTGTTGGCAATAATACCAAAAATTTTTGACAAGGGATATAATTCAGCAAGTTATTAGGACACAAAAAATATACGACATAGATAGGTTATAGTGAATAAATATTTTTTGAGACTTTTTTAAGAATTACTAGAGGTCCTGCCATCCTCTAAGACCTTCTACTATGGCATATAAACTGACGGGCTCCTGTCAGACCTCTGTGGCAAGCAGCTGTTTGAGGAGGTATTTATTTTATTTATTTATAAAGTACTAAACTATATAAGTGATGGAAAATAATTTGCTGGCTTGGATAAATTAAATCAGAAAACAATCACGTGAAATAATTTTTATAAATGTAAAACAATATAAAAAGCAGTTTTTCATATTTAAAGAAATATTGCATGTTTATTCTATCGTTACCTTAAAATGGCAAATTTGCTCATTAAACCCAAAAAACTTATTTCTTTTTAGTTGAGCATGAAGCTATTCATGAAAATATTTGTAGAATACGAATAATTAAATCAGCTATTATCATTTATACTTGTGATAAATATAGTTTAGGTGATTATAGACTTGTGCATTTATACAACAGTTGTTGAATTTATATACAGGTATTGTGAAAGAATCTTTTGAAACCTATTAGTTTCAGAGCATTTTTACATTTGCAATCTGGTTTAAATGCAAAAGATGCTTAGGCGTGTTAAAGTGTTTTTTCAGTTTACAATGTTCAGGAATTTTCCCAAAGAATGTTATGTGGGGCTATATTTGACAGTAACGAGTTAAATGAGTTTCGAATCCATTAGTGGGCAACTTCAAATGGCGTAGCATGAGTGGTAAACCTACTTGGAGAATTTGAGACTGCGCAGTAGACACTTGACATTTTTCATAGATCATTAGTGAATTATATCTCAATTCCCTGTGAATCAACCTACGAATTACGAAATCTTAGAACTGCCAGCTGCGCAGACGCTTAGTCTCCTCAGTTCCCACTCATTTTACACTACCTTCATTTTTATTACAATACTACCGCCACCAAAATTTGACGTGAAGAATATTTTTTTCCGATTCCCCCTGGTTATATATTTTTCCGGAGAGAGGGCGTTTGTTTTAGGAAGGAGAAAATATTTTCATGGGAGCGAGGGGAAAATAAATCAGTGTTTCAAGATCGAAATTTTTATGGTGAGCCTTTTATTAATGTGTGCGGTTGCAAAAAATCATACCATAATACAACTAAAAATGTTTTTCCGTAACAATAAAAAAATACTTACAGTAGCAAAAGAAAACCTAAAAAGAAGCTTTATATTTCTTTAAAGAAAAGATTAATTTTTGGTACACTTGATATAATTAAAATTTCAATCTAAATTAATTTTTTGATCAATTTTTTTCATGCAACAGAGGCAGTTGCTCCCCAAAGCGCCGAAATCTGTCTATAAAATTTTCTCAATAGTTTGCGTACTATATTTAAGCTAGTGCAAGTGCTGACGTCAGAACGCCAAAGAAGAAACAAGCACATTTCTCTGTTGGAGTTTTTTGCTCTCGCCGCCGATCACTCACCCGTTCGAATACGCCGATTATTAATGATGATTCCCCAGATTTAACCAACTTTGTTTTTAAGCGAAATTGAAATTAAGCAATTTGTTTATACCTCCCATATCCCCTTAGAGAACACCAAGAGGTGCTTTCTCTGTATCTCTTTCTCACCACAAATTGATGCAATTTGGATCTAGTTATGTCTGTAGTCCCTGATAATCGATATCTAGCTGATAAACCCGATGAGTTGGAAAGACCTCTCTTGTCCGTCGGATGGGACGTTAGGCTGCAAACCTATGGGCAGTATTTTCATACTCTGTGCAAATTAAAAACACACTGGATATTGAGAAAGTTTCACCAATAGATTTCGGCGCCCTGTAATTCTACAGATACTTAAACAATTTGTCTCAAATTTCGTATACTCTTTTCTCTCTGTGTGACCAGTTTTGGGTAGAAAGATCAGGTCTTTACTGCTGTAGAACGAGATTAATCCCTTTGCGAATGTGAGGTATCTTTACAGGAGGTTTCCATGTGTTTCCTAATTGCTGTCCAGTGGGTTCTTTTCCTAAACTTTTCTGAGCCAATGGAGCCTTTTACACATATGAGCAAAAAAAGGTGCCGCTCATAGGTTTAACAACCCAACCCAACCAAGCTGTTGAAAGATATAAATACACTTTCCAATGGATAAAATTTTGGTGAGGTTTTAAATGCTACCAAACAGTGAACTTTTAATGTCATTAGATGATTTGAATAACAAACAGAAAAGAATAACTATAATATGACTTTAATCCCAAGTGTCATTTGGTATCGAACTTCGGTGACAGTACCATGATCCTCATGGTCTGTCAACGAAATAGCAGACAATCTATGCACATAAAAGATTGAAGACATGTATGTTCTATTTAAAATTCTCGTTAAATGTCAAACTGATCAGAAACACAAGAAACAATTTTCTGAATTTATACCGTATAGGATTTGCTTTAACTTACTGCATGTATTGTATAGAGTGATTCAAAATTCGGCAAACCCATTATTAGAAAATTTCGTTTATTCTCAGTTTACGTTTAGAAATTGCTAACAAAGGGTTACAATGGATGTTGAAAGTGTTCTTTCTCTTCTCTAATGGTGATTAATATACTCAAGTGTTTCATCACTTAATGGAAAAGGCAGACCAATATGTTTCTTGTCCATTACGATTTCATTCTCGAGGAATCGTGCCATTTCAATTATTCAATTTAAAATTTATTTCTCACTTTTGATACATAACAAACATGTAATTTAAAACTTATAATAACAAAGGGAATAAATGTTTTTCTTTTCCAAAGTAAATAGACAATTTTGAAAGTGTAAAATTCAAAACTCCACATGAGCCAAAGCTCGTTTGTGGATATATTAGATTAAGAAAACATAAAATGTTGTAAACCAACACTACCAACTTATTTAACACTTACACATAATAAACTCGTTAACATCATGACTCAAAATGTGTATTTAGACACTATAATCATGCAAAATTACTATAACAAATTTTCTACTTTTTGCTCGAGTATCCATTTCATAATTATTTTTTTAAAACGATAAAGATATCTTTCATTCTTTATGTTGTTAGGTAAACTATTGAATATTTTAGGAGCCAGGTATACATAATGTTTGTAAAAAACTGTTTTTCTGGGAATAATCACATTTAAATGTACAACTGTTGAAAGTCTGGTATTTTTATTGAAAACGTTTACATTTGCATTATCCCAATTTTGAACAATATATATTAGTATATGGTAAATATATAATTTTCGGACCTGTGAAAATTGTAAAGAAGTATAATTTTGAATGCTATCAAACTTTCGTTTCTTGAGTATGCACCTCAATGCATAATTTTGAAGATTCTGAATAGGTCTCAAATTTGATTGATAAAGGCCACCCCATGAAATAATACCACATTCCAAATAAGATTTTATCCATGAATTGTAAATTATTTTTAACATGGACAAATTCAAAAAACTTCTAATAAAATATATTCTTGAAATCATGATATTCAAACTTTTTTACTACGTTTTTTACATGCAACTTTCATGTGAGGTTACTATTTATAAATACTCCCAGATATCTAAAACCATCAACACCCTGTATTAACCGGACAAGAACACGACCAGTTTTGACAGTTTATGTCATGATAAATTAACT
The DNA here is from genome assembly GCA_038380435.1 of Ryuthela nishihirai. Lineage (NCBI taxonomy): Eukaryota > Metazoa > Arthropoda > Arachnida > Araneae > Heptathelidae > Ryuthela > Ryuthela nishihirai. The sequence continues at coordinate 31,218,866 of JAWZYU010000011.1, read as the reverse complement.
TATTGTATAGTTTATCAATAGACTTTTTTTTAGTCTAAAATTTATATATTTTGATTTGTTGACATTTAAAATTAGCATATTTTTCAAAAACCAGTAATTTATTTCTTTCAAATCCTCATTTATTTTTATAACAATATTATCAATGTTGCCAAGGTAAACCAGTGCAATATCATCTGCAAATACAATGTTAATCCCGTTCAATGGTAAATCACACAGGTCATTAAAAATATTAAAAATAATATTGGTCCAAGGACTGAATCCTGTTGGACCCCAAAATTAACATAATCAGAGGTACTATAACATTTTTTATTTTTACAATTTGCTGTTTTTCAGTTAAATAACTAGTTAGCCAAGCTAGTATAAGGCCTCTCATTCCAAACTTTTCTAATTTTTTTAGCAACACACTGTGAGAAACAGAATCAAATGCTTTTTTTACATCTAGAAACAAAACAGAAACTCTCAAATTATCGTTAATACCACGATGAATAATTGAGGTCAATCTCAAAATTGCATCTTCAGTCCCCCTATTTTTTCGAAAACCATATTGGTTGTCTGAAAAAACATTGTATTTATCTAAAAAATTTAATAATCTCTTCTCAACTATTTTTTGAAATATTTTGGACAAAATCGGCAAAATAGATATAGGTCAATAATTTTCAAATTTTGTTTCATCACCACCTTGAAAATTGGCACAACAGTAGCAAACTTAAGGCAAGCAGGAAAAGAAACCGATAACAGAGATTTATTAAATAGAGAACACAAAATGCCATTGAGTTCTTAGTTTATTTCTTTTAAAATATACATAGAAATATTATCAGTTCCACAAGACTTTCCAGAATTTAAGTTCTTTATAACTGTTTGAATTTCGCTGTCGTATATTTCTTCAATAAAAATGAATTGTATATTTCTTTAAATGGAATATCTCAATATCATATGATTTTGGAAAAGTTTGGGTTAATTTATATATTATACTAGTGAAATAGTCGTTGAAAGCATTAGCTAAAGCTACTGGATTTTCTATTTCACTATATTTTTGATCATTATCAGCAATTATTTTAGGAGAATTGTATTCTTTTTTAGTTCTTCCACTCAACTCATTAATGACATGCCATTGTTTCTTAAAATTACTTTGATATAATAATAATTTATTCCTATAATAGTTTGATTTCGCTTCCCTGATAACTTTTGTTAAGGTATTACGATATTTCTTGTAATTTTGAACTAAATTTGGTCCATTCATATTTTTATCACTTTGCAATTTAAACATCCTATTTCTTTCTTTGATAGAAACCAAAATTGCATCTGAAATCCACGGCTTTAATTTCTTACTCACTTTTATATTTGTTTCAATAGAAGTAGCTTCATCTATCATCATATTTAATTCTCTGATAAAGTTTTCAAAAGAGCTATTAATATCAGGATCATTTATAATTGAACTCCAATCCTTGACGCTCAACATATCTTTTAATTTACTTATATTAGTTTTCCTTTTATTTACAGTGTTAGGTTTCAAATTAATGTGTTCCATGTCATTTCTTGCAATACGTAAACCAACAAAGTAATGATCTGAAATATGCAATTTAATAATGTACGCTGTTAAATCCCTGCTGTTAAAATTCCTTACAAACAAATGATCCAACCATTTACCTCATATGCCTGTCGTCTCTCTAGTGATTTCATCGTGGGCAACATAAAAGCCATTAACATCTAAAGTCTGAAGGTATTTTTCAGTTACAGCATCATGCATTTTTAAATCTATGTTCAAATCCCCCATAATAATGACATTTTGGTCATAAATATCACGAATTTATCCTTCCAATCATCAATAAATTCTACTTCTGTGTATCCGTGATATCTATAGAATCCCATAAATACCATCTGAATATCGTTATGTTTTATTCGAATTTTCAACATATCGGCTGTTCTGAATTCTGTATAACAATCAATAATATGAATATTATCCTTTAAGTACATAATTACTCCACCTGCGCTATTTTCTTGTACACATTTATAATATAGATTATACCCACTTAATTATATAAAATTCTATTCATTATCTTTTACCAAAATTTCTCTAAGTATTATCACATCAGGATGTAACCTAGACAATTTTAAGAAAATTAAAAAAATGGTCGAAATTTCTTCTTAAATTTCTTATATTGCCAAAAATTATTTTTAAACCCTTACCCCAAATGTAGGACTTACTCTCAAAAATATTTTCATGATTAATTTTTTCAATTTTGCAAATGTTTTCACCAGAGGTATTTACAATCACATCGTTTAAAGTTATATTTACCTTATTTGCATATATATTATCATAAATTACATTATTATCCCTCTCCTTACTATGTAAATCGACATCAAACATATTACTCTCGTATACATTACTATTGCTTACACTCATAGTTGTAAAACAGAAATTAGCAGATAAATAATCTAATAGCTAGTCATTACTAAATGGCTAGCAATTAGTACAGTTCGAAAGCTTTTCCAGATCAGTTTGATTCCTAATTCTAATTGCTTCTGAATTGTCATCTCTTCTAATATAAACTTTGGCATCCCTTACCCACACATACTTATATTTCTTTTCTCCTGGTAATGTTTTTGCCAAAAACGTGATGTTGTAGACTTCTTAGGTAGAGAAGCAGGAAACTGTTCATTGAAGTCAGCTTGAACAGTTAAAAATGATTTGGTTGTTAAATAACGTTCGACTATGCCTACACGTTCGACCTGGAAAAATTTCGTCATTGACAACTAATGCAATACACGTCACCAACAAAGAACTGATAGCTCTAGAACTAAACTAGATAGTGTTGCATATGTCAGTGACTTCAGAGTTCCCAAAGGTAGAATCGGCATTTAATTCCGTTCAGTTGGCACGAAATAATAAGCATTTACATTTCGGGTTGCGTGAATTTTTAATCACTCTGTATATTATTGAATACTAATATATTAGATGTGTTCGCTAGATCAACTAGTTCACAAACAGTAGAGCCTAAGGCTTTAGTCAGAATCTCAAACGTATCACCACTTGTACCATGTTAGAAATTTAATTAATAAAATTGTGATTAAATAAATACCTTTACCATAAATATTTCCTATATGATCTGGAAGAGATCACCATTTGATTGTGCAGTTTTTCAATTAAATCTGTTTCTTCAAGAAACAAACTTGGGGAACTTCTATTTCAGAAGATACCGATTTAAACCCCGCTTTTTGAAACATTTTTCATTTGAATGGATAGAATACTGCATTGATTCCATCGATATTTTTTTTTTTATTTTTTATGTGCTTATGCTTTATTTTTATGGGCTTATGACAACGTCAACGTTTGATTTCACGGTCTCATGAAAAGGTAAATAAAATTTATGTGATACATCACGTATCAAAGAACTGGGTTTCCATTCTGAATATGAGCTCTTAATATTTTGCTTTTTAAGTCTTGCCTGTCAGAGATTGACTGATTACTATCAGTGACGACATAGCAAACATTAATTTGAGCTACTTTTCATCATTGTGTGTTACTGATATCAATTATTTCGCTAACGCCATTTTCCCCGTTAAATATTTGTACGTTATGGTAAAGCTAAATATTTGTACGTTATGGTAGCATTCCGGTGGCCAATTAGTAAGCGTGCTTGCTTGCCTACTGAAAAAAGTCTTAGCACTTTGGGAATTTCCGAACCTAAAATAAGTATAACTTATAATACTTATAAATAAATATAATAACTTATAATACTTATAAATAAATATAATAACTTATAATACTTATAAATAAATATAATAACTTATAATACTTATAAATAAATATAATAACTTATAATACTTATAAATAAATATAATAACTTATAATACTTATAAATAAATATAATAACTTATAATACTTATAAATAAATATAATAACTTATAATACTTATAAATAAATATAATAATTTATAATACTTATAAATAAATATAATAACTTATAATACTTATAAAAAATATAATAACTTATAATAGCTCATAATAAACAACCTAGATGATTCTTTTCTTGAGTTGCTTTTCTGTTGAGGTCTCACAGGGTTCATGTATCTTGTCTATGGCGTATTACGCTGGTAGATTCCTGCAGACATCTGTGGCAAGTAATTGCTTTACGAGTAATTTATTTTATATTATGAAAGTGGTAATCACATGAAATGGTTCTAGATGATAAAAAACCCTTTTCCTATTTTGAATTGTTCATGATCCTCGAATAGAGACTCATTACCTTAAGTGCCATAATCTATGAAAGAAATTTATTCCAAATGTTTTAGATTCTTAGAATAAGGTCAAATGTATATTGCAATGCCATAAGATAAAAACATAAGACAGAAATCAAAATACAAGATAATTTTGAAAAAACTTATTCATTGAAAAAAAAAATAAAATGGCGTTTCCATTTAATAATACGAGGAGTGTAATATATTATAATACAATCAATAATAATAATAATATCCTTTATAAATAAGAGAACAAAAAAAAATAATGCAACTAATGCACAAATTCGTAGGGTGATTTTTCATTCAATGGTTAATTAAGATTTCCTCCCTTTATCTTTAGTTTTCAAAATGATTGAAATCCGCGATCCCTCTTTTAAATTTCGTTCCCTCATTTCGATTAAAGTGATTCACTGACGAGAGGATTATTTGACAAATAAATTTCTCCTACAAAACAACGTTTTTTTTATACTTCCCGTCTTTTTACTCAAAATTCGTTATTGATAGACATGAAAACAGTTGCGTTGAAAAGGAAACTAAAAAAAGTTTGTTAACGAGGATGTTTTTTAATATGAGCATACGGGTGCTTAACTCTCTTCCCTAAGTACTTCACAGGAACTTGGTAAAGAGAGAAAGCGCGAAAAACAAAAGACTTTTCTGCGAGTTTTAGCCTATTGTTACTCAGCAACCTCCATTTTAAGCTAATGGTAAAATATTACGCAACATACGCTGACAATAAGTGCAACACTTAATAGAAAAAATTCAATTCAAAACAAGCTTCAGTCCTCCACGAAAGTAGACGTTATAGAAAATAGATTTGTCTAACTTTATTTGAGAGGCGTAAAACACGGTGTCTGAGTGAAATTTGATGTCTGAAGAGATATTGCATATTATCAGCGTCCTGATGAAAAACAAAATATGATTTTTTTTCATCTAATTTCTACAAGGGAAGAAAAATATGTTATGTAAAGACCGTGAACTCATAAATCTGTCAAAACGTTATTTCTTTTCTTTTTCTCAACGTATCTTTATTTTATCGTGTCTAAGAGCTAGCAGACCATCGCGATATATTTATTGCTCTAGTCTATTTGAAAATAAAAAATAGAATACTGATGTCCAAGGTTATTACTCGAACTCTATATGTATTTTACAAGGAAGCATGTCACAGAAATGTAAACATAAGTTATTCTTTCTTTCTCCACGCTTTTTTTTGTCATCGTTTTCAAGTCTAAACGTCTTCTCTGGGATCGGTAATGTTACGAGTAACGTTTGAAGATCCCTGTTTCCAGCGAGAAAGTGAAAGTCTTATGCCCTGTAGGAGATGCAAATATATATCTCCATGGCAACTACGTGTCACAGGTTATGACCGGTGTCGACTGACAGCCGACTTATGGAAAGATGTATATTAGTGTGAAGTCCTAGACATCATGCAACTGCTCGCTGTGTCGCTACTGGGAGCTATTGGCCTCTTCCTCGCCCGAAGCTAGAGAATGCAGCAGCTTGTTTGCGTGATTGCTGAGTTCTTTGCGTTTCTAGGCAGAAGGATCCCGTTATTCTTTAGGCAGAAGAACTTTGCTTTGTGAATGGGTGAGAAAGGGAAGGGGGGCAAATGGGGGATAGTTTTTATCTCTCCACTCTGTGCTCCAAGACTTGATGAGAAAGAACACTTTGATATCTGCTAGTTCACGAGTTTTTTCGGTATTTGAACCGACCTGACTGTGAAAAAAATCTATTATCCCATTTTTTTTCTCAAAGACATAAATATATTTTTTTTCTTTTTTGAATGAAACAAATTAAAAACGGAGAAATATATTAAAAATTTTAGCTGAGGAAGAAATGCATCGTTCTCGTGAAAGATCGAAGAACTACGCAGAATAATACTGGAGCTCACAAAGCAATCTGATGTTTACATGCCAATACACAAATAGAGTAAGAAATTCATTAGGTATTTTTCATCTTGAAAGGTGTTGAAATGAATAGCGTAAAGATTAGTTTTTATGGCAGTTATTGACAGCAAACTACTCCTTGTCCAAAGATAGCTAAGTGTTTTGATAATTTCCCAAGTAGGATTTTGCTTTTTAATGAAATGAATATTTGTATAAAACACAAAAGAACGATTGCTTATTCAGAGTTGTTCTTATAAAAATTGTTTTAATTCATTAAGCAGTGAAAATAGCAGAGTGTGGTAAAGGACAGAAATTTGTTCCCGACTAAATTTCTTCTATTGCGGTCTATTGATAAAAAAAACATTCGACACATTTATTTTTATAGATTGCAACATTCAAAACCATACTTAGACAGTAGAATTATCTTTCCGTCAGCTCATAATTTGATGTTCCTTTCATTATATTGAGTCTTCGTTCTCTTACCTGGCTTTGCCTTCGTTGAAAAAATTTACCGTCCACCAAACAAGAGCATAATAAACTAGCGAAATAGCATAATAAATCCTTCCCAGAATTGGGGGGGGGGGATCAGTTCAATAGGTAGGTTCCAGGCTTGTAAACTGTAGTTCCCAAGTTCGAATCCCAATTGTTTAACTTTATCTCCTGTAAACACCTACCCTATTCTCGGTCAGTTAATATACTGTATATATATTAACTGACTGATATGTATAGCTGGTGAACAATACCCTGTGCACGTTAAAGAACACACTGGATGGCCTTGACGAGAGACTTCCATCTATATCCTAACAACAGCACAATGGGTCTACAGAGTTCTTATATACTATAGGTAGATCTGGCAACCGTATCATGGAAAACGACGGAGCAGAGCAAATTGGGAAGAAAGGACGCATGTTAGGTATTTTTAACGTAATATAGGCTCTCATACACATTGAAATTCCCTAAAATTGGGAGTGCTCTCTACCATGCAATGGGTAATGGCTTTACTGATATTATTTTTATTCAGTCCTTTGTTCTTCCTGTTAGTTTTTTTTTTCTAATTGGGGACTTTACACTCATGCAGTGACGTATCCAGGGGGGGGACAAAGTTTTCAGGACCCTCTCCCCAAATATGCGGCCGTTTCATACAAAATCTGAAACTTCTCTACCTACTTTGAAATCCCACCTAGAATATCATTTAACCTATCCTACCCGGAGGAAAATTTTAGTTATTGGTAAACTCTACTGAAGTCTTATTCTCAGAACCTCCCCCCCCCCCGAAACTAAATCCTCTGACCCCACCCCCACCCCTATTCCGCATAGAATATCATAATCCTGGGTATGTGTCTGCACCCATGCATTTTTCTGAACCTTAACGTGCAATGTGTCTTTAACTTGCTTTGTAATAAATTATCAAGATGTGTGGTCACTGATGGAAACAGTGCTGAATTCACCTCTATGCTGTGTAGACTGAGGAAAAAGACGGGGGAGAAGACAGAGGATAATGATGTTGTATATCCTTTGGCAATACCGACAACATTAGCTTTCATTTCCCACATAACTTTTTACGAAAGCATATGCGTATGGAAGACGTAAAAACAATAAAAAATATTCATTTTTGGTTGGAGAGTGGGAGGAGAATGTGAAAAATTTTGTGACTCGTTACTTTTCACCTCATAAGCTTTCATTTAATACAGAGCTGATTACGATCGATTCCTAATTAGGAAGCTGATAGAAAAATCTGCTTTGACAAATTCAGTGACAAACGGCATGCGAAAGCACTAGGAACATATTTTTTAAAAAAAGGTTTTCAAGTGTTAAATATATTTATGCATTAAGAAGTACCTATACAGTAATTACCTTGACACCTTCGGATTTTATTTTCCAAAAAAAATATATTTATATAATGTCCTCGTAACATATATACGGAACTAAACAGATCTTGTATCGATACTTGAGCTACCTTTCTGGTTTTTTGCCAAACTATTCGGCCATGACACTAGCTCCTTACTGATCCATGGCGTCCAACCACGCATCCATACGAGTTCTGCCTTAGTATACACAGTCGTATCAGAATAATATGACCACCTACCATACATATACTATTGTAGGTGGTCATATTATTCTGATACGACTGTGTTTATAGAACTCTGTGAATGTGTCGCTATCCCCAGTTTTCTCTGAGTCCTTGGGTTCCTTCTTACCTGTCGTTTAGTCCGTTGTGTGAAAAAAGGTTTCTTTCAAAGGTAAAACAATCCAATTATCCCAGATTAAAATTAATTTGAGTAATAAATCCTTCCCAGATTACAATTTCAAACCCTTGTTAAAATCTTACTCTGGTCGGGAAAATAATTGCGGTAACTATTGAAGTTAGGAAACACTATCGTAACCAAGTAGATTAGGAAACACTATCATAACCAAGTAGATTAGGAAACACTATCGTAACCGATGAGGTTACAATAGCATTTCTGAATTTAAAACTCACACATCCATCTATACAACAGAAGTAAAGAATATCATAAACATGATACTATCATGGAAACAAATAGCAAACTGCGAAATAACATTTTAATGTTCATTAAATGAATTTTGAGGGGAAAATGATGTTAAAAAATTTCATCGATAAAACAAATGCACAAATTGAAACCTCACTTAAAGTTGACTTTCCACATAATGCGAAATCAAAAACTCAAATGTCGCTGTTTCATCACTGAGAAAAAAAAACTATAAATACATTTCTTTAGAACGTATAGGAAACCCTTTTATTTTACATGTGTGTCAACCGAAATCATTCGCAGTGCCACTGAAATTTCGAATAATGTGCGAGGTTTAATTAGCTGAGATAAAAATATCGAAAATGAATGATCATTCTGAGTTCAACCAGCTATGAAGGAAGAACGTTCGCAAAACCAAAGAGAAATGATTAATTTTCATCAAAAATTTCACAGTTTCAGAGAATCCATCGTTCTGAAATGAAGAAGGATCTTCCAATGCGGTAACTGGCACAAAGTAGTTTCTTTTTTTCCTTGATTAATGTGTAGCGAATAGTTTTAATACTTAATGCTAAGAATTCACGGAATCATACGAAACCGGTGCTTGCAGTGAGATCTGGTATCGTGCATTGAGAAGCGTTGCTGGCTGGTGTTACCTGCTAATTTGAAATGGGGTGGGATTTTTAAGGAGGGCGTTCGAATTTTAAAAGCAGGTGTTTAATTTTTTTAATAAGATAAAACCGTAAATTGAAATGTTCGACAGCGTTGCTTATAACTAGTTTATTACGTCTCTGTGTGCGTGGCAAGGAGGAAAAGATGGAATTTAAGAAAATTAAGAAAACTGAAAGAGAGTATAAGGTAATCTCCGGAGCTAAAATGGTTTGTTGAGTTTTGAGGTATCAGTTGCTAACATATCAGTCTCCAACGTGGAATGAAATTCCACTTTGGAGGGCAAGCATAATAAACTAGCAACACTATTTCAAAAAATGACTTGTGATTTTTAAAGATTCGGAACTATTGTTGCACATGAAGGTTTTTTTTTAAATATTGATTAATGGATAGAAGCGTTCCGTGAAAATGATGAGAATAAAAAATATTTTTTATTCCTTCATGATTTGCTTTCATATTTTCGATTTAAGAAGAAAGGGGAGAAGAGGTGGATGTAATTTACGTTTTTTTTTTACTTGGCTAACTCAAAAAATAACAGTGAGCAACAGGCTAAACGTCACTAATCTTGCACATAGGATGATAAACTTGGATGATAAATTTTAAAATTTCCTCTTAACCTTCGACTTCGTAGTATTAGTAATGAAAGGAAAAACTTAAGGAAGATGACATTTTAAGTATTTTCATATTATCTTATTTTTAGTCAGAAAAAAAAGTTTTTTTTTTAAAAAAGGACAATATACTACAATATTAAGTTTTCCTCCACTCTTAGTATTTTATTTCCGAAAGTTAAAATTTTTACTATTACTCATCCATGTAAAGAATTTTTTCCTAATTTGCTTTTACCTTTTTATGCGCCATTAATGCATTCGAATTGTATAAGTCTATATTTTTAGATCAGCGAAAAAATTTGGAGAAAAATGGTCATTTGTTGGGATAAATGCTCATCCATGGAATCCTGATCTATCATTTGTGATCAAGGTTTCTACTAACGGCTCTATTATACATCTCAGGAGGTCATAATCACATTTCCAACTGTTCAAAATCAGTTTTTCCAATAAAATTGTTTTTTGATTTACAAAATATTTATATCATCTATAAATCTACACTGGGGGAAATTGAAAAAAGAACACCCAGAAGGAATTCCTTTGGGAACGTCATATTATAATATGCTAATAGTTAAGGGCAGCAGTGAGCCAAGATTGAAAGTCATTGGATGAAATAATGATGTCATTGAAGACAACAACATGCAAATGTAACGCAGAGCATATTTAAGGACTAGGGCGTGAAGAAAGAAGTTATTCGTCTTTTGTCGTGTTGTTCAGTGCTCTTTGAAGAAGTTACCATATCTGGACAACGCAAGCTCGCAACATTTGTTCAGTTAACCGAGTTGGAGCGAGGTCGTATAGTGGGTCTTCGAGAAGCAGGTTGGTCTTTTCGTCAAATTGCACACCGCGTTGGGCGAGAAGTATCGGCAGTAGTACGATGGTGGCGTAAAAGGTCAGAAGAGCATTCGCACACTCGCAGACGTGGTCATATAGTGGGTCTTCGAGAAGCAGGTTGGTCTTTTCGTCAAATTGCACACCGCGTTGGGCGAGAAGTATCGGCAGTAGTACGATGGTGGCGTAAAAGGTCAGAAGAGCATTCGCACACTCGCAGACGTGGTCATATAGTGGGTCTTCGAGAAGCAGGTTGGTCTTTTCGTCAAATTGCACACCGCGTTGGGCGAGAAGTATTGGCAGTAGTACGATGGTGGCGTAAAAGGTCAGAAGAGCATTCGCACACTCGCAGACGTGGTCATATAGTGGGTCTTCGAGAAGCAGGTTGGTCTTTTCGTCAAATTGCACACCGCGTTGGGCGAGAAGTATCGGCAGTAGTACGATGGTGGCGTAAAAGGTCAGAAGAGCATTCGCACACTCGCAGACGTGGTCATATAGTGGGTCTTCGAGAAGCAGGTTGGTCTTTTCGTCAAATTGCACACCGCGTTGGGCGAGAAGTATCGGCAGTAGTACGATGGTGGCGTAAAAGGTCAGAAGAGCATTCGCACACTCGCAGACGTGGTCATATAGTGGGTCTTCGAGAAGCAGGTTGGTCTTTTCGTCAAATTGCACACCGCGTTGGGCGAGAAGTATCGGCAGTAGTACGATGGTGGCGTAAAAGGTCAGAAGAGCATTCGCACACTCGCAGACGTGGTCATATAGTGGGTCTTCGAGAAGCAGGTTGGTCTTTTCGTCAAATTGCACACCGCGTTGGGCGAGAAGTATCGGCAGTAGTACGATGGTGGCGTAAAAGGTCAGAAGAGCATTCGCACACTCGCAGACGTGGTCATATAGTGGGTCTTCGAGAAGCAGGTTGGTCTTTTCGTCAAATTGCACACCACGTTGGGCGAGAAGTATCGGCAGTAGTACGATGGTGGCGTAAAAGGTCAGAAGAGCATTCGCACACTCGCAGACGTGGTCATATAGTGGGTCTTCGAGAAGCAGGTTGGTCTTTTCGTCAAATTGCACACCGCGTTGGGCGAGAAGTATCGGCAGTAGTACGATGGTGGCGTAAAAGGTCAGAAGAGCATTCGCACACTCGCAGACGTGGTCATATAGTGGGTCTTCGAGAAGCAGGTTGGTCTTTTCGTCAAATTGCACACCGCGTTGGGCGAGAAGTATTGGCAGTAGTACGATGGTGGCGTAAAAGGTCAGAAGAGCATTCGCACACTCGCAGACGTGGTCATATAGTGGGTCTTCGAGAAGCAGGTTGGTCTTTTCGTCAAATTGCACACCGCGTTGGGCGAGAAGTATCGGCAGTAGTACGATGGTGGCGTAAAAGGTCAGAAGAGCATTCGCACACTCGCAGACGTGGTCATATAGTGGGTCTTCGAGAAGCAGGTTGGTCTTTTCGTCAAATTGCACACCGCGTTGGGCGAGAAGTATTGGCAGTAGTACGATGGTGGCGTAAAAGGTCAGAAGAGCATTCGCACACTCGCAGACGTGGTCATATAGTGGGTCTTCGAGAAGCAGGTTGGTCTTTTCGTCAAATTGCACACCGCGTTGGGCGAGAAGTATCGGCAGTAGTACGATGGTGGCGTAAAAGGTCAGAAGAGCATTCGCACACTCGCAGACGTGGTCATATAGTGGGTCTTCGAGAAGCAGGTTGGTCTTTTCGTCAAATTGCACACCGCGTTGGGCGAGAAGTATCGGCAGTAGTACGATGGTGGCGTAAAAGGTCAGAAGAGCATTCGCACACTCGCAGACGTGGTCATATAGTGGGTCTTCGAGAAGCAGGTTGGTCTTTTCGTCAAATTGCACACCGCGTTGGGCGAGAAGTATCGGCAGTAGTACGATGGTGGCGTAAAAGGTCAGAAGAGCATTCGCACACTCGCAGACGTGGTTATATAGTGGGTCTTCGAGAAGCAGGTTGGTCTTTTTGTCAAATTGCACACCGCGTTGGGCGAGAAGTATCGGCAGTAGTACGATGGTGGCGTAAAAGGTCAGAAGAGCATTCGCACACTCGCAGACGTGGTCATATAGTGGGTCTTCGAGAAGCAGGTTGGTCTTTTCGTCAAATTGCACACCGCGTTGGGCGAGAAGTATCGGCAGTAGTACGATGGTGGCGTAAAAGGTCAGAAGAGCATTCGCACACTCACAGACGTGGTCATATAGTGGGTCTTCGAGAAGCAGGTTGGTCTTTTCGTCAAATTGCACACCGCGTTGGGCGAGAAGTATCGGCAGTAGTACGATGGTGGCGTAAAAGGTCAGAAGAGCATTCGCACACTCGCAGACGTGGTCATATAGTGGGTCTTCGAGAAGCAGGTTGGTCTTTTCGTCAAATTGCACACCGCGTTGGGCGAGAAGTATTGGCAGTAGTACGATGGTGGCGTAAAAGGTCAGAAGAGCATTCGCACACTCGCAGACGTGGTCATATAGTGGGTCTTCGAAAAGCAGGTTGGTCTTTTCGTCAAATTGCACACCGCGTTGGGCGAGAAGTATCGGCAGTAGTACGATGGTGGCGTAAAAGGTCAGAAGAGCATTCGCACACTCGCAGACGTGGTCATATAGTGGGTCTTCGAGAAGCAGGTTGGTCTTTTCGTCAAATTGCACACCGCGTTGGGCGAGAAGTATCGGCAGTAGTACGATGGTGGCGTAAAAGGTCAGAAGAGCATTCGCACACTCGCAGACGTGGTCATATAGTGGGTCTTCGAGAAGCAGGTTGGTCTTTTCGTCAAATTGCACACCGCGTTGGGCGAGAAGTATCGGCAGTAGTACGATGGTGGCGTAAAAGGTCAGAAGAGCATTCGCACACTCGCAGACGTGGTCATATAGTGGGTCTTCGAGAAGCAGGTTGGTCTTTTCGTCAAATTGCACACCGCGTTGGGCGAGAAGTATCGGCAGTAGTACGATGGTGGCGTAAAAGGTCAGAAGAGCATTCGCACACTCGCAGACGTGGTCATATAGTGGGTCTTCGAGAAGCAGGTTGGTCTTTTCGTCAAATTGCACACCGCGTTGGGCGAGAAGTATCGGCAGTAGTACGATGGTGGCGTAAAAGGTCAAAAGAGCATTCGCACACTCGCAGACGTGGTTCCAGGCAACACAGAGTTACAGACGCAGCAGGAGGGTGGCGGTGGCAGAGCGGATGGTTACGATGTCACAAATTCGATCCTCTGTCGTACCAAGGGTGTCTACAATAACGATACGCAATCGTCTTTTGGAAGTAGGACTACGGGCACGTGTTCCGCTGTCACGGTTACCACTGTCAACTCGTTACTGTTGAGAACGTTTGCAGTGGTGTCAAGAACGAGTTCATTGGAGAAAAGAATTGCAGTCTGTGGTCTTCAGTGATGAAAGCCGATTCTGCTTAGTGCGTCTGATGGCCGTTTACGTGTCCGAAGGCGAAAAGGTAGGCGGCTTCTTCCATCATGCATCCGCCAGGGACACACAGGGCCCACGCCAGGCATCATGGTGTGGGGAGCTATTAGCTATTACTCTCGTACGTGTCTGGTTTGTACGGGGTACACTGAATAGCAATACGTACGTCAATGATATCGTACAGCCAGTCATCCTATCGCATTTGTGTGTAATCCCAAATGCGATATTCCAGCAGGATAACGCCCGCCCGCACTCCACATAGGCCACTCAACATGCTCTTCAGGCAGTGCACCAACTTCCTTGGTCAGCACGTTCTCCGGAATTGTCTCCAATCGAGTATGTCTGGTACTGGATCGGACAAAGACTCTTCCGCTGACCGCGACAGGCAATGGCCTCACTGAATTGCGTGTCCAAGTTGAAAGTGCATGGAATGGTATCCCCCAGCGTGACATCCAGCATTTGTACGACCGATTGCAAGCCAGATTGGAATCTTATATTGCTGCTCGAGGACGTTCATCCACTTATTAAAATGTGTCTTCTGCAAAATGTAATACTCATTAAAAGTTAAAATAAACATTGAATCACGTCACACGTGTGATCACTGTCCTTTCTCAACAAGTTGTTTCTATTAAATATATCTCATAGATTACGTTTCAATTGTTAACGATCATTTTTCAATTTCCGACAGTGTATATTATATTGCGTAGTAACAATTGTCGTATTAAAGATAATAGTCAACATCAGAAATTCACAAGCTTTTATAAATGTCACTTACGAACGATGAGTTCCTATATTTTTTGTGGTGATTAGGTAAGTAAAAAATATCCGTACATACGCTCCCCATACTCGAACGCAGGATCTTATGGTTATCAATTGCTCCCCGGTTGAGCTCAGGTGGGAGAATTCGGTTTCGAGAGGTGTTCATTTTCGTAGAGGGTTCGAGAATTTAGTTACTGTGGGAGGCGAGAATTTAGTTTCGGGGAGGGGTAGGATTTCCGTGAATGAAACAAGTAAGGTTTTCCAATTACTAAAATATTCCATGTGACAGTTAAGGTTAAAACGCTATTCTATATGGAATAAAATTTTATAGTTGTTTTCTAAATCTATTTTTAGTTTTTAGTGTCGGACATATGCTATGGTGCTAAAATAAAATTATACGAATGGGTTATCAATTGCTACACCGGTTGAGCTCAGGTGGGAGAATTCGGTTTCGAGAGGTATTCATTTTCGTAGAGGGTTCGAGAATTTAATTACTGTGGCAGGCGAGAATTTAGTTACTGTGGCAGGCGAGAATTGAGTTTCGGGGAGGGGGAGGATGTCCGTGAATAAAATAAGTAAGGTTTCCCAATTGCTAAAATATTCCATGGAACAGTTAAGGTTAAAACGCTATTTCATATGGAATAAAATTTTATAGTTGTTTTCTAAATCTATTTTTACTTTTTAGTGTCGGACTATACTATGGGGCTAAAATAAAGTTTTACAAACACAACTGCATCAGATTTCAAAGCAGGTAGACAAGTTGGAGATTTCGCATAAGACTACCGAATTTTCGGGGGAAAGGGTCGGATCTCCCAACTCCACTAAGTACGTCCCTAGTTATAATGGTTGAGCATGCTCTGTTGAAGTTCTACCATCTAGTTCGAAGTGTCGGAGCCTAGCATGAGCTACTTATACCGAACTTAAACCAAGTTTTTGTAACAATATATCAAGTATTTAATATACCTTGGGCTATTCAGATGCACGGCATCGAATCACATTCACACGTCTAATTACTTAATTGAAGGATTTTCACATTTGCTTAATTACTACAACATGACTGTCATTGTCAGAGAGATTTATTCCTTCCTATTAAATTAGTTGTCAGCCAAGGTTATTTCCACCCTGTGTTTCGATGTTCTGCCTCTGAATAGCTCAAGTTATATTAATAATTAATATATGGTTATAAAAGCTTGGTTCAACGTCGATGTAATGGGTGCATGGTGTCCCACACATTTCGAATTAGATGGAAGAGCTTCAATAGACCATAATCAATCATCATAACCTTACTTAGGAAGATGTGGATTTCTCTTACCTGAGCTCAACTAGTAGAGAAACTGGCGCATTAACCAGAACATCCCAGGAGGTATATGGGTGAATTTTTTCGTACTTGCATAATAACTATAAAATGATTGTCGGTAAGATTTTTTGCTTCGTATGTTGTTTATTAACCAGTGGATTGAATGTTATTTTACACATGCTTTTATAACTGTGACTCCAATGGTTTTGAATTCAAATCTATACAGAACGTGATCTATAGTCTCTATGGGAAGCAACAGTCAGAAAATTAGCGCATTACCTCGATGCATTAACTGCAAGAATTGAAATGATGCACAACACAATCTAGTATAACTTTAGCTCCCTTCCAAAAGTGATCGACTAAAATAGTACAAAACCAAATAACGTTTGAGTTCATATAATAGATGATGTACTAAGCCTGAAGCGATAATGAAAACAGGTTCGATCCGGTATGTTAAGATAATTAATCTTCGCTCTGCTGTAAGGAAAATATTAAGCTAATGATTCCAAAATTTTTAAATTATGGATTATCTTACTTGAAGTAAGAGTGATTTCGTTCAGTCTATAACGTTCCAGTATCCTGATTAGCAGTTCCCAGTTTTAGTTGTAATTGTGTTAGCGTTGAGATTTATTTCCGTTAACTTCAACTCTTCCCTCGGTCAGAAAAGAGAATCTTCGAACTTAAAATGTCCGATGTCAGTCGGATGGGACGTAAAATCGCCCACGCAAAAGAACATGCTCAATGGCCTTGAAGCGAGGCTTCCATCTGTTGCTTCCCCTTGGCTAGAGTGGTGTGATAGAGGACGTTAAAATTTTTTAATTTATTTCAAGGTTCGCAGATTATTCAATCCGATACCAGTTTCGTAGAGTGTCGACCCAATCAATAACTCCGCCCAGTGTGGTACAGTCTTCTTGAGAGATGTATGTCCCAAAACAACACAGTCTCTTTTGACTGATGAGCAAATTAGCAAACAATTATTGAAAAACTTAATAATGAAATTTTTTAATTGTTCAACATCAGTGTTATCGTTCTGTTGCTGTGATATGTCATAGAAGGCTGACCATTTATCACAACTCATAGTTAGCTTTATAGCTCTGCAGTCACACAGATGGAATTAATTTTAGTTACATAAATTAATGGATATGAATATGATTGACCACACAGACCTTTAGTGCAATGGTCGCACAGACCTCTGCTGTATATGGTCACACAGACCTCTGCTATACATGGTCACATAGATCTGTGCTATATATAATCATACAGACCTCTGCTCCAAATGGTCACACAGACTTCTGCTACAATGTATGGTCACATAGACCTCTGGTACACATAGTCATACAAATTATAACTCGGGTTGGTATCAAACCACACATTGAGATCTTGCTTCTGATCTCAATTCTATCGAACTCCTCGATCATCGAGAAACTCACAACTGAACACTTTGGCATCCGATACGATGCTTGTTCCACGCTTTTCCCATCGCTGACCCCTTTCTCTCACGCTGCTACTTGCTCCAGAGCTATCTGTTAAAAAAGCGACTGCACCAGCAGTGTAGTGTCATAACACTTTATCTAGTTGCCAACAACTAGCGAACAAGAGGAAAAGACTTCCTAGCGAACAAGAGGAAGAGAAGAAGGGAACTCTTCATCATCATCGGCCCCACAAGCTTCAGCCACTTCTCTACCTATCGTCACAGGAAGTGGTTCTACTCCTAAGTTTCCACATATTTTTAATACGTACTCTGTATCAGGTGCAATACCATAAAATTCGACGTTCACAGCCAACAGAAATAGCTACAAGCGATGACATTGTGAACACAAGTAACAAGAACAAAATTGTCCAAATATCATCTACATACACTACCAATATAAGAAAATATCAATAACAAAAATAACAACATCAATGTACATATGCGCAACGGACCGCTAGCATTGCTTCTAGACCCATTTCAATGGCAACTATCTCAGAGAACTGAAAACTTTGAAATTTGAGAACTCATGATGCCCACGACAAAGAGTCTGCATCATGAACCTTCCAGGAAGGTTTTAAAATTAAGATTGATTCAATGAAAGTATTTTTAATGAAAATAAGTCACCCGGGACTTATTTTATTAAAAAGTATGCTGACCTAAGTTTTGCCAGATCTCCAGGGGGCTCTGCATGTATCCAGATCTTAATTTCTATATGAAAAACTGTATGAAAAACTATATGAAACCTATAATTCTTCAAATACTTTGCTTTTTTAATTGATGTGCACGAAATACTCAACGTGTTTCACCTTTGAACGGCATTTTTCACGGTTGGTTAATTTGTTCGACAGCATTTGTTCGACCTAAACTTATTCGACGGAAATTTGTTCTAAACCGAAATTTGTTCGATGGAAAGTAGTTCAACAGAAATTTGTTCGAAACGGAAATTTATTCGAATGAAAGCTGTTTGCGCAATATTTTGAAGACAGCTTGAGAGGCTGATATGGGGCGTTCTCTTCAATAAGGTCTTTTCTGATTTTTTACTGGGAGATTATCGGAGAGGGAGTGGATCTGGGAAGGGCGGTGAGAAAAGAGAAGGCTTCGTTTTAGATTAAGTAGAGTAAAACACTTGTTTCCCACACAATCTAAGTACCGTTTAATTCCTTTCGGTTTTCATTTTTCTTATAAGCTAGGTGGAGTGGTTAGCACGCTTGGATACTGATCAAAGGTGACTGGGTTCGAGCCCCGGATAAGGCCTGAATGTTTGTGTTGTTTTTCTGCTGAGGTCGCGCCATCCTCACAGACCTTCCAGTGTGGCTTATAAACTGACAGGTTCCTGTCAGACCTCTATGGCAAGCAGCTGCTTGAGGGAATATTTTTTTATATATTCCTATTGCTTTTCTCTTGTCATTTGTATGTTTGTTGGTTTGTGGATTTGTCAGACTGTTGTTCCACCATAGATTTTGAACGCGATGAGGATTTATGTATCAAACGAAAGATTGTGACGCAGGGAGTGTCATAGGTAAAAAAAAATTGACCTCTCATGCTTTCTTCCACCCCCAAGAAAGGGGAAATATGAAAGTGATTGTTCCTTTTGCATCTACAGAGAGCGAGTGCCTACAGTAAGAAGCTATACGTCAAATGAAAGCTTATGACGCGAGGAGGGCCATAGATGCAAAACTGACTTCCCATGGTTCCTTCCCCCTAAAAATGGGAAGCATAAAAACGATTGTTCCGCTATATTTTCCGAAAACGGAGGCATACAATTACGAGTTATGTGTCAAATGAAATCTCATACGATGTAGTAGAGTGTTTCGAATTTTATTCTTCACCATTCTTCCCTCCCCCTTAGGGGGGAATCTTCGCGGAGGTGATATGAGATATAGCTCAAATTAAAGCTTGTCACTTCTCCAATGTCACAGGCTACATTAAACACGATTAAAAACACAGGGGAAGGAAAAATGTGGTCGATATTCATGTATAAAATGAAAGTTTCTGGAGGTAGGTGCTTTTAGTGACAAAGAAGAAATGTAAAAGATTTTAAAAACTTCAAAAGTAATCTTCCCATATGTGCCCTAAAAGGTAGAAAATAAAACTAAAGCAAATCGATGGTGCAATCAGTCACTGAATTCGTATTCCCTTTAAAGGAAGATAGCGCGCCGATTTACATACTCAGAAAGATTAGCGGCGCCCTATTTTCCTTTGAAGTGTATACGAACTCAATGACTGATTGCACCATCGATATGATTTAGGTTTATTTTCTACTTTTTAAGGCGTATATAGAAGGATGAGTATTTTTTAAATTTTCAAATTTATTTATAATTTCTTTATTTGAAATACTGGTACTAGTGTTGTTAGAAAACAACTTACAGAGTTTAAAAAAATTACAGTTTAAAATTTCGAACAGCCCTTTCTAGAAGAAGCTGACTGCAACTTAACTTAATAGCTAAAACTGCGAAGAAATAAATGACTGCAATTTGACTTATAAACAAGAAAGTTTGCACTTTACACTTAAAAAGAAAGTTCTAATCCACGATGATTCTTTACAGCTACTATTCTTCAGTTCTCACGTCCCCCCCGCCTCCCCTTCAAGAGGTTCTTCAATGGCAAAGCATGAGGCCCATAATGCTAATGCCCTAGGTGAAGCCCTCTCCTAGGGGCCTCTTAGTCTTTCGAATAAAATTCCGTCGAACAAATTTCCGTTTCGAACAAATTTCCGTCGAACAAATTTCCGTTTCGAACAAATTTCCGTCGAACAAATTTCCGTCGAACAAATTTCCGTTTCGAACAAATTTACATCAAATAAGTTTCCGTCGAATAAATTTCCGTTTCGAAAAAATTTCCTATTCGAACAAATTTCCGTTTCGAAGAAGTTTCCGTTGAACAAATTTCCGGCGAACAAATTTTGTCGAACGACAAAATTTGTTCGCCGGACGAACCCCTTGAGGACGTGCCCCTTCAGAAATTCACTGTTGTGATACGGACATCGAACAAAATTCCGTCGAACAAATTTCCTGCGAACAAATGTTGTCGAACAAATCTTCATCGAACAAAATTCCGTCGAACAAATTTCCGGCGAACAAATGTTGTCGAACAAATCTTCATCGAACAAAATTCCGTCGAACAAATTTCCTGCGAACAAGTGTGGTCGAACAAATCTTCATCGAACAAAATTCCGTCGAACAAATTTCCGGCGAACAAATGTTGTCGAACAAATCTTCATCGAACAAAATTCCGTCGAACAAATGTTCTCGAACAAATCTTCATCGAAGAAAATTCCTTCGAACAAATTTCCGGCGAACAAATGTAGTCGAACTAATTTCCGGATACCATATTTTACACATTGGGCTAAATGTGCCAGGTCTCAAGGATCACAAGAGCTCAGAGTTGGATAGAGGAAGAGATCCATTTGACAACTCCTAGAAAGCAGATGAGAATTACCGCGCAGATGAAAAAAAAAATCCTGTCGAAATGTCAGAGTGGGTGGTTAAAGGAGAAAGCCTCAATAAAGGAACATTTAGGACTCGTACCTGGGAATATCTGATGAAAACCTGGCGAGCAATCCCTCCCTCTCACGTTATGGTAATCGGAGCCCTCTTTAATGACGAAAAATTATGCAGAGCTCCTGTGCCAAGGGCACTTAGCTCTAATAATCTGAAAATGCATTTAATATAAATAAGATTGTTTAGTATTAAAATGTTTTTCTGGTGTATTGTATAAATTTGATTTTTTATCTTTTGATTTGTCAGGAGGAACCGAAAAGGAACGCGCTTTTATGTGACAATTTGTACTCTGGCACAATGCAATGGCCCATTTAAAAAAATTAAATGACACTTAGTTGAATACAGAGATATTAAATATACAAACCTACAAATAACAATACCTGTAATAAGCAGATATTTCAATTATGACACGAATTTCTATCGAAATGAAAACAAATAACTATTCAATAAGTCAGTGTTTCTCACTATGTGCTCGGGGAGCCACAGGGAGCACACTTTCAGAAACACTGCTTTAAGCCATTGCAAATCCTCAGTATGACAGATTAATAGATATTTCAGATTATGAGACTGCATATTGTATTGATTAGGAATTTACGTATGTGAAAAATGTGTTATGATGCTGCACCACTAGTTTTTCAAATTTGTATCTCTCAGTAGTCGATTCTAACCTTCCCCCACCCACTCACCCCAGTCTCTCCCTACCCACTCTCCCGATATCGTTTTGATTTGTGGTCACATTGCAGCTGTCAAGATCCTGGATCAAATCCCTGATGGTAACATGCATCTTTCTTTCGTGTACTAGATAGAGGTATCACCGATATCGCAGTTTTTCTCTCGGGAATAAAAAACCCCCGATAGATTCCTGTCATGTCTGACCTTAAGTGCCCCTTGAGAAATTCACTGTTGTGATACGGACATCGACAGAAAAAATGATTCTTGTACCAGAGAAATTAATATCTCTGTTGAAATGTTTATACAACCTGATCCGAACCACTGTATTGCAGATTGGAGAAGAAACTGAACCCATGTTCCCGTGGAAAACATTCACTTGGCCAGGTAGTTAAACTTTATGCTGACGTCGTTCCCGAGTTGGAGCTATTTAGGATAACGCTTTAGTACTAGAGCACTCTGCAGGCAAACACAAAAACAAACATTTCAAACGTTGTCGATGTTTTCCTTTCTGTGCAAGTCATCGTGCAGACTCGCCACGAGGCAGTCTAAGCCTCCTTTCCAGAGGCCTACGGGGAACAACTGTAGCGCTATATATCTCTCTGTGTGAGCGGGGGTCAGAAGAAAGGAGTGTGTCGTTCATATCGACTAGCCTTCTGAGACAGTGTAGGGACAGTGAGCGAGGCTGCAGCCAATCGGCCTGGCCCTGAAAGCAGGATCGTGGAGGTATTCAGTGAGAGATGTATTTCACTATTTGTTCGTGGGGAGGAGCAGAAACTGATCAAGTGGGCAGAGCCGGAACGCATCAGAGCGTGCATCCGGGGACATCTCCGAGGCAGTCGGGTTGAGAAAGAGGAAGGCTGCGGGGCTTTTGAATGGGTGGCGAAGGGCATTCACTGGGCTCCCTGGCAGCCTAATCTGAGGAGAAAGAGAAGAACGGAGGAAGAGAGATAGGGTCAGAGAGGAGAATCATTTGTTTCAGTTGTGAGGTCGACGGATGAGATAGAGGAGATTGCCTGCATGAGTTTTCCGTTTCGCCGCTTTTACGAGGGATTATTCTATGTGAAGTTTTCTTATAGAAGACTGGAAGCTTTGGCTCGAAAGCTAATAACTAGAAATGAGGACTATTTTTGTTACAATTGCTAATTCTTTGAAATTAGAAATATTTTGTGCAATAATGATACTTATCTACTATGTTTGAGCCTTTGTATGGAGAGAGTGTAAGATGCGAAAGTGTCAGGAGAAAAACATTTATTATCCTTCCTGGAAATTCGCAATGTTAAAAATACCCATCCACAAGCTTAATCCTGGGAACACAATCCATTTTCTCCTGTAAAGATGAATGGTTGAATCATGAGAATCGTTAGAAAAATTTTAGGGTGGTGGGAATGAATGCTATTTTTACGAGGTGTGGCAAAAAACGAAACGAGACCGCACGTATAGCTTACGTTTACCAATCAAACTTATTCAACATTTATTTAGTCTGGTTATTTCTGTTTTTAATAACCATTTGCACGTTCGAATTGCGTGAATATTGTCTTACGCCAGATTGTAAGACGCATGTTATCCCCCGTGATGTACTTCTCATTCAGCATTATCAGTGAAGAAAGGTTTGGTCCAAAAGCAAATCGCAGTGATGGACACCCACTTAAATGAAAGGGACCCATTTTCACATCATGGAACACGGGGAAAAAGGCATACGACAATGCATCTAAAAACATATCCAAAGTCGACTTCCAAAAATTTTTTCTAAGAACGGAAGACGAGAATGGAAAAGTGCTTTCGGACCAACAGACAATACTTTGACGGGGACAAGCTTTGATAGCTGAAATTGTTTTAATAATAAAGTTTTATTGACATCGTCTCGTTTTCGTTTTGGTCACACCTTCTGCGTTTTCACATTGGGAGATATATTTTCCCTAAAACACTACACATAGAGAGCATGGACATCGGCAGGGAAGGGAGAGGGAAATAGGGGCAGTTACCCCAACTGAAAAAATATTATCGAAAAATTTGTATATGTTAAATAATAGCGTTATACCAAAAATATGACGTTTTTTCCTTAACGATATGCACTCTTGAATTTTTTACGTTTTGTTTTGTTTTTGGAAGTATGTCATATTTTTTATTTATTAATAGGAAAAACATTTTTATATGTATTTTTCAGTAATGAGCTTTCCTTCTTTTTTCGTTTCGTTTTCTGACATTTACAGTTGCATTATGGCATGATATAATGCATGATTGCTATATTTCCAACTGCACTCCTTAATAAAACAATCCCATATTGAAACCATTTTGCCTCCACTGAAAAAAATTCCTGCCGGCCCTCATGCACACAGGCTATGAATTGAATAATTCCCCCCCCCCCCTAATGTGTAACTGTCGGTACTCATGATAAGAGGGAATGAATTATAATGTTTGCAATTGAAACTCTGCTATGGCATAATATTTTATTTATTTCATATATCTTTATTTTGTCCTGTTTAACAAGTTGAATTCTCAGAAAGAATATCCATTTGTGTCATTTTAGAAGGCCAGATAGGTGAAGGAGGAAAAATAGTGTAAAATAATGTATTTTGTTCAGAGGGCAAAAAAGTTACTGAAGTTCGAAGTTTACGTTAATTATTTATTAATGTAAATATTCAACATGCTTTGCTCGGATTCTTTACTCATTTAGATTTTATTTATTTTATTTAATCGGGATTCATAATATATAAATTTTTGCAATAAAAAAATAAAAAATTCTGATTAAAGTGCTGTGCAGGTTTTATCAGAAGTTATAAAAATATAATTGAATTATAATTTAGCAAATATCATATTGAAATTCAAGGATTATTTGAACAGCAGACTACTCAAGGTCCGTACAAATACTATAACACTCAGGTCTTGCTCAAGGAAAATCGACGCCTTTTGGGAAGCCTATTCTCAGCGCCTCTTACCATTGATATTGCTAGAGTCAATGAGGGTATATGGCTAGATATAGGATAAATACAACATAAAAACAAAATATATACAGACAGAATACAAATTAAATTTGAAAACTAAAAAAAAATATATTTATCTCTGTTTGAGACAGGCAAATTTCATCACTAAGTTTTTCACTTTAATCATTGCATTTGACATATCCATATTTTTGCACTAGTTCATTTTCTATTGGAATGAAACATAACCAAGCCACTGATCGTAATTATCGAGAAGAACAATGTGTATTTTATGATTATGAGACAGTTTACATATCTCTTTGACACAACTACGCCGTAGGGCGCTGATCAGGCTGTCAAGCTGCATATCAGGCTGGTAAGCGCAATCAGGCTGTCAAGCTGCATATCAGGCTGGTAAGCGCAATCAGGCTGCATATGCCGCAGCCTGATTTATGCTTGTATTTTAAAAGGCTTTTAAATTCAACACTGAAATATTTCGATAATATAAGGGAATTTTTGATTAACATCTGAAATAATAGCAGCATATATTTTTTTCTACATATTTATTCGAGCATTTGGCGCCTCGGGGAACTACCCTATCAGACAGAACCTGTAGCCAGTCACATAAACAAGATAATCTAGTGCAAATGCGAGGAATTCGACCGCATTATTTGCATAATCAATAAAACAGCTGTTATTTATATAGATTTACGACATAAAGTGGTTTTAAGTTCGAAATCAGATTTTACTCTAAAGCTTGAAAGCATTCATATGTGAAATTCAAGAACAAATGGTGAAATATTTGAGACGTCATGAGAGGCTCAATAATGCTAAAATAAAAATCGGAAAAAAAATTACAGGGATCATATTAAAAATAGTTTTAAACTCGGGTTCTATTGTATGTGCTATTATGAACGTTGGGAGACAGAATTTTTAACAGAATGCGAGGTGGTTCGGATAAAACACGTATGCTAAATTTGGAAATGAAGGTCAAGAATTCCAGAAGTTATTAGAGGTCAAAATGATACTTGAATGACATAACATTCCATAGTCAATAAAGTGGAGCATAACCAATAGGAGAGTCTATGTGAAAACGGTCTGCAGGTACTGGACAGAAAAATGGAAAGAGTTCCATGTTATCTCAATAGAAAATCAGATTCAGAGTTCAAGAACTTCTTCAAAACGATTTTTAATGCAAAATATGTCTCAACATAAATTAAAAATCTCAAACAAATTTAAATTTCGATTTTAAATAATATTTGTTCTGCATTCAAAGAAAATTTTATGAAAGCTCGAATATTGAATACGGTATTGAACTCTGAATGTGATTTTCCATTGAGATAATATGTAACTATTTCTATTTTTCTGCATAGTACCTGTAGTATCATGCATTATTGTAAAAAATTCTGTTGGAAGGAATTACCAGTTATTAATTATGTATACTAGCTATAACCCTCAAAACGTTTGCGATTTAAAGCTACATTGGGAGGTTTCTCCATTGACAACTTCTCCATTCGGAAAACCTGAGTAAATTGGTAAGCAGCCAAAGAACTGAAACTACTTACAACATATGAGAAAAAAAGCTCAGAATCTATTTTGAACATTCTGATAAACTGATCCTTTAGAATTCCAAAGTCGTTCGAAATTCTAAATAACGTTCTATCACAGGAAGGGATTGGAAGTTTTAACGCAACAAGGGTTGACGCAGGGAAAAGCCTCATACAAAATCTGAGAGCGGTCGGTCAGTTATTTCGGGAATTGCAGGTGGTGGAAATCAGGTAAAACAGAGATAAATCTACAACGACAATTTTCGAGTAATTAAGATGTCGCCAATAATGAACGGATCATGCAGGCGCTTGACAGCTGTCAAGAATTCTTGGCAGCTCTCCAGCGCCAAGAAAGCTTAACACCTAGACAGTTAACTCCAAGCATACCCTGTAAGAAAGATGTTCATCATTGTCGAGCAGTGAGGCAACCGCCCATCCTTCAGCCATGGACAACGTTTTTTTTATATTAAATGGATAAGAATTCGTTATGCTCGGCAATCGTTTACACATTTTTCTTTTTTTATTATTTGGGGGTGGGGAATCAAAATCGGGCGACCAAACTTCTACAGTGTTTTAAGTAGTAAAATGAGGAGTTGTGTCCGAATATGGTAGTCCTAACTTTAGCTCTTTAGGAATAGTTCTTGATCAAAGAAGAAAACTCTCTAAACTGCGTGATATAGATTAATAATCAACAGGAACACTATTAAAAATAGTAGTGATAATTAGTAAGTTTTACTGCTTGATTAGTGTTAAGGAATATAAGTGCTTGTTCTGGCGCAAATATGTAATATATATATATACAACTGATGCCAAATAATCATTTACAGTAACTCTTGTGATCTGGACGGATTTACATAACCCCATGATACAAAATACAATTATCGCAATTTGAATTTTTTTAAGTTGCTCATATTGTTTATTCCATTATAATTATATTTTCTCTTTATTCTAGCTGAAAATGAAAGATGTCCCATGTTATGCCAATAAGGAATAATATTCAGAGCTTTTTCAGAATATATTAATTCTGAAATAAGTGTTTTATGGAAACATGAGGCTGAAAATAAATTAATGATCTCAATCAAATCTATGGAAACTCAATTTTCAGCGATATTCGTTTATTATTTAAGGAGCTATATTGAAACCAAATAAAGAAGGCCGGAGTACTTAACAAAGATACCGCTGGTTAAAACAACTCATCTGAAAAGGTAATTCAAACAAAAAGAAAAAGAAAAGCGAAAGCAATAATCATTGTATTAAACTTAATAAATGTATACTTCTATGAAATGATTATTCCGACTTTCGCAAATTTTGAATAATTTTTGCAGCTTCTATAGCTTTTTAATAGCAAACAAACGTTGTTTAAATTCAAGATGTTAATAGATTTGATTGCGATATTTATTCGGTCATGTTGGTGGCAAGGGTGGCTCAGTCGGTAACGCATCAGTCTCGTAATCTGCTGTTCCTAACTTCGAGTACCGCCTTGGCCAGTCGTTGAGATTTAGCTCCGCAAAACAATCCGCCCTACCCTCGGTGAGTCGGGGACACCGATGGGATTGGGATGGCCGTGGTCCGTCGGGTGGGACGTTAAAGCCGTGGCTCCGTGTGCAGGAGAGCCATACTCTATGCAAGTTAGAGAATACGCTGGATGGCCTTGACGGGAGGGGACTATCTGTCTTCCAACAGCTGTCCATGGGCCCCCACCAACCTTCTCTGGGCCTTCGGGGTCCTTGTAATCTGACTATTTAGCCCGTTGTGTGCAAGAAAAAAGTGCCACTCATAAGTAAATAAACCCAAATAACTCAGTCATCTTGAAGAATGAGGAAGATTAATATATTCCACGAAATTCAGTATACAGCTTTTTCTCATTATTAATTAAACCAACGTGGATGTTCGGCTGCTTGATTTTGATTCCTCTCCAGCCTCAGTATAAAAAGTTCATTTCCTCAAGCTTCATGAAATCGGTGACAATATCGTGAGAATAGATTAAGAAATATCGAATATAATTCAAGAACAGTATTTTGAAACAAATCCAAATTATTATATCGTATATATTACTAGATTATTTTATCTCTAGATTTTAGAATTATATGTATGTGATGTATAATAGGCCATCATTAAAAAAACTGCATTTCCTTTTATCAAATATAGCATCGAAACCTTCATTCTGCGATCACTGATTAGAATTTCCAAACAAAAAAATTCTAATAAAAAGAAAAAGATTTAACTGAAAACGTCAGAAAAAGAAAAACGAAAATGAAAAAAAAAATACTATTGAGCTATTTTAGATCTTAAATTACGAAATAATGACAGTCACATTCTTTCTATTTTGCCCAGTTTCATAAGAAAGAAAATATAAAACATATTTATGCATGAAAGCGTACTTCAAAGAAAATTGTGGAGTTATCCTCTTGCTTCAATTTACCACAGCAGAATAAATATTGTTTAAAATGCGAGGTGAGCAGCTTCAGTGACTAGCGTGTATCCTCAAAAGCCCTCTTCACGCTCCATCTAATCGTTGACAACATCATGAGAGCAGACTGGGAAATAATTTAACGGAAATATAGTATTTCGTGAATAATATTTTGATACATAATTGAAAGCAATATATTATTTATTGAGTTAGTGCCCTCAGATTTGATAATTAAAAAAATAATATAATGGAAAATATTTCATTTTTATCTTTTACTAAAATTATAAAAAAATCTTCTATCTACGAACACATTAGAACTTGACAGAAAACATTCTCTGATAAAGCTTAATAGCCAGGACCAAAAATGTAAAACAGAAATACGAAATGTAAAAAAAAGACATTACCACTCTATTATTTCAGTTTTTAAATTACGAAATAATGACAGTCATATTCTTTCCACCTCTCACAATTTTCATACCGGGAAAAAATGTATAAATATTTATGGATGAAAGCGTACCTTAATGAAATTTTGGGTTTATGCTTTTGCTTCATTTTACTACAGCAGAATAAATATTGTTTAAAATGCGAGGTGAGCAGTCTGAGCGACTAGCGTGTATCGGCACAACCTTCCTTCACGCTTCACCTAATCGGTGACGAATCATGAGAGCACACTGGGAAATAATTTAACGGTCTATATGCACCATTTACACTTTAAAGTTGTAGCCATAAACGGATGCTTCTGTGGATACAGAGGGGAGAAAATAAGTTTCTGATGCGATTGTGGATATTGCTATGCGGAATATATATAATAAATAGGAAGATTAAAATTTAAGAATGTTTAAAGCCCTCTGATTTAGAGAACGAACGCCTGTGAAAGAGAATTCTAATCCTATTTAGAGAATACATCAACGCTGTTTAGAATAATGCTTTCATGTATGGCCATCGTGATTAATGCAAGAGAATAAGTATTGTACATTCAAAAAGAACATGATGAGACATTAACGGAAAGATATTAAAACTTTTACAGAGATATATCGAAATACATTTAAAAATTTTTAAAACAACTATAGCAAAATATTAGCCCTCAGTTGAATTATTGGACTTAAGTAATTAGGATTTTAATACTTAAAAGTTGCATTCAAACTTTTGTGTTGAAGATAAAAGGAAAATAACATTTGCTTTCAAGGTGTATAAATCACTGAGACTTGAAATAATTAGGAGTGAATCGTCCATGGAGACAATGGAAGAAATCAGAAATAGAAGAAAAGCAATGTCTCTCTTATAATTATTATAATGAAGAAAATTAATATATTCCCAAATATGTAAATTATAAACCTATTAACATAAAAATCAAAGTATTTTTAATATCTAATAGGCATTGAAACGGCATTCTGGTCCTTTGTCAGTGTTACTTTTGGAAATTGCTTCCTCTGCTTGAAACGTCTGTGCTACGTCATATTTATTAACTCATTTGCATATTTGTGCATTTTTTCTTCTTCATTTCAATGATCCATCGTCACTGGCCCTTTTTTTTTTAAATTCAACCCTAGTCTCGCAGAAAATGTTAATTTATTTTTAAAGCTAAGTTGTTCATCCTTACAAAATTGCGTAAAGTTCATGTAAGAAACATTATATTTTCGATTTCATCTTGTATTTATAAGCTCAGCTTTTTAATTATAATTTGAGTGGATCTATCAAAATAATGCTTGTTTAATGCAATTATACTCTTACATTGTTTTAATATCTATGACATTGTATATTATTTGATTGTTAATGATTATCATTATAATACTGTAACGATACAGTCATTAAACAATCTACTAATACAAACTGAAACGTTATAATGACTATATGGTTATGCTATCAGCTTGTTTAATGGCTATATACTCATATTATTATGTTGTTTTAATGGTTGTGCTCCTATGGTATTAGTTTGTTTTCACGCAAATTTCATAATATTTTTCGGTCGTTTCGATATCCCTGTCATTATATTATTAGTTCGTTTTTTATTGACTGTGCAGTTACATTATCAATATCATATACTAATTATATCATATATCAATAATCATTACAGAGTCTGTGTCCTTATATTATTATTTTGATTAATACCTGTGTCATTATATGAATGCATTGTTTTAGCGAGGTTTTTTTTTTCGTTATTTTTCATTTATTTAATGCCTGTATCATTATATTATTAAATTGCTTTAATACTGTATCATTATATTAGTACATCATTTTAATGACTATATCGTTATATATTATTAAACAGTTTTAATGGATATGTCGTTATATTATTTGATTGTCTTATCCGTTGGGTTGTGTTTTTAGATTGTTTTAATGACTGTGTCGTTATATTACTTGATAGTTTTATCGGCTAAGTTGTTGTGTTTTTAGTTTCTTTTAACGGTTAAATTTCTGTGTATTTATGTTACTAGATTATTTTAACATCTGTGACATTATATCATTAGATTGCTTCATTGAATTATTGACGGCTTTAGGATTTTCACAGGTGAAGAGGAGAAGAATTAAAATAGTAGCGGTAGGTTGCATAAACAGAAACCTAATTCGACACAATACAACCTAAAAATTAGCTTTTGTTGAAAAGAAACCTCAAAACATATTTGTGAGATACTAGTAAATGGTCGACAACGTCTTTGAATTTAGTTTTGGGGAACGAAAACATGACTAACAATTTTAATTTTGAATTTCGGAATATACCAAAATCTCTAAATAATAAGCGAATATTTTTCATCAGCAAGACTTTGATTTGCCAATTTAAATTAGTTTTGTTTCAGTTTGAACATTGTGTTTTCTACTTCAAAAATTGGAAAGTTTCTAAAATGCCATTTTATTATCATAACACGACAGTGCAAACTACCTTATTATAATGTATATTAGCAATATTTTTGCCTCATATATTTTTTTAAAAAGGAAGAATGTACAGTTGCTCAAAAAATATCCGAACACTATCGTTGATTACAGAATTCAGAAAAAATATCTGAAAACTATTTTTTAAGAAATTAGTGATCTGGCAACCTTCGTGTACAGTACACGAAGATTACAAACCTAGCGCCCTATCGACTGAGCCACCTCCGCCCCTAGGCAATGAAGAAGACTTACAGAGAAATTAATATATTATAAAAGATGTTATAATTTTACTATGTGTAAGAAACCACAAAACACATTTGTGAGATAGTAGTAAATGATCGACAACGTCTTTGAATTTAGTTTTGGGGAACGAAAACATGACTAACAATTTTAATTTTGAATTTTGGAATATACCCAAATCTCTAAATAATAAGCGAATACAGGAAAATAGGAGTGTTAATTGTATAGAATGTTAGAAACATTTTTTGCCTAATTAATAATGGACATTTATGTAGTAACTGTGAGACAATAGCGGGAGGTTGAATGTTATACATAGGTAGGAATCATGTTGTACAGGAAAGTGTCGTGGAATGATCATAAACAAAGCGTCTGTAAAAGAATTAATGCCATTATCCCAAAATATATTGTACCAGAAACGTTGTTGATATATCTTTGCTGTAAATAATTTACAATTCATGGATTAAGTCATCTGTCATATGGGCTATTATATTGAGGAGGTACATGTAACAAATATATGAAGATTATCGAAATTTTTCAAAATCATGTTTTAAGATGTATTTTGAAGCAAAAAAGAAGGGAAAGTATTAGTGAGAGTTACAGGTGTCTTGGTGTTTCAGAATAACACAAATTATATACATGAAACTATTTGATCCATTTGAATAAAAATAGGGATTTGTCGGAATTAGAAATGATTTTGTTGTACGAGATTATTTGAAAACATAATTAAGTGAAGTACCGGTTAACAAAATAATTTTACTAAGCATTGCATTTTTTTTTGTTTACGGAGAGTATAATATGTTGCCAAATTATCTTACGCTTATACGTAATGTTAAAGAATATTCTTTTACTCGAAGAAATTCGATCATTCATGATTTCAAAAGTTTAAGACTACTAAAATGCTTTTATATCTATCTTAGATAATTATTAATGCTTAAAACTGAGGACGACACTACTTATAAAGTAAAATTGTCATTCTTATATACAGTCACTTTAACAATTAAAATAGTCTACATCACTTTCAAGCCATCGCTGAAAGAAAGACCAATCATCTACAATTAATTGAGAACAAGATCCTTCCACTAAATGATCTGCACCTTTCAAGAAGAAATTTTGTGTGCATCATCAGACTAAGAACAGGTGCATCACTCTTGAACGACTCACTTTTCAAGATGAGAAAGGTTCTTTCCCCAAATTGCCAGACGTGTAAAGTAAAGGAAACGGGGATTCATGTTTTGCTGAACTGTACTGCTTACTTGATCCAGAGAAAAAAATAATAGCAAGATTAGAAAACGACAACATCTTTAAATTAAGTCTGCTCACTTTACTTGGACAAGAGCATATGTCTAAGTGCAAAGTTTGCTACAGTGCAACTATCAAAATTTTACATGATGCGAATCTTTTCCTAAGGATTTAAGAATTTTTGTCATGGTTATGTAACATAAACGTCATCAGCTTCTTGGCATTATCCAAACTTGCCATCTAGAGGAGAAGGTCGAAAGACTCGAACATATCCAGAGAAAACATTTATTTTTGATTGATGATGACGATAATGAATTAAATTATTAGTGTTATTATAGCACAGACGAGTTAACTCGAATGGGATATTGAATATCTTTATGTCTCAAACTTTTAGTCAATGCAAATGTATTTCTTTCAGTATGTAATAAATTTACATACTTTTTTTTGTTGTACCGGTGCAGGTTAATAAATTAACCTGCACCGGTACAATACCTAAAGCAGCAACATGACGGAAAATGGAACGATACACCGTCATCAGATCCGCTAAAGTAATATGTATAGTTCATTCCATCAAGTAAAAAAGCAAGAAAGAATGATAAATTTCAATACTGAAGAATCATCTTTGGCAGTGCTCAAGAAAGGCGAAATCTGTATAAAAATTAAATAGCACTAAAGAAAATAAAGAGAGCGAAAAAGCCATTAAACATTACCACAGATATCGTACACAATATTATGAAGTTTTCATCTCTTCTTCAGATCTTCAAGTATCGTAGCAAGTGATGGAGAATCCAGCTGACTGAAGGAGGAAATAAAAAAAAAGAATATTCCAAAGAACTGTAGCCAGAGAGGAAAAAAACGAATCTTTTCTTTCAGTATGTAGATTCATACACATTAGACGAAAGCCTGGGATTGAGAAAGAACCTCATTAATATGCATCGTATTTTTTTCTCCTCTTTGTGTGGAACAAAAACTGAGCATGCAAATCACGTTCTTCTAGACAATTAGGGCTGCAACTTTGCTTATCCCTGCCCTTCGCACAGTGCCCATCAGTTTTAGCCTACGCAGACCTTCTTCCAGACATGGCACGATGGAGAAAGGGGCTCTCACGCATGGCGAATGGAAGGAATAAATTACGCTGCAAAATCTGGAGAGCGTATGAGTTCTCTCTTTACAGATGGAGGAAAGAGTACGCAAAAAAAGAATGAAATCACCCAGTTGACCTCTTGTACTATAGAGTTAAAGGCAGAGATAGATATAAGTGCTGTCACAGGCTAGAAATATGGGCTTTTGTTTTCACACGCACTTATTACATACGATCTTTCAGAAAGAAGATGTGCACGGAAGGCTGGATACTGCATCGTTTTCAACACGAGTTGGTTCTTCAATTTGAAGCAATTTTTCATACATGTCGGATCCGAAATTTAATAGTTAAACGAATAAAATGATTTAATAGCACAAAAATCAGTATCTCTCTCTCTAGCAATTAAAGTTTACTCTGAAGGAGTGTTAATTGTATAGAATGTTAGAAACATTTTTTGCCTAATTAATAATGGACATTTATGTAGTATTCTGAAGATTCACACAGGATATTTAAAGCGACTATAATAGTGGTGGATTAGAAAGTCTTTCTTCAACTGCAAACTAAATGATAAAAAAATAAATATTAATACACTGGGTGTTTTAAAAATATATAGACATTTAACAAAATAATATTATGCATCGTGATAAACAAAAAAATATTCAATTTAGGAGAAGAATTGCTTAGTTGCATGATTCATTACCGCATAGTTTGAAAATGATCACCTTTAACACCTAGGCACTGTTGACAGCGGCGAACAGCTAATGACAAATTTCAGTAAAGCATTCTGCTGGGATAAATGCGTAGCATCGCTCAACTTCTGGTTCTATGTCTAATTTCTTTGAGTGTAGATAGTTTCCGAGTATGTAGCATTTCCTTTAGGAAAAACTGCAGTAAAAGTCCAATAGACCAAATCAAACAAACGTACAAATCGTTATTTTATGTTGTCTGACTCACGGGTAACACATGTATAATCAGACTAACACCATTTTTAATCGTACATTACTTCGAGGCATCTCAGTGGAAATTATACACATGGTTTCTCTTTAAACATTTAAATTAATCTTTTATGAAATGCATATACATTTTTGATACACCTGTATATGCTAAAAATACTAAAATATTGTTTAATAACAAACCGTATTAATATGTAATTATTATATATATATAATTTAATGATATCGGTATTTTAGTTCTGTGTTAACTTATATGAATGAAAATATTTAACAGTTCTTTGTATTTAATTTTCGCAATCGAATATACTGCATTTATTCTCCTTTTCCTCCCAATTTTCCAACCAAAAAAAAATGGGCTCAACCGTTTTCGCATAAAACTGTTAAAATAATTTATATTAATAAATCTTTCATAGATTGAATTCGAAAGTTCTGAGAAATCGATTTCGTTTGTCAGACCAACCAGTCAGCAGGTGCTCAGAGGATCAAGAGGACATCACTTTTCGTGATTGCCAAGTGGATTGTCACAGCAGGGACTGTATCGCATAAAAAATGTTTTCCAAGGCATTCAGGACGTGATGTGTTTCAAACAGCGTAGATTGTATTGATGATTTAGTTTTTTAAGCGTAAACGTTTAAAATATGTTTCCTTGTAAATTTAAACCGAAAATATCACCTTGGTTATGTGTCTTGATAAATATTCATGTGATAGTTTTAGTGCCACATTAATATATGTGCTAAGGTTCCGCAATTGTGGCCTAGAATACCGTTACTGAACATCATTTTTGTGGCGAAATAGCTTGATTGGCGAAAGTTTAAGGACACTAAAGTAGTACAGAAACGGAAATAGAACCACTGAAGAAGGAGGATCATAAGTATCATGCAGTGCATCCATGCAAAATTAGAGATATACACTGCCATACTAAAATATTAGAGAATTTCCATTCACATTCACATTTTCATATTAGAGAGCATGAAATTTCTCTAATATTTTGATCGAGAAATGTACATCTTCTATGTGTTGCTACAGGAAAAATAAAACCTGTTTACCATGACTTATAAGATCGCATCAATGGACGGATATTTTTCCAAAAACAGAGTGTTTCTTTTTCTCACAGACTCAGGAGCATAAGAGATCCACTTTGGCGACTCGTAAAGAGCACGAATCACAACCTAATTCCTTACACACGGGTCTAACAAACTCTAAATACGCCACTTCTAGAGTAAAATGAAGTAGCATTGAATACCTGTGAACATAAGCTGAACTATCATCTAAAAAAGATTTCTGCATCCATGCCCGTGAAAACGTAACGTTTCCCTTACAAGAGCGCTCTTAAAAAATCCCTCACTATTATGTTCCTTGTAAAACATCTAGCTGAAAATGTCTCCCTATAAAAGCGTTTACCCATCAAGCTCTGTAGAAAAATCTTATCTTTAAAAATCTCTATTTCTAGAAAAATTAAACCAATTAATCTCCCTGAAAAATTATTGGAAAATTATGTCACCTACAGAAATTCTCTTTCAGAAAACACCATCCCAAGAACGTATCTTTGGAGTAATCTCATGCAAAAACACTGTCCTTCAAAATATCCACTTAGAAAAGCACATCAAATTAACTTACCTATGAAAACCTCTCCCTCAAAATATGCTTCCGGCAAAAATGACTAATTCTCCTAGAAGGAGCTACTGAATTAAATTTTGAAACTAACAGATATATATATTTATATCCGAGGTAATGAAATGAAAAATGAATGGAACAGAAGGAAAAAATAAAGGAAAAAAAAACAGAAAGTAGAAGGAACCAAACCAAAATAAATTTGAATGGTGCATTTAAACTAAAAAAAAAGAACATTAAAAATAAACAAACCCTTTTGTTTTCTCATTGTTTCTTTTGCAGGAACAACAAACGTTTCTTATTCTGTTTATGAATCTTTCCACATTCCCCATGAGTTTAAATATCTCTCACCGGACACATGTGGCTCGGGGACCGCCATATGAGTTGTTGTTTTGAATTGGGTTGTTTTACCTTGAGTGGCCCTTTTTTTGCACTCAAGGCTAAATGGCCAGATCATAAAGACCCCGAGGGTTCAGAATCTCGGTCAAAGTCTACAGCGTGCACAGGGTATGGGGCCAAGGCTTAACGTGCACAGGTTATGGCTCTCCCGCACATGGGGTCAAGGCTTAATGTCCCATCCAACGTACGGCTGCATTTTCAAGTCCGTTAGTGTCCCCTACTGACCGTGGGCAGGGCGCTGAGTTTTGCGTGGATAAATCTAAACTCTGGCCCTGGTGGGACTCGAACCTGAGAAATGCAGATTACGAGCCTGGCGCGCTACCGACTGAGCCACTCCCATCCCCCCATATGAGTAAACCTGTCCTTGTTCCGGTTGTTTCACCTCTGAGTGGCTCCTCTTTTGCACACACACACAACGAGCTAAATGGTCAAGCCACAGGTATTCCGAGGGCTCAGAGAAGGTCGGGAATGAGATACAGTGGACATTGTTAAAGACAGATGGAAGCCTCCCGTTGAGACGCCCATCCTGTTATTTACCGTACAACGGGTCTAGCTCTCTTATACACTCTCTTAACGTCCCATCCAATGGACGCGGTCTTCCCAAGCTCATCAGTGTCCCGCTTTTCTCCGAGGCAGAATGAACGATAGCGCAGAAAATTCTCATAGGAGAAATTGGGACTCGAAGCTGGGAATCGCAGATTACGCTCTGCCCTAAAATTACTTTCTTTCTGAAACATAATTGTGTAAAACAAGGAAACAACTGCCAATTAAATCTATTGGACAACAAACACTTCTCTAGGAAACCAACATTCGATTGGGTCCCGGAAATACCCAGTGTCTAAAAATATATTTTCAAACAGAAACACCCGATTGAATTATATGAAAATCCTCATGGTTCAAAATATATCTCTAGAAAAATATATCCGATTAAGTTCTTCAAAAAATAAAGAAAAAAATTAACCCGCTATCTCTGAAAATAGCTCTACAAAAATATCTCTGATAAAGTGTCTAGGTAAACCTCTTCGACAAAGTATCTTTATAGAAGAATTTCTGATTATAACATCAGTGAAATGCCTTTAAAAAATATTATTCTTGAAAACTCTTTCGAATTTAATTCTGTGCTGAAATCTCCAGAAATACATATGTATTTACTATGGAAAAAGATTCTCTATCAAAATATCTCGTTAGTTAAAGCAAACTTGGAAAATATTCTTTTACACCACATCTCTTTAGAAAAATACTTCTGATTATTTCCTTTGGTGAAGACGTCATTCCAAAATATATATATAAACAGAAAAATAGCTCGGTTACAAATTACTTGGGAAAAGTCCTTACTAAAAATATCCGTTCAAAATAATCCGCGAAGAAAAAAAACCCATGCATTTCTTTAAAGCTTCAGAAAAGTTGAAATGCTTGATGAGACGGTTGCAGAAAAGGTTTTCTGGAATTACATTAGAGTCGTTCAAATATTAATCTGAACGATTCGAGCGTATCGGATACATTTCAATTAATAATCCAGAAGAACAGTCTTTATGCCATTTTCGCATGTGCGACGATGAGATCACGTCTTACACAACCTTAAGTCACGAATACACGGTTCAAAATCGTTTCTGATTCGACTTAATCGTGCCGTTTAATATTTGAGACACTGCGCAAAGCTCTCGTCACCAAGATATTTTCTTTGTTTAAACATCTGATTGCGAATATTATGCACTCTGATTACACAACTTAAAGTTAATGTACTATTCCTCATACTTTAAATCACTTATCGAAGTATCATTTTCAGGAAGGCAGCATTCTTTTCAAATCTTTAGTAATGGAAACGCCGTTATCAGCATTTCTTTCAAATGCTCAACAGTGTAGAAATCCCAATCTTCAATAATTAAAACCCTCAGTGAGCTCCACGCGTTCTCACTAATTTCCAATACTACTATATAAAATCATCGATATTTAGGATCTTCAGCTTGGTACATGATAGTGAAGTAAACTCAAGTTTCGTTTTACCAAAACTTATTGCAGAAAAAAGCATTTCTTTAGCAAACATTAATCCACGTAGTCAGCTAAAAAACATGCCGAAAAACTCTTCTTTATTAGAGAAAAACTTGAAAAATATCAAATAAAAAAAAATTACTATTATTTAAAAACATTTTTGCTCTTATCTCTAATTTGTTTTTATTTTCGTTTATTATTATTATTGCTTTTTCTCTTCAATATGCTATTTCATCCGCTTACGTGTATGTCATCAGTTATTTTAATTAAAACCAATAATTCCTTAGAAGGCATAAATATGAACATTGCTTGCATTAGCGGTAAAAGAAGCATTTTGTAATTGAATCTTATCTTATCAAAAAAAAGATTGCACCTACAGAATGAAATAGCAATTATCCCAATGGAATGACAGACTTTTAGTAATTAAACGACTTTTTCTATACGCCTAGATGTTTTTATATCTAGATAGATGAGATAATCTTTTTTGCTTGTAATCGCGAAATGTAATTGCCAAAAAAATGCAAGGCATTATTTTATATGGACAAAAAATAATGAAATAAAAATACACCGTACACTATTTGCTAGATGATTCTTATCCCATTCATCAACTTTTTAAGAATTGTTAAAAAAAATACTGTGATATTATTTATTTAAACTTTCTCAGCTTTGCTGAATAAAACATATACCAGTGAAAGCTTTTGCGCAGGAGATTGCAAAAAAAAATTCCTTATTCGACAGGAAATGGCCTTTCGAAATTTCAGACTAGATAGACAGTTTTAGGTTTGTTATGAATGTCAGCTCCGTTTATTCGTCTGCGAAAATTTGCCACGTGCTTGTATTGTTTTCATTTTTTAATAGCTAAAGCTCAAATTATACACGGAATTTAAGAAAAAAATCGTAAACAATGTAGGAAGGTAATTTTTATGCAGGGAAACTTTTTCATCTTCGTTGTAATTGCATAACTGCTTCTACTGGAAAGCGAGGAATTAATTGCCTTTTAAAGTATAGGACGGAGATGTTAACACTGCTTTACCGAGACTTCTATTTAAATCGTTATTACACTTCTGCAGTTTCGCAATTTCAGTCTCAGAATAATTACCTTTCGAATTTTCCTTCGATTCCTATGTTTACCTTCGTGTACTCGAAATTCCTAATATTTGCTTAGCAAAATGGGCTTCAAATGTCACACGATTACAAACTTGAAAGGATATTGTAAAGCATTTCAGTACTATGTTTGAACTCTGAGCATTCGTTACATTCCCCTTTTGATTTTAAGTTTAGACACGATTCCAGTTTTCTATTGTTCTGTGACACTATAATAGTTTGTAAACATCAAGATCCCTGTAAATATTCTAATCCGGAACGGCAAATAAGGTAACTACGAATTTAAATTATTATCGTTGTTATTTTCGATCAAACCATGAATTTCCTCAGTGAAAATCCAGTGAAATCCAGTTCAGTGAAAATCCAGAGAATATGTTGGGTTGGGTTGTTTTACCTCTGAGCGGCACTTTTTTGCACACCATGGGCTAAATGGCCAGGTCACATGGACCCCGAAGGCTCAGAGAAGGTTGGGGAGGAGACACACCGGAACAGCTGTTGGGAGACAGATTGTAGTCTCCCGTAAAGGCCATCCAGCGTGTTCTTTAACGTGCACAGGGTATGGCTCTCCCGCACAAGGCCCACGGCTCAACGTCCCATCCAACGGACGGCGGCCTTTACAAGCCCATCGGTGTCTCCTACTGACCGTGGGCAGTGCGAGGAATTTTGCGGAGATAAATCTCAACGTTGATACAACTGGGACTCGAACCTGGGAACTACAGTTTACGAACCTGGCGCGCTACCGACTGAGCCCCCTCGCCCCCAGAGAATATGAGAAATGCTTGTGCGTGTGACACAGGCGCAACCAGAATTTTTGATTGGGGAGAGGGGGGGGACTCCCGAGTTTTTCATATTATGTCACACAAAACTAAACATTAAATGCTTAAATACATTAAATATTCCCTGAGAATAGATGCATGCATAGATATATAATACATAGATAGCCTCTATCGATTTATATGTAGTCCTTAGAGAATAAATGCACAATATTCATTGCATTCTCTGTTGAAATATATTATATGCTAAAAATATGGTGAGTGCTTTTTGCCCGTTTGATTTGAAATTTTAGGGAAGGGGGGGAAGGCGAAGTCTAACAGTCCTCCTAACATTCCCTGGAGTGAGAAAATTGATTTTAGTTAGGAACAGATTTGAATTTATTCTTATTTTAGTGTAGGAAACAGATCACCTACCCCAAGAATATTTAAGATTTTTTTTTTTAATTCGAAAGCTCTATAATCAGTCTTTAGCAATTAAGAATCAGCACCAATAGGACTTATATTATTTTTACTTATTTTCTCTCTTAGATAAATGAATGACTCTTAAAATTCATAATGATGTTAACCAAGAGCCTTCAGTTTCTACTAGAATTTCTGATATTTTTCATTCCGAAGAGAAGTAAATTTCCATTTTATCGTAAAATGATTTCAATTATTTTAAAGTTTCTAATTTGTATAATAATAATAACACTGGGCAACAAATTTTCATAAAAGTCATGCCTCTGCGATAAGAGTAGCCATTTATTAACGATTTCAAGGTGCTGAATACGAATATGAGAATGAAAATGCAAAATTGGCTACGATTTCTGATAAATCAGCAATAGTATCTTATATAATAGAGTAATACGTACATATGACATGTATCGGTGAAACTCCGTTTCTACTTCCGACGTCGCTTTGCCCTGTCGCTTGTACAGCTGCTCAGGATCATCTCTGGCGAGTGTCCAACAGTAGTCAGCCAACATTGAAGTGGGCCAATTTCCCTGGTATCGTTTCTCCATCGTTGCAATGTCCTGGTGAAAACGTTCACCGTGTTCATCACTAACCATGCCGCAGTTGTCGGGGAAGAAATCTAAGTGAGAATGGAGAAAGTGGATCTTTAAGGACATATTGCAGCCAAGTTTGTGATACAGAGACAACATATCCTTAACCAGTTTCTTGTAGTTGTCTGCCCTGATATTTACGAGGAATGTAAACGAAACGTGTCCCAAGAAACGAAATTAAAACGAAACGTGTCCCAAGCCTTTTTCTCGTCACCCTGAAGCAGGTTGTCGAACATCTGGTCTCTGAACAGCTTGCGGATCTGAGGACCTACAAAAATTCCCTCTTTATTCTTCTGCTTGAGGGGGTATTTATTTATTTACTTGTTATATTAGTTCTCCACATTATTCATCTCTGGTTCTCAATATTACTCATCTTTGGTTCTCAACATTACTCAACTCTTTTTCTCAATATTACTCATCTCTAGTTCTCAATATTACTCTTCTTTGGTTCTCAACATTACTCACCTCTTTTTCTCAATATTACTCATCTCTAGGTCTCAACATTACTATCCTATGGGTCCCAACATTAATTATTTCATGACCCAGCAAACTGAACGGATATGTCACTCGTTATTTTACGACCTACCCTTTCTTCCCTACAAAGCAATACAATATTTAACGAAACATCGAACTCTAGAATAACATAAAAAGTTATATCTTTTTAATCAAGTAATATTATTAAAAATCAACATTTCGAAGAGATTAATATTCTTCAAATTCTAATTCTTTGCGCCTGGCGGTTCTACCAGTATTATCCGTCTCAAGATACAGAAATTCCCAAGATACAGAAATTTTACGAGTAAAATCTCGCCTATAAACGTTTGCAATGATATTTTGAATACAGGATTTATCTCGTATATGCGTCTCATTTTGCCAGGACGCTGATGACCGTACGAATGAAAACTAGTATGTATACGAGTTTTCATGGAGCAAAGACAATGGAGTATACTCCATTGTCTTTATAACATCAGTGGTTGGGATGAGATTTTCTACCTGTGAGCGGCACTTTTCTGCATATAATTGGATAAATAGCCACTCACAAGGACCCCTAGGGCTCAGAGGAGGTTGGGGAAGGAATCCACTGGGTAGCTGTTAGGAGACAGACTGACGACTCCTGTTAAGGCTACCTAGCATGATCTTTAGCATGCGCACAGTAGGGCTCTCCTGCACAAGGAACCATGTTTTATCGTCCCATTCGACAGATGGAGTCCTTTTCAAGCCCATCGATGCTTCTTTTCTACCACTACCCAAGAGCAGGCTAGGGGTTGTTGCGTGAACTCCATGTGTGATTATAAGTGTAATGAATAATACATTCTCGATGTTCGAGTGCATTTTCCGACGTAAGATCTTTGTGCTGATGTAGAGAAATAGTGTTTTAAGGTATTTATTTAATTCATTTTGATCCTAAGACTGAATTGTAGGTGATATTTCAGCTATTAAACATTAGAATCACCAATGATACTATTTGACAGCCATTGCAAAAGGAATGCACAACCGAGCAAAATACCACAAAGGCGAAAAGATTCCAGTGGAATCAGGAATCTTCACTCGGGTTTGACATATAATTGGAAGCGCAAACGCTAGAGGATCAAATACACTAACTAGTTCAAGCTATAAGCAACTCTGCACAGCAATCCGTTCTGACGGCAAGAGCAAAATCTTGCAATTTCCACTTACCCAGAAAGTTGCCTAAGCAGAGTGCAGAACACGTAATTAAGTAACGAAATTTGTCACACACCAGACAAATGCGATTATTTTGTTTCAGAAATTACAAAGTACCTTTGTGATGAAGACAAGAATAGTTCAAATGAGTTCTTGTACTGTTCATTATATACGTGGGTGACAGATGGGCGATGCTCTTGTTCTATCTTGTACTTTACTTTAAAAATGGGTCTTATGTGTCTATGGATGTCCACACCTAACCTGCTGGCCGCTTCCACAGCGAACCTTTCTGATCTACATCTCATTATGCAAAGCAGTAGCAACTGAACATGAGAGAAAGGCCAAAGGCTTTCAACTCAGGCTACTGCTCTGTGCTGAAACTACTTACACGACGATGCGTGCGAAAGAGCGTTGCGTGACCAAACAGATAGTGAATGAAGTTCACACACACACACATGCAACGGCTTTCTCTAGTCGAACATGGCAAATATTGTGGCATGAAATTCCTTCTGGAAAATACAACTATCCTCAAAACAACAAGGAGAATGGAGAAGTAAAAGAGATTATACATTAATTCTACTCTTTAGGAACCTTTTCTTGAGTGGCAAGGTTTTTAAATGGCTTCACTCCAATGACTTTTGAGTGATGTTTAATAGTTCTAGTTACGACTTTCAAAAGAATTCTTGGCTACTAGCATAATTAATCTTTTAAGTTAATTTTTCTTATCAGTTTTTCGAGAAAAAGAATTTCTGTAATAAGAGTGTAATTATACTTTCGTTTTCCATTAAAAACAACATAGCTAAACTTTCCTAAAAGTTGTTATTAATGAGGAATAGATATATTAATAGCAAATTGCCAATTACGTTTTTCTCTCAGATAAAAATAAACTGGCTTTACTGAACATCAGTCAAATAATATTTAAAAATTGAATACGTTCAAAGTTTTGACTAAAATATTACCTCGTAACAGAAGCTATCACCTTCTTCCACTTCATTGATACACTTAGCTAGATAAAAAATGAACTACGGTGCAACCTAAACTTTCTTATACCAGTAGTTTTTTAATCAATATGAAAATTCAGTCTCAGAGTTGTTACTCAGTCTTCAAGAATTTAATATTCAAACTTGTAGTTGAAGAAGTTGCATTAATTAGATGTATGAGAAATTTTTGTATGGAAAAATTCTTATGTTCGATATTTTGAATGCATTATTGCAACTCAAAATCGATTATCTTTGTAAAATGCAACATAAGAATACACTTTAATAATTTGCGAGCTTTCAGTAGCCGTTCTGAGTTGTCACATATAAATATGTATTAACTGAG
Source organism: Ryuthela nishihirai (assembly GCA_038380435.1). NCBI lineage: Eukaryota > Metazoa > Arthropoda > Arachnida > Araneae > Heptathelidae > Ryuthela > Ryuthela nishihirai. The sequence goes on along the minus strand of JAWZYU010000011.1, from coordinate 31,173,878 downwards.
AATATTACAACGCGTTTCATTTGTGACCATCAACTTTTACAGTTTCAAAGGATTTTTCTCTTCCATATATATTCCATATATATATTTTCATATATATTCCATCAAAGGTGAAGTACCTATCATTAAACGAGAAAAAATCTTTAGACGCAAATAAACTAATTTTAAATACCAAGTAATATAATGTGCATTTTGGAAACATCAACATGTGATTTAGGTATTACCGTCACTGAATATGTAAAACAGACATCCTACAAAAAAGAGTAATTTCGCAGATGGTCGATTATTTCAAATTTGGAACTCTACTTTTCAGTCTTGAGTGGCCACTATTCTAGACTGACAAAATGGATTCACGAAGATGCTTTCGTGATGCCTGAAAGAAAACGTTTAGATCGCTCAAAACGATGGAGAACCTTGAGGTGCTGGAGACGTATTAAAAAATTACGGAATGGCCACATTCCTGTATGTTCGCCTTTCTCTTATCTCGAGTGTATAGCGTTAATTCGAAACAATCCAAACAGCTGTTAGAGTACCTATTCAAGTACTATGGTTACAACCTCTCAGGTTGTTCTCTATATTGCACTGTTGTTCCGACCAACCAGAAGAACAACAGCATTATCTCGGCCTTCAGGTCTCTTTGCAGATACAGGAAGGAAAGCGTTTGTGTCAACTGCGACCAAAAACAATCCCAAGGCCGTCGGGTCATTGTATGCTCCCTATTAAACTTCAGACAGACCTGCTTGAAATGATGTCAGGATCGTTAAGACTGGACCAGAGAACAACGGAATCACACCCTGTTCAAGGACAAATCGAGATTTTCTCTGCAATCGAACAACAGACATTTCTTATCTTGAAAGTGGTAGGAACCCGCAATCAGATGGGATATTGTTGCATTTCAGGTCTACGATAGTTATTTTAGTCACACTAGCCATCGTCGATTCGATACTGTGTATTTGCATTCGATGATAGGATGTTGCGCTCATACTTCCTACCATCGACTGGATAATGCTTTCGCACTTCCAACTACCGTTAAATGATACAACGAAGAGTCAAAACATTATGTCCAGCGCGCCTTTATGCAAATCTAAGCAACCTTCAAAAAGTGGTCCGAGGAGGGAAAAACCACGAACCTCCCACAAGGTGTGGGCCGACCACAGCTTATCGATGCTAGAGGTGAGCGAAGGCTATCCTGTATGGTATGAGACAACAGAAGTGATACTGTTGCACAATTCGCCCGTAATTTGAATGCTGGTGAAGGGAATAATGTGTCACAACACACAGTACATTGAACTCTGCTGAAAAACGTAACGGAAATACGTAGCCGCAGGCAGCTCCGTGTGCCCATGCTAACCTTGATTCATCGTCGAAAGCGCCTACAATGGTCACACGAGCATCAAAACGTGACATTGAATTAATGGAAGAAAGTCGTCTGGTCCGATGAATCTCGTTTCCTGTTGCACCATGTGGACAGCCGGGTACATTTTATTCATTTACTTGGGGGAAGTGTTGGCACCAGGATGCACTGTGGGACGAAAACAAGCTAGTGGAGAAAGTCTAATGATTTGGGCAATGTTCTGCTGGGAAACCCTGGATCCAGTCATTCATGTGCAGGAAACTATGGCATCTACCACTTACCTAAACATCATTGTAGAGATCCTTTGTAGAAAGATTTGAGAGTATCCTCATTTTTAGAGACATTAGAGACATCCTTTCATGGCAACAATATACCCCTCTAGTAGTGCTTTCTTTCAGCAAGATAGTGCGCCATGCCACACTGTCCAGATTACTCGAGAATAGTTCACGGAACATGTGGAAGACTTCCAGGTATTGCCCTGGCCTCCGAATTCTCCAGATATCAATCCAATCGAGCATCTGTGGTTTGTGTTGGAACATCATATCCGATCTGCGGCGGCTCAACCACGTAACTTACAATAGTTAAAGGATCTGCTGGTAACGTGTTGGTACCAGATACCACAAGACACCTTTAGAAATCTTGTAGCGTCCATGCCTCGCCGGATAACAGCTCTTTTGGCGGCACCTGGAGGACCAACATCATATTACGCAGGTGGTCATAATGTTTTGGCTCTTTGGTGCATATTCGCAGTATGATCACCAATACGATGCTGTGTTTGCATTTGCGGCTATCGTGACCTCGCTTGTGAAAGCGTTTATATTTAATTGAAAATTCTTGATCTAAAGCATACTAATAAATAATAAAAATAAATACCCCCTCAAGCAGCTGCTTGCCACAGAGATCTGACAGGAGCCTGTCAGTTTATATGCCATAGTAGGAGATCTGAGAGGATGGCAGGACCTCAGCAGAAAAACGACACAAACATCCATGCCTTACCCGGGGCCCGAACCCAGGTCCCTTAGATTGGTAGCCAAGCGTGCTAACCACTACTAATCTAAAAACTGAAGATCATTTATATATTAATGACCACAGTATATTTTGTGCACTCGTTTACAATAGTATCGTTTATAATACAACTACAGAAAATAATAAAGATGGATTAAATTATAAATCGCAATTTTATGTCAAACTCAGTAAAGCTTTAGCCATGACGAAATCTACTTTCAGAATGAACGATCGCACGCCAACAATCTTAAGCGAAAGAATAGGTTCATTTATATAGAAGGCGCCACGAACATAAACGAACTCGTCTATCGTGTTCGGAAACCTTTCATCAATAGAGTTTTGCATAAAAGGAAATTCGTGTGTGTGTGTGTATGTCTAATTTTGGATGTGTTTTTTTTTTTTCGATTAAATACAATAATTTTCACTTTGATATCCGTCTGTAGACAATTAAAAGATTTTCAGAAGAAAAAATAAGTTATTATTATTTCTTTGCTGGAAGTGGGGGGGGGGATAATCATTTGTGCTGTTCTACTGAGGTCTCGCCTTCCTCACAGACTCTACCAAGGCGTATTGACAGCCTCCTGTCAGACCTCTGTAGCAAGCAGCTGCTTCAGGGGATTTTTTTTATAATAATGGAATATTAGGATTTGCATATTCCGAATAATATTATTTTCTACCATTAAGTTTGGAAACTGATAAAAGGTTTCATTAATATTGCAAACGATCCATTCATTATAGAAATTTAAAATTTTGGTGGTAGAATGTGATAGTCCATGTGTTAAGATTGATTGCATTGATTAATGCTATTATCTCCAGGATGAGTGGTAAAATATAACTTTTTGATATTTCAGAGCTAAATAACAATTCTTTTTGAATTGGATAGGTACTAATGGAATTGTTGCATTCCATTGGTATTTTCCAAAAAGTCCATTATTTGGAAATTAGTTCAAATTTCCGATCTAATGGATGATAAATAGATAATGAATGGTTAGAATGTGCTAAATTCGGAAAATTACAAACTTTATTATCTTTATAAAAACGTTATGCTGTATATATAGACAGGGACAATATGTTATTCTTCTAATTAACGTTTCTTTTGTCATTCGCATTGTTAGCTGAAAAAAAGTTAGGCGCTGATAGTTTAGTGCTCAAGTAAATCCAGCGTGTAACTGCGAGGAAGCGTGGATTAGAATTTCACTCACAACGAACTCAATTTTTCCCAGCTAATTATTCATGCTGGCAAATGCTATTGAGCAGGGAGACTTGCTCTCCATCATCTATTGTTCGGTAAAAGAGCTCTGTTTTTATTGCGAATCGTTTATTCCGCCACTATATCAAGATCCTAAGACGAGGACCGGATATAATCCTCACTGTGCCTCTAGGCAATAATAACCATAGTGCGCATTTATGCAAGGTCTTTCTTTATATATATATAATTTGCTATTGAAAAGTATATAAACATTTCTTTCATAAATATGAAGAAAGAATATATTGTAGCAAAATTTGTTTTATTTTAGTTAATTATGGAGCTTTAAATGTTGGTTTTCGTTTACGTTCATGCAAGTTTTTTAATGTGTTTGGTAGTATAATGTGTATCCTCACAATCCGTATCCTTTAAAAGTTCTCTTTTGATTGGCACGAGAGAAAGCTTTTTGAATAACAACCATTTATTCTTTCTGAGAATTCAAAAGTGTAATTCCAAAGGACATAATTATGTTGACATTTAAATAAGCAAAATGAAACACTTAAATGGCAAAATACTGGCCTTTTCCCTACGAGCCTTATAAGACTCGTAGGAAAGGCCTTAAGAGAAATCCAGGGTTATCCAGGACTGTACTGGGTATTGCACATAAGACTTATGCAATATTTCATTAGCATTTTACTATTCATTCATTTATATACTCTTTAAGCCATTGGGAACAAAATAGATTTTCGAAATAGCTGTTAATGAAGCATACTCATACTGGTTTCATTCTTTCAAAACATATGTAGATTTCGGTGAAAAATAGATATAAACATTTCATTAATTAAGGGATGTAAACAAGATATTAAAAATGCACAAAGTTATATTACCGAATGAAAATTATATTGAAAATAATCCAGACATATATCCTCTTCGATCTAAAGCTAGAAATTCTAGAATTAATAAGCATCATTAACATGAAGCAATCACATTATTTATATTGTGACATGTCCCACGGGGAGCCCATTTTACAGCAGGTGGTTAAAGTATCACTTAAACTTTTCATCTCTTAAAATGCGACTAAAAAATTTAAATTCTTTCAATTCAACCATCCAGGTTTTAATTTCGAAAATCCGAACATGTAAATGTTTAGGGTCACCCACCATTTAAGGAAATTCATCGTTGTTGCATATATTAAAAGCATATTAATGGTAACTGTTTTCCAAACAGCAGTCTGAATTGAGGAAACTATATCTCTCATCCATTATTCAGCTTTCCTGGATATTAGATATCGATGATTATCCGCTTTAACATCTGATTTATGAAGCTTAAATATTATGTTTATGTAACGTTCCATTTGTAGGTCCAAGATCACGTGTTACTTGACTGTAACTCTGATCGCTGTCAGAGCAGCTAGTAATAACACGTGCGTAGGAATGGGAAAATGTCACGAGGACTAGTTGAAAGTAAAATATTTGAAAGCTTAAAAGGCCTACATATTATTAAGTCTTAAATCTTTCGTAGAATATGCAAAGTTATTAATTTTAAGTGCACAGCATATTTATCCTTTGTTACTCTCTATAGTTAAATACACTGCCCAGCCGAGATATTAGAGCGTTTCCATGTTATAAAAATAGGAATCTAAATTCGAAACCCTAAAACTTCTGCGGGCAGTGGTAGCTCAGTGGGTAGGGCACAAGGCTCGTAATATGCAATTTCCAGGTTCGAGCCCCGCCTGAACCAGCGTTGAGATTTATCTCCGCAAAGTTCCTCTCTCTGCCCTCAGTCAGTAGGGGAGACCGATGGGCTTGGAAAGGCTGCTCTCCGTCGTATGGGAAGTAAAGCAGTGACCCGTTGTGCGGTAGAGCCATACCTTGTTCAAGTTAAAGAACACGCTAGATGACTCTGATGGCAGACTATCATCTGTCTCCTAACACCTGTCCAGTGGGGTTTCCCTTCCTTCAAACTTCTCTGAGCACTCGGGGTCCGTGTGACGTTACCATTTAGCTCATCGTGTGCAAAATAAAAAGTGCCGTTCAAAAGTAAAACAACCCGACCATATAACTTCTAAAATCTGTATTTAATGGGAAAATATTACTAAAGATTATAGACACCATAATAAATTCTATTTAAATCTCGATTTTCAACAATATTCTTTTAATATTGAAAGAGTTATGGAAGCTGGATAATTTAACAAAAAAACTTGTTTTTCAAAAAACGTTCATAATTGTCTAACATTGAAATAATTACACAAATTTCTAAAATGCATGTTTATTATTTAAATGATTTAAAATAATATTCATTATTCAAGTTTTAATTAATATCTGAGGTAAATTCTTATGACGAATTATTATTGTGAAATAGTCTAGTTCTAATGACTATTTAAATATTGAAAGAATATTGTTGAAAATCGGGATTTACGTGGATTTCATTATGTTCTTTAATTTATTTTTAGACACATTCTTCTATTAGATTCATATTTTAGAAGTTAAAGAGCTTCGAAATTAGCTTTCTATTAAAATAACATGAAACGTCTCTAATATTTTGGTAGGGCAGTGTATATACAACCTAAGACATTTAACAGACTCAAGCGAGTTCATATTTTTGCTGGCCCCAGGAGATATGTCTTTTTTGGTAGCCACTGATAGATTTAATATTTTACACCCACGATGGATTTTTTTTCTTTGCATCTCTCCAAGAAATTTCATTTTTACCCTTTCTTCCCTTTCTTCTGCTAACCTAAGAGCATTAAAATTTCAGTCGCTCCAAAAGCATTTCATTCTTGTCGCCACAAACGAATTCAATTCCTTCACCAACCTAAAAACTTTTCATATTTTCGGCAAATTCTAATAGAAAAACCATCAACTGGTGTCAGATTTCTCGCATTCCCAAGGATTTTATTATAATAAAGCGTCCCATTGTTGGCCTCTTTTCATTGGTTGAGTGCTTCCTTTGATCTTCAGATTTACTGCTCCATTCTGTATATGGAACGGAGTTAAATAAATTTAATGTAATATACGTTTGTACTCGCAATTCAAGCAATTTGCAATAGAAAGTTCACTATATCTGTTAAAGATTTACAAAAATGCAATAAGACTCAAAATTGAATATGGGCCAGGTTTTATTCCAGGTAATACTGATTATAAATTTTAAAATATTAATATTTTGCAAAATAGATTTCGAAATCTCATATTACATGTATTTAAAGGAATTTGCTTTATCGCTTTATTCAGAAATCCTTCATTCAGATATTTCTTATCAAAAAGAAGAATCTGCAATATAATATTGTAGCAAAGGATCACTTCATCATTCAAAATTAAAAAAAAAACTACCTGTTTTTCAAAATTTCAAAAAGAACAAATTATTTACATGTTTTTCAAAATATGATAGATTTCGAACTTCTTATATAAAGTTTTAAATATTGACAAAGAAAGGTGCTATTGTATTTTCTGTGCCTTTCCTGGAGTCAATTATAGCCAAATATTATTTTTTAAATTCACACATTCCAAAAAAAAAAATATCCAACAATTTTACAAATTTTCTTCCTTGATTATATTAAAAATGCCTTTCAAGATCACCTCTCTTCCTTTATATGTAGAGTGAGTCCTTTCGCTTGACTTGAAACATTCATCAGCCACCTTTCTTGTTTCTTCCTTAAACTATTAACGAAAAGTTTACATTTTCGTCTCCATTTACCGTTCAACAAATTGAACTTTATGCCACCTTAGCTGCACTTAAATGGCTTCAATAAAACTTCTAATATCAACATACTTATACTCTCATATTGTACACCTGTACTGCAGGCTATTATTACAAAACCCACTAATTAGTTTACACCACCAATTAATTATGGATGTATTGATAAATTATCAATCATTGATTAAAAAAGGTTTATAGTGGATATCCATTTACTGTGCTCAACTGGCACCAAGAAACCATGACGATAAGCAAGTATTACAGGGAGCAACGAGAACAATTTTCTTTTTTCAATAAAATGCGCAAATTGTTGCTTTTTGGTGCTAGTGTAACGATATATAGAGTGTCGTTTAATAGATATTATTATTATTATGTTCATGATCTTTCTTTGTTTTCAATAAAATATTATCTTAAAATAAACTGAAAATTACACTTAAAAGTTTTAAAATTTAACAAAATATTTTAATGAAAAATATAATCTGCTCAAAAAACAAAATGTAGTTAAATCTGCTCAAAAAACAAAATATAGTTAAGGCTTATAAACACGACTATGCATCGCATTCTTTAAAAAAACGCTATGTTATATACTATATGAAAAAAATTAATATATCATTACAGTAACAGAAAAAAAAAATATTTTCTTTGGCAACCTCTTCTAAAAAAAGAAACACAACCCCATCTATTGAATCACACTTAATTAACTTGATGAAGAGTAAAACGATTTTAGATGCCTGATGTGGATGGTTTTACCTCTGAGCGGCACTTTTTTGCTCACCATGGGCTAAATGGCCCCGAAGGCTCAGAAACGTTTGGGGGAGAGGACCCACTGTAACAGCTGTTGGGAGACAGATGATAGCCTCCGTCAAGGCCATCCAGCGTGTTCTTTAACGTGCACAGGATATGGCTCTCCCGCATAAGGGCCCACGGCTTAACGTCCCATGCGACGGATGGTGGTCTTTCCAAGCCCATCGGTGTCTCCTACTGACCGTGGGCAGGGCGGGGAATTTTGTGGAAATAAATCTCAACGCAGACCCAGCTTTGACTCGAACCTGGGAACTACAGATTACGAGCCTGGCGCGCTACCGACTGAGCCACCCCCGCCCCACATAAATGGCTTAACTATTTTTGACCTGATGTGGAGAGGAGAAATTCTAGACATTCTTCTGAAGATGGGGAGCAGGTTTACAGGGTTGCTCCTGAAAAGAAAGGTTATAAAATCGTGATTTGCATTATTTTTTATAATATATACATATGTAAATTTTCCATTTGCATTGTATTCCGTACTATCCATTCCAGCCAACTTTCCTACCCCTAATACACACTATTTTTTGCTGTGTTTAATATAACTTTAATATAAGAAAAAGTTTGTTTTTCACACGATTATTATTTTTTGTGGTTGGTTTATACAATCCTTTCCGAACTTTGTGCATTTAGTAAATCTTCATCAGATATAATAATCTGATCACTGTAAACTAAGTAAATCTTTCTCCCTTTTCGTTTTTTAACATCGCGCAATATTCCTAAAATTGTTCACATATGCAACTAATGTAACTGGAATAAATTATTGCTTGAACAGGAGGTATTAAATTTCATTTTTTTAAACTGTAAAAAAAAGAGAGAAAAGTGGCCATACCATGGCCACTTTTTTCTTTTTTTTCAACCCTGTTGAGGAGTGGTCAACTTCACAGGATCCTGGTGCTGACCATTTATACCTACTAGAGTGGACTTGTTTATGGATTTGAGCTTGATTATTGATCCTGGACTTGCTGCACTGGTGGGCCTCTGTTGAGGGAGAGTCTGCCGCTGTGTGTTCTGTTTGCTTCTGGGTTGCCAGCTCTAAGTGAACAGAGGCATGGGATACCTTATATCAGCTGGTGGATAATCCTAATCAGAGGCCATCGCAGGTACCTGAACCTTACTTAGCTAGTTGGGCATCGTCAAGCCTAAACTGGAGTAATGTGTCTCAGGCAGGCCATGTGGCTCTTGAAAAAGTCCACTTGAAAAGGTGGTGCCTGAAGTTCCTACCAGCATCGGTGACTTCAGCCTTTACCGGAGAAGGAACAGGTCTTTGCCCCTGTTCCTTCTCCAGGTCTTTGCCCCTGTTCCTTCCTTTTTTCCTGCGAGCAGGGGACTTTTTGATATTGTTGGCCCTACCAATCTCAATAAACCCAATTTCTTTAAAAATCCTACTAATCATTTTCTCTCTGCAGGAACTCGGAACGTGAGGACATTACATAGAGATTATTCTCTTGATGTCCTCATGCAGGAATTCCAGCGCTATAACCTAGATATTCTAGGCTTGCAAGAGACCAGATGGACAGGTAAAGGTGAGATACTTAAAAGTAACTTTAAATTTCTCTTTACAGGGAGGAGGATGGAAAGCATCACCAAGGCGTGGGTCTGCTGCTCAGCAGACATGCTAGTGATGCTCTTCTAGGATATGAGTGCATTAATGAAAGGTTTCTTACAGCAAAATTTCAGACGAGCATTAAAGACTTGAATGTTATCTGTTGTTATGCCCCCACTGAGGATGCCGATGAGGATGAGAAGGATAGGTGTTATGAACAACTTCAGGATATTTTGAATTCTGTCAAGAAAGGAGATATTACACTTGTTCTTGGTGACTTCAATGCGAAAGTTGGTACTGACTCTGACCTTTGGGGAGGAGTAATAGGCCCTTTTGGTATTGGTAGCTGCAATGGCAATGGGCAACGTCTCCTACAAGTAAGTAAACTCAATGGATTCAGAATAACTAACACATATTACAAATACCGCGACATACATAAGTACAGTCGCTCAAAAAAGTATCCGAACGCTATGGTTGATTAAAAAAATTCAGGCATCCTTCGTATGCAGTACACGAAGGATGCCAGATCACTAATTTCTGAAAAAACGTTGCCAGATATTTTATTTGAATGTTGTAGTCAACCATGGCGTTCGGATACTTTTTTGAGCGACTGTACACATGGGTTTCACCTGATGGGCTGTATAAGAATATGATTGATTACATATTAATTAACAGCAAATCGGCTAGTTCTGTTAGGAATACCAGGGAATATAGGGGAGATGAAATTGGATCTGACCATTACCTTGTTAAAAGTGTCTTGCAACTTAAACTTAAAAAGTGTTGTGCTAGGGTTAAAAAATTTACCTTTAATTCTGAAGCTCTGAAAGACCCAGTTATAGCTAAAGCTTACCATGATAGGTTACTTAGTCATTATGATAGTCATGGTTTGCTTAATACTGAAGTTGAGGAAGAATGGTGTCATTTTAAACAGTCTCTTTTTGAAAACTAACAGTACTCTTTTAGGAAAAAAGGAGCAGAGGAGACAGAATTATTTAAGTGATAAGGCAATTGAGCTTATTTCAGAAAGAAGGAAGTGCAAGAATGTCCTTAATCAGTACCCTACTATTCCTAATAGAAAGGATTAAATAAAAAAATAAATACCCCCTCAAGCAGCTGCTTGCCACAGAGGTCTGACAGAAGCCTGTCAGTTTATATGCCACAGTAGAAGATCTGAGAGGATGACAGGACCTCAGCAGAAAACAACACGAACATCCATGCCTTACCCGGGGCTCGAACCCAGGGCCCGTAGATCAGTAGCCAAGCGCGCTATCCACTCGGCCACGGGACGGCTTTACAGAGAACATAATAAACGTGTAAAGGATCAGTTAGCTACTGATAAAAATCTTCGGCTTGATGGCTTGGCTGACAAAGCTGAGGAAGCAGTTAGGCAGCACAACAGCAGAGAGTTGTACCAGATAGTTAATGTTTTATGTGGTAGAAAACGGACAGGCATACAAGGATTGCAGGATAAACAAGGTAAAGTTATAGAAGGTGAGGATTCTGTCATGGCTAGGTGGGCTGAGCATTTCAATGATGTTCTAAACAATGTGGTTAGTTCTACTCCCATTGTTTGTAATGATGATAGATGCAATGGCAGCTTTAATGTTGGCCTTATAACACAATCTGAAGTTATTTTGGCTATTTCTAAACTTGAACTTCATAAAATCCCAGGGGTAGATGAAATTACTACAGAAATGCCCAGAGCTGGGAATGTTTCTGTTACCACTTGGATGACTGAAATTTTGAATAACTTTTATGATAAAGGCATGGTTCCTAAAGATTTTACCAGAGCTATTATTATCCCTATTTTCAAAAAAGGTGATAGCAGTTCTTGTGATAACTATAGGGGTATCAGCCTACTCTCTGTTCCAGGTAAAGTTCTTTCCATGATTGTGCTTAATCGAATTAAGAATCTGGTTGACAGTCAATTGCGTGATGAGCAATGTGGATTCAGAAGTGGTAGGGGATGTGTGGATCAAATATTTTCACTTAGGCAGATTCTTGAGAAATGTTTAGAGTTTCAGAAACCTTTGGTTGCTAGCTTTGTTGATTTCAAAAAGGCTTTCGACTCTGTTGATCGTCATAATTTGTGGTTGATTGTGAGATCATATGGTATACCAGACAAGTTAGTTAACGTAATGAACGCTCTCTATAATAACACTGAGTCATGTGTGAGAGTTGGTAAGTCTTGTAGCAATTGGTTTAGCATTACGTCTGGTATTCGACAGGGTGCATTTTGTCTCCTTTTCTCTTTAGTTTGGTTGTTGATATGTTATGCGAAATTCACTTCAAGGGAAAGATTTTGGCCTTAAATGGGCTAGAGATGCGAAAATTTCTGATTTAGATTATGCTGATGATTTAGCCCTTTTGGCAAATGATGTTGATGAGATGAACTCTTTCATTCGAGCTGTTGATGAGACTGGTAGTAGAGTAGGTTTGGTTATAAACAGAAAGAAAACTAAAGTGATGAAAATTGGTCAGCCAGGTTGTGATTCAGTTAATCTGAATGTTTGCAGTCTTGAGCAGGTGTCACAGTTTAATTACCTTGGGAGCTATGTAACAGATACTGGTGATGTGCGGCATGAGATTAACAGACGAATAGGTATTGCTGCCGGGACTTTCAAGAATCTATGGAGATTGTGGAGAAATAGGCGTATACACCTAAAGACTAAAATTACACTGTATAATAGTTTGGTTCTTTCTAGGGTTAGTTATGGTAGGGAAACGTGGATGCTGTGTAAACAAGATACCAGGAAACTAGATGCTTATGTAGTATCTTGAGTATTAGGTGGTTTAACTTTGTAACTAATGATGAGGTTAGGCAAAGGAGTCTGCAACCTCCTTTAAGCAGCATATTGTGCAGAGAGAGACTCCGCTGGTTTGGCCATGTTGCCGTATCGATAATTATAGATTGGCGAATAGGGTTATGAACAGTGTGCCTGTAGGCCTCAGAAAGAGGGGGAGACCTAGGATGCGGTGGGCTGACAATGTCAAATAGGACCTTATTAGAATTGATGTGCAGTGGCCGGATGCAGCAGATGTAGCTCAGGACAGATATGCTTGGAGAATTAAACTGCACAGTCTGGTTGGACCTCCGTAGCCCATGGCTGCTTGAGGATGATGATGATGATGAACTGTAAAAATGTTTTTCTCATGCGTCCAAAAACAATGTCAAGCAGATTTAATTGTGATTTCTTTAATCCGTTCCAAAAGAAAAAAAAACAACAACACCATAAGCGAACAGCACTAAATGCTTCCGAACTATTGTGTCGTTGTTTATAACGATGCCGTTGACTTACGTGCGGCATACATTTTAAACTTAATGGTATTCACTACTTTACCAGAATTCAATATTAATTGCAAGAATATAATAAAAATAAAGAATTCAGATCACTATTTCCAGCTTCATGGATCTGTACAAAAGAATAATCGCTTTTATTTGAATACAAATATGTGCCAAATTGAAAATTATGGTTTGAATGAAATTAATGTTATAAACATCACAACACTCCGCATTGTTGTTGCTACCAAAGACGTACCTGGGGTGAAAAGGAATATTCTATATATAATAATAAAATATAATAATAATAATGGCTTCTATAATTTCTAATTTCTTAATCATAATTAACCAGCCAGAGGCAGACTGATAGCTCTATGATTGGTTGCCATCATTTATCGATATTGTCAGTTAGGATACAACCGGCATCAGAGGTAGGTGTAATCATTTGAGCTATTTTTTGGAAAGCAAGGCGAAATCCTCCTTTTTTTTTCTATGTCCGGCTTTTACATTCCAAATTATGTATGGATATTTTAGGTCATATTACTCTGCCGACAAAATCACGCCCTTTCGCTTTCCTATACAACTAAGCCTAATTAACCCAATGCACATATCTTGAAATGATTTATAACTTCTGACTAAGTTTTACTATTCTAATCATTACCGTAATAACTATAGATAATTTTACTACTATTATAGACATAATAAAAGACATATATAACAATATGGATCCATTTTTACATGTTCAGCGAACTGATAGATCTACTTGGTCTCGTGGTTAGCGTACCTGACTACTAAGACCAGAGGGATGTCCTTATGTGTTTGTGTGTTGTATGAGAAACCAGTAGAAGCCTAATATAGCTTCTAGGTTTCTCTTCCTTTCTTAAAATTTAAAAGAAATTAAACTAAAATTAATATTGGTGAACAAAATACAGTTTCTATTAATACAACAATTCGTCGAGGCTATACTCTGTCAGTAAACGATGAAAAATATATTTTGTGATACCATACATTTCACTTACATCAAGATTATAAAATATGCATCTTTCGATAAGTTTCATATTATTTCGCTTAACTTCGGTTTTTAAAGAATGAATTTACCACATTAAGCCAGTACCAACCGTATTGCGCTGCATTCAAATATCTGAAATTAGATGCAATGAAATTTTTTAATGTGTGCGAGAAGTTGTAAAATTGTTAAAGTGTGCGAGAAGCATATGGAAATTTAGGAAATTTGAAACTCGAGATTTTTTGTAAATAAGCGCTATAACATTTGAAAAGGAATTACATGCAGTGCTCTGATTCAAATTTATTAACAATGGGTCTGTACTTATGTAATTTTCATTTTACTTTTTTTAACATATAAACACGAAACGCATCTACTCTAATATAATCACGAAACGCATCTAAGGGAATCTGTTTCGTATATAATAAACATCTTTGAACTAAGCCCACATAGTTCTTGCAAATGAAACGTGTCACGCGCAGGGGCGGGGATGACTCAGTCGGTAGCGCGCCAGGATCGTAGTTCCCAGGTTCGAGTCCCAGCTGGGTCAGTGTTGAGATTTATCTCTGCAAAACTCCCCGCCTTGCACACGGTCAGTAAGGGAGACCGATTGGTTTGAAAAGACCGCCGTCCGTCGGATGGGATGTTAAGCCGTGGCCCCCTGTGCGGGAGAGACATACTTTGTGCACGTTAAAGAACAGGTTGGATGGTCTTGACGGGAGGCTATCATCTGTCTTCCAACAACTGTTCCAGTGGGTCCCCTCCCCCAACCTCCTCGGAGCTTTCGGGGTCCATGTGACCCGGCCATTTAGCTCATGGTGTGCAAAAAGATGCCGCTCAGAGGTATAACAACCCAACCTAAAGTGTCACGCGCTGGCTGATACCCGAAGTCCTAATGTAACAAATTTATAACGCAGAAGTGTGCATCGTTTCGCATTCTTCAGCATTTACGAATTGCTATGAGTAAACATATTGCAAGTCGCGATGGTGATTTAATCAGCATTTTTTAAACGTATAAGACATAATGGTAGGACTGGAGTATCCACTTTTCTAATTCAAGCAAGGTTTGCTGATACCGATATCTTCTAAATCAAACAAGGTTTACTGATACCGATATTTTCCAGGAACACATAGCTTAACATAAGCAATATCGTATTTTCTTAAAAATCCAACTATTGACCTATAACGGAATGCACGTGCGAACTTGAAATTAATTTAAACTGTGATGCCAATTCGAAATACGAATCCAGAAATAAAGGACTCAAATATTGAAGTGTCAGGAAAGTTTAAAATAGTCCATATAAGAATTCTATCACGTTTCAAAATGTGAAATTGCATCATTTCATTAATGTTTGTCATTGAATTTTCAAAAGGTATTCAACTAACACGTTTCAAATTAAAAAAAATGTATAAATGAACGAAAAAAATCTTAGTAAGGGATAAGGACCCTCATACCATTGTAATGGTAAATAAAACTTGTTCACTCTCATCTCGCGAACACAGGGATTAAGAATGCATATTTATATTAATCTTGACCAAACCAGGATGTAGAAAAAAATTAAAAGGGAGGGTGTGAGAGAATAGATGTCCATTGAAGTGTAACATTTTCCCTTTCGTTTCAAACCTTTTAAAGATTTTTTTGAAAAAAGCATGAAATATACACACGTCGTTTTTGTCCTCCACTACCTTTGCTAATAGCAGAACATGTCCCCAAGCCTCGTCCCTGGATCAGGCTACTAAAGTAACAGTCTGTAATGTAAGAAATATGTTCTGTGGCTCTTAAAAATTCTGAAGTATACAAAAACAGAAGTGTATTTTCGAAAACTAACTATGAAAAACAAATGATGAAAATTGTAAAACATTAACTACCTATAACAAAAATCATTAACTCTGAATTTTTTCATTAAATAATAATATTCGTTGGCATTTTCACTATTTACTTATAATCCGAGTTTCGTCAATATTAAAGATATAATGATGTTTTTACACTATAGCTCAAATATTAAATTTAGAATATTAAATTTAGGCTAATTTCCACTTCTTCTACTCAACTCTGAGCCTTTAAGGGTCCTTGTGCCCTGCATCTTTAGCCCATTAGGTGCACAAAAGTCTCGCTCAAAGCACGCACGTATCCAGGATTTAGTGTCGGGGTTGGGGGGGGGGGGGGAAGGATATCTGAGAATAAGACTTCAGAGGGTTTCCCAATTACAGAATATTCCACCTAACAAAAAAGGGTTAAAACGATATTCTATATGGAATAAATTTTGATTTAATCTACTTTCTTTATGAAATAGAATTTTAAGTTCTGTTTTAATCAACTTTTAGTGTCGGACATACACTACGGAACTAAAATAAAATTAAAAAAAGACAATTTTTGTGGAATTCAGAGCAGGTAGACAGGTTTGTGATTTCGTATATGACCGCCAGAATTTCAAGGGATGGGGGGTTCGAAACCTCTAGTCCCCACCCCCCTTAGTATATCCTGACTCAGAGGAAAGATTATCCAAATCTAGTATCGTGATGATAGCGTAAAAATTCCTCGTCTTTCACACATGTGTGTTTATAGAATTCAGCATTGGAAGTAGAACTGTATTTTTAATAATGTCTTTATTCAAGCGCACACACAATGACAATTAGGTAAAAAATAACAAAAGAATAAAATTTAGGCGTTATACATAATTATTTCATATACAGGGTGAATCTGAAAAAGGGGCAAAACTTTACGGGTGGTAGAACGTAGGTATACAAGCAATATTCGTCATAGAAAGTATGGGCGGAACGCAAACGGCGAGCCGCTAGGTGGCGTTGGAAATGGTATAAAAGGGTCGGTCCTCGCACCCAACGGTATTTCTACCGTGGATTGCCGAGAGGATGGCTGGTTATACTAAACGAAATGGCGGATATGCACTTTGTGTACGGTGCGGCGGACGGGAATGCAAGTGAGGCACAGAGACGTTACCGGGACCGGTTTCCGATGAGATGCGCTCCAGATCGGAAAACCTTCGAGCGTTTGCATCGGCGGCTGTGTGAAATGGGATCCTTCGCCACGGCCAAGCAAGACGCAGGGCGTGAAAGGAGTGTCAGGACGCCGCAACTTGCAGAGGACATTCTGCGTAGGGTGGAAGAGCGACTGGGATGTAGCACGCGAGCGGCTTCCCGTGCAGTACACGTGTCCCAAATGTCGGTTTGCCGTGTGCTACAGGAGGAAGGAATGCACCCCTATCGTACGCAGAAGGTACAAGCGTTTGCATCGGCGGACTATCAGCCATGTGTCGATTTCGCACGTTGGTACCTCCAGCAGAATGCAGCGCAGCCGGATTTTGGTGCACATGTTCTGTTTACGGACGAGTGCATTTTCCCCCGTAAGGGCGTTTTGAATACCCACAATTCAATAACACATCTAACAACAATACACATCTACGAACCCGCATGCCACACGTCCTCATTCGTTCCAGCAGCGGTTCTCCGTAAATGTTTGGGCAGGGATACTCCATGACCATTTGGTTGGCCCATACCTCCTGCCACACCGTCTAGACGGCAAATCGTATAACACATTCCTACGAGAGGTGTTGCCGGAGCTGCTGTGTCCGATTCCAACCCCCAGCAGATCGAGAATGTGGTTCCAGCACGACGGTGCGCCTGCACACTTCAGCTTAGATGTGAGGAACACTTTACATGCAACGTTCCCAGGGCGATGGATTGGTCGAGGTGGTCCCATAGCTTGGCCACCAAGATCGCCGGATCTCTCGTGTTTGGCTTTTTCCTGTGGGGCCATATGAAAAGCCTAATCTACGAGTGCCCCATTGAAACCGATATGGATCTAGTCGCCAGGATCGCCGTTGTTGCCGGCGATATTCGGGAAATGCCTGGTGTCTTCGCAAATGTGCGTCCGTCCCTATCCCGCAGGTGTGAAGCCTGCATTACAGCTGGCGGCAGCTCTTTTGAGCAATTTCTTTGAGCATGTACCTCAATTACATTCCTGTTAATAAAATGTTTTCTGAAGTATCTCCTCTCCTTCTTGTGTTCATTCTTTAAATGTGACAGTGGAAAACTAGGAAAACTACCTTTTAACTTCTCACCGCTTGCGTTCCGACCATACATTCTATGACGAATATTGCTCGTATAGCTGCGTTCTACCACCCCATAAAGTTTTGCCCACTTTTTCAGATTCACCCTGTATAATCACTGGCATAGCCAAGATTAGCCAAAATATTTGGAAGTATGGGAGTTTTTAAAAATTATGTTAACAGTTCTATTAATGCCATTTAATGAGTAATTAAATAAGTAAATTACTCCTTAAGCAGATGATTTACACAGAGATCTGACAGGAGCTTGTCAATCATAATACGCCATAGAGATGGTCTGAGGAAGACGAAATCTCAGCAGAAAGACAACACAAGAAAGAAAACCACCATACCTTTCATCCGGGGTTTCCACCCAGGTCTCTAAGATCAGTATTCAAGCACAATAATCACTCGGCAGCCGAGGAATAAACTGTTTCTTAAAAAACAAATTCCTCAATGTGGGGAAAATTGCACCCTGAATCCCCTCCTCACCACCATTCTCTTTACTAGATAGTATTATTATTTCAATAGCATTTAAAAAGTAGAGAATGACTTTGACTTAACGATTCTGAAACACCAGATATCGATACTGCGTTCCGGTTCAATGATTCGGAAACATAGAGTACCGAAACGGCGTTCCGATTTTCTTCAGCATTGCTCTTGGTAATTGCTTCCCTTACGCAAAACGTCACGCTTCGACACTGCTGCTGTTCATAATTTAAGGAAGTTCAACAAAATTGCAAATATCTCAATATACCCTTTTCGATTTCAGAGGTCATTCCGGCGGTCATATACGAAATCGCAAACTTGTCTACTAGCTTTGAAATCCCAAAAATTGTCTTTCTTTAATTTTATTTTAGCTCTGTAGTGTATGTTCGACACTAAAAGTAGATTAAAACACAACTTAAAATTTTATTCCATATATCACCGGGATCTTCTCATTTCAGATTGCGAGGGGGGTTTCAAAATGTTCTTGACATGCAGACCAAAAACCTTACACTTACCTCAACAAAACTTTTGCTGTCCTTCGAAGTACTCTCTTCCAGCATCTACGCAAAGTTGTAGACGTCTATGCCAATTGTAGCATGCTAGGTGGCACTCCTGTTGGGGAATGTCCGCAACTCTGAATAAACGCATTACACGAGGTCTTGGACGTTTGAAAAGGGTTTCCCAGAAAGTTTCTTTTTAATTTTTTCCCCAACCATAAATCGTATGATGCAAGATCGGGTGAATATGCAGCATGGGGTAGCTATTTGATTCTTTACTGCTCTAGGTAGGCCGTAAATTTTCGCGTTTTTTGAGCACTGGCATTGTCATGAAGGAGACACTTGACACTTCTGCTGTTGCACGCTGATCTTTCACCTATTTAACAGTTTTGGGCAAAACAATATTGATGTAGTATTGGCTATTTATAATCATTTTATTAGGTAAAGTGTCCACGGCTACTATTCCTTGAGAATTAAAAAAAATTTTTGAACATCCTCTTCCTTGAGCGAAAATCTTGTCCGAGGATTTGGGGACGCGGTTCATTTTCCTCAGCCCAAACATAGGTGTCGATCTTTCTGAGAGTTATATAGTAATAAAACCAAGTCTCATCCACTTGTGACAATATCTGTTAACCATTTGTGGCCACTAGGTTCCAACTTTGTTAGCATCTTCTTCCACTCGACTCTATCCCTGTTTTGCTGTTCTGTCAGTTTGTAGAGTACCCATTTGGCACAGATATTCCAGAAATGTAGATACTCATGAATAATTGTTTCTACACTGCCAATTGATATATTGACATTTAAAATTACATGAACGATGATATGAGAATTTTCCTTAATGAGTTCACGAACTCTTTCGGTCTTTCTGCACAAAGGAGGTTTTCGAATCTCTGCAGTCCTTCTTAAATTTGCACATCTATCCGAAACATGCCCTATGAATAGGCATGATCCTCATGTAATTGTGATAAATCGGCATGAATTATTTTCGCGTCGTCCCTTTTGTGAAAATCTAAAACCTTTCTCCATCTTTAGCAGACTCCATAGCAACAAAAACTTGTGCAATTTGGATAACTAAAAACAGTGTCAAATTTGAATGCGTCTACAACAATTTCCCAATGAGTTATGGCTAGCACAGACAGACACACAGACATTTCCTTTTTTATTATAGATGCACTATCTTTTGTAATTTATTTTCTGCATTTCGCACATTTTACTATATTTAATATTCATAAATTTTATTCTAGATTAACAAAAAGCAAATTGCAGTGGCAAAAAAGTGAAGCATTAAACATACCAGAGTGTGTGAAATGTAAATTTATTATAATAAAATTAAGTGTGAATGTGGCTGTAGCAGCCATAACTCATCGGAAAATCATAGCAGACGCTTCAAATTCTTAGATAATGTTACTGGTTGTGGTAAGGGTTTCAGTGCCAAATTTCAAGTGAAAATCCCAAAAGGGGGGCTTGCTAGAAGCAAAACTATTTAAAATGCTCTTTCTATCGGAAACGGTAATCGTGTCAAATTTATTGCTAACCCTGACTGCGAAAGTAAAAGAGACAAGTCATTTTAATCTGATGCTGTTGCCAGATTTTCCATATTATCATTTTCCATTTTAATGAATCCCATTGCAGCTACGGACTTAATTTTTTTACCCAACACGGGATAACGCAGGGGGAACTAGCTTACGAAATTTAGGACCGTTTGGTCAAGTACATAGGAAACCACAAAGTATCGAAATCTATCGAAAAAAAAAATCTCGTAAGTTTGCGACGAAGCCACGGGTTACGAGAGCGCGGGCTGACGTCAGAAACGACCTGAGCAACGCCAGGCAAATCGTGTTGAATCTAAGCTAAAGTGTCACGGGAAAGAACACAAAACTAATCTTTAGTGTAGTAAAAAATAAATATGCAGTTAAGAGTGAAACCTGGAAAGTGTCAGGTGCCGTTCAGCTATGATATAATAATAATATAAAATGTTTATGTCTTTCTGGCAACTATAACTAATTGGGGAAGCGTGGTAGACCCTTCAAATTGTTTCAAAATATTTCAGGTTGTAGTCTGAGTTACAGTGCGAAATTCAAGTTGAATTGGAAAAGGTGTACTTATTAAAAGAAAAAAAATACCATGCTAATCCTACGAGAATTCGAAGTCGCAGTCAAATCCATTGTTGCCATTACTGTTTCTTAACAGTGACCATAGTAGTCGTAAGAACATGTAAATCTGCTGCCGTTGCCAGATCCCTCATATATTCCCAGAAAGCATTACCAAGCCTCCCACTGCAGGTAGGAACCTGATATTTTAACCCAGCACGAGATTACACAGGGGGAACCGAGTACTAAATGTGGGACAGTTTGGTCCAGTATATCGGGACCAACATGGTAGAAAAACATACCGCAACGTAAATAAAAATATCGAAAGTTTACTTAAAAACGAAGCCAAGGGCCATAAGAGAGGGCGCTGATGTCAGCAACGACCTGAGCAACGCCTGGCAATTCGTGTTGAATTTGTGCTAAATGGTGAAAGGAGGAAGCGGCAAAATTGGCAAAAGTAACTTATAGTACAGCGAAAATTAGACACTGATTAAAAGTGAGACACCGGCAATGCCGTTTACGTTAAGCCACTAAGTAAAAAAATGTAAGTTGCAACGCTGGCCCTTAAAACTTAAATATGTAGTTTTGGTTAAACTTTTGTTTGTGGAGTCTTGTTATGAAATTTCATTGCGCAACACTGAAAGAAAGAAAGAAAGTGGGTTTTTCAATCCTTCGATCTTAAACTCTTAATACACGTTTTATTATTTATTTTATGCATTGGTTTACGGAAAACAAATATTTTTACATAAAAACTTAAAACATAATTATATTTAAAACAATTTTTCTAATAAATATTAAAATAAAGAAAATATATTTAGAGTAAAATTTTAAAAATGTTTCCATTAGAGCTGTGTGGTTTAATGGACCAATAACAACCAATCAGGGCCGGATCTAGGGAGGTGGGGTTGGGGAGTGGGCAATAGTAACACTCCCTTTCAGAATGTTAATAAGGCTAGTAGCTAAACTTATTACAGTTATTTAAATTTAAGGCATTTTTCAAGAAAATTTTTAAAGACTTGTAGAATGGAGGGGGAAATATTGTATCTACTACATTGGGTAGTGTCTTAGCCACCACCCCCGGCCTCTCTTTTGCATTTTTCCGGTTCGATTGTGTTTGTTGGCCCCCTCTTTCCCCTCGAATATTTTCTAGATATTGGCCTGCAATCAATAATCATGAAAGATAAGCAGGTCATGGAAATTTTATTACATTTTTTCTTAATTTGATTAAATGATTTACCTTTTTTTCGACAACCTCTACCTTTTAATACCGAATATGAAAAAAAAAATGTTATTTCGCTTTTTCTGGGATTCTCGGACATAACATCTAACGTTGAAAGAATTGACTAATTCAACTGCTGCTCAATTTGAAAAATGAAAGAAATAATTTCAGAGTTGATTCTTTCAAAAGCTTGTTAGTTGGCAAATAAAATTGTAAGGAATTTTATGAAATTTCAATAAAAGAACTAGTACTGCTGGGAAAAATAAGAAGTTCCGAAAGGTAATCAAAATTTTTTTCGGGAAGCAGTTTCTTATTATTCTGAATTTAATGTTTCTTTTATTTTCTGCTTTTAAAAGAAATGGATTAGCAGAATACGTAAAAAAAAGAGAAAATAGGAATATTGCAAAATTGCCCGTTGTTCTCTTTTTTTAGGTTGCTAAAGTTCCGATTATGTTATGTCAAGCACTCTATATCAAAATACTTAAAATAAAATATTTCAAAGTTAGAAATAGTAGTCTCTAAAAATTTTATCCACGTTTAGGATGGATTTCAAATTTTGATTTTTGTGTAATTTAAATCGATATAAACCGTCCATGTGTCCGAGCGACTTGGTTATTGACCAAAGAGACACAGGTTCGAGCTGTGGATAACGTATGGATGTTTTTTTCCTTGTGTTGTTCTTACTCGGAGGTCTCGCTTGTCTCACAGATCTTTTCCAGTTGATCATATTATACTGACAGGCTGTGACATCTTATTTCTCAAAATCCTTAAACCTGTCATTATATTCACCAATCAATGCTTTAAGGACATATATATACCGTCAAAATATGGATAAAAACATAAAAAGTTGGATATGAATGCATATCTAACTTTTTATGTTTTTATCCATATTTGGTTTGTTAGATACCTTTGGCAGTTCAGGAAAATTCTTGGCTGAAACAACTATTTTCACAAGACCAATTTTAAAAAAATTCCACTTCTTCCGAAATAACCGAATTTGCTGCTACATTTCATAAATGGATTTAGTTTTATTTTGGAAAAGCATTCAAAGCATTTTACTTTGACATTTGATCACACAAAAATGTAACATTTTTGCAGAAATCTTATCCAAATATGTTACTAAAATCACATCCCAATTTGAGTATTTTTAGACAAGATGCAAAAGACCAGATTCCCCAATTCTGGATTAATCCATCTGTATATCCATAGGATAAAACAATTGCAGTTATTCCGATGTAGAGCTCAGTCGAGGAATGATTAGCATTGTATGGTATACAGTGATGAGTTCCGTTCTATTTGGAAATCAATGATGGATGACTACGCTTTGGAGATATTTTGATGACCGAGTTTCAGCACCCTATTGATATTCATGAGCCTCATACAACCCGAACTCCGACTGTATAGTGTTGGGTATCATCAGTTATCATGAGCAATTACCAAAGATGAATGCTGGACATTCAGACTGAGAATAGTCTGAATGTCCAAAGGTATTTCGGTATAATCCATCGACTAGCTCACTGTCTTTCCTGAATATAAGCAGGATTCGTCAACACATAGCAAACATTTCAATGGATTGTCTATATGTAGACATCCTTCCCTGTACTACGAGGTACCCGTATTTATCCCCTATTAAACACGTCTGGGTCATGATAGGACGAAGTCTGCACATACATCCACATACTGTCCACACTGTTTTGATGTTTTGTGAGACCATATTTAAGAAGCTTAGTCAGATAAACTCCAGGATGACATCAGATATGTTTTCGATTCTTTTCCTCGACACGTCACTGCCTGTATCACTGTCCGTGGAGTTCAATCTCGTTCTAGGTCTGTATGGTTTTCTTGCGTTAAAATACCACTTTTTTGTTCTGAAACTTGAATCATTTCTTATGCTCCCAACACCTTCATGCTACAAATAAGGTTACCAAACACCTTCATGCTACGCAGAAGGCTACCAAATACCATTGCTACCAAACACCTTTAGGTGTGCTATATATATAAAATGCATCCATTCATTCTTTCTGGAGGAAACAATTTTCTTGAACAGAGTATATAATGATAAGTTCCTGCAGATATCTGTGGTAGAAATAATTTCAGGCAGAAAGCAATTTTACAGTTCAATGACATGGTTGTCAAAATGATAATGTCTTTATTACATAACATGGAGTATTCGAAAACTTTAGATAAAATAGTACATGTATATTTTTTTC
Source organism: Ryuthela nishihirai (assembly GCA_038380435.1). Classification (NCBI taxonomy): domain Eukaryota; kingdom Metazoa; phylum Arthropoda; class Arachnida; order Araneae; family Heptathelidae; genus Ryuthela; species Ryuthela nishihirai. The sequence continues at coordinate 31,149,444 of JAWZYU010000011.1, read as the reverse complement.
AGCCCTGATATGGGAAAAAAATAAAATGGGGAGGGGAAGGGGAGAAGGGAAAGTGACTCCATCAAGCCTGAAGAAAGTACAAAAAAGGGGATAGGGCTTGAAATCCATTGCAGAATAACATTTTCCCATCCGTTTTAAAGGTTATTAAAAATTTGTTCAAAAATGCACGAAATATAACGTTAGTTTTATTTTGCTTCCATTATCCCTATTAGCATTCGTAACTACGTGGGGTGTGTGCAAGACCCCCTTGCTCCCCTTTGATACGTTTCTGTTTGCGTTTGAATTAATAAAGTAAGCACATGAACTGGAAAAATTGTTTGTAGCGAAAATACTCTCCATGGAAAATGACCTTAATTATTGAGCACGAAATTTCAATTATGCATTAGATTGCGAATTTTGAAGACCCAAAATTTGTGTTTTTAAAATTCTAAATAGTTCACCACCATTCATGCAATAGAGGCATTTATAATCGTATACAGAACATTATACAAGCGCATATTGGTCATTTCGTAAATCACTTTTTTTGTCTCATTTCCCCTGAAGCTAAAATATCTAATCAAAACCAGACAATTTTTTTTTCCTTTGCCTAGCTTTTTCCGCATGTTATATAAGAAAGTGACAACTTCAATGTGTACAGATTGTTACAACGAAACTGTCTCAAAGTATCAAAGAACATGAAATGTAAATCATGCATTTTTAAATAAGCTAATTGATTGAAATGTAGTTTTTATAATACTATTTTTAATTATTTCCTTTCATTAAGAGTAAATCGGATTCAGAACACAGTGGAAAAATTGTTTTAAACTCATTAACGTTCCACCTTCTTGGTACACTTTGATAATACTTGGTTGTAAAAAAAAAGAAAAACTCATACCAAGAAGTATGAAAGCAAAAGACTGGAAATAAACCAAATGAAAGGTTTGGCATTTCTCTAGCAATGTTGACTTCATTTCCCAACAACAGTTCGGAAAACAAAAAACAAAATTGTTTTCGCCAGACGAATGAGGATAGCAGCTGCGGCCCTCATCGATGATTATAAGCGCAATTTCTGCACCTACACTTTGATCATCGAAGAGAAAGCAAACTCTTTGGTCACACCGCACGCGATGTTGTTTGTTCACCACAACTCATTAATTTAATGCGCCCATAGGAGTAAAGACACTCGTTTCTTTTCTGATAGTTTATCATCGATGCAATTACTGTGTTTGCGCTTTTATTTCTGGGGTTAGATGCGTCTCCTGTTCCCTTATATGCTTTCTCTATAGGGGAGAAGAAGGTCTATAAAGCGTGTTATTCCGATAGCGATATTGTTTGGAATACAACAGCTTTAGAACGAATTTATTTACTTTCACACATATGTTTCTGTGTTTTTTTTTTAAATCATTGCAATCTTGAGGATGGTGTTTAAATTTTCCGAAACAAGTATTTTAAATATGTCTTTTTATAATAAATGATTGTTTATTTTAGGGTTTTCAATGCTGTGGTAGTTGCGTTATTATGTGTTTAATGATTTGGATCTCGAAAAGGACCAGCTTTTTATTATTTCGTATAAAGTATGACGACAGAATAGGACGAGTTTGGAAAATATTTATTTTGTAGTTTCTGTTTAGGATAGCATTTCAAATGTGGATTCAGAAAAGAATTCTTAGATATCATAGACCCATGAATTTTCAATCACTTTTCAATTAATTGGAGCAAGAGTAGTTCAGTCGGTAGTGTGTCAGTTCTCATAATCTAGTGTCCAAGTTCGAGTCCCACCTGAGCCAGAGTTATGATTTATTTCTGCAAAATCCCCCACCCTATTCTTGGTCAGTAAGGATCACTGATCTACTTGGAAATGTCATCATCTTTTGTATGGGACATTAAGTCGTGTCCCTGTATGCTGGGGGCGGGGATGGCTCAGTCGGTATCGCGCCAGGCTCGTAATCTGTAGTTCCCAGGTTCGAGTCCCAGGTGGGTCAGCGTTGAGATTTATCTCCGCAAAATTCCCCGCCCTGCCCACGGTCAGTAGGGGACACCGATGGGTTTGGAAAGGCCGCTGTCCGTCGGATGGGACGTTAAGCCGTGGCCCCGTGTGCGGGAGAGCCATACCCTGTGTACGTTAAAGAACACGCTGGATGGCTTTGACGGGAGGCTACCTTCTGTCTCCCAACAGCTGTTCCAGTGGGTCCCCTCCCCCAACCTTCTCTGAGCCTTCGGGGTCCATGTGACCTGGCCATTTAGCCCATGGTGTGCAACAAAGTGCCGCTCAGAGGTAAAACAACCCAACCCAACCCTGTATGCTGGAGAGCAATACCCTGTGCACGTTAAAGAACACGTTGGATGACCTTGACGGGAGGTTACCATCTGTCTCCTAACAGCTGTCTAATGGGTCCCCTTCCAGCAAACATCTTTGAGTTCTTGGGGTCCTTGTGACCAGCCATTTAGCCCTTTGTGTACAAAACGTGCAGTTTGAAAGTAGAAAAAACCAACCCTCTCAATAAATTTATTATATATAAGAACTGAAAAACTTCAACTGCGCAGTTTCATAATCTCATCATTGTTCTTTCATTTGCTACTGATCAATATCTAGGTATCGGCAAACGTCAGAAAACTTTGCTTTCTTTTATAGGAGAGTTGGACATAACAGATATAATATTGTGGTTGAATGTTTGTGTAATTTGATATAAGATTAGTTTTTTTTTTCTTTTTTGCTTAAGGAGATTCTCATTTGAAAAGTACACAGTTATTTGTCAAACGAAATAGATTTTTGTCCTAGTAGAGGTTCGAAAAAGAAAGCAGAATATAGTCGAAACGTCATTAGAGTGATAAGACATTGTCTGTGATGAGGTAGATTTTGAAGCTGTTGAAATCAGTCGGGAACTTAATATGATTTTAGAACACAATTCCAAAACCTCTTTAATTGAAATATTAGCATAAACATATCTAGTGGCACATTATCTGAGCTGTTCCCACATCGGAAATCAGAATACTGCGATGTTCATCGAGTCAGAAACGGGAAATTCCTTTGAGCGTAAACAGTGAAGGGTAGAGTATAACTCATGTGAAGTATAAACTCATGTTAATCCTTAAATACCAAATATTGCTTGTCGCATGTATATCTTTACGTAAGGTTCACAATTACCCATATAAAAGTATGTTATGGTTATATGCAGAGCATGGAGGGAGGATTTCTGAAGAAGCTGGTAAGTAACTTGCGCATATTTCACGCATTTTTGAAGAACTCTGAAATGGAGGGAAAATATTATAATGCAACGAAAATCCAGTTCCTGCTTACCCTCCACTTTTACTTTTTTTCCCGATAGAATGCGTACCTTGCCCCTCCACTTTAATATTTAGGATCGGAGCCTGGTTATAGCTGTAAGGAATTTCTAATTTTTCTAGTAAATTCTAAACGATTTTAATAAGAATAATCATAATACTTTTATTCAACTAAAAGTAAAAAGAAAATAAAAATTACCTACTGTCCTTCGTTGGAAAAATAAAAAGTTAACAACTCTAGTCATAAGAGACTTTTAGTATCAACGGTAAGATAAACGTGAAAAAGAAAAAAAACACCCAATCTGACATAAAACACGCGATCGCGTATACGCCCCATTTGCTTTATTTGAATTAAGGAAGTTGCCGATTTATATACATACATAAGTAATCAGGCGAAGGGAGTTCAAATAACAAATGCTGCCGTTCAAGGCTACGAAATATCTATTGAGATATTCGGTCTTTTGGAAAGAAAATATTGAATTGCACAGCAGTATGACATATCTTGTCAAAAGCGTACAATGTCAGATCACAATGCCACTATTCATGATGTTTATTTTGTCGTCTAGTCATGACGTCATCAAGAAATTGGGAATGGGCAGTTAGGCCTTGCCAGATGATTTTCCATGGGGCTCATAGCCCCTCGACGTTCTTGTCTCGCTTTAGCAGCTCCTTCCATAGAAGTAACTCACCAGGCCCCTTACCAGCGGGACGGGTAAAGCAATGCTTTAAAATTTCAAATGTTGCACGAAACAGTAACAAAAGTTAATATACTTATATCTCGATACATAAATATTAACTGTTACAAGAAATTATTCATCAAATAAATGTAATTTTATAAGAATTATTTCGGTTTTCATCGATTTTGAAAAAAAAAAACATATGGACATATAAAAACTACATCAGATATTAAATACTTCAACTTCAATAACCCTTTAAATATAAAAATTTCATCAGATATTAAATACTCCAACTTCAATAACCCTTCAAATATAAAAACTTCATCAGATATTAAATACTCCAACTTCAATAACCCTTTAAATATAAAAACTTCATCAGATATTAAATACTCCAACTTCAATAACCCTTCAAATATAAAAACTTCATCAGATATTAAATACTCCAACTTCAATAACCCTTCAAATAGTTAAAAAATGTTATTAAAATAGATTTTTAGATGGAAGTGTCGCAATATGTTTGGAAATATAATCTACAACGCATCTAAAATTAACGAATTATTCAATTTGATTTCTAGCTTTCAAAGAAATTTCTCTTCTGTTCTATGTTAGAGGAAGGCAGGAATGAAATATTGAAGTTGAATTTACTGAAAAGTTTAAACCTAACTTTGAAGCAGAAGAGTATGGCTCAGTTCTTCTCGACAAAAAATTAAAGAAAAAAAAGAAGACCTAAGTCTGCCAACGATATACGGAAGCGCTGAAACGCAGTTTCATTCCAGCCATGGTCAACTAACGCCATCACGCAGTGCCAGGCTTTTCATCTCTTTGTTAGATATGAAATGGAGTGTCCACACGTCACATTTTGCTCGTAAAGGCTTGGCCATCCAGAAGGAATGTGAGCACCTGCTGGCTTACACGCAATATTTCTGTTCTTCAGAGCTCCAATAGAGTTTGAAATTCCTAATGCACACATTAAAGGTTGAACTGGAATTCGATAAAAATGTAAGCCTTTACATGGCCTAGTTATGTCGCATAGTAGAATAATGACTTTAAATTATCTTTTTTATCTCCATTATTCATTACGAAAAGTTGGAATATTTTAGTTTAATCATAGAAATATGAAGATGAGCATCTAAGATAATCCTAGTAATATGTTATATAAAGTTTGATTAACTGGAAAACTGGCATCAGGCACTTATCTAAGGAATGAGATGGAGCCTCTCACCCCAAAATTCAAGAGCTATTATAAATGGCACAAGATTAAGATTTAAAAAATTAGTATCTCTGTGTTTCAATATTTTTAATGTGTTTATTATGCATTTACATAGAATTATCAGCTATACAGATAGTAAATAAGGAATTCTATATATTGATTTTAATTTGCTTTCACCAACTTCATCTTCGTTAAATCCCTTCAAACCTTTACGTTCAAAAATATTATTTATCTACGCGCCTGAATCTCATTATGCACTAGTCATCAAAATTAATGTGTGGGTTACAATAGTGAGAACATAAAACTGGCCAAATAGAAATGCAGTAATAATCCCATTAAATGCTCAAGATGCAATCCTGTAAGAATCAGCTTTCAATGGATAATGAAAAACTATGGGTGTTTTATAAAAGTAATGGGGGAAAATACGTGACCAGGCGTTTGCCGTTGTCAGGAAATGTGTAGTGGTCTTGTAAAAAACGTCAGACAGCGCATACATAGCTCCGGTATCTAATGGTGTTGTGTACCTATATTTAGTCCGTACAAGTGGTAACAGACATTTCACAATGGCGACGAAAGATGTGTGTATTCATTCCATCATGATATACGAATTAAGAGATGGTGTCGTTGTCCAAGAGTGTTTGTGTAAACTGCGTAAATCTTATTAGGACACTTATTGCCGGTAGCATGACAAGTTCGTCAAATGGCTTTCAGCTCGGATACGAACCTCGAAGCAGCTGGCCGGTGGAGTGGAATGATGATATTTTAAAGGCATTTTGAACGAAAATCCATGAAAGACATCCAGGGAATTGGCACAAATGCTGAACACCAATCAGTTCTCTGTCGTTCGATGGTTCTAGATCTATAAAAGCTAGTTTATGTGTCAAAACTGGATACCTGGATCCCACATCAGTTTTCACAGCAGAGCATGACGGCTCGCTATATTGCATGGCCTTCATCACTTGCTCGGCGAAAGACCGATGGTTTTCTTGGCACAATGATTACAGGGGATGAAAAGCGGATCGTTTATGATAATGTTGGCAATAAAAAGGCATGGTTTCAAGCAGGAGAATAATCCCAAGCTACGGCAAAACCAGAGCTGCATTTTCGTAAGGTGTTGATCTGTTGTTGGTGCGACTGCAGGGATATAATCCAATATGAGCTTTTAAATCGGACTCAAACCATCAATTAAGATGTCTACTATGAGCAGTTGGACCGCTTAAGTCAGCACTGAAGACCAAATGCCAGGCGTTGGTAAACAGAAAAGGTGACTTGCTCCACGAGAACAGCGCAAGGCCCCATGTTGCATTACGGACACAGAAGTGGTGGTAATTGGACTAGGAAATAATCATGCATCTCCCATATTCGCCGGACCCGGCTCCCTCAGATTTCAATCTGATCTGATCCCTAGACAATTTAATTTCCTATAGGAAATTTCGGAATGACGACGAGGGAAAGAATGCATTGCCGACTTCGTTGCCACGAAGAACAAGTAAAGAACTCTAAAGGAATGACATCTACAAACTTGTGGGCGGGGGTGGCTCATTCGGTAACGCGCCATGCTCGTAATCTGCAGTTCGCAGGTTCGAATCCCAGCTGTGTCAGCGTTGAGATTTATCTCCGCAAAACTCTCCGCCCTGCCCATGGTCAGTAGGGGACACCGATGAGCTTGGAAAGGCCACAGTCCGTCGGATGGGACGTTAAGCCGTGGCTCCGTATTTAGGAGAACCATACCCTCTGCATTTTAAAGAATACCGTGATGTCCTTGACAGGTGCTTTGGCGTCTATTTGCCTTCTAACATCTGTCCAATGGATAGTTTTCCCCAACCATCTCTGAGCCATTGTAGTCTTGTAGTAAGCAACCAAACAACCTAATTCCTCTACCACGGGGTCAGATCAAATACAAATCTCAGTGGGAAACCACCCACTGGACAGTTATTAGGAAACGTATCCTCCGTCAAGGCCACCCAGCGTCTTCTTTAACGTGAATAAGGTATGTCTCTCCTACTAACCACACCACAGCTTAACGTTCTATCCGACGGGCGGTGTCCTTTCCAAAGCCGTTCGATGTCTCCTTTCTGACCGAGGGTAGAGTGGAGGTTTAGCGGAGATAAATCTCAACTCTTGCAAAAGTGGTACTCGAAGAATTGAAGATTACGAATTTTTCACGCTACCGCCTGAACAAACAACTCCAGTCCTCTATATCAGCAGAGGAAGTCTCTACTGCTGAGGTTAGATTTCGAACCATGTGCGATGAAGTTATTGTATATATTTAAAGCGAGCGCTTTAAATATAAGAATATATATTAAATTATGCTGTAAATAGTGAGAGCTCTCGTCCTAGAAGTAATTTACGGCCACCAGTGCAATTCGCCTTCCTGATAAGATAATTAGCTCTATGTACCTAATTCTATGTTCTTATCTCTGTTAATCAATTGGTGTTAATTGATTTAATCAATCATTAACCCGACGTACTGACTACTCATGAAAAGTGTCTTCACATTTTCTATCGATAATGGAGCTACGGTGGAATGTATTCCATCATCCTAAATGGCATTTAAATTTAATTTCATCATTAACTTTTACACATTATTTGGAAGTCTTAGTTGTTAAATAAAGAATTAGTCTTAAAATAAAGAATTGCTATCCAAATATTATTCTATAAATTTACACAATACTCCGCTGTCTGAAAAAGCTTTTTGCATGTGAGGATTAAATTTGGTTAAGGATTATTTCCTCCTATGTATACTATGCTACCGAAAGTCAGCATACACTCCCAGGCAGTGTAAATGGAAAGTTATATTCAGAGCTCCCTAACTTCGAAATGAACATTTGTCGGAAAAATGTCGCTGGAGATAATTTTCAAATTTCATTTCAATCTCGATTTTTAACACTATTCTTTGCATATTGTTTACACAGTTATGAAATGAAATCTTTAACAGCAGTGCTATTAATCATAATAATGTGTTTCAAAACTGAATGCGAATAATAATTGGTAAAACAAATCCCTTAATTAAAAATGTAGTTGTGTAAGTTTCTGTAATGATTCGATTTCTGTCCATTTTTGGAGAAAATTGTACCAAGACGAACTCAACAGCGTGTATTGTTAAATGATCCAACTCAACAATAGTAGATCGTAGATCATTACATCATAAAATGAAGTACCAGGTACAACAGTACCCATAACCTTCTTCATCTGGAAATATCCCTAATTGGCATCAGTTTGAAAAAACAAACAAAGTAAACCACACAATGGTGGGCCCCAAAGGGCAAAAGAACATTAAACAAAAGAGTAGTAATGATACACAAGAGATCTAATATGGATAACTTTCTTTAGCGAAAGCCATCATCTTAGGCCTCTTGTATCTGTTACGGACTTCATGATCGTAGTCCAGAAGGCAGGATATAATCTCGTGCGGGTTTCTCTGCACTGACTCGTAGAAACCTCGCGAGACAAACTTAAGATATGTGTAAATATGATCAATGCCCAGATCTTTATGCAATTGTCTATTGGTTACAAACCGGTGGCATTGACCACACATCGCAGGATTTTATTCTGCAAGAGCTGTATCTTGTGAATGTTCGTGGGAGTTGTGTTCGTCCAAACTGGGGAAGCATAGGATATCATAGGTCGAATGACCATGTGATAAATTAGTAATTTATTATCAGTGGATAATACTGAGTTTCTTCCTAGAAGAGTCCCCAGTTGACATCTGACAGAGTTTTTTTTTGTGATGATCCCGTGATGATCCCGTGTATATGGGGATCCCACTTAAGGTTCTTATGCAGAGTGACTCCCAAATATTTGACAGTCTCTTGCCACTTGAATTGTTCATCTAAAAAGTGTAATGTTAGAGGATTTTTAATCCTCTTACCACTGAAGAGGATGGTGTTACACTTCTCAGTGTTGATCATTATTTTCCATTTTTCATACCAGGTATCCATCTGAAGTCTTCTGATTGCAAAATCAACTCCCAAGGAAGGGGAGATGAGAGCAATGTCATCAGCATATTGTGCGATAACGATTCGCTCAAATGAAGGACTATAAGAGATATACATATAATGAGAAGGGAATAGGGCCTAGGAGAAAGCCTTGAGGAACTCCAGCGGCCACTACTCTCATGGTAGAAATGGAAGATTTAATATGAAAATGGAATGTTCGATTTAAGAGATACGATTGAATGATACAGGGGAGTCCCGTAGGCATTCCAATTTTGGAGAGTTTGTAAATGAGGCCGTCCATCCAGACGCGGTCAAAAGCCTTGGCCACGTCTAGAAAGACGGCGGCCACTGTTTCCTTCTTGTTCAGTGCCTCAGAAATAGTTTCCACAACTCTGAGGACTTGATGTTCTGTCGATCTTTTACGCCTGAAACCAAATTGGGTTTCAGGTAAGACAGGATGGATTGAGAGGAACTCTTCCAACCTATTGAGGATAATACGTTCAAACAGTTTTCCTAGGCAGGAAAGCAGACTGATTGGACGATAGCTGTCAGGAAATACAGGGTCCTTTCCTGGTTTGTGTATCAGTCTGACATAAGCGTTTTTCCAGCTTCTGGAAAAACATGGTGACGGAGAAGGAAATTAAAAATCCCGCAGAGATGCGTAATGGCTTTCTTCGGAAGGTGTTTCAGCATTCTGTTGGAAATATTATCGGGGCCTGAAGCCTTGTTAGGTTTCAATTTCTTGATGGCTTGAGACAGCTCAAGAGGAGACGTAAAGGGTAGCTCTGATCTTTCTCCCTGTCCGAAACGAAAAAGAGTCTTCTACCTCTTCACAGGTGTCACGATCAAAAAGATCAAAATTCTCTTGAAACTGTAATTCAAGGGCATCAACAAATGCTTCGGATTTATCATCCTCGCTGTAACATAAACCAGACTCCCCATGAATGGGGGAAAATTTAGAACGAGGGTTCTTGAAAGATTTAACCATCTTCCAAATAGAATTGTCACTTGTAGAGAGTGAGCTGAGTTTTTTGTTCCATATAAAGCTACGGTGATCCTTGATCTTTTGTCGAACCTCAATCTTGAGGGAGTAATAAACATTTTTTTATCGTGAGCATCTCTGGATCTTTGTCAATTATGTCTGGCTCTGTTTTTAAACTTAATAAGATCCAATAGATCCTTTGGAAAAATATAAAAGTCTCTATGAGGTTTTCGTAGAGTGCTGGCTTCAATTCTGGAATCAGTCAACAAATCAGTAAATGTTAGTATGGAATCATTTATCTTTCTGAGAGAAAGAGATTTGCATGATCCTGAAACTTTTTCGTTGACAATTGTTTTGTAAAGTTTCCAACTGACAACACTAAAAGTGTTTGGAACAATAGTAACAGACAGATAAAGGGCAATGGCAACCGGAAGATGATCAGAATTCAGATCATTATGAACACTAAGTTCATAGGTGGGTAAAAAATTCCCAAACATAACCAGGTCTAAAACATCCTGTCTATGCATTGAATTAAACGGTAAAACGTAGGCTCGCTAGGAGCTTCAACAATGATGCCATTTGACGTGGCATAATCTAAACGTAGATTACCGTTTTTATTGCAAGTTCTGGAATTCCAAGCAATGTTTTTGGAATTTAAATCTCCTGCCAAAATGGTAGGAGTGTTAGTGTCAAAAATGACTTTAAAATCATTCAAGACAAGTTTAGAATTAGGCGGTTTATATACCGCAAAGACGTTCAAAGTTCCAAAAGTATCTTTTTATTTGCAGCATCCTTAGGCAATTCTGCCAAGAATACAGGGATCGGAGATTTGTCTTTTCCTCGTCTCATCTGTGAGAGTTTAATAATTGTAAAGCCCAAGTCCACCAAGGCGACTCGGACGTCATCAGTGGTAATGTCATTGGGTAGATTTTTGATTACCACTGTGAGGTTTTTCTCCTCTTTTAATTTGTATGTATGAAATTGTTGCTTTGAAGCTTAAAAAAATCTGACAAAGGACCTGTAATCATTGGAGCATTTGGTTTGTAATCTGACCGTTTCTCCAGAGGTCTTTGCAGTGAGAGCTTCCACAGCAATTTTAGTTAATTCTTTGTAAGTGTTCAGCCAGTTCTTGGGAGAACGTAAAATGATGGGAGGTATTTTCACATTATTATTGCTATTCCCTTTAGGAGTAGCTGTAGAATCAGAAGCCTCCATTTCAGAAACTGGAGGATCCAAGTATTCCTCCTCTAAGGCCGAAAATCTGGTCTTAGAGGCATAGGCAGAGTCAGTGACGGGAGACAAGGCTCTCTTATGTCCTTTCTTTGGTTTTTTTGCCAGCACCATTACCCTTGGGTTTTTTGGCAACATCAGTAGAATTTTCTATCAGATCTAATCCATGCATGGGGACAGAAGTTAAATCTTGAACGCCTTCCAATAAAGTGGTTGGCGAGAGCAATGTTCACTGCAAACATGCTCATTGATATCTTTTTCAAGATAAAATCTTTCAAGAATAGCGTCATTAAACATGACTATCATCTGGTAAAAGACTGTGAATATTCTTAATAGAAGGTAATTTGGCCAGTGTTGAATTTAAATCGACCAAAAGTTTGTTTTTGTCTGACAAAAACAAACGTGCAAATCTGTATGCTATAAGTCAATTGGGAGCTGTCCATCAAGACTTGAGCGTCAGAGGTCTCAGAAAGGTCCGATCTGACGTCATTTTGAGAATAGCTATCAGTCAGGACCGGGATAGAATTTTCTTGAATGTCAGATTTTGACATTGCAAATGCTTGGAAGTTTGAATAATTTTCAAAGAAAAAAAGTTGTAAACAAGTAAATACGTATGAAAAAGATATAAATAAAAGAAATAGAAGAAATTTGCATGAAATTTATGCAAACAATTCTAAAAAATCAAATATAAAATTTGACAGTTGCAACTCTGAAGTTGACAGTTGCAACTGTAACTGAAAGAACTGGCTCAGACCGAATTTGGAAAAGATAGGATTACTGTAAAATAACAGTAATCAATCCAAAAGCAATATTAAAACTCAAAAATGAGTAAAAATATATCAGAATAAATGTAATATTACAAATCTAATAAAGAATAAATGATAAAAATACAAAAAAGCTACTTTTCAGTAGCCACTAAAATCGAATAAAAAACGAAACACTTAAAGCTAGAATACCACAACGGAGGATTTTTAAAGTAGAATGCTTACTTGTGAAATATCTGTTGATGTGGCTTATTTCATAACCAGGTGCTTCTTAGATATGTTGATCCTGAAGAAGATTCAAGAAACATAAATTTTTCGATTGGAAGTATTTTTGCTTCCGAATTATAATCTCTCTTAGTACCTCAAATGCTGCTAGTAAGACTGCATTTCCTTGTCTTCTGTTATAAGCTTATAGATTTTACAACCATATCCAGGGCTTCTGTGACCTATGAAAGTTTAAATTCATGAATTGTGTTTACTTCATTTTTTTTTTATCAGCGTCTGTTTTCCAAAGCTTTCGCCTAAAGATCTGGGAAAATATCCTCCTCAGTCAGATCCGGTATGCAGGATTTTCTGTCTCCCCATCCAGCAAATGTGCAACATCTTATTCTGTAGCACCAGATTGTTCTCCCATCAAGATATATAGATAAGATAGTTTTATCATACCCTTTTGATTCCAACCCTTGAAAGTCATGATCCATATTTCTGTAAGAGGAGCTTATTACATCCATTAATAAGGGTTACTATATATTTTCCTGCCAAACATTTGTAGTATTAAAAAAGACTGACTTGAAATAGCTCCAAATGTTCTTCAACGTCCTTTTCCTTCTGGTATCCTGTAATTTTTCCTGAAGCTCCTCAAAAGCCATCATTATTTAATCCAGGAACTTCCTTTTGCACAACCTCTTGAAAGCTACTACTGTACCTTGATCCAAATGCCGATTCAACGAAGTTGTGTTGTATAGGGAGGCAATGCCAATCTTTCCGTGAGCAATACTTACTCCACTTGTAGAAGTACCGACATCAAACTTAAGAGAGAATTACTTTACCTACCCTTTAATTTTCTTTATATGAGACACAGTTTGTTTAGCAATATGAAAGCCGTCACAGGTCTAATCAATAGGCACACAGACTCCTAAATTGTCTTTTATTCCTCATTAATGTCGGGAGAAGCAGCTTCCTTTTCTCGTCACTTTTTTGAGGCCATTTTGAACATAAAAAACTCTTACTGCATTATTTCTTAACACAATAAAAAAAGTCTTGGGGTAAGAAAAGGAGTTGAGCTGCATGAAGTTACAATTTTCACATGACTCAGCGACTATCACCGAATAAAAGACGCTAAAATCACTTTGCAGTAGGGCTGAACGCCATCAGTAAAATTCCGAAGTTCGTGTAATCGAGGTCCGCAGAATCGAATATTTACTCTGTCTGTGTTTCTTCATTATTAATTACTCTTAATATATTGATTTCTTGACCACGGTAACCAAATTTTTGAAACATGTTAATGATCGACATTATTTGACGGGGATACCCCAAGTCTTCTAATAGTAACCGAACTCACTCAAAGGTAGCCTATTTCAAAACATAACGTGCATTAGTTTACAGGGTTAAGAAATAATTAATATTATAAAACTGGACATAAGGAACGGTTTCATTTTAACATTTATAATATAAACATACAATATTGGTATGGCCTTGCATTAGTCATATAAGTTGGCGGAATATTGTTGTAAGGAGCCATACAGGAAAGAGAAGATCATTTTGAGTCTCGTGCCTCGGTGCAACTTTGAATTGCGAGTTTTAAAATTTCTCTCCATCACGTAGATTTCTTGCACCCTCACCTTCAATGCTCATCTGCTATTACTATTCAGCCTAAATAAGAGGGAGAGTATCACGCTCATAATCTGCAGTTTACAGGTTCGAGTTCTAATTGCGCGAGTTTTATGATTTATTTCAGTTAAAACCCTATCATCATATATGATCAGGAAGGAGACAGAGATGCCTTGGATGCTTTGATCGTCCATCGTATGGATACATTAAGCCGTAGTGCTGTATGAAGGAGAGCCATAACCTGAGCAAGTTAAATAGCACGCTGGATGGACTTGATGGGAATCACCCATCTGTCCAGTGGTTCCCTTCCCTGAGCCTTTTTTTCAGCACTCGATGCTTGTGACCTGCCCATTTAGCCCATCATGTGCACAGAAGTATGGATCAGAGGCAAAACACCCAACCTATACCAGGTGATCCAAAAGTAACATAAAATGTAAAAATGCAATAATTCGAAAGGTATAGACAGTAGCACGATGCGATTTTCACAGAAATGCACAGAAAGACATGGCACTTGTGTTAATAACGAAAAAATTTATTATCAGAATAGTTACATTTGTCACCGACAGGTGACGCTGTAGCTGTCCCTGAGCTGCTGCCTGTCGCTATTTAAACAGATCCGCCGGCCGCCGCTCCTCAAACGGTGCGAGACTGCGAACATTGATCAATCTTTGCCGTGAGGTACGTAAATTTCAGATGTAGTGAATACTGAAGTTAAACTTTCAGCATTTAACGTTTATCACCGAAGTTAAACGTTCTGCCAAGGTGAGGCATGTTATCGTTACGAGATAAAGCACTTTTAGTTAAGCTGTATTATCAGAACTCCGATATTGCAAGTGCGGCTTTGCACACCTATCGTTCGATGCGGGGTATTAGAAGTGGAAAGGGACCGATGTCTTGTTCCTCACTGATAGCTATGATGAAAAGATTTCAGGACACTAGCAGTTTCGAAGCACGTGCAAGAAGCGGGAGACCCAAAAAAAACTATTGCAGTTGTGCACGAGATCGAACACGAGGCCGACACACAATAGGCAGCTTCCGCACACGGGGAATGCAGTGCGCATGAAATTTCAAGACGAACTGGCATTTCGTACGGGACTATGTATCGTTCACTCAGGATCATCCTCAATAGGTATCCTTACAAAATCCAACACGTACAGGAACTGAAACCAACCGATTTCGAGAGAGGTCATGAATTTGAAAATTGGGCCTTTCAACAGATGGAAAACAATGCAGGATGGAGCGCCTTCGCACATCACTGGTCCTGTCCAGCACCTGCTGCGATCGACATTTGGCGATGACCGTGTCCTCAGTCGCTCTTTCCCGCACGAATGGCCACCAAGGTCTCCAGACCTTACACCTTGGGACTTTTGGTTATGGGGCTACTTGAAGTCACAGGTGTATAGAGGTCGGCCGACGTCATTGGCCATGTTGAAAGAAGCTATTCGCCATCATGTGACAGGAATCACAGCTGAAACCCTCTTCGACGCTGTGCAGAATGTCGTGACACGTCTGACGACCATTCTCATGAATGACGGTCGTCACATTGAACATTTTTTAGCATTTTTAATGCCTGCTGTCTATAACATAGACGAATTTTGAGTTTTGATCGTACTATATTTGTGTAAGAATAAAGTTTGCATCGATGATCAATTTTAACAGCTCCACTAGCACCAGGGCTCTCGAAGGGTTGCGTATTCCTGGTTTAAAAGCATGACCATAAAAAAGCAGAACTTCATCAGAATTTCGCCTAATAAACATTTCCTACTTTCTAGAAAAGGGAAGTCAGATAGGAAAATGCTAGTGAAGTGGAAGCATGGGGTGGTTTGGCCGGTAATGCTCCAGGGTAGTAATCTGCAGTTTTCAGGTTCGAGTCTGGTCATTTGTTTAAACTTTTATATAACTAACATGAATATGAATAAAGATTATTATTATTAAAAAAAACTGTACTAGCTTTGAGAGTTATCTCGGCTAATCCCACCCTGTTTGGTGATAAGGGGGATACCGGTTTGCTTGGAAAGATAACCGGCCGACGAATGGCACCTCAAGGAGTGACTCTGTGTGCAGGAGAGCACATTAAATAACGTTCTGGTTGGAATTGAACGAAAGTTTCCATTAGTCTTCTAACAGCTGTCCAGTGGATCCCCCTTTTCCAACCTTCTTTACGCCCTTGTGGTTGGTTCTTGTGACCTGTTCATTTATGCTGATGTGTACAAAAAAGTGCTGCTCAGAGGAAAAATTACCAACTCATACAGAAATTGAGAAATAAAGTATTTTCCCTCATATTTCTTTTATGCCTTTTCAAACAAATATTTTTTCCATGTGTATATTATATGATTCGCTGTTACATAATTTTTGCGCCAATAGAACACCTACTTAAGACACTGCAGCTATTATTGCACTTTTAGTCATTTTAGCTGACTTTAAAATAATCCAGATTTAGTCTTAATTTTCATTATAAATTTTATTAAAAAAAAATTAATTCCTCTATTTTCTTATGTTGTAGAGATTAGTATTCTAGTCTCTCCTGACGTCACGACGTTACGTCATTGCCAAATAATTATAGTAAACTAATAAAGATAGCAGTAATTTTAATCCCTATTATTATTTTTTATATATCATCCCACAACAACATCAAAATTTGGTAATAAGTGTACAGAAAAATATATAATATCTAATTAAAACAAATCTGTTTGTGGGAAAATTAATGGAAATATTTGATAATATATAGGAAACACTGATTGAATCTGAATAGACGATTATTCATTTCACACCAAACTGTTGGCTATTAATTACGCCTGCTTAGGAAAAATGCAAAATTCATTCTGGAGCGTGTTTACACCTGCTTGGGAAAGGAGAGAAATACACAAGCTAACCGTTCACAAATATGTTATAGAAAATATTTACTGCAAAAATTAAAAATGTATATTACACTGAACTAATATTTTAATTTTACAATGTAAAGGATTTGCATTGTATAGGATAGTACAGCGTGTTTCAAAAGTATATATACATCTTTGAGAGGATGTATATATTTATTAATAAATTGTAGATACAAATAAAATGCATAGAAATGTATCCAAACACATCACGTTTCGTCAGATGTATCAGCGTGACAGTGATTTGCAGATTTAACACGACAGATATCCCACCGTAAATGAATTCCTAGATGCGACGTAACATGTCGGTCATGACTTGTACGACTGTAATTGTTACCAGTAGATCATCAATCAGTAGTCGTCATCATTCTTTCGTGGAAAGTACGTTTTATCCTTAACAAATCCCTATAAGAAACTGGTTAGTGAATTAAATCGGGGGTCGAGATGGCCTTTATATAGGACCCGCAGGCGTATTCACCGATTTGGAAAACCTGTGTTACAAACCGGTAGGTAGACCATTCAATATATAACTCATCGAATTACTATTTCAAGTTCTATTGTTCTAAGTGATTTCATGATGAGTATAAATTTGAATATAGGTTTTACACAATTCATATTTTATTAAATAACTTTTCATATTAAAATGCAACTCCAATATTAAGAACAGTATCATTTTCAAGACATATTTATCAACAAGGTAGACTCAAAAGCTTATTAAAGAATGGTAAATTGTCTCCATAATGTATAAGTTAGTAGCTGTGTACAAAGAAATGCAACCTGGGTAACATGCATCACACAGAGTGGGATTCTGAATCTGAGACAATTACAATGAATAAGTAAGGTATTAGGTTTTATGTAACATATTCAGAAAACCGATGATTCTGTGACACAGCACAATCCCTTGATCCCTTTATTTATTACATCTCACTGAACCAGCGCTAAGTCACCAGAGAGTTTCCATCAACAGTTGAATCTATTTTACGGAATTAAAGTTATCTCATCGCCGGATATATTACATACTAAAAGATTCACTCCACGGTACATAAGGCAGTAGCATATTTGTTGCATTCGGCAAAATTAATAAATTTTATCATGGGTGAGAAAATTCTACTATTGGGATTTTGAATGATGATGATATGCCTCTAGACAAGAGTTTAGTTCGGAAATTATTAGAATTCAAATAGGACGATATTCTGCAAAAGGATCATATTTGTTTACAGAAGATGAAAATTTAGCATGCAGCGAAAAAGCACTTTATTAGTTAAAAAAGTAAGCACTTATTACAAGTAAAAGTACATTTAGGTTAGCCTGATTGTTTAAACAGCAGTGACCAATGATGAATTAGAAATATTTCTGATTAGAGGACCTAAAGCAGCATTTTATTGATTACTTTAAGTGTTATATTGAAAGGAGTATTGCAGATGAACCTCTGGATACTAAATATTACTGCAATAAATTGAGATTAATGTGATTTAAGCATTAATGCATTCCCACTAGGTCATCAACTTTTCGTTAACTTCACAATGTCGACTGAGGGCCTGTCAGTTGTTATAATTATTTGTTTTATGGAATTCTGCTTTATTACTAAAGACTGTTTACAGATTTTGGCTCTTGCAAATTCCAAATTACGTATCGTTATCCAAATATCATTCATTTTAAGGAGTGTATAACTTTAAAATATCTTTAATCTTTTCGAAAACTTCGAAATTTTTTAAAAGAAGGAAATTTCCTTTCCGGAAAAGAAATGTCCGCAGCCATGAAGCAGTGTTATCCGGTTGGTTTTCAATGACACTGCAACTGCCGGGGTACGAATTCGAGTACTGATGGCGTCGAATGATATAGCATGGTTGCTTTTTTGTGCTGTCTGTTATCTTCAACTGAAGAGGTGGTCACTAATGATTTAGTTGGGCATGTCCTTGTAGTAAACGTCCTGTGGAAACTAAGAGTAGTTCCTAGGACCCTTTTCGATTCTATATGTTGCAAATAAAGTAATTGAAAAAGAAATAGCACAATATCGAATCTACTGTATGAAGAATACTCGAAATAAAGATTCTACCAGTGGTGGCTCTAATTTGAATACAAATAAAACTTAAGAGAAAACTAAATGCTTCTTAATTCGTATCTATTACATATGTTAAATACGTGTTTCATGAGAAAATGTGATTGAGGATAAATATAAAGATCTCAGTGAAATGTATCTGATCTGGATTTTCAACAATATATCTTTCAATATTTAATTTAGAGCAACAATATTGAATTTTTTGAAGCGTTATTCGAATATTGAAGGAATTATTTACACACACTTTTAAGATATGTAGTTAATTATGAAATGGTTTGAAATAATACTCCTTACTTCAGTTTCAATTAATTTCCATGATTAATTCTTTTGTTTAGCATTTATGTCGTTAAATGTACAAACTTCTATAACTCTTTAAGTACTGAATGAATAGTGGGAAAAATTTATAATCAGCTAGAATTGATTGAGATTTTTATTTTATCTCTGTCACCTATTCTCATAAAACGCTTATTTTAAAAGTTGTAAAGCTTCGAAGTAAGCTTCATAATTGAATGAAAACTCAGTCTGTAGATCTCGGGTTAAATATATGAAGACTGAAATTTCTGCTATTACTACCAAGTATTCAGTCCAAATTTCATGGTAATTAATGAATATTCATAAAAGTCACATTTAAAAAGAAATTAAATAATTCGTAGAAAGCAGCTCAAAGCTAAACTCTTCCCAATAGAACGTTAGAAAAGTAATTAAAATCCTTCTTGCATAAGAGTTCAAGGATAATTACAAAAAATTGATTGAAAATACCCTGATTACCTTACTCCAAATCACCGATCTTAAATTGGAACCATCGCATCTTATAGCCAGGTTATTTGGTTGTAGGTTTCAGCTGATTTTATTTATTTTAAGCAATATTCTGTTTGCTTCAATAACCGGATATGGATCTAGCAAAACTTAGTGGGTTGGGAACAAGTGACTGTATTCAGCCAGAATAGATCAAAATAATGTTCAAGTATTTTATTATTAGAATTTATTATCGCTGAACAGAGCATTATTTTCCCTCTGATTTATTGATTTCAATTCTTCTCGCCTTTATCTCGGTTATTAGATTTTTCTGGAAGATGACATTTGCAACGAATTTCTTCATATTCAGAACTATAGTGTGCTAGAAAGAAATTCAACATTAACAATTTGCCACTGATACTTTCAAAGTTCTCTATATTCGATGATAACAAATCATTTAGTTCCTTTAAAGCATGGTTAACTTTAAACATATATTTTCATATATTTACTTTCTTTCATCAAGTAAAGAACAGGAGTTCTTCTCTTAGCTATACCATTCCTGAATATAAAGCTTTAGGGAGAACAGAGAACATGTAAAGTTTGTATCCATCTCTCCTCTCTGTGGTCAACGATGCAAGGATATCATTCCACGTGACATGGAGAAGGCGCTCTTCCGCCCACTCACCGGTTGGTCGAATGGATGTTTAGTTCATGACGTCATCGGTGACCGGAAACAATAGGAGCCAAGTTAGAGGTCACTGGTAAGGTCGTTGTTTCCTATAACGCGAGGATTTGATCTTCCGTGAAAATGTGAGGTAAACGTTGATCATAAGATGGACAAAAGTACATGCTTCTTTGTTAAGATAGACGTTTCTTAACATGAAGAAACATTCTTTCAAGTACGAATAGAGAGGTCTTTAGGAAAGAAAAGATAATGAAATAAAAACAGCATTTGCTCCTAAAATTGTTCACAATTTTTCGCCCAGATCTTATCCTCTAAAAAAAATTAGAATAGAAGTACAAAATGATGAAGTTAGGATTTATAAATTTATGCATTACTACGTATAATCAAATAATGCTTTGTTAATTGCTGATATTTGTTGCAATTGGATATTTATTTGAAAAATATGAGAGAAGACAAACTAACCATGTTTTAAGTAACGATTATGATAGGTTATATCTAAAGTGCACGGTATGAAAAGTTCTGAGATGGAACTTTTTTAACATATTACTTCAAAGAGCAATTGTTCGCGAATGGTTCGCGGAACATGAGAAAGACTTCCAGGTATTGCCCTGGCCTCCAAATTCTCTAGACATCAATCCAATCGATCATCTGTGGTTTGTTTTGGAACAGAATATCAGATCTGCGGCGTCATAATAATCGTCATAATTTGTGGTTGATTGTGAGATCGTATGGCATACCAGACAAGTAAGTTAACATAATGAAAGCTCTTTATTACCCTGAGTCTTGTGTGAGAGTTGGTAAGGCTTATAGCAACTGGTTTAGCATTGCTTCTGGTGTTGCACAAGGGTACATTTTGTCTCCTTTTCTCTTTAGATTAATAATGTTATGCGGAATTCACTAAAAGGGAAGTATTAAATGGTCTGGTGATAGGAAAATTTCTGATTTATATTATGCTGATGATTTAGCCATTTTGGCAAATGATGTTGATGAGATGAACTCTTTCATTCGAGCTGTTGATGAGACTGGTAGTAGAGTAGGTTTGGTTATAAACAGAGAGAAACTAAAGTGATGAAAATTGGTCAGACAGGCTGTGATTCAGTTAATCTGAATGGTTGCAGTCTTGAGCAGATGTCACAGTTGAATTATCGTGGGAGGTAGGCAACAGATACTGGTGATATGCGGCATGAATAACAGACGAATAGGGATTGCTTCCGGGACTTTTAAGAATCTATAGACAGTGTGGAGAAATAGGCGTATACACCTAAAGACTAAAATTAGACTGTATAATAGTTTGGTTCGTTCCAGGGTTAGTTATGGTATTGAAACTTGGACGGTTTGTAAATAAGATAACAGGAAACTTAATGCTTTTGATTCTAGATGCTTACGTAGTATCTTGGGCATTAGGTGGTTCAACTTTGTAAATAACGATAAGGTTAGGCAAAGAATCGGAAACCTCCTTTAAGCAACATATTGTGCAGAGAGAGACTATGTTGGTGCAGAGAGAGAGATTAGCGAATAGGGCATCAGTAGCCCATGGCTGCTTGAGAATGATGATGATCTTGGACGCGTCAAAGGAACATGATCATATAAATTGCCCCTGAATTCGAAAAGAATATATGCTACTCTGTATAAGGAAAAGTAATCTGACAATCAAATTTGTGCTTTACTACCTTTTCTAAAGAGATAATTGCCTTCCTGTCACTGCCTCCCTCCAATATCACGGCCATGTGAATGCCCATGCATCATACTACAAAATAAAATGTTATATCCGATAAAAAGTCGCTTTTACTGACAGGCCATAAGCTCCAAGATAGAGGAATTAGAATTTGCTTATACCATAATTCGGACAAATGACTAAGAATTAGCTGATATTTAAATTCGCACAAATAGGGTTTCGGAATCTGGTTCTCGAATTTTTACTAATTGCTATCATATTCTAATTTTCTTTGTACTGATATTGTTATTCTACGGAGAATAACAATATCATACTTTCGGAGAGATAGGTACAAATTTGCATTTTTCTCTGTTCTTTTTAGAGCTTTATAACACAAGAAATGTCTAGCTAAGGCGGTCCTTTTAAATCCTTAGGAAATACATCATATTCTACCTATATAACTTTGAATCCTTTTAGAGCAAAGGAAACGATTTTTTTACGTTTTTCGTTCACGTTTTTCTTTGTTTGTACATTCTTATATCTCATATCGCCATTCTTATATCTCATTAAGATTATTATTATATTATCCAATTTTAATTTCTTTCTTTTTATTTATGCTTTAAATTAAAGACAAACAAGTCCAGAAATCCATATGTCTTTCCATGCTAGTAACTGGTCCTTGAATTTTAACCCACACATGAAAAACGCTTTGTAGGTCCATTTACTAAGAGACGTGAAATACATAATATGACAGGATATAAAAGGTCAGTAAGAAAATGAAGTGTTTAGTGAAGTTAGATACTGTTTTTTAACTTTTTAACAATTAAACGTTAATGTAAATAAACTTCCTTTGCTTTCCTTCAGAAAGAAGCAGGGTTTTGAACAGTGTACACTGACATTTTACAAAAATAATTTGCCAATTTACAATACTTTAAAAAGATTATGATGCTTGTTACTCTTTCTGCTTATCTTAACGTTTTAATTAATTTTAATTAACATTCGGATTTGGCAACATTAAAATTTTCTTTGATTCGAATGCTGTAAAAAAATCAGTGCTTATGGAAATAAACTAGTAAGATAAGTTTTCTGTTGGTAGTATGGAATGAATGTTTATAAGAGAAAGAAACCTCTCATCTTTCTCATCATCATTCTCTTTTTTAGCGCCTCTAACATTAAAATTCAGACTAATGAATCATTTAATTATTTTACCTTTGAACGGCACCCGGGTAAATGACCATGTCACATGAACCCCAAGGGTTCAGAGAAGGCTGAGAAAAGAGAAACGAAATACGCAATACTATATATTTCAAACATTTTTGGATTAATCTTAGTAGACATTCATATGCACATATGTACTAAGACCTGTCCAAAAATATTTTCGACTAAGTATTCTCTGCATATCTCATATATATGTTATCATACAAACATATCTCATACAATCTCATACATATCTCATACAATCTCATACAATATCTCATATAATCTCATATATATGCCTACTAAGATTTGAAAAACCCGTTGAAAGACCTGTCCCGTCAAGGCAATCCAACGTGCAATTCAACGTGTTTTTCAATCTCCTGCGCTGTTAATCTCATACATATGTCTACTAAGATTGAAAAACACGTTGAAACCTGTCCCGTCAAGGCAGTTCAACGTGTTTTTCAATGTGCCTAATGTATGGTTTACTTGCACTCGGAACCACGGCTTCATATGCAATCCAACGGATGGCGGCCTTTTCAAGGCCATAGGTGTCCCCTTTATGACCGAGGGTAGGGGTTAGCGGAGATAAATTTAAACGGTGGCCCAGGTAGGAATCGAACTGGAAACTACAGATTACAAGTCTGTTGCCACCACACTCCACAACTAGATTTGAAATTTTAATGTAAAAAAGCATTTAAAACGTTGGTTGAAAACTTAACTGTTTTCAAACTTTAGCGTCCTCTAAGGGTGAAATTAAAATTATTGAAGGATTCTGAGAATGGGAAGTATACTATTTTATTAACATGTATCTAGAAAAAAAAATAATTTTTCATTTTTCTCCAAAGGCGAAAAAAAAAACAAGTTAAATATTTACGGGAAGGAGAAAACGGTCGGATGACAAAATGGAAACATCAGTTTCTTGAACACGAGGTGAAAATGAAATTATATTGATGCTCAATGAAACATATAAGCAAATGTGAAAAAAAGTGTTTCATATTCAAACAGGATATCCATTGGCTATGCGCCAGTTTTTATAATCATTTGAGCTTTGATGATAAATCCATTAGACACACACACACATTCACACACTCAAACACTTAACACATTAGCAACATAAGAATTGGTAGGAAAAATGCAGGTTTTCTGATTGGCACCATGGTGCTCCAAAACTCTTACTTAGCTCCTCAAGATAATAGGGTGCAATTTATTGATAGGAAACTAGCGTTTTAAGAAAAGCTATCGATACTACCGAATAACTTTTATAGCTTCTTTAGCAGGTTATGTTTACGGATAAATTTCTCCTTACGCAGCCAATAGCCTCGAAAGTCCTAAAGACACCTATATATAATACGGCAAAGAGACGATATGTGAATAGAGGCTAAAATCTCAGCAAAAACGACACAAACATCAATCTATTTCCCTCTACTCAAACGATGTTATGCAGGCAATCACGCTAAGCATTTAACCATTATAATTGTGAACAAGGAAGCAAATGGATAATAATAGCCTTAGGTATCTTTTGTGCACACTGGGATCCTCAGAACGTAATGAAATGACAAGAATACAGGATTAACGCAAGGTTCATACTAGAGCAGTGCTTCTCAAATAGAGTGAGGCAAACCGGATCTTGAAAAAATAAGGGGGGGGGGGGGGAGGAGTGACGCAGTCGAGAAGGGAAAAAGCAAAAAGAGAGAGGAGTGAGGGCATGAGACTGGGTTTAATTCCAGTATAATATTTTCCACTACATGTTAGAGGTATTTTTTTAATCTTGAAAAATGCGTGGAATATGAACAAGTTTCATAATTTTTTATTTCCTTTCCTAGCATATATATCTAATTTGATATATATATGCCAGGGATAGGTCAAATATATTTGTTGTATAAGTGCTAATATAATATAACATATCCATTTACCTAATCTTATTATTACCCTTAATAACATTCTCAAAATGGTGCACCTTGTTACCCCTTCCCACCCTTATATCCATCCCTGCTGTGAAATATCCAAGTCATGGTATGGAGATGAATATCCTGTAGGAATGTTGGAAGGCTACATATTGCAAAAGCAATACTAAAAGCTGAGGACTGCATTTAAATACGGAAAACCAAATTGTCGCCAACAGCCAGGGATCTGTTTGAGTACGAACCTTGGATTTTTAGTACGATAACTTATCCTTTGTCGTATTGCATGTTATTAAGGAGTGGTTAGCAGATCCAATTAAAAGAATCGAATTGCCTGGACAGTCTAGATTCTTTGGTGCTATAGAAAACATATGTGCTGAATGGACAAATTATTTACACCTCGATAACAATATGCGAAGGAGAAGTATCGCGTCCTGTCACGTGGGACGCTGAAACTGTCAATGCCTATAAATAGAGCAGGTCTCTACGCATTGGAAACTAGTCACGGAAAAGTAATCGTGGGGAAAGGTAGTGACGTATTGAGTTTGACTGTGGCCAGATAATAGGTGTGACGAAGGCCGATTGTTCAGTCACCAAACTACTGAACTGTTGGGGTTTCCACGTCAGACTGTCGCACGTGTATACAACGACTATGTGAAATGCAGTAAAACTTACAACCAGCGGGAGAAATGTGGACGTAAATGTGCAATTGATTCTCGAGGTGAGCGCAGATTGTTCCGCAGCGTTACAAGGAATCCTACGGCTACCGTGGAGCAGATAACGTCGGAACTGAATGAGGGTGCGTCCATTATCCGTCATGCCATGGAAAAAATAGGCTATGGCAGTCAACATCCACATTTTGTTCTCTTGTTGACTGCAAGACACAGAAAGCTTAACTTATTATTTATCCAACTTTCCTGTAGGAATGTTGGATAAATACAAAAAAATAAAATAAAATAAAACGTAAGGCTATTATTATCCATTTGCTTCCTTGTATGGACAAATTATTATGTATATAATAATTTGTCCATTCAGTGTAGTACAAAATTCGATATGAAATTTCCAAGAAGAAGCCTTCAAATAAGCCTGAGTTAATTGAAGCTTTGTTATTTTCTTTTTAATCCTAGTGTTATGGGACTGTTTCTGAAGTTATGCATTCCATATCAAAAATTAGTAAAGCGATAATTAAATTAAAGGGCTGCCCTGCAAAAAACATATTTCTAAACGTTTCATATTCTCATTACGATATATAAATAGTGTTTATAATGATTAAAATAAGGATAAAATTAAATGTTTTAACGAAATTTGTTTCTGTTAACTGTTATGCATACCTACAATGGAGTGTGTGACGTCGAGATATCAGATTATTAGAATTTCTAGTTGATATATTACCATTTCTATCAGATTCCCTTTTTAGCAGATTCTTTTATCCAATTTCTATCAGATTCCTTTTCCAGCAGATTCTTTTATACGATTTCTATCAGATTCCTTTTCCAGCAGATTCTTTTATACAATTTCTATCAGATTCCTTTTCTAGCAGATTCTTTTTTATCCAATTTCTAGCAGGTTATATTTATTATAATTTCTAGTTGATTGCATTAAGGTAATTATATATCAAAACTGTTTCAGAGCAGAGAAAATTAAAAATAGTCTTGAAATAAGTATAAAAATTCTTTAGAGTCAATGATTAAAGTTATTTATATATATATATAATAATTCCTTGACTAAAAAATATGAACAAAGAAACATGCAAAAGCACAGGTGAAAATAATATAACATTTCCATTTACTTAATTTTATTATTACCCTTAATAACATTCTCAAAATGGTGCACCTTGCTACCCCTCCCCACCCTTATATCCAACCCTGCTGTGAAATATTCAAGACTTTTTTCTCCACCACTGTATATTAAAATATGATTTTAAATACAGTTATTTATATATATATAATAATTCCTTGACTAGAAATATATATAAACGAAAGAAACATGCAAAAGCTCAGGTATATTCAAGATTTTTCTCACTACTGTATATTGAAATATGATTTTAAATAAAGTTATTTATATATATATATAATAATTCTTTGACTAGATATAAATATAAACAAAAGAAACATACAAAAGCACAGGTATATTCAAGACTTTTTCCCACAACGGTATATAGAAATATGATTTTAAATCCATTCCATGTTATACGGATGGTTAGATTACTACCAAGTTTTCTCCATACGAAATTTCACGTAAATAATAGTAGTAATTCATTCTGAGTGGAACTGATGATGCCGACTGATTTCCCTCAAATAATGCATGTTGACATCGCGCTTGGAAATTTTCAGGTGACAGAGAGCAGTGACGGTTTTTCTATTACCACTATGAGCAGTGACGACTATTACCATTTTATGGCAAATCGAGGTGGGCGCCGCTTGATTAACTGTTGAGAAAGTTCCTATATTTTTTTTTGCCAAATATGAAAACTCTGTAACTTCTTGATTACTTAACGGATGGTCCAAATATTCCTGTGTTGTAAAACGAGATTTCCCGTGTTGTGTTGAAAACTCCTGTGGTTTTCTCTCATATAACCCGATCTAGAACCTCTAACAACTTTTTCTCCATTTTTGGGTTTCATATTTTAATTTCACACTTTTGGATCCCACTCCCCAGTAACATTTCAAATATTTAACCTCAAAGTCTCAAATTACTCATATGAGTTCCCTCGTTCTGCCTGGTGTTGCTTTAAAAATTCGAGCTAGTGCGTATATCAAGGCCCGTTATATTTACAACCATTATTATTTCTCCACTTCAAGAGCCCATTGGATTTCAACCCGGGATTTGCTAGCATAAATCATTACCGGTGTTTTAATAAACGTCTTTGCCTATCACCCATTTAATTATGAAATACATCTGTAATTAGGCATGAGCTAAGACAAAAAGAATACGTATTGAAGACTTTCTTCTCCTCGGAATTTTTTTCCTTCTCCTATTTGTCCATCTTGAAGGAGATGCTTGTGAACGTGTGTCTACTTTCCAGAGCTCTCGCCCACATACGAACAGCTGTAACAATTCTCACATATGGTAAATGCGTGCACTCCGAAGTTCCATAGCAGCGGGCGCCGAAATGGCGAAATAACTACACTGCTCGTTCTATGCCTCTGATAGCGTTTTTCTTCGCAAATGATAAGCTTCCCAGCGATTTCTGAGCAAAGTGAAGTACTTGAAGGAAAACCAGACTGAGGAAAGAAAGAGAAGGAGAAAAGAAATGCCTCTATGCTCTGTCTTCAAGTTGTGTTCCTGTCGATTAACAAAATATTTTTATCTTTTCTTTTTTGCAACTTTTTTAAAAAGAATTATTATAGTTCTTGAAACTTCTTGACCAATTCAGCCTTCGATGCTTGGGAAAGGGATAAAGATTTTTCTACTTCTTGCACGTGGTCGCGATGCTTCTCTCAGTGTTTGGTGCTTTGAGAAGGTCCAAACGTTCAAACATTAAGTGTTCGAAGCACTTAAGTGAATCATGTCTTTCTCAATACAAAGTAAGATAAGCTTTCTATCCC
This sequence comes from Ryuthela nishihirai, assembly GCA_038380435.1. Classification (NCBI taxonomy): domain Eukaryota; kingdom Metazoa; phylum Arthropoda; class Arachnida; order Araneae; family Heptathelidae; genus Ryuthela; species Ryuthela nishihirai. The sequence goes on along the minus strand of JAWZYU010000011.1, from coordinate 31,120,894 downwards.
ATAGAGACAGATGTTTTGCTTCACACGGATGAAAGAATTATTACGCAAATAAAAAAACAAACTTTTTTTCCAAGTATTCACATTTTAAGAAAGCCTCTCAGAATCACTAAAAATTGCATAAATGATCACGGACTAGCTGTATTGGATTGAAAAAATTCATTAAAGAATAACACGAGTTCACGTCTTATCTTAAATTAAAACCAAAATGCTCTGAAAACGAGAATAATAACTCCTAATGAATAGACTAGAGAATGATCATTAACATTTTCATAGACATGAATTAATGCCTACACTTCATGCCTAAATTAATTTGGTAAATATGTCTATCGTTTTATTAATAATTTCAAAAAAATATTTTATAAAATTAGCAGATAATGTTTTTTAAATTTTCATTTCATATTAATAAAGTTTTTCTAATGTGAAATATATTTTTACAAATGAAATTATTCTGTTGTAATGAATTTACAAAATATTATGCAAATTTCATTTACAAAACTGGAATATGCTGGTAAGAAGGAATCCAACATTACGTTAATAACAATACACAGTAAACTTGCACTAATACAAAGAACTATTTCCAAATGAATTAATTTACATAAAAATTAGCTACAATTTTTCAGATGATAATTGTTATAAGAATATAATTTACGTTAAATATGCATCTTTAAACAGGATTAGAGACTTAATCTGGCAAATCATATTCTCAGTATACGAAGAAATGAGATAAAAGTAGTTATCATAAACAACTTTAGCGTATTCAGCTTCTGCCTACTTCTAAATATAATACTAACAGGACATGACCAGTAGAAGCGCACGCCTCTTCGTTGACTGTTGAAAGGTTGATGCAGTTTTTAAATTGAATTGGGTATCCGTAATATTCGAAATACTTACCGCGCGATTCCGAACATCATACAAGGATTTTTCTCACACCACTCTGTATTGCGTTAAACAATCAAGCCGCTACCAAAGGTAAAGACAAAATTTGAACATTGAATCACTTTTCCTTGCCCTATTTATAGTTTATCGTTTAGAATTTTAATTTAACGTTTCTTTATTTTTACCTCCCGTAACTCCCCAGATACTTGATTGCCTAGACCTGTGCAGGTTTTCGTAAATAGTTTTCCCTTACCCTCAGGTGTTGCTTTAAAATATGAAGAATCTGTACCTGTGAGGGATCTCGAGTTCGAATTTAAAATCAATTTTAGGATTTCAGTTTACCTGTGGGGTTGGAAGGCAGGGAACGCGTAACATTTCAACACAAAATTTGCTGCATTAAATTTCATGTCCCCCTACCCCAATCTTCTTTGAGATCTTCGTGTCCTGGTGACCTGGCCATTTCCCTCACTTTGCGTAAAAAAGTGCTGCTCATACCTAAAGCAATTCAACCCAACCTACTTTTCATAGTAACCGATTTCAAAACTTGGAACAAATTTTTAGCTCATGTTTTTGGAAATGAACTAATGCTTCACTGTGTCATCTGCCCAGCTACAGACATTAGTTTGTTTTTTTTTGCTTTTTTTTTTGAAGAGATGAATGAAAAATTCTTCATGGGAGATAGTCATTGATTAAATATTACAAGCATTTTCGCATTTTTTCGCATTTTTCGAATCTCCAAAATCGTGTAATAGCACCTCCTAACTGTGGCAAAATATGGAAATGCCAAAATTTTATACCACTTGCAAGCGATCTATAAAGCTAGAAATTAATAGTTTCGGCGGTGGAGTGTCATGGTCAAGATATTTACATTGACGACAATTATTTGACTTCTTACCCCCAGAGGGAAAAAAGGGCAGGCACTAATGGCAGGCACTTTCTTACAGGCACTAAGGAAATATTATTTTTTCCGTGTTCCCAATTATCAGTTTGGTCGAATTTCCACTTCTATATCGTGCTAGAAGGAAAAAAAACGGCAGTCCCTTTGAAAACAAGCATTCCATTATTGACAAAGCCGGTATGCTATTCTTCCAGTTTTTCATTCGATTTAGTTCGACATTTCTAGTTTTCAGTTTTCAACAGTCGAAAATATATAACACTGGTATTCTTATATTAGGAATAAATTTAAAAAAAATATATATAATAAAACTTCGACTATAGAAATGCTCTAAATTCTTGTACAAGTATATAAAATACGAGGTAGGAATGAGGAATGGTATGCAAATGACTCGCATTGGCAGCGACACATGCAAATGTTTCGTGCCTTAAAATCAGGCCTTTCGAAGGTGTTCTCTAATTTTCCTTTGAGGTGGAGTTTTCGAGCTATCAGATTTGTTGAATATGTCTACAGACATCATTTATCCGAAGAAGTGCGGCGATGAGCTATGGATCAGCTCCAGGCAGGACAAAGTCAAGCAGATGTTGCCAGATGGCGTGATGTGAGTCGTTCTATAGTACAAAGACTTTGACAGAGATTCCAACAAGGACAGAGCGCGTCTAGATTATTCGGAGAATAGAACTATTAACCATGTGGAGTGACCAACCCAGTCTCCCTACGAAATTTCAATAAAACAGGCATGGGATACTCGCTACAGATGGTTTTGCTTCTCTGAATCCTGCTCCTGCAAATTTATAGAGCTTCGGTGTGCTTTGTAGGTGCAATTGAGAATGCTACCGACAGTGCTGCTTGATAGTCTTATCAACCGCACGAGACATCGTCGCAATCCCTGCATAGCGGTAAGAAATGACCATATTGCATATAGAACCATTTGGGATACCAGTATACAATTGGATAAATTGAAGAAATCCATCGAAGGTTATGTTCAACTGGGCAACAAATTTTCATGAAAGTCATGCCTCTGAGAAAAAAATAACCATTTCTTAAAGATTTCAAGGTGCTGAACACGAATAAGACAATGAAAATGCAAAATTGGCTACGATTTCTGAGAAATCAGCAATAGTTTCTTATAAAATAGAGTAATACGCGCATATGACATGTATCGGTGAAACTCCGCTTCTACTTCCGATATCGCTTTGCCCGTCGTTTGTATACAGCTGCTTAGGATCATCCCTGGCGAGCGTCCAACAGTTGTCAGCCAACATTGAAGTGAACAAATTTCCCTGGTATAGTTTCTCCATCGTTGCAATGTCCTGGTGAAAACGTTCACCGTGCTCATCACTAATCATTTCGCAGTTGTCGGGGAAGAAATCTAAGTGGGAATGGAAAGTGGATCTTTAAGGACATACTGTAGCCAAGTTTGTGATACAGAGACAACATGTCCTTAACCAGTTTCTTGTAGTTGTCTGCCCTGACATTTCCGAGGAATTAGTTGACACCAAACGAAATGTGTCCCAAGCCTTTTTCTCGTCACCCTGAAGCAGGTTGTCGAACATCTGGTCTCTGAATAGCTCGCGGATCTGAGGACCCACAGAAATTCTCTCTCTAATTTTTGCTTCGCTGAGTTTAGGGAATTTGTTAGCCAAGTACTTGAAAGCTGATGCAGTCCGATCCATGGCTTTTGCGAAGTTTCTCCACACCGAGTTTGATATGTAGGGACGGTAGCAGTATTTTGTGTGTTTCTTCCAGTGCTGGGTGTCCCACATTCTTCTCTCCGACATTCAGAGATTTCCTCTGAGGCCAGTTTCTCTTCACGTAGTGAAAAGTATTTGCCCGGCTGTCCCATCCACACAAGAAACAGCAGTACTTCTTATATCCCAGTGCAGACCCATCAACAGAGCCACTACCTTCAAGTCACACTTGTTGTATCACTCTAGCCATACTTGCTGTATTGAAGTCACACGAGCCATACTTGCTGTATTGAAGACAGTTCAACAACTGTTTTAGGTTGTTGTAGATTCATTTCATGCAGACAGCATGTCCTACCGGAATGGATGGAATTCGATTTCCATTATGCAGCAACACAGCCTTGAGACTCAATTTAGAGGAGTCTATGAATAGACGCCATTCTTCAGGGTCAGGTTCGATTCCTAGGGCATTCATCAGGCCATCTACATCGGAGCAGAACACAAAGTCATCTTCCTTTCTGAAGTAAGGCGCAAACTACTCATGACAAGTTCGAAACGAAGTCACTCGGACATTTTCCTTCAGAAGTTTCCATTGTTTCAGTCTTGATCCAAGTAACTCTGCTTTGGCCTTGGACAGCTCCAGATCGCAAACAAGGTCGTTCATTTCTTCTTCGGTTAGAATATGTGGCGCAGACGACGCACTGTGGCAAACCTATGGATCATCATTAGACACTGAAAGCTGCGGAGAACCCGACGTCTGTTCATCTCCATTCTCATCATCTGAATCGATGGAAAATTCTTTTGGAGGTTCTGGAACGGGAAGGCCTTCGCCATGCCGAACTGGTCGGAGAGCAGATTGTATATTCGGGTATGTTGTTTTCCACTTCTTTTTCCTTGTGATGCCTCCACAAACAGATGGAACCATGCAGAAGTAGCAGTCATTTGTGTGATTGCTTGGATCTCTCCAAACCATAGGAACAGCAAACGGCATCGCCACTTTTTCTCCTTTCAGCCACTTTGGGAGATTTCTTGCACAAGTTCTACAGCATATGTGTGGAGCCCAGGCCTTGTCCTAGTCCCCGATCTTGCATACAAAATGAAACTCATACGCCACTTTAACTATTTGAGTGATGGCCCTTTTCTGGCTTCCAAACTTCACTTCCCCGCAAATGTCACAAAATGTATCTGCATTATTATCACAGTTACGAGGCATCACTACTGCTGGATTAAAACTGCAAGGATCACTTGTGTTGTACTCATGACTGAAGAGTAAGTGGGAGTCGCTCAAAAGACTTGCTCACCCTATGAGACTTCGCTTCTAACTAATGATTGCATTATATTTTGTCCGCGACCGTAAAGTCGCGATTTCATGACTCAACTACACTGCATCAGAAATTGATGCAGATTCTCCGGGGGTTGTGTGTATGGCGGGCTGATGCAATACAATGTAATATGTTGCAATCTGGAGTTTAAAATACAGCGTTGCGAAATGGTTACTTGCATACTCAATGTGTACTGAGTCGTTTATACAATGACTGTCTCTGTCTGTCCTAAAGAAGATCCAAACGACAAATTTTATTGTCGTGTGTTTTATTGTCGTGTTCAGCACCTCAAATGTAATAAAGATTGCTTATTTTCATTTCAAAGCCGTTTTATGTGTTGCCCAGTTCTATCAGAGAAATTTGCTCTCTTAGTGTACTATCGAAATCAATTTTAGAGGAATAATTGTTTTGAGCCGGGTGGGATAGGAACCCACGATATACCAGTATTTTAGTTATCAAAGCACCTGACATGTTGTCAGGTGGTCGTGTTTTCGTATCCCACCCAGTTGAAGACAATGTTTCCTTGAAAAATTGATATCCATGGTAAAAAATAAGAGTAAATTTTTTCCTTGATAGTTGAACAAAAACGTCGATGGATTTCTTCAATTTATTAAAAGTGTTATTTGTTTTTAAATTGTTATTCTTACGCAGTGTGTATATACACCTATCGTCCGATTCAAAGGGTTTCTGAGAAAATAAAAAGCAAACACATAAAAAGTGTTTTCATGTTGTTCCTTAATTTATGGAAACTAGTATACATATATACATGAATAAAGTTTTCCATGCAGAAGTCTAAAATGCATCCCTCTAAAAAGCGAAAAATTAGAAGACAAAAGAGACAATTCGGCAATGAATAAAACGCTTATTCAATTTGTTCTAAGATAGGGCGCTAACAAATATTTCGATGGCGTAAAACAAACCCGTTTAGTAGTCCATACTTTTACGAGTTTGATTAATTTGCTTATTCTCCTACGAGAATTAGCAAATTAATGGTTGCTAATTTATTTTATTTCTATTTCTTTCTTAGGGTTTATATAAAGAAGCTATATTCTATATATATATATATAAAGTAATATATGGAAAGACACGTATTTGTTTTCATTTATACCTACTTCTTTTGCTTTTAAAGGCATATATGGGGAGATAAGTTTTAAAAATAATTATATATATTTGACTTTAATTGAAAATTTTACAGAGGACGTTATCTCTAAAACTACCTATATATGCTCCCTACGGAGGGAAATTTTTATATTCCCTCGGTTAATCTGAGTAATTCCTACCATCTATCCCATAATTGCGAATATAAAATAGATGGCGTTTTGGAAATTATTTATTTGTGGGAGAAGGAGTAAGGGCAAGTATTTGTAGCCTATGGCACTCTCTAGTCATAAACTTTCATTTGACACGTAAAATACATTACGGTCAAACATCATTTAATTTATCACACCCATTTTGTTGTTTTTTGGGAGGGAAGTGAACGTTGCTAAGGGTTACTTAAGAAAAGGATATTTGTTTCCATAATTCTTTAAATAACAAGCGAATATTTTTGAAAATAAAGATTGGGAAAGAGTTAATTAAAATCTTTAAAACTATCTTCAGTCAAAGTTTCCATACAAGACTTATTTAAGAAGTTACTGAGCTTTAAATCTATTTCGCTATTCTTGTATCATAGTTTAGATCCTAATAAAGGAGCTGCTGAGTGCATCTCTCCATTCAAATGGTCTCTCATAACGAGATGCACATCACATGAATGCTTATCACGTGAGGACTGACATGGGGTATTGAAAATCATCTTTCCTTGTGCCCTCCAAGAGAGAGAAAAATTGGTTTTCGGGGAATATTTCTTACTACTGAAATATAATAATATTTATAAAGACATTTTGATATATGAGCTTTTATGAATTAAATGGAAAATAACTTATAATTATTACATTATTTGTTAATATTAATTTCAAAGGAAGATACGGCTCCTAAACAGAATTCTTTCACCAATTAAAAATATTCTGTCTCCCTATCTTATTTTAAAACGAATGTGATTAATAGAAGTGATGCAGAGTAAATGATGTAACCATTCACAATATTCATAATTAATTTTAGTTTTCTATATCGACTGAAAAAAAGTTAGGGATCGTTCACTTATTTTCTTTAATTTATTCTTGCAAAATTATTGAGTTCTTTATTTCCTGGAGCGGAATATTTTTACTGAAAAACGAGATAATATGCCCGGTCAAAATGGCCTAAACACTAAACCTTTGTAGGATTGATGAAAGTCATTCCAAACCAGCTGTCTTAAACTCAAATCATGTAGGCCCCAAATCATTTACTTATCAATATATGGTGGGCAGTATTTTATTTCAAGCAATGATATAGAGTCCAGGTCAGTTACTTGGACTAGTACAGTTGCTCAGGTGGCTGCACTTTATTTAACAAACAGTATATAATTATTTAGTTTATTCGTTCAGTATTTAAATAGTACATACTTTCAATACCAAAACAGAAATTTAAATTTCATTTGTTGTGACTTTATTTTTGGTTCAACGCATCCATATTCTCGATACTCGTGTAAGAGTATGGCTAACGAGTCAAGCTAGTAAGTCACAGTTCGTTGGCATGATTATGATGTAACGAATTGCCTGTGGCCCGTATAAAATGATTTCGTTGGCCGCATATGGTCTTGGGACTTGCGTTTGAAACCCGTTCTACACTGTTAGTGGCTAATGGGAGCTTTCTTTGAAATTCCTTAAAACTGTTAATGGAACTGTGATACTTGCTTTATCTCCATTCAAACAGTTAAAGACAGATGAAAGCCTTATTTCGAGTTTTTCAAGTTGATGGAGCCTTTAAGTCCATTCCAACTCTTAGCAGAAGAGGGAGCATTTTACTCCATTTTAAGTCTTAGGAGCAGATGGAGCATTTGAGTCCATTGAAACTCTTAAGAAACGATTGAGCCTTTAGGTCCATTCCAACACTTAAAAGCAGATGGAGACTTCCTTCAAGTTAATTAGATTTATTAGAAACATGGAATATTTTGTCAGCAGCAACTGCTTTTGGTTCTAACATGTAGATCCTATTAACACTATAAAATATATATTATATTTATGCAATTTCTATATAATTTTATTGCAAATAATCGAATTTTACCTTTGGATCACTTTTTTTGTATACGAAATATCACCAAATGATCTGGATGCGATAATACATTCCTCTCAAAAACATGATTCTAGCAAGATATAAGTTAGTTATTAGTAAATCCCCACAAAGTGAATCACAAATTATATTCCTCGATGTATACTGTAAAGCGGTATACGTATGCTGAACAAATCTGGTCATGGATATGCTTCTGAAATTCAATTAACACAGAGCTTTAGCTAGGCCGATATATAATTACCGACTGGCACAGCTCGATGATTTATTGACGTTTCAATAATGATCTATCCTTCGCTGATAATGTCACAATGCCAGATGACGTCAACGTTACCTAGGCGTTAAGCGTGAACAGATTCCAATGTCGTTTTCCGAGTTCACCATAATGCGACGGAAAGCCGTGGAATTGGGAAGCAATCTCGGCGACACTGTAAAACAATTCGCGTGAAACTCAGAACTCGTTATGACTATAATAATTCAGTTGATTTTAAACGACTGGGAAGCTATATATCAGAACTCTAAATTCAATAAAGAATGAACGGAACTCTTCGAAGTTTCCTACGTTCATTGTCATTAGCAATGATTTACAATCGAGTGTTAGCATTATCATTCTGTGTTGTAGAGTTATAGAAGTGGGAAATGGTAGCTTTACCGTTTAGGTACATTTTCCTTGCAATGTTATGGCTAAATAGGAAGATTGAAAGGATTTCTAATTCTCAAGACAAGGTCAGTGAATGAAGTCTACTGGAGTGACTCCAATAACGTTTCAGGTGATGCTAGCTTGAGAAATAGTCGGTGGCATAGTTGCTAAATTATCTGTATTCGCAGTATAAAATATTAATATTTTGTGTATATACAATAGAGGTATTAGAATGAATTAATTCGTCCCGGACCTTTTCAGTTTATCTGGGATTTTACTATATTTTCGAATTCTCTTGGCAGTGAAATTTCTCCTCTAAACTCAGTTCTGTCCTTGGTGAGAAAGTGGATACCGATACGGCTGCCGTCCACATTCGGCGTTAAGCCATGACTCCTTGTGCAGGTCAGAAGGTTAGAGATCATGCTATGTGGTCTTGACGGGATCATTCCGTCTCCTAACAGTTATTCAGTGGATTCTATTCCCTTAGTCTTTGGTGTCGAGCTATAACATGCTGAATGGTTTTGATGGGAGGCTTCCATCTGTCTTCTAACAGCTGTCCAGGGGCCATTTACCCCATTATGTGTAAAAGCTGTCACTCAGAGGTAAAACAACAACCCAACAAAGCTCCAAATAACAATGCAATTTTAATTTTGTCTTCTAATAATTGTAATTATTTTAATATTTGTGATAGCCTAAAATACAAAACAAAACAGTGGTTTAGTGGCATACATTTGGAGATAAAATTCAATTCTATATATTTATGATTGCGCCTGAGTTTTCTATGTCGACTGGCTCGCGCTCAGTAATTATCTTAGATGAAACCATCTTTAATCCATCTACATTATAATGCGTTATTATATCGTCTCAAATAATAAATAATATTTTCGTAATTTTCTCCTTTTCGTTCTGCCAAACAACTGTAATTCATGTTTACCCATGTTTTGGAATTTTGGAAGACCCTAAATTAGTAGACCCTGGTTAACGAAGATGATTGGCTGCTTTTAAATCCGAATGATATGTTATCGATAAAAGGGTCCAAATTTCGGGATTTACAAGAGAAAAAAATAACGCATGTTTGACCGACTCTGACTTGGTTACGAAAAGCTGGTCTAATAAAATTTTTACCATTGAAAGGTATATTTTCATGTCTCAGGGCATGAATCACGATAAGTTAATTGGCATTAACAAATGAAACACTGAATCGAAGTTTTGAAGTTGTTGACAAGTAACGAAATACTGCAGCAGTTTAGCGTCAACGGAAGATTAAATTTAACTCCCCTGCACCAACAAGAACAAACATTCGTGCAATGGCAGCATAGTTCAACAAGACTTGTATTTAACAAACCCGGGGTCTGGTTCTTTGATACCAGCCAACACTCTGGAGACAAAAGCTGCTGTCCTCAGTCATTTCGTCAAACTCCTCAGCACTCAAAGCGGAGATTAGAAAGATTCAGGAGTATCCAGCGGGTAAACTGCTTTGAATAAAAAATAATCAGTATTTCGAGATAGTGTTTTGTTTTATCTGCAATATTAGCCATGTCTCATTTTTCTGAGCGGACCTAAGATATTTAATAACTTGACCACACATCAATTGTAAAAGAAAAGTCTTCTCTGGTAAAGAGCTCTTAAATCAAATTTACTTCACAAGCTTCTGCAGAATGATTGCTTTCTGCTGAAAAATGAAAGTTAACTAAGCTAATTTCACTAACAAGTCAATGTTTCTTACAGTCGCTAACATGCTGAATAATTTAAATTTCAATGTTACTCATTTTCCCAACACTTTCATTCATTTATTTTATTTTTTCCTTACTTGATTAGAACTCTTAAACTTTATATTAACAAAAAAAGTGTAATATTACTGCTCGACATTTTTCCATTTGAAATAGTCGGATACATTCTTAAGCTAACAAACTCTAATTTGTCATGAATGAAGAGCTTCTTCGTGCAACTAAGTTCACTCTCGTAGTCAGTTCGAAAATAGAAATCGTAAAATATTTATATTTCATGAATATCAAAACAGTTGTGGTTTCTGACAGCCAGTGAGAATAGTAAATGCATTTTGAATAGAGAGAATGAAGGAATTTTTTCTTTACTTTTCCACTGATAGAATATCTCCATTTCTTCGGGCCATATATGTAATGAGACATTTGAAAATTGTATACATTTTAAATGACAGTATGAGAATAAACATTATTTATCGAGTTACTTATTTCTCACGCTTTAGCATGTGATGTTTTTTATTTTTAAAATATAATTAGATATTAGCTTTATGGATTAATTTTGACAAGGTTCTCTTGAGTCCAGAAGTTTGCGCACTTAAGAATTTTTTTTCTGATTGATTTTTCTTTTTGAATTGGTTGTACCTTGAGTTATGAAAACTGTATAAGGTGTAATTCATTAGAAAAGTTTTGATTTCTCTACAGTTCAAACAAATGTTAATCCTAAAATTTACACTTTCCGAAAATAAATCATGATTTAAAAAATGATGGGATTGAAAGACTTTCATGCATCGCTACAGGGGCGGGGGGTTAAAAGGGTTAAGAACCTTTGCGCTAAAGATTTCCAGAAATTTTACATCTTTCACTTGTATTTAACTTACAGATATAAGGAATTCAGTTCTTGTGTTCATGCCACTTTCTTTAATATTGACAAATTCATGTCTTTTAATAGCAATGTCTCAGGTTCCTTTATTTTTCTAGGAGCGAAAAATAGCTGTTTTCAAACGTAAATATTTACAAATATCACACATATCTGGCATGTAAGTTAATCATCTTTTTGAACCGATCTGTAAATTAGTAAGAACAAGCGTTCGATGCGCCAATCTCACTTAGCTTTTGCTTGTAAAAAGCCTTGCATTTCAGTGATCTCCATTTGTAGATCTCCATAGGTGATTTCGGTCCGATCGATCGTCCGAATCAACGATCGTCCGAATCATCGATTTCGATCGACGTCCAAATCAAACAGTGCAGTGAACATGTCAAATCTTTCTTCTCGAAACTTAAAGAGCAAATAAATTACTAGTAAAATGTTTATAAAGTATTATTAACAAATATAGTAGATGCACTAAGAGTAAGTCGGCAGTACAACACAACAAGAACAAGATCCTGGCTGCATGCCTTATTGGTTCAACTGCTTGTAAGCAAGCATTTGCCATCAGTTTGACATGCTTGGTTTAAATCTTTCAACGCGATCTAGCTCGTGCATCACATTATGTGGAAGATCATCTTTTCCCTGTTCTCTCTTAAAGCGCATACTTTAGTTACCTTTGCATTAATACTAACAACTAGTAAAGATTTGAGGAATCTCGATGATATAATTTCATGTATACATAAATCAATAATACGCGAGTGTCGATAATTCTCAAGTTTAGTGTCATCACATCATAACCTTAGAATATTTTAGAATGTTAGATAACTTAAGAATGCTAAAAAAACAATAAAAGACTTAAGAAGGTCACTTAAATTACATTTGTCTTTACTCAATTTAGATAACGAATATCTTAATTCAAAATCTTCCAACAAATTATTGTTAGTGTATTATATATAGAGCAGCAAAGCACAATTTCACATTCATGAGTTTTGACCACATTATCCGAAATGTGAATATAATTACAGTACGATAGATTGCGAAATCTACCTCATTTCTCAGTTTAAGTTCAACACATAATTGAGCTTCCAGATTTTCAAACACCGTGGTAGTTCGGTTACATTCAAAAGAATATCTTAACGTCATTTATCTCTAAGCAATATGTGGCAAACTTAGTGAAACGTTTTGCGAAAATATTTTGATACTTGACCGAGATATCAGATTCTGAAAGCAGTTTTGAAATTTATTGATTTTTGGTCTGTTAATCAATAATTGACTTAATCAGAATCAGAACTGATTAGCACCAAAATTTTCACATTTCGGTTTCTGAGGCTGTCTTAAAAACTTCATATTTTAAGAATTTTAGAGTTATTTGTTTGAAAGTTTGCACTGCATAATTCAGTCTCTCAAAAGTTGTCTGCAAAATAATAATTTACACTTATAATCAATACATATGGTGCATATACTCAATGGTAACTTTATTTTGTACAATTCCATGTTATGCCAAAAGTAATTCAGATATAGAACTCAGGATCTTCTTGAATAAGATTTGTATGAAAAATGCAACTAAAGATAACTTAAAGACCTCAATCACATCTAGTTATATCTTGATTTCCAACAATATGCGTTCAGTATTTTAAGAGTTATGGACGCTAAAATATTTAAAAAGTTAGTTCGTTCTGCAAAAACAGTTCAAAATTGGCGAAAATGGATATAATTATTACGCAAACTGCAAAAAATACACTTATACGTGTTAGTAAAGTTTAATACAATGGCTATTGTTTTCCTTTTAACTTGTTCTTATTGACTTTTCAGAGGAATTATTTAAATTGGAATTGCTTCTGCTAAATATTCCAATTTCTGCAAACTAAATTTCGAACGAATGTTTTTGAAAATCGATATTGAAATAGATTTGCTTGACATCTTTCAAATTACCCTCTTCAGTCACATTTTTTCATTAAAAAAGCTTATTTAAGAAGCTGCTTAGTGTCAGGGCCGAATCTAGAGGGGGAAGGGGAAGTGGTCACACGTCTTCCACCTAAGAATACAAGTAAGTGACAAAAATATTAAACTTGCGCTTATTTCACCCATTTTTTCGAGAAATCTTTTAAAACCTCTAAAACGAAGGGAAATGCTACACAGCGATGAAAAAGTAGATTCTTGCCCGCCCCCACTTTCAGCTGATTGATTGTGTCGCTTGCCCCCATCCCCTTGTTTTTTTCTAAATCCGGACCTGCCTAATGTTATATTTGAGATACTATTGACGTATAACATAGAACCGCATCTAATAAAGTGGTCATTGAGTATCTATCAGAAATAAATTCGTACATCTAAAACTTTCAATATTGCAAACACAAAACGCAAAAACACAAATAAAACAAACCAGATTGTAACAAAAAAAACCTTAATTTTAAACATTACATGTCAGTGATGAATGGGATGAATAGTCCTTCCAGATTCCAGTTTAGTGTCCAACACCAATTTTAGAAAAAAAATGTTTTGAAGTCAATCTTCTTCTTAACAAAATGCAGCTCGAATCACTCGAATGACAAAATAGTAACTAATTAATAATTAATAAACATTTCTGAAACAGTGGTATATCGATTTTTTTTTATTCAGCGTTTCGTACATCTATTAGTATTAATGAATGCTGCTAGCATTGAGGGAAAACTAGGCACTTATGTCTCCCTAAAGGGAAATGATCAAGCGAAATCTAATTAATAATTATTTTGAAGATTAATCAAGAATTCCGATATTAAACAAAATTTCGTTGCCTATAACAAATGTCTTTAATTGTTATCAAAACTGCATTCATTTTTTTTCTGCAATCATTTCTGAAAATTTTTTTCTGCATTCATTTTTTTTTCATCTAGCTCATTTAGAAAATTGGTCTGTTTCAGAAATTTTGGTCTGTCCATCTATAAACATTCAGCTTTCGTGTGTTAAAAAAATAAAGAAAGGAAAAAAATCGCTTAGATTAGATAGATACTAATTAAATATTAGGATCACATTTTTCCGAATTTCCCAATAGACTCAATTCCACTGTTACCGGTAGTGAAGCTTTAATTTTGGAGACACTTAATCATCCAAACAATTGAAATTTAGGTGGTTGAGTGTGGTATCAAGGGATTTGTCACTGAAAGCAGCTATTTATCTCTCCTTCTTGCACACTTTCAGAGGAATGGGAGGAGGGAGGTGAAAAAAAATTACTTTTGATTGTTAAGACAGAAACAAAATCCTTTTCTTGGATAGGCAGTAATAAAATATTACTATTGAAAATTTTTAAATATTCAAATCAGCTTGAATGTTCACCGTTAAAGGACTCTATAATGGAGAATTTGCCTTCGAAAACAATTATTTAAGTCTTCTATATTCATCAACGACGATTGACCTTCTAGTTTTCAGTTGGGTGATTTCAGTTCTAAGCCGCTCTATTTTTGCACACAATGGACTAAATAGACAGGTCACCAGGCCCTCAGAGGCTCAGAGATGGTGGGGAAGTGTGTGGATCCTCTTGTGGTGGTCATCAGCGTGTTACCTAACGTGCACAGAGTATGACTCTCCTTACAAGAGGCCACGGATTAACGTCTCATCTGATGGATAGCCGTCTTCTCAATGGTCTGATGGATAGCCGTCTCTCAAGCTCATCTGTTCCTTTTCTCAGTGAGGATAGGGTGAGGGTTAATGAAAATAAATCTCAACGCAGACACAGTTGAAATTCGAACTTATGTTCATTATAATTATGGAAATGATTTCATCTTGTAAAACTAGATATTTATTACAAAGGGGAATTTTACATATAATTTCTTAATTCCAGATTTTTATAGGGACAGCTACTATTTGATTTGAAAGGGAAATACCTTCTATGAGCAAGTCAAGTCATTGAAAGGGTAAGGTCATCCCTGGCAAAATCATTTCTAGTCATCATCACTGGTAATTAGTAACAGAGTATGGCACACAGAAGCATTGCACACGTTTTCTCTATTAGAGGAACGAATTGAAGTCTTTGTTTTACTGAAATTTTGATATTTAACGTTTAGGCATTTGTTCAGAACTAACGCTCGAATGGTACAAGAAAGATTTTAAATTTTATTCGATGAATTCTTGATTTAAACGGGCATAGGCTGATTCAATAGGTAGTGCACCAGGCTCGTAATCTTATATTCCCAGGTTAGAATAACAATTGTGTTTAATTTGAGATTTTTCCGCTAATTCCGGGTCTGCTCTCGGTGAGAAAGTTAACATTGAAGAAGCAATATATAAAAAATAAAGAAACATTAACAAGGAAAGAATACAAATAGCTTACTCTTAAAGGAGCTCGGAAAGGCTGTCATCTGTTGGATGATACGTCAAACCAACAACGTGTACAGAAGACAGAAGAGTAATATCGTGTGCGCTTTAAAGAACACTCTGAATAGTTATGACAGTAGGTTCCCATCTGGCTCTTAACAGCTGTCCAGTTATTCCTTCTTCTACCCAACTCTGGACTCTTGGAGTTCTTGGCATTGGTCTTTATGGTCAACGAGGGCAAAAAAGTTCTGTTTAGGTGCAGGCCGAATCACGACACCCATGGGCCTCATGCATGCAAGACCCATGGACCCCCCTGTATTTACGATACATAAGGTTATACTCTTAACAAATTAAAACTCCAACCATATGCTTAAAATGCAGCTAGAAATTACTATAACACAAGCATTTAAATAATATTACATTTTATTTAAAGTAGTATTCAATTTATGAAGCATATTCAATAGCGAAACAATATTTTCATTTCTTCATTTTCTTGAAGTTTCAATAATTCATTTTCATGCAACTTTGTAAGCAGCATTCAATTTTTAACATGTCGTCGTATAAATATCAAAGAAGACATGTTTCCACATATAAAAATGGACTGAATGGTCTTAAAGAGTGTGCCCCCGTTGGGGTCTATGCACTTAGGTGTTTTGGGTACCTCTTAATCCGGTACTACTCAGAGGTAACAGAACTCAACCCTTAGTCAAGGATCAATGTGAAATTTGAAGATCAATATTTAAACATCATCTAGAAACAAAAATACACCCACAATAGGTAAACGGATTTACAGGCAGTCAATAATGAATAACTTGTTGAAATAACGATTAAAACGTTTAACTAAACGCCTAAAAGGAAAGAACACTTACTAAAAAGAAAGAATACGAATAGCTTACTCTTTCAGAAGAAATATTCTCCTGTTTTTCTTGCTATCTATAGATAAATATATTTAGTTTTCTTGAATACTACGAATAGATTGATTGGTAAATCAATAGCTCTCATAGAGCCTCAAAATTATAGTATTCACATACATAAATCAAACTGAATTAGATATATCGGTCTGGGAATCCACTATTATATATATCGTTTACTCTCTACGTCTAACAGGAAAGCAAAAGAAAGCAGAATAGTCTCTAAAAACACATTATAAGCTGAAGAGAAAACGTCGTATTTATATTCGACTATTAATCAACCTCGGCATCAATTGATAACAGCTTTATATCTTCTTTTACTTTAATGAAGAGTCGTGTTTTCCATTTTCAACTCATTTTTTTTTCAAGAACGCTCCAGCAAAGGAAATATTGTTTTATTTACCACGCCGTAACCTTTAACTTGCGAAGACCCAGACCTGCTTAGATATACAGCGAGGAAAACGTATTTCTCTTATCTGCGTTCTCCTGCTTCTTGAGGAAGTGGAGATTCTACTATAAATGCTTCTGCATCATCCTCTTTGCCTAGTCTGTATGCTCGCTGACTCTAATATATGCATCACGCACGACCTCTAGTAATATCTAGCGCAGCCCTGCTCAAAACAACAATAATGCAAAAAAAAATATTACTTCTAGAGGAACGAAAAGTTGTTCTTTATATTCATCGAGATTTAGTGCCTTAATCCTTCAATTAAGGTGGAATTGCTGATTTTATTCCAGCGTTTAAAACGTTAAGACATATAAAAAGTATTGTTTTGGGAAAGGAAGGCAAAGCTAAATTTGAGTTTTAAACGTTTTCTTGTGATTAATACAACTTTCAACGTACCAAAAATAAAATTATTAATGAGGACTGTTAAATTTTTTTTATTATTGATAACTGCGTAATCGCTAACGTAAATCTGCGTCTTAGCATTTTGTTAAATTTAAAAAGAGGTAAAGAATATGTGTATTCTTTTGCTTTGACATTGATTATAGACCTAACTTAGTTAAAAACTATTCCCGTTTTTATGGCCCTAGTCACTGTATTTCTTGCATTAATCCTAAAAGACAAAGAAACTAACAATGATAAGCAGGGATGTTGTTAAATAACAGCTTGAACAGTAAAAGAAATCCTTTATATTTTGTTTCGACTAGAGGTTTATTTATTATAGTGACATCTAATTACTTTCTTATTTCACGTAAGATATTTGGATCGTTTCCATTATGTTCGGGGATTAAACAAAATCACATTTGTTTCTTTGAAGTTAATTTGCAATTTGGTTTTTAAAAAGCTGTTCGTTCCTATTATCTGAAGAAGACTCAAGAATCCGAAACAAAGGATAAAAATTAGGAGTTGAAGAAGTATTTATCTCAATTCAGATTCGTTAAAATTAAGTCGATCTCTCACGAGAAAGTTAAATCTTCGTGATGTTGTCCTTTTTTGTTTTTTCTAGAAACTGTATTATCAGTAATTGAATTGTTTTAATTTCTGAGCGAAATTTATTGAATACAATAAGCGAAATGACCACATCCCAAGGACTCCCAAAGATTCAAAGAATCCATTGGACAACTGTTAGGAGACAGATGGCAGCATCCTATCAAGGATATACAGCATATTCTTTAATGTGCGTGGATATGGTTCTCCTACAACGGTGCCACTGCTTTACATCCCATTCGACGGACGGCGACCTTTCCAGCCCATCGGAGTCTCCTTTCTTTACAGAGGGCAGGGTGGAAGTTTAGCGGAGATGAATCTCAATTCTAGCACTGTTGAGGTTAGAACCTAGGAACTGCAAATTGTGAGCCTAAAGCGCTCTGCAGAATATACCCCTGAGCCCCACATTAGCAGTGGATAAAACAAGGTAGTTTATCTGTTACTTAGAATTATTTATGGCGTTTTTTACTATTTTTACAGCTACGCCGATTTCGAGCTCAACGTAAAAGAAAGTAGATGAAGCACCTTTCAAGGATTCCAAACCTTTGGGGGTACAGTCGCTCAAAAAAGTATCCGAACACTACGGTTGATTACAAAATTCAGAGAAAATATCTCGCAACGATTTTTTTTAGAAATTAGTGATTTGGCACCCTTCGTATCACGTGACACGAACGTTGCCAGATCACTAATTTCTAAAAAAAATCGTTGCGAGATATTTTTTCTGAATTTTGTAATCAACCGTAGTGTTCGGATACTTTTTTGAGCTACTGTACCTTTAGTACAATACAAGAACTGGAGCCACAAGCCTCAATTAGATAATTTTATTTTTTCCTATTTTGAATTTTTGCACAAAGAAATTAATTTACTAAAGAGCTTTTTTTTTTAAATAACATATGGATTATAAAACGAAACTGAAGTAGTTAAAGATGAACGATCATAACAAAATTAAGCAATCGGAAAGGTTGATCGAATCGCTAATATCGGTAGCAGTTGAATTCACTGGCGAATATCCTATACAAAGATTTAAAAAACTAATTTCTACTAAAACATAGAAACGTAAGTAACTTACGTAGTGGTGTATATTAAATCTAAACAGTAATTCGGAGTGGGAGTTTATAACTAATATATACAAATCATATAACGTAGAAACAGTCACAAATTAAAGAATCCAAAACTTTATATCTCAAGTTGCTGAAAGGTTTAACTGCTTTGTGGCTTTTAAATTGCTTGACTTCAGGAAAAGAATATGAGGATCGTGAGTAATGTTTCTACGTAATCGATATTTACTGGCTGAATTCTTAAACGAGGTGGCTTTAAATGCATTTCAAACATTAACTGTAACACACACACATATATATATACAATAATAATAATACACTAACTAATCATTGTGATTATCATTTGCAAATGAATACAGTATATTCATTTGCTGAAAAAGTACTTAAGAACCTGGAATTAATTTACTGTATTTGGTTATTTATGTAATGCTGAATGAAGGTAAGTGCAATTATTGATTATTTCTTATGATGCTGAAAATGGGATAAGGGAGAGCTAGAAGTAGTATTATATTCAGCATTTTCCATTGCCTACGTTTGAGACTGAACTGATGATAGGAAACGTGGAGGGTTTGAGATTTAAAATTATGAGTGCAATTGAATAGGTTCCAATTGTGATTTTAATTCAATTGAATAGAATTCAGTTGTGATTTGGGTTCGATTTTATAGGCTCCAATTATGATTTATGGAATTGAATAGGTTCCAATTGTGATTTTAGTCCAATTGAATAGCTTCCATTTGTGATTTTAGTCCAATTGAATAGCTTCCCTTTGTGATATGAATCAGACTGAATAAGCCTCAAATTTGATTTGAGTCCAGTTGATTGGGTCCTAATCTGAGTTCAATCTGTGCGGTTCCATTTGTGAATTAACCTCAATTCCTTGGGTTGCAATGGTGAGTTGAATCTAATTGTGACTGAAACTTCACTTAATACTTTGAATTCGGCGAAACAAAGCTCGGTAAAGAGAGGAAAAGCAGCTCAGAAATCTTACTGTCAATCGAAAATGATTTTTCAAGGGTTTCAAACTTTTAATATCTATCTATAATGATCAGTTTATTATTATTATTATGCATACCCGGACATAATATTTTTGAAAGATCTAAAGATGATAAAATCAATGACCTGACGAAAATCCGCTGTAATCGTAACTACTACTAAGTTGGTCTACCTTCCCAACTCTTTGGTAAGTCTTCGGGTCTTTTTGACTTGTTATTTCAGCTTGCAATTAAAACAAAGCACACCTCATGAGTAGCACGGTTAGAGATTGAACAACAGACATTTTGACAATTGATTTCTTTATGCGAATATTCTATATCTATAGGGTATTCTAGAATTGCTGTAGAACTGGGGATTGATTAGATCTCATAAGTGCATAGGCGAAACTACGCTTGATGTGATTTATATTCATTGAAAGTTTTTTATTTATTGTTTTATACTTTTGCAGTGAATTTATATTATTGATATCTTACTATTGCCTTAACAACAGTTCTATAGAAGCAAAGGTTTCTAGAAAACTTTCATTCAGCTGGTAGTTTCCTAAGCAAAACTACCAGCTGAATGAAATCCCCTGAGGGTAAGATGATAATTAATCACAGACAATGTGAACTTCTTGACCTTCAAATTCTATATTCCAATTTTTAGCATAATTAGAGATCGTTTGAAATATTCGTTAGAAATGTTTCGCCTTTTCACCTTTTTCCACCATTTAGAAATCATTATTACCTATTATTTATTTAGTTTATCTATTATTATTTATTCTATTTGGAGGTTCGGAAAATACGAATCATAATATTTCATCGATACCCATTCAAGCCTATTTATTTCAGAAAACAAAATATTTGAATGTCTACAAATGGACAGATAAAAAGCGAAAACATCACTTCTTTTTTAAAAAGAAGCTAAAAATACCTAACAAACAAATTGAAAGGAATTAACGATAAATGCGTATATGTTTAATGAACCAGTTAGCCTTCGCTTCGACGTTCAACAACTCAACGCTGTCGGAAATTCCCACCCGAAATCTATAACACTAAAAAGAAACATTTTGCTTAATAGTATCACTTGAGATAGAGGTCTAAAGAGTTACAGAAGGTGGGAAAAGATCTTTTCCAAAAACAAACACTTGAAATTCGCTTAAATTTAAAGAATTATTGGCCGGCTTATATGTTATTTGTTTCAGTAAATGTTTTGATAAAACAGTTTTCATTTGTGTTTTATTCAGAAAATCCTGTTATTTAGGAAAATATACATATATAGACCTTAAGATACCGTTATTAAATATTCCCGCATCTGTTACTCTTTACCTTCTGGAAGAAAATTATCGAAAATCATGAGTAAGCTAGATTTAGTTTAGATCTTTAACGTACTTTTCTCCACGAAAAGCTTGTTTGCACAGACATCAATTCGACTTCCCATTGGCATAACAGAAGTAGTAATTTTCTTCAGTTTGTATCTATTCTCTCTCTGCTCTTTCATAATCAGCTGAAAACTTCCTGAGAGGCACAGCTGCTTCCGCAATGGATGGTTATTATCAAGATCGTGTTTGTACATGGTTTATGATTAACGGTCGCAGAAGGCAGAAATGAGGAAAATGGCCAGCAACTTCGGAAACATGGTGTAGTAAATTGCTTGTAAATTTTCAGATCTAATCATGTAAATACTATTAATGATAGTTTAGTTGAAATTCAAGTCTGAACCGTATATCGCAGTTTAAAAGGTGGGATGAATCATAGATACATACAAATTGTATAATCTGGGTTCGAAAGGAACGATAGGTTCCTTCCAACCCAGATACATAGATAAGGTACATAAGGAATAAATGAGTGACTAGCCGTCTTTTGAATCCAATGTATAAATAGATATATCGTCGGAACATTTGTATATATTGACATCGTTTATATAACGCGTAATTTTAAAAGACCAAGATTCATAGTGTGTACAATACTCTGGAAATGATCATCATGTTTTGCTTTACTAAGCATCATTGTTTATGATATAGAGTTTCGTTTCTCTTCAGAAATTAAATGTGTATCACTGATAATATCATTTGTTAGTCACTACTGCCGACATGAATTATGCTCTTAAGGAGTCAGTTACTTTTAACGCCGTCGTATTTATTTTCGCAAAAATTTCCGTTATTCTAAAACTAATTACATAGTCTGATTAGACTTTCGTAAACCATGGATGTCTGAAGAATTTGTATATATATATATACGTATGTATAATGCAGGCCCAGATCTAGAAAAAAATAAAGAATGTGTGAGGCAAGCAACTCAATCGAGTCAGAAAGAAACAAAAATGGAGGCCAAGTGACTGGGTTTCTATTACAGTACAATATTCCCCCTTCCGTTTCAGAAGTTTTTAAAAGCATTTTTTAAAAATGCATGAAATATATATATACGTTTAACAGTTTCTTTTATCTCTATTACCTTTACTAGCTTACTAGCATTCTCAACGGGAAAGGAGGGGGGAGGGTGGACATGGGCTCCTTTTCCTCTAGATCAGGCCATGTATATGTATTTATGCATGTATGTATGTACGTAGCCCATGGTGGGAACCATCCTAGCAAGAAGATGTTTGTTGCAGTGTAATAAACATTTTCTTGCATTCTACCAATGTTTTAGGAGCCTGCATATGTTTCAGTTTTGTGCTAATTATGGAAACGTTTCACGTCTATGATCATAGATGGAAATCATACCAGTAAAATTATAGAGTAATCCTCTTTTAATCTTGAAACTATTTATTATCTATATTTAAAGTCTACAGATGTATCGTATTGTTCAGTAGAAGCATTTCTCTATATCTAAGCATAACTACTATTGCTCCGCCCACTTTTGATACCATTACAGCGAATAGCTCTTCGGTGGATGATTGTTGAACCACTGACTCATTGCAGAACCCAACAATGCTCTAGAGCTGTAGTAAATCCCATGGAAATGAATCTCAAAATCACATATTTCATTAATGGCTGCTGAGAAGAACCGATTACAGTTTAAATTGGTTAGTGATTGCTATTATCCATAGCAAATGAGTACAAGATTGACCCTTTCCCTCCCTACAACGTTTTTTCTTATACCACAAAGTGGTTAGCTGAACAAAAGGAGTTATTTTATGAATGCATTTCGTATATATATAATATACAGTATATAGAGCCAACAGAGCGCAGGTATTTTTAAATTCGAGCAATAGACCACATCTGGCCTGTGAACGAATTATTTTCCTTGGAAAAATGTGTGGAAAGTGAAATAATAAACTTAGACTTCCTTAAAATATAATATTAATAAATATTAAAAAATATTTTTAAAATAATTGTGAAAAACAAAACAAAAAATACGAAATAGTACATAAATGTAATTATGTATTGTTTTTCTCTTATTCTTCGGCTCGTATAGGCTTTTTTGTATTGTACTATGGCCTGTGTATTTTACGCTTTTTGGTCTTATTTCCTAACTGGTAAAATAGGCAAGAAACTCGAAATAAGAGAAAATATGGCCCCTTTGAAAATACAGCTGAGTAGTTTTATAAGTGCTTATCACATCCGGCAAAAGTTTCAGCAGAAAAGGATTTTTGAGAATGATTCTAGAATTGCTGTAGAACTGGTGATTGATTAGATCTCCTAAGTGCATAGGTGAAACTACACTTGATGTGTATTTAAACTCATTGAAAGGTTTTTATTTATTGCTTTTTACTTCACTTTGTTCATTCATCTCAATCATGTAGAATAAAAAAAGACTTTGGCCGATACCGTTTTTTTTTTTATCTAAGCCAACTTTCATCACAGTGCTCGTAAAATTCAACCTTTTCGCTGTATATCAGATCATCAGATCTTGCCCCATCTGTCTCATATGCGGGAAGCAATGGCCTCCAAAGTTCTCCTCCATAGTAGCTCTTACTTCACAGTACAAGTCACATGCAGACACATGAACGCACTCTCCTATCCCCACCCAAACAGTGACCACCCAATCTATCACCCACTGTCATTCCACTTGACTTCCACAACGTCGGCTTTCCCACATCGTTTCGCATTTTACACCGCTGTGATTCATGCACCAGGCCCATTACCATAAATGGACCATTTCGGGATCACGAGGGAGAAAGGTCCCTCTGAATTTCCCTCGCACCACCCTCCCACTTAGTGTCCCAAAGGCATTGTGGGTTAAAGGCGAGGGTCAAGCGGAATAGCATAGGGATAGAAGCGGAGGGAGATAAAAGATAGAGAGAAAGAAAGGGAGAGGGATTGAAAGAGGGTGAAGAGACGAAGGAACAGGACGAAGGGTTATAAGCCGCAGAGGAATCGGTGGAGGACCGCTATGGGTAAACATTAGCTTAATCTAATAAATCCACCCCACCGCCCCCGTCCCCTATGCCTTTAGCCTTGCAGTGATGGCCGGCAGGAAGGACAAGGCCTCCTGGATCACAAACGTCAGTTGGTGCATGCGCGTTTCGATTATATTTCATTTGCAAGCGGGCTTGACGTGCGATGCGGAACGCTGTGTCGCGGAGGCAGTGGCCTGCCACGAGGATTACAGCCGTCTGTGCTGCAGTGAGAGGACGCTCCGATCGCATGCTCCGCGGTTAGGCCACGGCTACGTCGCCACACGCCGAGCTCGCCAGTGAGCGGGCAGTGCGGGTTTTTTGGTTTCTGTCGAGCATGTCTGCTCGGGTTTCGTGACAGCACACTTCTTGTTGGTCATCTTCGCTATCTTCATAGCCCATTTCTGGGCAGACAGTGGAACAACGGGTGGATGATGGTGCCGTACAAGGTGCCGTTAATGGTTGGGGTGATAGGAGTATGTCTTGTCCTCTTCAGCCCAGGTGAGTTTGTTTGTTTTCATGTGTTAATACGCTTGTATCATGCAGGAAACAACATTTGCGGCAACTTGTAGTAAACTCACCGATGTCATTGCTTTATACGATATCAGATTTTAAGTCATTGAAATTGAGAGAAATGAGAGTTTAATATTATATTAGCTATTAAAATTTTACTTATTATTTCGGAAGCAAAGTTTTTACCGTTTATTTCTTAGAAAACGATTCGTTAATAAAATAATTAAACCTTAAATTACTGTTAAGTAATTTACACTAATCTAATTATTTTGATTAAAAATGAACATTAAGTTGAATTATTTCAAAAACTGCCTTTGCGAAATTGGCATTTAAGTGATTATATAGAAATGAATGTGTGAGTTGAATAAAATAATTCATTACGTCGCTGACATGGAAATTTTATTCAGATATAAGTCATATATCATCATAAGCATTAAAATATGTATATCGATCCTGATTTGCATCACAAACAAAATAATTAAATCGCATTTATTTGTAATATATAAATTTCATACATTTCATGCAGCATTAAACGTGTTTTATTTGCTAATTTTACTACGAATCAATTGTCAGCATATTTATAACAGACATGGTTTTATTAAAACTGATTCATTAATTTTAATCACATTCCAGTAGGTTATAACCTACAAGTTTGCTATTGTCAATTTTTTTCTTATCTCGAACATAAGGGTGAATCATTTTGCTTGGAATACCAGGGTGTAATTTAGACTTCAAACCTTCCTTCTCGTTTTTCACTAGACTGAAACAATTGGCCGATATATTTATATAAAGCGCCAAAAAGATACACTTCCAGATATATTTAATTTATATAAACCAAAAATTAGGCATCATCGTATAGAGACATGAAATAAAATTTCGTATTGCTGATTTCATTCAGTATGTCTCATATGTAAAATTTATTTATTATATTAGCATTTTAAAATATATCTTTTCTTCAGTTGTTTTCTTTTACTTTTTATTTTCTGACTCATAAAAAAAACAAGATTTATATTTAAAGAGAAGGTTTTTTTAATTCTGTTCGTTCCTATTTGATTTTCTGAAAAAAAAAAATATATTCAATAGTAACTTGAAACGTAAATCACACATGACCAAAGTAATAACTCGATTAAATACATTTCTTTATCATAGGAGATAAGAAAAATATATTAATAATTATATTATATCTATAAGTGTGAATAACTCTCACTAGAATTATCTTATAACAACGAATAATATTATATCATGTTATACTAATAAGTTGGCAGTCACTTGCGCCTGTTTCAAAACATTCCAATGAAAAGAAACCTTCCAAAAACATTCCAAAGAAAAGAAACCTTAATTTCTTAAACTTGTTATACAGTATTTGTACTTCATAAATGAAATCAGGTCTGATTAAAAATTAACAGATGCCACGGAAATAATAATAATAACGCACCCAGTGAGAAGTGTATTAAAAGTATTCGTCATAAGAAAAATATACATTTTAGGTTTTTATTACGTACAGTTGAAGTATATGGTTTCACTTTTGATTTTAGAAAAATCATTTTTATATTGTATTGATGGGCCATTTGGTTACGAAATGTCTAAGAACAATATTCAAACATTAGTTAATTCTTTATCTACACAAAGTAATGAATTCGTAATATAAGAGTAAGAGAGATTCTGAAATATTGATTTAAGCATAAATATACCGAGTTTTTTTAAAAACACTATATAAGTACGCAGGCAGTTTTTTTTAAAACAAAAACAGAATGCAACTGTCTCATTAAAGGTATAAAATCTGTTTTATTATATTATGAATGCAAATCTTGAGTATATCTTTATTCGCAGCTATTCCTATCAACGTTGGTAATTTACAATAGGTCAATAAATTAAAATGTGATAAATAAATAAATAAATGAATATTCGTAATAGCGACTTGATAATATGAAGTATAACATTTCATGCGTTAAGAACTCATATTTTTGTAAACGATAGTAATAGTATCTCCCATTTATAATATCATGATTTCATTATTTTTGCTATAAATAATGAGAATTTAGAAAAAACAAATAATTGTCTCTCCACTAGATTTCAATATCCAAAAATGCTAAAGCTCTGTGATGATTTCTTTTGCTTGTGACTAAGGAATGTTTAGCCATGGTTCATGTGGCTAAATATTTCTAAGCTATAGGAAAAGGGATAAAGATCATCATCTATGGAGCAGATATCTTTTTCTCTCTCTGTTTTTGCATACAAGTGAAATTTAGTTTTAAAGTGTTCCATAGAAGTATTCATGATTTTTGAATTCTGATTGAACTTTGTAATTTTTAAATTAAATATATGGAAACATTGAATGCAGTTAAAGTAAATACATTCAGCTGCAAAATTCAATTTTCTTAATAGCACTGTAATCTTTGTATGTTTCAATGATAATCAAAGCAGAATTATCTAAATATTCATTTTACGCATTGCAAAGGTTTGTCGTGTTTGTAGGAGTTGATCTAAAATACAAAAGATATTTATAATGTTTCGTCTGTAATAACGTAGGGACAAAGTCAAAAGCAATCGATTTTTACAAAGAATTAATTATCTTTAACTAGAAATTAAGTGCAAGCATTTAGACAAATCTCTCAAAATGAAGTGTAAGGATAGAAGAAGCAAAGGATATATGTGTATAAAATTGAGAAATTTAAAAATTATTGTTTCTACTCAAATGGAAAGTGGGATTTTCGTCCCTGAAGTGCATTGATATTTTCAGGTAAGTCTTTCTATACTCTTAGAATAATATGAATTACAATTCGTAAAAAGATTGGTTTTTCGTAAATAAATGCAAGCTGCTTTACTTTCAAATATAAAGTTTAGTTTACACATAAATAATAATAT
Source organism: Ryuthela nishihirai (assembly GCA_038380435.1). NCBI lineage: Eukaryota > Metazoa > Arthropoda > Arachnida > Araneae > Heptathelidae > Ryuthela > Ryuthela nishihirai. The sequence goes on along the minus strand of JAWZYU010000011.1, from coordinate 31,093,363 downwards.
AGGATATATTGATGATTAAAAATATTATATTCCCATTCACTTGACTACAACGGAATTGATCATACCGTCTTTATAATATCAATATAATAGAACTATACAAACTTCTAAACTTTAATTAATTTTTGATTATATATATATATTTATATCTTTATTTATACCCTCAGTATTTCAGGCCTAATAACTATTAGTATACTTCGAATAATTACCGCTAAAATTAACAAGGACTAAATATAGTCGCTAATTTGCTTTCTTATATTTATTGTAAAGGCAAGATTATATATCTTTTTTTATCCACACTTTTGTAAAATATTCGTACAGTTAATTCCCTGTTTCTTTATTTCTTACTTGTATTATTTCCAGAAATTGCACTTCTCTAATAATAGTGAAACTACTATGAAACATTCACATACAGAAAATTCAATCTTAAACTAATATAAAATATTCTAACAGAGGGAGGCAGTCGTTAATATTTTTAATTAAATGATATATTTTTGAAAGATGATTGATGGTGAAAAGCATGGAATGATTTCTTGGAATTGTTAAAGTTTTTATCACAACTGCCTATTTACATGTATTTTTGGTCTATAATAAAAGTACGATCTTAAAAATATTATAATTTCAACCTTTGGGAATTAATGGATTAAATGATTTTTCTCATTTAGTAACATATTAGTTTCCTCAGATAGCTTATAGTTTCTCCGATATAATTTTTTTTCGTATTGTTTTTAAAACGCTTAGTCCGCTTCTCAAGTATTAATCCGGGCGATTAAACACACTCGGAGACTTTTTTCAAGCCGCTCAATGAGACGGAAGGCTTCGCCATCGCCCGTATCACACGTTGTGAAATGGCCGTCGTAAGTATCTAAGACTAAATGAAGTCTGGGCTGCATCGCTCCCAAAACTGTTTTTGATCAAATCTCTACAGCCAAGAAAAAGATTTCAAACACTGTCCCCAGAAAATCGCTTATTCAAACTGTAGCTATATGCAAATTTCGTATAAATTTTGTAATTGTTTTATACTTTAATCTAGAAAGCTGGTACCTGTTTCATTTAGGAAAAACTACTTGTGTTAAGGGAATAGAACGTATCCCTCAGCTGCTATTTTTTTCGTAGCCTGAAGTATTTGAATGTATTCATTTCGACAAGATATAAAAATATTGGTGTCATTAAAGTTTATCCAAGCCTGCTCTATATTTACGTTCTACTATATATTTAATTTGATGTATTTGTATTCCGACTGGCCATGTTAGATATTATTCTTTATCCATATATATTATCTCTAATTGAGCATATACTTTGCTAATTACATAAAAGAGATTATACACTGAATAGACACATTATTTGGAAAAGATTGATGATCGATTAATACAGTGTGAGATTCAAAACTCAGTAACTTCTGACATTAACTTCCTTTATGCAAAAATAAAATTAATGTAGAGTCAACAAAATTGCCGAAATCTCGATTTTAAACAAAATTTGTTCACCATGAATAGACTCATGGAACAAACAATTAGAAACAGCTTACTTTGTAAAATTCGTCAAGATATTCGCGAAAACTTTATTGAACTTTACAGAAACTGCTAGAAATAACACTCGTAAATTTTAGTCAAATTTGATATAACGGTCATTTCTTCCTTCTTTTATTTATCCGTTTAAAATAACTTTCATATCAATTATTTTAATTGGAATTGACGGCATTAAAATATTCCAACTTCTACAATTCTTTAAATATTGGACGTAAATTGTTAAAAATCGAGATTTGCGTCTATTGAACTGAGATTTCAAATTTTTCTTCCATAATGTTTTTAACACAATCTTAAGAAGTTTCTGAGCTCTACATTTATTATCCGTTGATATATAGAATCATTACGACTATAAAGAGGGGAAATTGAGATATTTAAAGTGTTCCGCATTACTTCTCCAAGTAACGCAGGTTCCAAAAAACGTTAGAACGACTTATTAAGAAGGGAGCCACCATTTAAGAGTAAGTGACATGGAAAATTCTTTGCGAATAGGTACTTGAATTCATCTAGATTAGCCAGGTACGCTGTACTTTTTCTTTGGGGACAGCTAATTTTCTCAAAGTCTGGTGTTAAGCGTTCATTGGAAACACCATCAAAAGTAAAAAAAAATGTGAACAAAACTTTGAGAAGTACTCTTAAGAGTAAACCATCTAAATGGACGGGAACATCAAAAAAACCGCAAGCCAGATATTCTGTCTTCCTTTAGTCATCCGACCGTTGTTAGCGGAAACTATCGATCAATTTCAAAGGTTGAATTGTGGTTATTAAAATCTGTTAGTCTCCAAGTGGGATAGTTTTTGCAAGTTTATTTTTCCTTTTTTTTACGGTTAAAAACTAGAAAGATAATTTTTCAAAACCCTATGTATAACAATATTAGGCAGGACAATGCATTTAACTTTTTATGATGATTCATCTCATCGTTCAACATCATTCAACTGCTTATCCAATTTTAAATTGGTTTGATTGAGAAATAAAGGCGAACACTATCTCTGTTTGGAGTTTCCAGAGATTCTCTTCTTTTTTCTGGTTCATTGCAATAGCTTTTCTCCTTTTCAACTTTCTTAAAAGTCTAATTCATTCTGATGTTGAAGGTTATTTTCTCATCGATCTTTTTTAATTCCTTTATTTGACATTACTTTAATGAATTCATTTTTGCTTCGGACATTGCTTTGATAATGAATTTTTGAATCCGTTGTAGCTATCATTATGTTCTTTACATCGGAATACTGCGAAACCAGAAAAAGACAAAAATTTTCACTACGATAAATTAATCACATTTTACAAAATATAAACAAAAACAAACGATTCAGCCAAACCAATCATCATGTTTAAAAATATTTTTACTAATTCAACGAACAATGTACATAAAGTACGGATCTTTCTTAAGAAAATGTCGCTAAATTTTTCTTAAAAAAGAATTTGACATAATACATTACGCTAATTAAATTTTACAAGTGGAAATCCTAATTAGAATGTACGTGTTTATCATTCTTAATTCAAAAGTCGAGGCTAAAAAGCCAATTTTAAGTTTGCTGGAAAATTCATCTTTAGACTTATGATAATATAAATCTTATTATTCCAATTAGATACTCTACTGACGGAAAACCGGTGTTTCCGTCAGTAGAAAAGCTAAAATTGCTAATATGCTGATTTGAATTTCTAATTTCAAAAGCTGACTTTTGGTGGAATACGAATAATGACTCGCATCCCATCCAGCTGAAGACAATTTCTGAGCTAATTTTAAAATTTTATTCATGTTCATAACCATGACATGATCATTTCAATAACCATGACAATATTAGTTAATATCTTATGACATTTTTTATAAAGTGAATTTCATTACATAAAATGTCTCACGTTCGAAGATAATCTGATTTCACTATTTTGAACAAAAATGAGGACAAGTAAATAGCCAGGTCCCACACAACAACCAGTCTGCAATTAATGACATATTATATTATTATATATTAGACAACTTGTCTTTTGTTTATCGCATGTACCATGGCATTGTGAAAGCATAGAGTAACATTAAGAATATCTCAAATGTTAATGTCTATATCAGTGGTCTTAACGTGGGCGTTTTAGGTATTTTGCTGGGATGGGGTTAAAGAACTCACTAAATGCTATTCTAATATTAAGTTGAAACTGGAAGTGGGTGGTGAACTTATTTCAAGGGCCAAAATATTGTAAATGTGGGAGGTGAATTGAAAAAAGTTAACGGCCATTGATTTATATTAATACGAATAATTCGAAGTGAGGATTGTTGTCCAAGGACACTCGAATGCAGTTGTTTCCAACCAAGTTTCCATAGGTAACTACAAAAGGTTCCGCTCAGTTTTTTGATAGTTGGAAAAAGTTCAACAAATGCAAATGATATTTACTACACTTTGAGTAAAAAGTTAAAAAAATCCACCTTGCTAGCAATAAGAAATAAGAAATATCATATTTCAAATATGTAGAATTTAACAACGTACATTTATATATAAGTATTAGGATTCCCACGAAATTTATGACTTAATTATAAAGTTCCTTAACCACTGAAAGGTTAGAAACTATTGATTTATTGTATTATGACATCTAGTGAAATGCAAAATAGTGCCACCACCGATGAAATTATTTCCATCTAAACAGTGCTTGATAAACATAAACAACAAAACTTGATTGCTAAATATAATTTTTCTCCTTAAGCAAATTGAGCAGTAAAATTTATTCAACAGTTTTTGTATTGTCGGATTTCAAAAGCATTTAACTCTCGAAGAATGATTTTAAGAATCATTTTTGATTTTATTTAGTTTCGCAACAAATTTGCCGGTAAAATAAAGAGCGAAATGTTGAGGTCAAAAGCCATTTAAACAGACTTGCAAAAGCATTTCGCTTCCAATGATTTCGAAGTTACTTCTTTCAACGCAATTCTTATACTTAAATAATGTGCCATTACAAGAAGCAACCCCTTCTGGCCTCATTCTACCATTTATATATCCTCTAGCTCTTTATCTTTGTTCCCCATTTTTATGCTTTGAAGATTGTTGGCCGCGAGTAATCGAAAAGTGCGGGTTCCTTTAAGCAGTGCTAATTACATTTCGCTATTGCGCAACGCCGTTTTCCTGTCTTCGTGCTTCACCGTGGAAAGGGTTTTCTGTCGGAAAAGCGAGTAGTACAGGCGCAATTACATTCTCAAGTGCTGCACGACTCGAAAGAGCAAAGGTACATTTTCTTAGACTCCTGCGTCCGTTTCCCGTTCTTGCTTAATTCCGCTCTGAGCGACAGAGCTATCTGATTCTCTTCCATAGATATTTAAACTGACTTTTGACTCCTGCTTTAGATATTTCAGATGTTTTCCTTTCGTCAACTATTAATAATTATTTATTCATATTTTCTCTGAGGGATAAGTGGGGGATTTTTCTTTTTCTTAGACAATTTATCTTGCTAGAAATTAGTTTTCTTTTTTTACTTTCCCATTCTGGATAATAATAATAATAGGTTGTGTACATTTAGTGTTTCTTAATATATTTGAAGCGTTTGGAAGCTTTAATTTTGCGGTTAAAATGGAGAAAAGTTGGGATATAATAATAATAATCGATAGAGAAAAAACGAAAAGTAATAAAGCTATAATTTTTCTGGTGAAAAAGGAGTGGGGATTTTAAATATAATAATAACTGATAGATAAAATTAGATTATGATTCCTGTTTCGTTTGTGCGTTTGTCCCGAAATATATGTCGAATGGTTGTGATAATTATTTAGCTTTGTGACGCATTGATTATGCACATGAACCTACGTTTCAGGTTACAAAAACGAACTACATTTAACTCTCATACACTATGCAAATATGTCTTATACGTTTTTGCTTTTATAACGTCATTACTCAAGTCTGAACGTAGCATGTCGGACTTGAATTAACAGAAACGCCTTCGGCTCGGATTAGCCAAGTTCCACATAACAACCAGATTACAAATAATGACAATATGTAGGACTCTCATTAAGAAATCTTAATTTTGTTTCTAATTGCAAAAAAAGTGTAAGAATGAAAAACGAATAATATCTTTTGATTGCGATTTCAACTTTTTAATAGCTGTTTGGTAATTAAATTTTTTAAGAAATATTCCGCATTTGCTTTTTTAGGCATTGCATTAATTCCTTTCATTTAATGAATCACTCAGCGTTTATAACGATGCTACTCAAAAATTTTCCGTTTCTAAGAATTATTTCTGGTATTTCTCGTTCCGAATAACGTTGTGATTTTAATTTTGTCTTCTAATATTCATAATCAAAATTTGTAATAACCTGTAACGTGAAGAATTTAAACTGTTTCAGATTCACGCATTTCTCCGTCACTGCCTTACTATCTGCAATTTGTTTCCCTAACTTGTCTCAGTTTGGGATAAGGAAATATCGAAGAAGTTTGGATCTAGATAAGCTCAGACTTAAACATATACGCACAAAATCATCTATAGTCGTTTAGGAGAAAATTGCGAAGAAAAATGACCTAACGACATCTAATAACCAATCGCTAATTATCGTATTACATTTTCTCTGCTGTCACTAAAAATTAATTTTTTGATTTGTGGCAAGGTTTCACTCTCAATCAAGAATAGGCTTCTATAGTAAACTATCTTATGTCCATTTTCTATAAGTTTCTCCTGTCTTGGGATTCTAAAGTACCAAAAATTTCAAAAAATTACAAGTGTTTAAGAATATGTTCCTTTGTAGAATTATTTGTTCATATGGTTCGGGGAGAAATTATGTCATTGAGTGCGAATTAATTGTCAACTAAACAAAAGAGCAACCTCAAAATTTCTTCTATCAAATTTTATTACAACCCAAACAATATAAATTACTTTAAATACATCTCAACTTTTGGTTACGGTTCAATACGGTTATTTACTTTTACTGTAGTATACTTCTTTGGATCCAGATGAAGAAAGATATAGGCATGTATTGCGCGCGGGATAGTGTTTGTCACTTTAATACCTATGGTTTATTCTCTTTGTTTCAAAGCAATATAAGAGCTTCAAAAATGTAGTTTCTTGCATAATGCTTAAACAAAACTAAGTTAGGCACATTGAAATGCATAAAATAATGAGCTACTACTGTTTTCAAATTGTTGTCAGTCCATATGTCCGTTCATTGCACATTTAATATTTTTGCTTTAAAAGATAAATTTAAATTATTTCAGGTTGCGTAAGTCCTAATGAAAGTTTTAGGTAATTTCCAAAAAATGAATAACTAAATAAATAAAATAACTATTTTTTACTTGTTTACTTTTATCGTTTTTCTCTCTGCCCGTCGGTAGCTATTCAGCTTTTTTTAGAGCTAAATTAAAACATATTTTTGTGTTGGATAAGTATTGACAAAATATTACGAATCGCACTTTCTGAATCTTGCAATGCTTTTAATGTACACTATAGTAATGGAAAATGCCCACTCTTTAAACGAATATTGCAAACGAACAATTTATTCTCGAAATGTGAAATTTCGGTTATTTAACGTGAGGATCAAAAAGACTGACAGCAACGATTTGTCTCCTGAGCCTGAGGTGGATGGAAAGCGCTTTTTTTTGCATATTAGGAGATAAAGGAAAACTTTTTGCAATGTTTTATAACTATCAATAAAATACTACTATAGTTCTAATTTCTCCAGGTAGAACGTACAAAAGTCAGAAAATGAAAAACTTAATTCTTTTTGCAAACGAATATCCGATATTCGCCAGAGGCAATTTATTCTTGTATGGACATGGGTTTCAATTACTAGTGATAAAATGCTTGCAATATATTTGTATTTATTACACAGTAAAAATTATCCCTCAATCATGTTTGTGCTATTGTCGGATAGAAAGCTGTCAGTATAAAACTCCGTAGATCACTGCTCAATCTTTAATATACAGGAAACACAAAAAGGTGTTAATTGCTTTATCTAGAACTCCTAAAAGTATTGATTATTTTGCGCAGAACACTTGATTAAATTTCCGGAAAGATTGCCGTATACCGGCTGTGAGGCTTTTAATATCTGCATATTATGCGTTCCTGCGAAGCGTTTAAGAAATTAAATTAAACGGAACCGATGAAAACACTTTTCATCCCTAACTATATATTTATAAATAATAAGAACACAATATAAAATTTAAACTGATATTACTCAAATTTAATCGTAATTTTGAGTTTAAATGCTTGAACCCAGTTTCGTATTCTTGGAGTAAGCTTACATAAAGTCACACCATTGATAAGATGACGCCAGTATAGACAAATCGTGGGTTGGGTTGGGTTGTTTTACCCCTGAACGGCACTTTTTAGCACTATGGGCTAAATGGTCAGGTCACATGGACCCCGAATGCTCAGAGAAGGTTGGGGGAGGGGACCCACTGGAACAGCTGTTGGGAGACAGATGGTAGTCTCCCGTCAAGGCCATCCAGCGTGTTCTTTAACGTGCACAGAGTATGTCTCTCCCACACACGGGGCCACGGCTTAACGTCCCATCCGACGGACGGCGGCCTTTCCAAACCCATCGGTGTCCCCTACTGACCGTGGGCAGGGCGGGGAATTTTGCGGAGAACAAATCGTGGGAATTATCCTATATTATTATCAACATGAAAATCGTTGAATAGCATTCTTAGGGGTATTTTCATAAAGCTCGTGAAACAACAACATTGTCATACATTGTTCTACAATAATACATAGCATTGAAAAGGTAAAGATAATTTATATACAACACGGCATCATATAAAGGTATTAAATTCACACCAGGGATGGTAAATATGACACTATCCTTTAAAAATGTATAATGTCTGAAAGTGAACATGAATATTAGTTTCAGATATTTTGTAGTAATTTCAGTAATTTCCTTTTTATTCTAGATTAGTTTTATTTGAAAAATAATCAGATGCTCAGGGTTAATATGACGGAATTGAAATTAATTGAATATTAGAAAAACTGTAACAAAACGCTTAGCTTTCTGTTGTCGGAGGCATAGTTAACCTATTTACAGTTTGGTATATTTTCTTCGCTAGATATTAGAAAACTCGCTCCATATCAACCTTACTACGTTCTATTTTTATTTCCTTAAAGAGAAAAACTTCTTTGCTATAATGAACAATTACCTCTTTTTGTATTTATGACACATCCATATTTTTAAAGGCGTCATATTGTTCAAAGAGGAGAGTATTTTAATCTAGTCTTAAGGAGTAGAAAAGAGTTTAATAGCTTAAACCTAATAATATTTTTTACTAAACTCGTTTCCCATGTTTTTTCTTGACAATATGAGCTACACGTTGTTCGAAATACAAAGAAAAAAAACGAGAGAATAAAAATATAATGATACTCTTAAAGTGAGTTTACAAATTGCTAAAATTAAAAAAAGATATTCATATAAACATAAATATATGTACGTGTAATATACCTAACATGTTGCTTCTAATAAAATGTAAAAGGTTTCGATGAAATGAGAATCAAGAGAAACAGAAAGAAATTCGTGAATATACTAGAGAATTACTGACTTCCAGGAACTTCACGTCGAGGCTTTTCCTAACCTAATTTCTGAAGCTGATAGAACTGCTGATGAAACAAGGCTATACGAAAACAAATGAGCACACTTTCACCACCCATCCTCTTTGTGCAGCATGTATGTGTATGTGACTGCACCCGTGTGGGAGTGGGGAGCGTCATGCTTGGTGCGTGATCGAGAGCCTGTTTAGTCCAAGGGGAGATCACAGACAGAGTCTGTTTATGGATTCGCAAAAGCACGGGTGCTCTAACTTTAACATGCACAGGTATACATCCACACTCACGTTCATCAAATCATATGGATATGTGCGCTCAAGTAGCTAACTGACTGGAGCTTTGTGCGTGATAGGAAGCTGGGAATTACATGCTGGATCTAGACGTCTGCTGAAGCTGTTGATTCTGAGAGTGAAGTCAATGCTTGGAGAAAGACTGCCTCTTGAAGAGGCTTTGTCCTATTCTGTGTTGAACGTGATCAACGATGGTAGAGAGGGGAAATTTAGCCGTATGTCTTCGCCATTAATAACCAATAATGAATTAGGGAATTATAGAGAATGGAACTGATGCATCGCTTTATAAGTGTTTGACGCACGATAACTTTGCCTCATTTTGCTTGCTGAAATTAATATGCAACATAAACAGTAAGATGTTTCTACGGAGTGTCGACGAGATATGAATGTACTGCATTGATAAGTTATACATGTACGAAGAGAATCCTCAAGCTGCCATAGGCTAAATAGGTCTAAGCAGGCTGAGCTATGTAGAACTAAAATGCGTTTAACTTGGGTAACAGGGCTGAGTTTAGTAAATTCTGTTCGATTCAATTTGCTCGAGTTTCATATTGTTCTCAACTGTCGTTTCGAATGGGAGCTTCATTGTCAAGCCAAAACATTCTCTCCTACACAAGATGCTGCTCAAAGTCGGTTGTTGGCTCTTTTATCTAGCCTCACCATTTTTACATAATAAAAGCATCTAATGTTCAAGATGCTGAATAAAATAATGTTTCATATTATCTTGCTTAAAACGGTCCAGGCTTCCTGTCTTGAACTTGTTCAATGACGCAGTCAGAAAAATATGAAGCACCAATCCTCTCCTCCATCAGCTTTTATCACTTTATTCTCCCCATATTTATCACCAAGCCTATCATTTTTTTCAGACTCATTAACAGCTTTATTAAGAGTTTACTATCTCTTAATAATCTACAGGTATTTCCAACTCTCATATATATATATATATCCAGTGTTATTAAAGAGATACCGTAAGACTTTATCTCTAATCTCGTCAACAGAATTTACGAATAGGATCAAACCAGCATAATCTTAGTCAAAGATTGTCCGACATGTTTACTATATTAGGCCAGTATCGCTCCCTTAAAAACGATTTTCATAATATAATAGATTACCAAACCGAAAAGGTGGTAAAACGCAATTTTGTCTAATTTACAGTGTCAATGTTATTAAAACGAAACTTTGTACTACTACTACCACCACCATCACTAATAATAATAATCATAATCCCTGATAGCAGACACTTATCACGTTGAAAGTTATAGTGCTGTTTAATCACTATGTACTAAATGCCTCATTATGTATTTTTAATTTGTGAAGACTTTTATGATTCAACTTCGGTGAATGCTTGAATTGAACCCATTTAACCTAGCTTCATAGTTTTATTTGGGATGATAATTATCTGACAAGAAACAATCCTATGTTGTTGGAGAGTAAATACTATTTATTCGAATACTAAATGCCTACTTTGATAATATGAAGACGTTTTGAACTCAACTTTTTGAACTTTGTTAATTATATTTCAATAAGAATTGTACCATTTGAACGCATATTTGTTAAATAATAATAATAATTTATCAGGTAGTATTCCATTTAGAACCTTGGAATTAATATAAATTACGTAAATTAGCTTTGCAATATACAGTCATATTTGAACTCCTTTAGTCTGTAACTTCGAGATGTGAGCTGTACCGAATCATAGTGGGTACTTTGAACTATGAGGGACAATAGCTTCAAATTTTAACATTTTCAGTTCCTTTTGTGTACATACGGCAACATTAACTATAAAACTATTGTTAACAGGAAAATATATTATTAACATGAAATATATTACATTTTCGATAATCTCATATTAAAAGAGTGCAATACGTTTACAATTAATGAAAGATATTTTTTTTTGTATTTTAATTGTCTATATTACTTTTAATTTTCGTTATTTTACTTTTTTTTCTCTAAATGTATTTATTGGAGCCAATTAGCAATTAGCATTACTATCATTCTCCAAGCGCTCATATATTAATCGAATTAATTCTGTAATGAAAGGGTTAAAAACATTGTGATATAAAAGCATTATGCTCTGTACTGCAGTGTTTTATTACACATGTAAGACAACTTATAGTAATATCATAAAGGTATTATGTTTAATCCGCTTTTGTAAATATTTCTTCAAGTGTGAATTATATCTAAAATGCTTGCTGAAATAATATTTTCATTTAATAATAGGCAAGAGAAATGCAGGCAAGAAAGCAGAAAAACAGGCATATATAGACAACATACAGTTAAGAAAGAAGAGAGTCAAACCATCAAAAACTAGTAGCAGACAACAAACTCGTAGATAAGAAAACAAACAAATGAAAGACACGTATAGACAGATTGAAAAACAAAAGGTGTGAAAGGTTAGAGACTGATGGATAAGCAGTTAAGCGAAATTAATGATTATAGGACAGAGAAAAAGGCATTTCTCTCTAGACAGGAAAAAAATAATCCGACAAATGAAAGAACTTCTAGGTGGCATAATTAAATAAGAAAGTATGAAACAAGCAAGAAATAAGGAGCTGAATTTAAACAGGACATGGTTTGGCCGGCAAACACACAAACGTCTGAGGAGTCTGGTCGACACATTGACAGAGCACGTCTCTTCTGGATGTGAGCAATCGTCCATCTAAACATTTCCTCCTCCATCCGTGGTATCGATGAAGCCGCAGTGAAGAGGATTAGCTCGGAGAAGGAAGAAGCCTGTCCAAACCTGTCGGGTAGCATGACAGTGATGCCTCTCAAGTCTGTCTACTCCCTCCCTATCCGCTAGCTCTATAGATCGATTATGTGTGTCCTAACACGAAGTCGCTTCCTCCTGGAGAATGCAGAGGACATTCTAAAAGAAAAAGGAAAAGATAGCGGAAGAAAGGAAAGAGAGAGACAGAGACAGCTGATCACAGACACTATCAAGCAAGTCCTTCTCTGACAGAGTGTCTTGGTTCCTTGCTTCTGTAGTTTCTGAACCTGCCACTCTTAATTTGTTCTATGCAGACGCAGCATGGTCAACATTCCCTGGAACGTCACCGCCAAATAAGTAAGAATCGCAACGTAAATAATGCAGAGTGACGGTAGGAGAAATGGGAAAGAAAACAACGATTCCATGGTGTTGTTCTTGGTAGTAACGAGAATCAACGGCAGCGAAAATATTTAAGATTTTCACACCGAGGACCTATACAATTTCGGTTGTAGCTAAGCGGTTTTACTGCATTAGGTTCGTAGAGGTGAATTCTATGCGATGAAAAAAAGATGAGCACTAGAGAGGTTATAGAATGTTTCTTCATTTTCATGATATGTTTTCGTTAGCTTCCATCATCATTCTTACTGGTTCGGTTTTATTTATCTACAAATTGTTAAGATCTGTGACAGCTATGATGTGTAAACTCTTATAATGTTTGTTGCATCTATTTTGCATTTTCTTAATAGTTCAGTCTGAGCATTTTCTTAATTATTCAGTCTGTGCATCTTCTGCACTATCCATTTTGTGCAATTTCTGAATTTTTTTTAAAAAATCAGAGAAAGTGTTTGTAACTAAAATTTTACGGTTTGAGAGGTTATCGAAATGGCACAGATATAATAACGCACATTTATAATAATTCAGAAATTGTACGGATTTAATAGCTTCAAAATGGAGTAGACAATATTCAGAAATTGAAAAAAAAGGACACGTTCATGTATATAAAGGTTCAGAAAGTGCACAGACTTTATAGTTTGGAAATTATATAAAACCGATAATTCAGATAGTGCACAGTTTTTGAGCATACATTTCTGAGTTAGAGCTGATCATTGAGAAGATACATTCTCAGTGATCAGCTCTGGCTCAGAAATGTGTGCTCAAAAAACTGTGCACTATCTGAATTATCCGTTTTACATAATTTCCAAACTATATAGTCTGCGCACTTTCTGAACTGTTATGTACATTAACGTGTCCTATTTTCAAATTCGGAATTATTGTCTACTCCATTTTGAAGCTATTGAATCCCTACATTTTCTGAATTATTATAACTGTGCATTATTATATCTGTACCATTTCGATAACCTCTCAAACCGTAGAACTTTAGTTACAAACACTCTCTCTGATTTTTAAAGAAAAATATCGAAAAGTTTTCTTTTACTTCATGCATATGTTTCAAATTAGTAGGTTCGTTCCTTGAAGAGAGCTCTTTGACAGGACCGAACGTTTTAATATTTAGTGTCTATGAGTGTATTTGTGTGCTTACATGTTTATGGGGTTATAGTTTTGTTCCGGAATAATTCTTGTAAGAGTTACAGAAATATATAGATATTTTTAATATTAATGCATAAATATTTATGCATAAAAGTGAGAATCAAATTCGCAGATTGACCCAAAAATCACCTTTAACCAAATACTCACCAGGAACAATACTAGAAGTTCAAATTCGCCGAATGTCATAGAACAACGAATCATTAATTAATAATAATGCGAAATGCGAAATTAACTATGAATTTTATTAGAATATATTTATCTTTGCTTCTAACATTTATCACTTTAGTTTTACTAATATTGGATCGAAAGCACTAGTTTTTAAAAGATCCAATTCCACACTAAGAAAATACCAAAGGAAGATCTAGTTTTGAAGTCGAAATATATAAGATACGCTATATTGAGCAGTGATATGGTTTAAAGAGTATTGCAGTGCATAGTCTCAATGTTTTAGTAACATGGCTCACTAAAGCTTAAGAATTTTCCCGCGGCTGAAAAAGATTTATCTGAGGAAGCGATAATTAATCCTTATAATTTGGCGAGGTGTTCACAATTATACCCGATGTGAAAATCCTCTATACCAGTGGTTCTCAACCTTTTATGCTTCACGAACCCCATGGAAATGTGTATGTAACTGGCGTACCTCTTATATAGATAGATAAAACTACAGTTATAGTATAATAATGCTAACTTAGCGACTTTGTTACTAGATCTAGCGACGTTTGAGCACCCCAAATATTTTTACCGCGTACCCCACGTTGAGAACCCCTACTCTATACTATTTTATTACTATAGAGTATAAGAATTAATCTGTTTTTTATGATATAGTAACAACAAATACAAAAGGCATTCTTTCTGTCAGTCACATGACTAAATGCTGTTGAAAATATTTGACTTCTGTCGCAAATCACTTATTTGTAACGAAACATAAAATATTCCAACAGGCTTCTAAAGCGATAAAATAATTTTTGCATTTTTTACCTTAATTTTAATGGAGATATTTTTTTTATTTTGGCGTATGGCTTTTGCTAGATATTTGATCTTTTTATAATACAGAAAATCTAGTTTCCGTTTGGTCAGATATTAACAATATTGTCCCTCTTTTCGAATTGTGGCTTAATTTTAAATATAAAATGAAATAACTTTTACTAATATTGTAAACCAGTGGACTAATGTTAGATATTTGATATTTTGGTGTAGAGTGTGGAGGTAAAGTACGTAACGTTAACTTGGATCGTATTATGTCTGATCGGAATTTTTGATCTTATGATAAACTGAAATTGACTGTCACAATGGATGAGAGTTGGATAGGAAAAAAAGGACCCATTAGTTCAGGGTTTCTCAGTTTTTTTCTCTTGGTGATACACTTCTGAAATAGTCCATTTACCGTGACACACCTGTGCTAAAAAGTCATTTTTTCACTATATAACTAAAAATTTTATTTATTTAAACAAAAGCGCATAATAAAGTTAACATTAAAAAAATAAATGTTAATAAAAATAACGAAAGTAAATTTGTAAAAGTACTAAAAGACCACTGAATTAGACAGCTATTAGAGGGCAGATGGGGCCTCCCGTCAAGGTCATCTAATGTGTTCTTTAATGTGCTGAGTATATGATTCTCCTGCATATGCGCTATGGCTTAACGTTCCATTCGATGGACGGTGGCCTTTACAAGCCCACATCAGTTTGAATTGACAATAACGAATATATCTAACCCTCCCTCTTCATAGGGCAAAAATGGGAAATTAAGCTTTTTGGAAAAGATAATTTATTTTCGTCAGAGTCGCAAGTGAGCAGAGTGTCACTGCGGTTTTAGTCAAACACGTTTTAGTAAGAACTATTTTTATTTGAAAGATGTAATAAAAATAGGACCTCATTCAAAAGTATATACAGATCATTTAAACTTTATTCTTTACTCTTGTTGGGGAATAAGTAATTGTGTAACACTTGAACGGAACAATTAAATTTAATTTTCTGCGCTTTAATAAATGGTGATGGTATGTTCCAAATGAAAAGATTTTATGGAGATATAAGTAGCATTGCTTTAAGCGACTTTCATCGTTTTATTTTAACGACATTTGGGGTTCCTGTGCATTGTCTATGTGGGGGTTATCGTGTGCTTTGTAGATCTCGGTTCTCTAGAGAGCTAGATAGTGAAGAAAACGTCCTTTAAGGGATATAAAATGAATCAGAAATAGCTGAACGTTCATAGACTAAAACAATCGAGAAACTGAAAGAAAAAAATAAATATATATATATATATATATATCAATGATGCCGTTTTGCATTGCAAAGGTGATAGAGTTTATTTATAGTTTATTATTATTATTATTTAATTGGACAAATAAAACGAATTCTTTAACCTTTAATAAATTGGGAAACTAATGAAAATTTATAATTAATACTCTTAGTGGTACATTGGTTGAAGCATGTAAGAAACCTTCTCACTGGTAGTACAGTTTCTATCTTTTAAATCATTATATTTCTTAAGAATTAAAGTTATAATAAATACTAGTTGTTTTAAAAACCCCAAATCACAAATTTGACACATTCTTCCTTTGCTGTAGTACGTAATTAAAATAATTGATATAGAATTTAAAGACATATTTACCTATACCTTTATATTCTTAGTTTCCAATCCATTAAAACTTGATTAAATAATTTGGTGTTCTATCTGCTTCATAATAGTTTCATTGTCTATATCACTGTCAGTGTTAATCCTCGAGTTTCTATGTTGATGAGATGTGTAAAGGTGTGGGCTACATTAAGATCTGTATAATATATTAATGCAATTTTTCATTTTTTGGATTAGTAGTAAGGAAATCAGTAGATCATGATATTGAGAATTATGCACTGATATTTTCCGGTAAGAAAATCTCATCACTCTAGTTTTATCGTTTCTTGGTTACATCGATTGAAGGTTTTTATCTATGCACAATGCAATTGTATTTATATCGAATGTTTCTAAATTTAAAGGAAAAATCTAATGGGATGAAAGCAAATGAGTACACTATACCTCGATTTACATGCCATTTGATTTTTTTTTTCAACAAAATTCAACAATTTTGTTTTACAAAACTGTTGTTCTTTGTTGAAGTCGGTATGTGTAACGTTACAATGATTTCAATCATAAAAATAACCAAGATTCTAGAAACGAATTGCTGACTCCAGAAAAATAACCCATGGAACCCACTTTTGGAAACACTAACACATTCCAAGGGCAAAACTGTCAGTATTCCTCTGTTAGTCACTGTTGCAACAGGAAGTCTTATGCAACGGTTGATTGGTGAGACTGTCGCTTCAGCAACATTATTAAAACAGATTGCTATGTCGTGGTGGACAGTTTCAGCCGCCTAGAGGGATATTATGCCATGCACGTTTTAATATGATGATGCCGTCAGAGTCAATATTTATAACCCATTGCTGCGGAATCGTGTCGTAGAACCTAACCAGCATCAAACAGTGGGCTTCTCCCTTAATTTGTGACTGGGTTTGACTCAATTGGTAACGCCAGCCTCGTAAATTAATTTTTCTAGATTAGAGTACTTGCTGTGTCTGTGTGGAAATTTTCTTCCTTGCATTAGTCTCTATATAAAAGAAACTGAATGACTTAGAAAGTCCGTCGTCATTCGGAAGGGCATTAAGCCATGATCCTATATGCAAGGGAGTCATACCTTGCTCCCTTTAAAGTACAGGGTGAATGACCTTAACGGGCAGCTTCCATCTATCTCCTAATTGTCCAGTTTCGGAGCTGTTCACTTTCCCTACTCACTTCTGCGTTTATGTGATCTTTATGATCTGACACTTAGGCAAAAAAGCGTTGCTCAGATGTAAAATAGTCAATTTCCTTACTGCCTTCAGTTAACTGACAATTTCTTACAAGTTATCGAATCGTGGATCAATAGATATCGTGCAATTAGGTTTATATATGCAAACGTCGTAGAAGTTTTTAGAATGTTATTGTTGTTTTAAATTTACTTTGTTGACTTTTAATTCGTTGTTCTGTTTCCTGAATGATTGTTGCTAATATTTATTCTTTTGAGAAGCGGGTGAAGTTCCTCAAATTCCTTAATTCTCCGTAATCGAAACTCAAAATGTGAAAAGTTCTAGTAGAATCAAAGAACTTCCTTCGCCAATGGAAATTGTTATGTTATAGTCTTCTTATACTACTTAACTCTTTTATCGCTATCCACGTTAAGTTCCAATATATATGGCCAATAGTTTTCCGAATGAAGATAAAGGAACAAAGCAACTATTTTGCATTATTTCAAGGAAGGCACAACTTTTATTGCCCTATTTTAAAAAATTTTAATATGCTGAAGGGAATATATGATGATATCTTTACTTTTTTTGGAATGTCAAAGTAAATGTTTCAAAAACCATGAACTGAACTAATATCCGTACTGTAGTGTAGAACTTTTTGTTGTTTTTGGTTTATCAAAATCGATTACATTTTTTATATTAGTATAACATTAAAGGAATTTAAAAAATAAGTTGCATATTGATGCAATGTTTGCAAATTGAATAAGAACGCGTTTCTGTGCTAAAGGGAATATATATATTATGACATTCAAAAAACAGTGAAGCCGTGTTGATTGGTTCATTGTAATATTATCCACGTAGTGAAGGGAATAACAATTTTTGGATTTATTCTAATTTCTTAAGGATTTTTTGCTCGTGCAGGGCGATGTCCATTTCCAAATTTTTCAAAGAAGCTTTCTGCTGGAGAATGGAGAAAGGCGTCTCTTTACCCCTTCAAAAGTTAGGTTCTCAGGTTCGACTTTTGGTATACTTAGCGATGTTTCAGAAGTTGGGATATGATTTGAGTGGGGGTTTTGTTGGTGGCTCTTCTGGCTCGTATATTGATGTTCTCAGGGTTCGACTCCTCACTATAGTTGAATTTAAATTTTCTCCACAAATCCCTTTTTTTTCTCGATGAAAAAGGAGACTCCGATTGGCTTTGAAAGACTGCCGTTAGTCGGATGAGACATAAAACCGCGGGGCCAATGTATTTAATATGTTCGCAGGAAAGCCATACCTTAAGCACATTAAAGAAAATGCTGGATGTCCTTGACAGGAATTTAGATTAACATCTTTTCACCTGTCTTCTAATATCTGTTCAGTGTATCCTTTTCATCCACCAAACTCCGAGCTTTTGGGGTCGTTGTGACAGGTTTTTTAACCCATTGTGTGTTTGCCAAACAGATGTAAGTCACTTCAACTCAAACTTAACAGTTACTGAGTAGTATAATCCTTTATCATGCAAAGAGTAGTCATTTAACATGCAAATAACTTCATCAGCTTTAATTAACAATTTTTATGGTGGATATTTCCAACTTCTTATTTTTTTTTCTTCAAATGCTGTATATCTTAATTCCGATAATTTAGTAGTTTGCATTGCTTTTATCATTAATCTACTTACTCTGAAAGTTCAACATCATTGTATATGTACGGAAAAAAATAGTCTGTTTTCACTTAAAGGAAAACTTTTTTCTCTTGCTAACCGAAGATAAAAAAGTTAGTTGGTACATTAATCAGTAGCTAGAATGGCTGATGAAAACCAATTTCGCCGCAATTTCAGCGTTCTTCTTCAATTTGCAAACATTGCATCAATATGCAACTTATTTTGTTTAATACAACGTTCCTTTAATGTTATACTAATATAAAAAATGTAATCGATTTTGATAAACCAAAATAACAAAAAGTTCTACACTACATATGGATATTAGTTTAGTTCATGGTTTTTGAAACATTTACTTTGACATTACAAAAAAAGTAAAGAACGCATATTTCGAGGCTCTTGTACCTTGTAAAATGCAGAATACCAGCGCAGATATATTAAATGTGAAGCAAAATTTTAGTATCCACGTATTTTATTGTATTTGGTATATTTGCTACTTAGTATAATTAAATTAATTTCAACGTGGTATTCACAATTATGACTGAATAGGTCTACAAAACCAAAAAAAAATAAGATTTCAGCATTCATAAAAAAATTATTTTCTTCCAACTTTCATGAAATCGAGTAATTCTATTATTCATTTATTATAATTAATTTACGACATGAAAGCGTTTCAAAGCATAAATTTTCATTTTTAATATACAGTAAAAAAATCAAAATTCAAATATAACGTGTTGCTTTCTATATTTTGAAAAGTCCTGATTTAAAGTATAAGTTTTCCCGACTAACGTGATAGTTGAGTTCCCAAAAGTGGTACAATGACTCGAATTTTTTCAGTCTCGAAATAACTTTATAAATACAGATTGCTTATCTGAATATTTTGTCTAATTTCGCTTTTTTGCATGAAAATATAATATTGCTATTAATATTTTATAACTATCTTTGATTCTATGTTCTGATTGCATGGGAATAAAGATGATGAAACAGAAGTTTGTCTTGTGTGCCTTTTTATGTTCATTTAAATATCTTTGGTATCCTATTCTAATGACATTTTAATGAACAATTTTTTCGAAATTTTTATTTACTTTTAGTTATTTTTTTACCATTTTGGTTTCACTGCCTTATATTTTCATTGCAAAATATGTAATCGAATTAACTTTAATACCATTCCTTTTAGTCGTTTACGAATGCTATTTTTTATTTTAGACAAATTATCTAATTTTTTTGATTTCACTAAAATTTTATGAGGAAAAACTATGAGATCGATGTTTTACCGATCTGCCTTTGTTTATATCAATATTCCTGTTAAATAGCGTTAACATGCAATCTCATAAATTGAAATAGCATAGGTCGGGTAATATCTTTATTTGAATAATAGTTTTATAAAATTTTCACAAATTACTACCAAAGTGTAGGAAACTTCTCCTGAAATTATTTGATTGAGAAGGCGAAGCTCTAATTCTATTGGACTATTTAATCGTTTTTCGTTTGTTTGACTGTTTGTCTATATGCATATTTGTCCCTCAATAACTCTCGGACGATTGTCTGAGTCATTTCAGTTTCTAAAATTAAATTATTTGTGCAAAAATCCGTCATTTGTTAAGATGAATTAAATCCCACTCTTGCAAAATAAATGACAACAATAGCTCACGAGGCACAAAACAACTAACGAAAATTAAAAAATATATATTCTTCAAGATGTCACTCGCCTCGTAGGTATTGAAAGGAGCATGTAGGTGTAAAACTGCGATAAAGATAAATCCGTGAGGGAAAAGAACCTCAGGAGAAAGAAACTAAACATTAGAAACTCTAAAGCTTCTACTATTACTAAGAGTAATGCCCTATTATCACTGTTCATATGGCGTTCCTTTTTCATTGCCATGGAGCTTCGTCCAAAATGAATCGGCGTCTTATCGACCCTTGCTAACGGGTGTAATCTGCCAAAGAACTAAAAGATGATGGGAGATACGTTGAAAATAAAGTTCTAAAAGTGCTTATTTGCGAGCATCATCTTGGCCCATTATTTCTGCCTTCGGGTCGCCGTTCGTTTACATGCGTTGAACTAAAGAAAATGACTCTGTTGCTACCCATCGTTCTCAGTTCGTATGGAAAACTAATTTCGTTTTGTGAATATATTTTAAAGATAATTGCATCAAATAGTAAATATTTATGAAACTCGAACCCATGTCACTTTACTCCGTAGCGAAGCTTACTAACTACGTGCCCACGGAGACAATAATTAACAGATAATATTTATTTCGTTACGCAATAAAAAACACAGATGTAATACAGTAACTGATATCACGAGCTTTCCGAATATTTTCAATAAGTGAGAGTTAAAAATGATGGGAAGAAAGTCAGTAAATAAAAGAGAAGAGTCAAAATGCTGTCAACAAACAGTTAGAAAAACATTGATATCACCACCGCCAATCCTTTCCCATTGCGAAGATTTTAAGTTTCATTCTGTACCATATACTTATTATACAGAAAAAATAACTAGTGCGCTGCAAGCCAATAAACTTCTCGTAATGCGATTTACTGTATTTATGCAAACGACGTAATGCTGAGGACCGTGGAATGCTATTATTACCTAATGAACTAAGCTTCTCTGAAAGCACTCAATAAAACTGGTGACAGTGTAAAATGTTTATCAAGCACAAAGGAGCGACTTATAAAAAATACAGTTGTTTAACGAATTTTGCTTATTAATTAATCTCTGGTTGAGCTGTGTAGCGACAATTTATGTCACAAGAGATGGTTTCAATGAAGGGAATGTAATATCACACCCACTACAGAAATTGTTTATGTCTGTTGCTTTTATATTTTTAATACTCTGAATATCATGTCATGTATTTTTTAGATATGGAATTTAGTCAGTGAGCAAAGTTTGACATTCGCTTCCTTAGATCGGATATTCACATTAAGGTGAAGGGCTAACAGAAATGTCCCTGCCCTAAGGCACCTGTTTCTAGGAGGAAGATAGGGGTTCGACCTCGCAGAAATGGCACGGAAGCGGAAACCATAAAATTACAAATTTTAAGGGCAAATCGCCCATTGGGATTGATTTGCCCATTGATTTGCCCATTGAAATCGCCCATTGATTTGCCCATTGATGGGCAAATCAACGGGCGATTTCCATTAATGGAAAGAGCGCGAGCGGGCTCGGTACAGGATGTATGTACGAATTCATCTTCTTTTTGTGGCACGTGGAGTTGCCGGACACGCCAAAACGAAGACGTAAGGCAGGGAGTTCTGTAAAGAGCAGAAAGTGATTGGACAAGGGTCTGAGCCAATCTCGATGAGCCAACCTCGCTCGCGCAAATGGAAGAAAGATGAGAAAATTTTGCTCTGCCTATTTCACAGTTGCAACCCATTGTCACTAAGAGAATCAATGCCTCACACATACCATACAACCCTCCCACAAACAGACATTTCGGGCAATGTTGAACTATTTTTTACAACCATTTGCTCATATGAACTTCAAACATAAACTCTGGAATGTTTCTGAGACAAAATAAAGAGAAATTTTGACAGCACAAGAAATGAACTGCGAAATAAGAAATCACTACATTTTTTTTACCAATTAATATTTCACATGTAACAGTTTTAAACTAAATTAGTCTTTCTGTTTGTGGAAGGGTTGCAAGGTATGTGTGAGATATATAGAATAACACTTGTCGAATATGATTGTGCTTCTGTTCGTTTCCTTTTGCCATTTGCAATTCTTCTCCGTAGTTGACATATTTAAATTATGTTCCAGAAGACAGCTTCCACTCTTACGATATACAAGTTGAGATGGGTACAGAGAGTATTAAAATGTAGAGCGTTATGTTTCTGAAATTAATCGAGTTGCTTGCCGTGTTCGCTCTATGCAGCTGTGCGAGAGGATGTAGTACTTTTATTACTTCGCGCAACATATGATGCATTAAGTGAATGGGCGCATCTGTCACAACCTCCTAACGTCACAACACCATCTTCCTGCTTTCTCTTGCTCTTCCAGTATCCTGGAGGGATGCCAAGCGTTCGGCTCCTCCAACATGAAGGACGCCAGTCCGCTGTCAAAGATGGAGAAAAGGAGAGACCAGACTATGCGCTTTGGCGTTGAAACATTCTTTCCTGTTTTTAGAGTGTCATTCAACGACACGTCTCAAGGTGCGGAAGGAGTCGCTTGTTACTGAGGCGTCCTCCCGACGGGTTAATGTTTGTTTACGAAAGGGCAGCTGCATTTTGGTCCATTTTTAACGGATAATGGAAAATATCTAAATAGAGAAATGTGTAAAATGGCAAATGAAATTTGAATTCAGGTAAATTTCTTCTTTCAGTTTTATTTAGGAGAAATTTTGCCGCTAATTTCCGGACGTTGTGATTTAAAAAAATAAGATGTTCGATTGTACTAAATAGTTCATTATTCGACAGCCAGTTATCCGAAAATGGTAATCCGAAATGCTTTTATGTGCTGTAAGTTACTTGTTTTTATGTTTAATCTAAGGAAGCAGAGGAAACAAACTATTAAATTTGAAGCTCTGTAATTAAAACAAAATCACTATTTTTTATCCTGTTACAATATAGCAGATCAAAGGATTCCAAAACTTTTATATATGTGGGCTGCATTAAAATGACAAAGATGGCCGCAACCGAAAAATGCATATGAATAAACCTAGTTATGAATTTAATCATCAACGAATTCAATTTAATAAAACCAACATTGTCCTTAAATTTAGGAATGTAACTCATTAAGCCTTATTTTTATAAATCTCAGAAATTTTATTATGAAACATTCAGGAACTTTAATAATTCTAAAACCTTAATAGAGAAAAATGAAAAGATATATTAAAGTGCCAAATTTAAGAAAATTTAATCTCACAGTACAACTGTTATCAAGTTATATTATTTAATAAGTGTAGAATTATGCAGGTAGTTTGTATCTCTGATTCCCCGAGGGCTGCACATAACTATTCCGAGGATCTCAAGCAGCTTTCGGGATCCACGTTGGAGACTTCCATATTACGGCACCAGTTGCCCAAACCGCTTATGTAGGTGTTCTACAGTAATCTGAGGCCTAAATAAGCACTTTTAGGGCTCAGTGGCCTTTAGAAATTTTAGTAAGTCTCATCTCTCCACAACAATTAAAATCGTAATATGCAAAGATTGCGATTTGTCGTGATATTTAACTGAAGAAAAATTGAAATTTTAAACAAATAACAGCGGCCGAAATCTTTTAACAAGTACAGTCGCTCAAAAAAGTATCCGAACACTAGGGTTGATTACAAAATTCAGAAAAAATATCTGGCAACGATTTTTTTAGAAATCAGTGATCTGGCAACCTTCGTGTCATGTGACACGAAGGTTGCCAGATCACTAATTTCTAAAAAAATCTTTGCCAGGTATTTTTTCTCAATTCTGTAATCAACCACAGTGTTCGGATATTTTTTGAGCGACTGTACAATATATATGCAAATATGTAAATAAAATCAACTCTTAGCAATGAAATGGATATTGTTACAGAATGTTAGCATTATTTATTTGACAACTATTCGTGAATTTGTAATAAACGGATAGTAAATGAACTATTTGATAAGTAAAACAACTAATTTAGCAAATAAAAATTGATTATCTACACCAACTACTAATTACTATTGCCGTATATCAATCTAAAAGGATAAAAGAATATACCACATCAAATTGACCCACAATAGTTCCTAATTGCAAATCATAACCCCGATTCTTACGAATGGTGCTCCTCATTTAATACACAACGTGCTCACTAAGAACAACATTTCTCATAAACGACCGAAGTCATTGAAATTTTTCACAACAAAAAACATTACTAACAATAATCCTGGTTGACACATTCGCGTTTTGCAGATGTCTAAACAAATCAACTACTAACTCTCTTCTATAGTCTTCAAACTTAACTTTGTTCTATTCACAATACATGACGTACATTTTCACAATATATGACGTATCTCACGTATCTCGTAGTAATAGTCACACGCTACCATTGTTATATGTGCACATTTCGTCTCCCTCCCTCTCGTTAGGTTTCGTTCGTCCCGAACAGTTCTGGAATATGAAGGTTCTTGGCTTCTTCCATAAAATGGGGAAATCCACATCCACGTAAACATCCACAGGGAAATCCACATCCACGTAAACCATCTTACACTTTCCAGTCAGACGTCGACGAATGCGATACACTACGGTGTTAATCCTATTAACTACTGTATATGGACCTTCCCAGGGTTTCTGAAGTTTTGGAGAAAGTCTTTTTTTTTTCGTGGATTATATAGCCAAACAAGATCTCCTTGACTGAAGACAGTTCCATTTGTTTTACTGTCGTACCTCATTTTGGTTCTCTCGATTGCCAGGTTGATGACGGAGTGGTGGATTTCTTCTAGTTCGCTGTTGCAGATCTTGTATATATTGTGGTGTGGATACACACATTGCTTCAATTCGATCTATGTGAGGTCACAGGGAAGAAGTAATTCTCTTAGAAAGAAAATCACGGATGGTGTCAGTCCAGTTGTTTCGTGCATTGCTGTTCAACATGCCAATAAAAAGCGTGGTATATGGCGATCCCAGTTACTTTTATGGTCGTCAACAAACAATGCTAGATGCTGAGCAGTGGTTCTGTTGAATCTCTCAACCATGTCATCCGACTGAGGATGTGATTGTTCTGGTTTTCTGAATGCCTAGCAGTTGACTTGAAGTACATTGATTCAAAATTCCGTCCTTGGTCCGAGTGGAGTTGCAAATGTACTACATACTTGTTGATCAGGTTATTCACCAACTTCTCTGCAACTGTTGTTGCTACTTGATTCTTAACGGGAAAAACTTCAAGCCACTTCATGAAATAATCCATTGTCACCAAAAAATAGCGATTTCCATCATCAGTCCTAGGGAACGAACATATCAAATCTTCGTTTCAGTCATCATTTATCAAATCTTCGTTTCAGTTCTTAAAACTTGAAACTGATGTTCACAATTTGTTTTAATACCATGAAGCTGATCATAATCTAATTTAATACTACCAAACTTAGTATTAAAGTCACAAGTGATTTTATAAATGGGGCATGAAGCCATTTGAACATTTAAATTAATATCTAAAATTACATGTACATTGGTTTACTGTAACCTTCCCTCTGCATGAAATAAATACATAAATAAATAAACAATAATAATAATAATCTTTATACCATCAATTTCATTCTTTACACCATCAGTTTCATCCTTTAAATAGTCATACTCTCTACTGAGTTTACTCTAAAAATCTTTGCATTGATTAGTTACCTCACCGATCTTACTGCTTTAAACAGCCATTTAGGTTTTCAAATCGTCATTTTGAATAGCTATATCAATAATATTACTGCTTTGAGCCACCGTTTCTGCTCTCATATCAGTCATAAGTCTTGCCAATTCTTTTAAACTCCTAGTTATAGGCATTATATTATCTACACTCCTGACAACAATTGTTTACAAATTTTAGTAACTTTTTATTTGGCAACCGTTTGTAAATTCGTAATAAACAAACAGATAGTAAATGAACAATTTAATAAATATAACAATCAATATGGCAAATGCAAATGGATTATCTACACTAATAATTATCTACAATAATAAATATTGCCAAGCATCAGCATAAAATGATAAAAAATACCATTCAAAGTGAACCACGGTAGTTTCTACCTATTCATAATAATTATAAATTATATCTTGTCAGTGATGCATCTCATTTAATATACAACGTGCCTACTAAGGACAACTTTTCAAATAAACGACCAAAGTCATTTTTATTCATAACAAACTAAAAGCATGAACAGCAATAACACTGGCTGATAAATCACATTTTACACAAGTCTAATCCAATAAATTAATCACTGTCTTCTATTTCCTTCAAATTTAACTTTGTTCTATTCACAATATATGACGTACATTTTCGCACTGCGCGCTGTATATCGTGACTGCGTTATTACGAGATCGTAATAACGCAGTCACGCTACCATTGTTGTACGTGCATATTTCGTTTCAATATTTTAACAAAATACAATCGTTTCTTTTATTCTTCTATTATCCAGGCTTTTTTTAAACCAGTACTAATCAACAGAAATGAATTGAGCTTTAATTCAAATGATCTGTTATCTATTTTTGTTAGGATTCATTCAATGAACAAACATATAGAGTAGTTATGTTTCATGCTAGTACAGTCGCTCAAAAAAGTATCCGAACGCTATGGTTGATTACAGAATTCAGAAAAAATTTCTGGCAACGATTTTTTTAGAAATTAGTGATCTGGCACGTGGATCGTGTCACGTGACACGAAGGTTGCCAGATCACTAATTTCTAAAAAAACCGTTGCCAGAAAATTTTTCTGAATTCTGTGATCAACCATAGCGTTCGGATACTTTCTTGAGCGACTGTACATACTGTAAAACTTTTTTAGTGAAAAATGTTGATATTATTCATTCAGCAATAGTAAGTAATTCCTAAAAAAAGTCGGAACTTTTTTCAAATGTCTGTGTGTTCCAACATGCATATTTAAAGTGTGATTTTGAAATGGCGAAGATTTTGCTATATATTGGCTGCTAATAACGAAACTAAATTAATTAACGAACTTAACTGAAACAACAATAATGAACAAATAAATGCAACAATAACTGAAGTTTAACGAATAATAATAATAATAAAATACATGGATTGGAATTGTTTTGAAAGAACCTTTCACTGACGCTTCCGTTGCTTGCAACGCAACACCGTCAGAATCGCGTAGATCTCCAAGTTTGAAAAAATTCCCTTTTATGTTAAGATGATGTGGCAACGTAGCTTTAAAACATAATGCCAAGACGTGTAGAGAGCATCTATGCCACGCAGTGAGATAGGCAAAAATGAATGTCAGATGAAATAAAATAGCACGTGATTCATAGTGCTGTGCTTGATTTAACAACGGTTAAATTATTGCAGCTTTGCCAGATACTAAAATCTACATTGCACATATTATTTAAAACTTTTATTTTTTTCATTTCGTTACAGTTGTCATTTTTTAAGCATCGGATTAAATGTTCATTTCGTTAAACTGATATTTTCGTTTTACTGGTATTCGTTATAATAAAATATTTTTATATCTAGATACAGGATAAATTGACCCGGGTCCGAAAGGAGATTCGTTATACTAAATATTTCGTTATTCTAGCTTTCCTTATACTCACATTTTATTATATATAGCAGTGAACACCCTTTTGTAATATCTAATTTTCTGTAATCCTTTGTAAGAATGTTATTTTCCTACTACTGAAATAGTTTGATCATAAATATAAGGTATTAAAGTTTTTATAGGAGTTAGGACCCAAATGAAAATTTTTCCATTAACATAGATTTTAGGAACAATAGCGATATTGGTCTTAATGTATAGATATTAAGTCAGGAGTCGTGTTTGAATAACTGGGCAACGACGCCAAAACAGCTCTGAGATAAGGATTCTGAGTTTAAGGTTTGTGAGCGACTGTGAAGGTGAAATATTCTTTCTCTCCTCTCCTACCGAAGGCGATACTAATTCCTGCAACTGGCGATAGCGGGGGCAAGATGGATTCCACTTTAATCCGCCGTTGTTTTGGTTTGATCCACAGTTGAAAACATGGAGGAGCACGTAACCAAGAAATCGACATTTGTGAATACAGCAGACAGGAATACAATGATTGACAAACATTTATACGCTTTTCCTTATTTATTCATTTGCATTAGCTTAATAATTCTCTTGTATTTGTCAAAGTTTTGGAGTAAAATTGCACAAAACTCGTCTAGTAATATTATATATGGTTGTTCGGAAACAACGTGAAGCTGAAAGATTTAGTTTTCAGTTGAAATGTTAATGGCACGCAAAACTTTAGCCTTTAATTCCAGGGAGCAGAAATATTACATTGGATAAAGGCAAAATTTAATGCTATATTCTATTGAGATGCTAAAGGATGAACTAATTAAGAAATGCAAGCCTATGTAAAGGAAACACAAATTAATGAATTATTAAATCGTCACAAAACTGCTGTTTTACGCATACCTCCATAAATATGTACCACTGTTTCATGGCCATTAGCTCCTTTACTCTGCTACTCTTCCTTAGCAACATCTATTCGTCTTCAATTCGTAATCTGTAGTTCCCAGGTTCGAGTTCCAGCTCGGTCAGCGTTGAGATTTATCTCCGAAAAATTACGCGCTCTGCGCACGGTCGGTAGGAGACACCGATGGGCTTGGAAAGACCACCGTCCGTCGGGTGGGACGTTAAGCCGTGTCCCCGTGTGCGGGAGAGCCATACCCTGTGCACGCCAAAGAACACGCTGGATGGCCTTGACGGGAGGCTACCATCTGTCTCCCAACAGCTGTTCCAGTGGGTCGCCTCCCCCAACCTTCTCTGAGCTTTCGGGGTTCATGTGATATGGCCATTTAGCCCATGGTGTGCAAAAAAGCGTCGCTCAGAGGTAAAACAACCCACCTAAACCCCAAGGGCTAACAAAAGGTTGTGGAAATAGAGCGACTTTATAACTGTTAGGATACAAATGGAAATGTCCCGTCAAGGCCATTCAGAGTGTACTTTAACGTGCACAGGGTATAGCTCTCCTGCGCACTGAACACGGCTTAAGTCTCATCCGAAGGACTACGGCCTTTTCAAATCCAACCGTGTTCCATTTCTCACTGATGGCAGAACTGTAGTTAGAGGAGATAAATCTCAACGATGGATGAACCTAGGAAATGCAGATTGCGAGTCTGGCGCGTTACCGAGTGAACCAAACTCTGTTCCAACGTGTTAGAACTTGGAACTGTGTTATTGCACGTGATTGTCACCACAGCCACCGACAAAGTGATTGTCAAACACGGTAAATCTACTGGTTATAAGCAGACTAAACTGAGTTTTGTTTTTATTTTTAGGTAAATATTTCGATTCTCACAAGAGTCAAGTTCAGCCTTTAATACATGAGCCAAAGAGCATGTATGATTAAAAGATCTCATTGTTAGAGCTTATTTGATTTTGTTTGTAGTATTTGTTTTTTAATATTCTAACTGTTATTCAGAATATATGTAGGTCGCCTTTTATTTCCCTTTGTCCTAAAGAGTTGCTATAATATTTTTCCTGTGCATGTTGTATCCTGTCTTACCTATATTATTTTCGGTAATCCTTGTTATGACAGTGAAAGAGAGTGCTCTCGATATTTATATGGGTTTTGTTGATCCTTTTTTTTTATCTAGGAAATATGTATACACTTTTGTATGTATACACTTAATGAATACGATCATATCTTTTTTTTAAAAAATGGTAAGTTTCGCAGTAAACAGTTTAATGTTAGATACTCGTACAATAAGCAAAGTATTATTACGTAAATAAAAATTCCATTGAAACAAAATTTGGTAAAATTAGGTTTGGTTGTCAAATAACATTACTTTAGAATAAAAATGGTCCTCTCGCTTTCCTATTTAAGGAACAACTCGCAGAAGTAATACTTCTCCACAACAAATTATTCCACGCCTTATACAAGAAATAAATACTTATTCTAAAGTAAATTATTATTATGCATAATTTAAGGAAGAGAGAAATTAAAAATGCGGAGAAGCTATTATAAATTTTGGAATATTGTAAGGCACAAGATGAAGCATAATTTATTTTAGATGTGTACATACGTAATGTAAAACAATTGGCCGTAGAAACTCCCTAAGAAGTTAAGGACGGATCAATTTTTAGGCGGTTCATCTTGCTTCATTGCCGTGTTAGGCTTAATAATCCATAACTGACAAGAAACTCTTTGATGGCGTCTTGACACTATACTTTATGTGAAACAGACTAGAGTTTCTAAATATGGGAGTGTGTTATTTCATGGCATTTGTGGCAGAACACAATTGCGACCATGCATATATTTTCTTTGAGGGCGGAGAGGAAACACTGCCTAGTTATTCTCCTGGCAATAATAAATAACAATATGGTGATATAGTAAAATATTCAAACATACGTATAGTTGGAACACAAATATTTTAGCATTTGGCTTGTCGCGTATTTTGCAAGGTAAACCAATACAACACGTGGATTTAAATATCATAAAAGGACGAAATACATGATATTAAAAACCAATTATCTCTTTTGGTTTAGGATTTAATCCTAAGCGAATTTTATTATGCTTGTCGTATGAACTTTTGTGGCTATCGTTGCATTTTTTTTCTGTTGGATCTATTCCGCCTTCGAATTTGAGATGTACTTTTATATAAATAATTTATAAGCCGAAAAGCAAAATAATTTACGCAGCTGATCCGAAGTTATTGAGGAAAAAATAATCAGAAACTCCTACTAAAACAAACAAATGATGAACATAAACTGAATCAAAGACCTCGCGTATGAAACATACGCATAGCATTCATCCGTGGATGCAAGCGACAGTGGCGAAGAATTGGAAGCAAATTGCGACAATGATACTTAGCATTTGATGCAGTAACGGTTCTGATAGATTAATGTTCATCGAGTTCTCAATCACTTGACAATCAATCAATCATATTCCATCTATGAGATAGCTGGTTCATTGAAAAGCAAATGAGAGCTAAATCAGCTTGTAAGAATAGTCGAAGCGTCAACTGAGCAGTCTCCTAATACATATTCACAATGGCTACAGATTAAAATTTAAAATGCATTTTTTCGAAGCCTCTCGCATCATGAGGCTCTAAGCTGTAGCTTGGTTAGCTTTTGCTTATGTTTGGCCCTAAGCTGTAGCTTAATTTGCCTATGCTTATGTTCGGCCCTAAGCTGTAACTTAGTTAGCTTATACTTTGTTCAGCCCTAAGCTGTAACTAGCTTATGCTTGTGTGTGGCCCTAAGCTCAGCTGTTAGCCAATGCTTATGTTAGTTCTTAAGCTGTAGTTTAGTTTGCTTATATACGTATATATATATATGTGTTTGGCCCTAAGCTGTAATTTAGCTAGCTTACTTATGTTTGGCCCTAAACTGTATCTTAGTTAGTTATGCTTATATCCTGTCCTGCCTACAGTATTTTCTACTATAATAATGTTTCTCATCGATTTTCTTATTCGTGGCATTACTATGCGAAGTGTTCAATGTCTGTCATAAACCTAAACCATCAACTTCAGTGACTGGTTCTGATCATTTGCTTGTTTTTTAGATCAATACATTATTCGTTGCTTTATCTTTCCATCACCTATAAAAATGAATTAAACTTCTCATTTCACGCCTTAAATAAAAACTAAATAAAAGCATTTAGTTCCTTATCACTGTCCTGTCAAAATGTTAGAGAATTTCCACGTTATGTTAGTGGAAATTTAATTTCGAAGCTCTCCATAACTTTTAAATATATATTTCAATGGAATAATGTGACTGGAGATAAATCAAACGTCATAATCAACTCTCTTTAATCTATTTTCAACAACATTTGTTTAGTACTTAAAAAGTTATGGAAGCTCGAATAATTAATACATGTATATAATATAATAATAGATAATAAATACCCCATCAAGCAGCTACTTGCCACAGAGGTCTGACAGCAACCTGTCAATTTATATGCCATAGTAAAAGATCTGAGAGAATGGCAGGACTTCAGCAGAAAAAATAACACAAACGTCCATGTCTTATCCAGGTCCCTTAGATCACCGGGCTCGCACCAGATCCCTTAGATCAGTAGCCAAACGCGCTAACCATTGGGCCACGGGATGTATAAAAAATATCTTATTTTTTATATAAAAAGTTTCCCAGTTGTCTAATATTGAAATAATCATTACTCCCACTTCTAAAGCTTATATTTGTTTCAATAAATAGTTTGAAACAATATTTATTATTTAATTTCCAATTAATTTCTGAGATGAATTCTTATGATGCACTATTAATGGGAAATATTGCAGTTTCTAAAACAATTTAAATGCTGAAATTAATTGAAAATCACGATTCAAATAGATTTTATTATGATCTTTAATTTATATTTAAGCACATTTTTAATTAAGTGCATATTTTAAAAGTCATGTTTAGATTGATGCCAAAGTTAGGGTGCGTAATGGGAGGTGTGTGTGTGTGTGTGGCGTAAATTCCATTGACATAACATAGAAACTCCCTATAATATTTTTGTAAGGCAGTAGTTATGAGCATAACTCGAGCAACAAAATCGAAGACTATAAGCTAGAAGATTTACATATTTAGTGAAATTTTATAACTATGTAGATACTCGTCGCTTGGTCTTCCTTTGGTTATTTACATCTGCTAAGAAAGGAAAGGAATTTTTATCCCTCGTACCTAAATAAAAATCCCCAAAGGCATTTAAAATCTTATATTTAAGAATATAATTCTATCAACGAAATCAAAGAAAAATCGTATTCCGAAATATAGTTAGCGAATTTTGCGTAATTTCATATATATATATACGTTAATGTATAATTTGGATATGTAAAATTCATATATAAACTTTTGCTCTGTAGATAAAATACTATACCACTCTATTGGAAAGATCTTTTTTTATTATTCCGATTTCAGATTTCAAAAGAAATAATATATGATTCTCTAACTCATAGCGCTATTGGTGTGAAAAGTCAATAATAATAATAATAATTTATTCGTTCATATTTGCATTATCAATATAGGAATTTCATTTGTGATTATGAAGATAATTAAAATGTCAACCTTATGTACTTTAGAATTTTTATTTTTGTATTACATATTTGAAAAAAATTCAAATTGTAATTCTGTAAGCATTTGCTAAAATCCTTGGGTTATTTATAAAATCTTTAAGGTTATTAAGCACATTATTCTGTTTAGTAGATTAATATAGAAGCTGCCCTTTAGGTTTTTGTAACCTTGCTGTTTAATTCTTTGATCAGAAAATAATAACCTTCAAAAAAGAATATAATACCTTCAAAATTCATAACCTTCACTTAATTCTATCCGATAAATCAAATCTGATATCTCAAAATAAGAAATATATTATTTAAATAATAACTAAATATATATTACCTTCAATTGGTTGTATGATTTTAAAAGTTTATTTGCTTTTCCTTGTAGAAATATATCGGTAGACCAGAAATGTTACAGAGAAATCTATTTCTTATTAATCATCGTGCTCAAACTTTAACAAGCGCCAGAATTCGATACACTGCATAACACTGAATAAATGTATTTTAAAGTAGTCGTAGATCGAGCGTTTCCTCGAAATCCGTTTCCATAAATCACGGAGAAGTACGAAAAAAAGGAACAAAAATAAATAGAAACGATAGGTAAAAGCATCGTGTATAAAATATTTTCTTGCTAAATCTATAACTAAGTCGTTGGATTTCCAAAATGGATATATTGAGATAAACAATTTTGATGAAAAAACAGTTTTGAATATCCATATCTTGAAATGTTTTCTTTTTTTTTTTCGCGTTTTTGGAACTACTGTGCAGCGTAGAGGAAATTTCGGATCGTCATTTTATTATCTGGTGAGTTGTAGCCGTCGGTTAGGGAAGAATTCAGTGTAAAACATCTGCTCTCTACGTAGGTATGTTTGACTCTTCAAGCAAATTTCTTTGGCAGAAGGGAGACCTGAAAAACGCGGAACCAATTTCCGAATTCACGCAGCTCTTACGATGCGAGTTTTGCATTCTCTGGTTGACGCAATCAATAGAAAAGGAACGGAGAAAAAAATGAAAGGTTCCAGGGGAAAATAAATCTGCCAATGGGAGCTTTTAAAATCAACTCTCACAGCGTGCTTTCTGTTAAAGCTGAACATACTCTTCTGGATGGTATTCCCCTTCTTTGATGTTTTTTTTACTTCGTTTTTTTTTCCAAAACATTATTTTGATTTCCCTAAAGGGTAGCTTTATCTGTGCTGTGCCATATTTCGTAGCGTATCACTCAGATTTAGCAATGGAACCTGGGTTTTGTGGAGCGTTCTGAGGAGGATGTAGTTGCACAGCATCAACGTAGATTATCTAATTCGGTTGCGAAGACAAATTCTAGTTCTGCACCTTCTCTTTCGGAGTATTGCAAAGGATAACTGTGTTTCAGTGATACTCTATGTGATTAACGTTGCATGCCTAGTTGAATATTTTACGAGTTACTTTTGAGGTAGGATTTTTTCCACTCACTTCTTTGAACTATAAAGTGCTGACATTGAATATTTAAAGTCTTGAATAGTCCGATTTAGCTATGTGCTATGTAAGAGAATTGCAAATGCCATCCTTGGTATGCGGTATCAAAGACCTAAAAAATAGATTTGGATTTATTTATCTCCTTTGATAAAATGTTTTTTATCCCTGAAACTTATTACGAGAACGGAAAAAAACTGTATTAAATTGTTAATATCTTGGTTGGCTCAGTAGGTAACGTACTATGCTTGTAATCCACAGTTCCCAGATTCGAGTCCTAAGTGTTCCTGCGTTGAAGTTTTCTCTTCTGAACCTCACCCTCTCTTAGGATAGAAAGTGGACACCAATGGGCTTATAAATATCCGTCGGTTAGGACGGGGTCTTAACTAACACCTCCTATAACAGAAGGACAATGCGCCAAATTTTTGACGTCACAAGTAGTCTTACAACATAGAAAATTTCTTATATATTTGGTTCTAATGTTATTACTGGTGGACTCTTGTGCTAATCTTTATATTAATGCTTAACTATAAATATATTTTATTTAAGAAGAAAATTATTCGCCTTTACTATAAAATATAATAATGCTAATTAATACAAATAAATTTTCTTTTAATTATAATATATTTATAGATAAACATCAGTAAAAAGATTAACACAGAATCCACCAGTAATAATATTAAAAAAAAATATATAAAATATATGTATATGGTAGGACTACTTAAGGTGACGTCATAATTTGGTCCTCTGGATTTCTGTTGTAGGAAGTGTTGCCTTGACCCCGTGTGCAGGAGACCTTGTGCACATTAAAGAACACACTGAGTTCCCTAACATTCTTCTGATCTAGCTGTTTAGCTCATTATGTGGACAGAAGTGCCGCTTAGAGGTAAAACAACACAACTCTACTACCACTTAATGATTTAGTGCTTGTAATGCCTTTATTTTATTATTGACTTATTACTTTACTTTCCAACTACTGTGTTTTGGGGGCGGGGGTGGCTCAGTCGGTAGCGCGCCAGGCTCGCAATCTGTAGTTCCCAGGTTCGAGTCCCAGCTGGGTCAGCGTTGAGATTTATCTCAGCAAAATTCCCCGCCCTGCCCACGGTCAGTAGGGGACACCGATAGGCTTGGAAAGGCCGCCATCCGTCGGATGGGACGTTAAGCCGTGGCCCCGTGTGCGGGAGAGCCATACCCTGTGCACGTTAAAGAACACGCTGGATGGCTTCGACGGGAGACTACCATCTGTCTCCCAACAGTTGTTCCAGTGGGTCCCCTCCCCCAACCTTCTCTGAGCCTTCGGGGTCCATGTGACCTGGCCATTTAGCCCATGGTGTGCAAAAAAGTGCCGCTCAGAGGTAAACCAACCCAACCCAACTGTGTTTTTGAAACAGTGGCCAGGTTTAGGGAAGTGAAACGTGTGTATGCGAAATGAAAACATTAATAATATTGTCTATTCACTTTTTGAAAATTGCTCAAACTAATTTAACAGATAGGGTAATTAGAGAATATAAAGTCTCTTCTGAACGGTTGGGGCAGGGAGTGGCTTAGTCTGTAGAGCGCCAGGCTCGTAATCTGCAGTTCCCAGGTTCGAATCCCGCTTTGGTTAGTGTTGATATTTATCTCTGCAAACGTAAGCCGTATCTGGTCTAGTGGTTAGCTTACCTAACTACTAAACCAGAAAGAGTGTCCTTGCGTAAATGTGTGTATGAGAAACCAACATCCTTCCCTGTATTAAAAAAAAAAGTAAAATTCTCTGCTCTGTAAGTAAGGACAGAAATGAATTTGAATAGGCAGCCACTCATCGGATGGGATGTTAAGCCGTTGGCCCCTGTGCGCGCATGGGGTGCAAAAATGTGCCGCTCAGAGGTAAAACAACCCAACCCGGGTGTGCGGGAGAGCCATACTCTGTGCACGTTAAAGAACAAAATTATTGAATGAAAATTTATATATATATTGAACAAAATGAAATAAAAAATGCCTTGACGGGAGTCTGCCACTAATAGCTGTCCAGTGGGTCTCTTCTCTGAGCGTTCGGGGTCTTTGTGACTTAACCATTTTGCTCATTGTGTGCAAAAAATATGCTATTCAGAGGTAAAACAATCCAACACACTCCTGATCGGTGGCCTCGATTTTGCAATTCCGTTACTTTGGGGGGGGGGGCTCAGTCGGTAGCGCTCCAGGCTCGTAATCTGCAGTTCCCAGGTTCGAGTCCCAGCTGGGTCAGCGTCGAGGTTTATCTCCGCAAAATTCCCCGCCCTGCCCACGGTCAGTAGAGGACACCGATGGGCTTGAAAAGGCCGCCGTCCGTCGGATGGGACGTTAAGCCGTAGTCCCGTGTGTGGGAGAGACATACCCAGTGCACGTTAAAGAACACGCTGGATGGCCTTGACGGGAGGCTACCATCTGTCTCCCAACAGCTGTTCCAGTGGGTCCCCTCCCCCAATCTTCTCTGAGCCTTCGGGGTCCATGTGACCTGGCCATTTAGCCCATGGTGTGCAAAAAAGTGCCGCTCAGAGGTAAAACAACCCAACCCAAATCCGTTACTTTGAAAACGAAACAACACCGTTGATCAATGTACACTGGTTTCCATAATTTAAGGAAAATACCTAAATTAAGTCCAATGGGAAGCTAATATCAAAGTTCTGTAACTTCTAAAATAAGTGTTTTTGTTTTGAAAAATGTGATAGCAGATAAAGATCTCAATCAAATTAATCAATAACTCGATTTTCAACAATATTCTTTCAGTATTTAATGAGTTAAGGAAGTTGAAATATTTAACAACTGCAATGCTTAAAAAAACTTATAGAAAACTGAAGAATAGTGAAATAATTCTTTACACAAAGTTCTGGAATGAAAACTTATTTTACTAAACACTTTGATACAATATTTATTATCAAGTTTTAATTCTGAAGTCGGCTTTTGTGGCTGGCATTGTTATCGCTAAATATTCAAACTTCCATAACTCATTAAATACTGAACGAATATTGTTGAAAATCGAGATATTGATATATTTAATTGAGATCTTTATCTGCAATCATATTTTTCAAAATAAAAAAAACTTATTTTAGAAGTTATAAAGCTTTGACGTTAGCTTCCCTTTGTCTTAATATAGGGATTTTCCTTAATTTATGGAAACCAGTGTATATTATTAATTCTTTGACGAATAAATTGCTTAAACAAAGAAAACTTTTACTGATATCTTACTCTCTCATTATTGCAGAGTATTGAGTTGTCTTACCTATGAGCTATACTGTTGTGCACATAATAGTCTGAATGTCAAATATTTCGAAGGCCATAACTCTTTAAATACCGTTTACTTCTCAATAAATTGAATTTGTAATTAATTGGCATAACAGTGGTAAGGACTATTGAACATGCGAAATCCTTCCGATGTTTCCCTCTCATGTTACCAACAGTTTTTCGAATTAAAATCAGAAGCACGAAATTCCAGACCCAAAATGTTTTATTGACACCCACAAGAAAAAAAACCAAATAAATGTAAAAATACCCGGTTAAAAATCCCATTAATAAGGAATTGTTACGTGAGAGAAAAAAACATCAGAGAAAGAAGAAAAAAAACTCTGCAATTCCAGTAAGAAGAAAATTGTCCAGTACGGTCTGAATTCAGAGCCAGACCATCATGCGATGCTAGGTTGTAATGCTATTTCATCGTAAGTGAAAAGTAAGGGAGAATTAATTATCTTCTACGACTTATCCCTCCTCCTCATTTTTTTCTCTTCAAAGAGACTCAAATTCTTTCATCTCGCTACGCCTATTTTTTTTTTGCTTGATACCGAGAGGAGGACTTTTCCAGAAGTGAACCAATCATTCTGCTCGTGTAACTTCAAGAGAGGGTAACACAAACTGACTTTTTTTTCGTTCGTTCTCCCTCATTCTATCTCTCTTTCTCTTTACTTTTTCTCTGGTATGGGAAAGAGGGGGGGGGGGAAAGGAGGCTTCCTGAACAGTCCTATCGACTGATCTCAGCAATCACGTGTCCTCCCCTCTTCAAGACTTCTTCTTTTCCGAAGCTGAGAGGCACCAGAAAGTGAAAAACTGAGGCTTCAGCTTCCCGATTGACGAACTGGAGATTTGAGAGGAGGAAGCGTGTGGGAGAAAGTGGGACACTACTTTCTATCTATCTCCATCACCCGCGATTTTCCTGCTCCGCTACGACTTCTAGTGTGTGGTTGTGCAACCATGGAAACGAACGTAATAAGTTATCAGAAGCTATTAAAAGATAACACTTTGTGTAGAGATTCTTTAATTCTTTCATAACCTGATGGCCAGGAGAATCTGCTTTCATTTCTGTTGTGAATTGCGAACTTTTTTCTACCTGATGACCATTTTATGAACATGTTATGTAACACGAAGTATATTATTGTCTGTTCTACAAAACCAACTTAGTTTTTTAATTCCAATTCTGTTATACTAGTTTATTTTTCCGCTAGAATTATTTTATTGCTTTTTACCAAAATATTTAAAAGCAACTTTTAAAATACATCAAAAAGGTAAAGAAATATGTTTTCTTAGTAAACAGTTTAGGGTGGCTACTAATGAGTGGCCTTTTTTCACACAATGGGCTAAATCGCCATGTCAGAAGGACTCAGAGAAGACTGGGGACTCACTAGACAACTCTTGGGAGACTAATGGAAGCTTCCCATCAAGGCCATCCAGCGTGTTCTTCACAGGGTATGGCTCTCTTATACAGGGTGCCACAGTTTTATGTTCCATACGAAGGCCCGTTGGTGTCCCCTACTGACTGAGAGCAAGAGTTTTGATGAGAAAAATCTCAGCGCTGGCAAACATGGGTTTGCCAGCGCTGTTTTTATCGAAAACGAAGGGGCAGACCAAGCATATCTGGCATGGTTTGAACTTCAATATCAGTTAGATGTTCGCTAAGCGTGTTCCCATTGAAATGTATTAACTTTGCGGCAAAAAATATTCTTGAATTGGATTATTAAATGCAGCATGTCTCTGAAATAAGTAGTTTTTTCAGTCAATTTTCAAATTCTCCAGTGACTTTAGCTTGCGTTATTGCAATAATAACAGGCTGCCTGATTAGGAGTAACAAAAATGCGATT
Source organism: Ryuthela nishihirai (assembly GCA_038380435.1). Taxonomy (NCBI): domain Eukaryota; kingdom Metazoa; phylum Arthropoda; class Arachnida; order Araneae; family Heptathelidae; genus Ryuthela; species Ryuthela nishihirai. Next base: position 31,053,234 of record JAWZYU010000011.1, on the reverse strand, counting down.
TTCTCGATTATCTTAATTGAGAGAGCTAGACCACACTCGTGTTTGGTGATAACAGATTTGCAATAAAAATTTTAAATTTGTTGATTTTTTTTTCATATGTCATGTGTTATTACGCTGTAATCAAGAAAAAGCTTTAATCAACCGAATGGCTTTCTTAAAATGTCGTTAGTAAAAAAAATATGCTCCTTGCATTTTTTCTCTAGTAACACAATTTTGAAACATTTCAAATCACATTGAAAATAACACTAATTGCCTTTCATCAAAGTTTGCCTATTAACGTTGTGGAATAAAAACAGTGGTAGAGTATACACATATCTGTCTTACGATATACGTTTTATATGTAACGGATACTTTCATTTCAAAAGTATTCTAAGGATGGTTTTAAATATTAACAGCCACTGAAAAAATACAAACATTCACAGCTAAAATTACTTTTAACTTTTTGTTCAATTTCTTATTAAACACAACTAACCAGAAAAAAAAAATGCTTTTTCAAGTGCCCCGTGGTCCATAACATTCTAACATCAAGAGACATTTTTTTCGAAAGTGGAACATGATAATTTAGGCACGATACAAATTATCATGTTCCACTGTATCGGGTTCCGCAACAGCCTGCTTCTCGACTGCCTGGAGATCTACCGACCCTCCGGGGTCAAGGTCAGCCCTTGTGGCTCGATCGTTTCTCCCCCGTACTGGGTGAAGTACTAACTTGTTCTACTGAGTTATACAGATATACTGAGGCTTGACGTACTGCTCTGCCAAAGGAAGTTTACTTTTGAAAAAGCTGTGTGCAACGTAGGTCAAGATTCAACCAATAGGCAAGCATCGTCATGGTAGACCTCGTCTTATCCTATAGCAGAAAGTAGCATTGGAATCAGGAGAATGAGGAAATCAACTAACAGAAAAATATGCGAAACTCCCACCTTTGCGGGACGTGTATTAGTTTAGTCAGTAGCGCGCCAGTCTCATAATCTGATGCTCCTAGGTTGGAGTCTCTCCTGTTCCAGCATCGAGATTTATCTCCACTAAAACCCATCCCTGCCCTTGGTAAGAAAGGGGGCGACGATACGCTTGATTAGGTCGCCTTCTATTTGATAGGAAGTTGTCCTGGTTCCATGTGCAGTAAAGCTATATCCTGTGACACTAAAGAACACCGTGGATAGCCTTGATGAAAATCTTCCATCTCTCTCCTAACAGCTGTCAAGTGGGTGTCAGTTCTTATATTTCTCTGAGCAAAAGGAGTCTTCTGACTTGGCCATTTAGTGCCTTGTGTGCAAGCAAAAAAAGTACGCTCAGAGATAAAAGCAGATTCGTGACACTGGTGGTGATCTGTGACAGAGAACACACTTGCATAACAGCATTCATTTTAAGAGATGGCAAACATAGTTAGCCAATAAGGAATGGCTGCAGTAGTGGCATAATTATAGTTCCAATTCCTGAAGGCAGGAATATGCCGATTTACAGAGTGATCTAAATTGTTAGGCATAAACTTCTAACCATGAGGTTGCAATAAAATTTTCATTGAGGATCTCGGTGTCCAGTCAAAGATTTTAAGAACGTCTTAACCCATGACTACCAAAGGATTATGAATGTATGTGCTTCTGGTGACTCCAATTCATCAGAAGAAAAGTACAGAAATTTCGAGTCATGTGTTATATAAGCAGATATACATATACAGTCGTATCAGAATAATATGACCACCTATCATAGTATATTCATGGTAGGTGGTGATATTATACTTAATGATCTTATTTATCTTAATGATCGCATAGAATAGTTGTTTCAGATTGTTTTACTTTTGAGAAGCCTTTTTGCAGAAGTTGGTGAACGGCTAGGTGATAGGGACCTCGAGATAGGCTAGGTATAGGGAGCTCAGAGATGGTTACGGGGAAGATATTAGCAGAGGAACTGTTAGAACACAGATGGAAGCTTACCGTAAAGCCATTCAGACTGTTCTTTAACGTACATAGGGCGGGACTCTCATGTCCACAGGATCTCAGCTTAAGTATTAGCTATCGGTGTCTCCTTTCCCCCGAGTGCAGAGTGGGATTAGCGAGAAAATGTAAAGATTAGAGGCAAGTAATTATCGATATTTGAATCGATTTTTAAATGTTTACAACCTCAAACCTAAATTAATTTCAATTTGACCTGAGTGGAGTGTGAGGTTTTCCAATTTCTTTGTAAAAAATGAAATAACCTCACTAGAATAAGCAACTTATAACATCTGTTCTAGGAATATAAATGTTTGATTTTGTTCCTTATCATAGAAATGATGCCATCATTGAATATTGGATATTTAGGAACAAAATCAAATATAGAGATGATTTTACATGGGCATTAATAATTAAATTTCTGGATGAACGGGATTATTAGAGCTGAGAGTGCCTATAATGATATTATTTTTCTCCTGGGAGTGATTCAGTTGTCACAGCTGGTGTTTTTCTTTTTAGGTGATATTGATAGAAATATTTGTTTAGTTCCTGCAGTACTCACAATTGTTTCGGTATTGGATGAAATATTTCCAGAATGGTATTTAATTATTGAAAATGTCGCGCATTATATAGATTAGGACTGTGGTAATTGTGGGATGCACGAGAGGTTTCATGAGGTGGCGCAGAAGGATTACCGTTTTAAAAAGAGATGGTAATACACAAGGAGCAGTTTTCAAAAAATTTGAATCTTAACTGTTGCACACTCATAATGCTCTAAGATTAATTCAAAATATTATCCAATTTTATTTCAAAGCATTAATTATATCAAAAAAATGTAAACTTACAGAATAATGACCAAAGTATGCACTAACGGATCTGGTAGAAATTCACTCTGTAAGCCATAAAAATGTATCACTAGAAATCTTTGGGTATCTCTGCAGTATAGATCATCTGCACTGTTGCAATAGATTATGTGTGGGCCTTTTGAAAAATGCATTGATTAATGAAAGGTTCATTTTAAATTTCTTAGTATTTTGAATCTTCTTTTCAAGAAGAAATTCGATGTGTTTGGTATTCGGTGGATGACGTTTATTCAAATTACATTGATAGAATGATAGAATGTCGAGATGTAGATTGAAAAGCATATACATAGTGAATTAGCGGAGTTAATTGCTCGTACTACTATATCACAATCATCAGTATGCATTTGGTTGGGTTTAAGATAATTTAATGTTTAATGAGGCTTTCCGAATCCATTTAGAACATGAATTAATAATTAACTCTCTTACATCAGCTCCTCCTCAATGAGCTAACGGATTTGAAGTTGAAAGGATGCAAATTCGATGACATTAAGTCAGATTACTTAACTTATTGGCTTGCAAATTTAGCTTGCAAAGTTTCTTTCATTCCAAAGGGCCATTTTAAAGGGTTATTTTACTGATAGTTTGATTTAAATTATTTTATCGATAATTCTTAGTTTTGTATTTTGTTAATTCAATAAGAGTAAAACAGTATTAATCAAACTATTTCCTGTTTCATTAGTGATAAAAGCTTTGTTTATTCAAATAACCATGTTACTTCTGTAACTGATACAATATCCGTTTTGTGCTTATTGATGTGTCAAAGATGAAATCCTTTTTATTTGTTAAATGAAAGGAATTTCTGTGTAGAACGACGCTATGCTAAATGCAAGCCAAAAACACCCTGGAGACACTAGGAGTTGAGAGTTAAGGTGAGGGTAGAGTAGAGAAGCTTTTACATTTCATTTGTAGCAACATATTATTCCTAATATAACGTTCCATAACCTTTGGGTTATGATCTTACTCCTTAACCTATATTGGTGGATGTATTTAGCTCTTTAATATATTAAAAGTGTCATAATCTCAATTGTCATCAGATTCATGTAATTTACCGGGCCCATGAGAACACATTCCTTTAATTTAATAGTTCTAATGTCAATAATCCAAATTGCCAATTACAGTATATTCCTCATTTCCAACAATATTTTTCAAAACTTTCGTTGAACTAAATTAAGTGTTAGTTTAATTACAAGCATATCTTCAGCCTAGATGTAGTAGTTCAAGACTGAACATTAAGTAAAATATTATGTTGACAATATGACGTAATTTAATAATTAGGAATTAAAAGATATGAATTTTAAGCATTTAATAAGGAAAATATATTGCGTTTTATAGAGTTAACTGAATGTCAAAAGTCTTCCATAAACTTTCGTATTGTTTTTCTACCAACTTTTTTTGTATTATCTTAACTAGAAGAACGAACATCACCTCAGGTGCATATGGTAATCTCGTTTTCAAAACGCAAACAGCAGTACTTTATTATTCAGTTTAAAAAGTTACTTTTCTCAAACCCCTGTTAGATTGTTGCTGTCAGTGAAATATCTCTTGATATTCTATCACCGAAATTTCGAATTTCTATCATAAATAGATTACTTGAAATATTCGTTAAAGGTTTTCCAGTTTCCATATTAGTAGCCTTAACTATGAAAATTAAAACTACCAAAATTTAACTATGTAAATTAAAACTACTTAAAAAATGCAAATTATCATATTTCATTAATATCAATCCAACTAAAAAAAATTCCTCATTATCTCTTAAAACTAAACAATTGCGTTAAAAAACAATTTCCGTTAAGAAAACTATTTCTAGAAAACCAATCAGGGCCCTCTTACCTGACTCCTATGGGCTTCCAGTCCTGAGGCACTGCCCCAATCTAATTCCTCCAATGGTGTTTCCATCATTGTACTTGCCCTTCAAAACCTCTTCCAAAAATCTGAATATATTATCTTTGTTAATGAATAAAATTTAAGAACTAAAAATTACACTTTTTACCTTCTTTCCACTCTAATAACGTTCATTCTAATATTTTGTTATTTTCTCCTTCCCACTATCCAAAACCAGCGGAAATTTACACCACTGAGCATAAAAAAGGCCAATGGCGTAGAAGTAATGCAAATCAAATCTAAATTATTCAAGATATTTCCAAAACAATATTTTATTGCATTGTTACAAAGAAGTGATATATTATTCAATTTATATTTATCTTGCTCTCTTAGACACAAAATAACAACTCGATAGATCATTATCCTTATAATGATACTGGACTTTTCTATTTCGTAAAATGTAACCATAAAGAATTTTTTTTCAAAATAGACGATTTCGTTTATGTATAATACGTATGGAAATTTATATGCAGGAATCTCATTTTATTCGTTCCTTTGGAAAGAAGCAATTTCAATATTCGCGTCAGTCGCATAAAGAATTAGCCACGATCGATGTGAAGGTGGCTCTCTGTTCAATGTCCTCTGATGAATAGAGGCGAAACCTAATTGTACCGCGTATACGCCGCAAATGGTGCACTGCCACCAATCAATATATGTTGGTAACAGAATACTGTCGTGGACTGTTTGGTGAGTGATTGAATGTTTGAAGGAATTTGAGGGATGGAAGTCCTTACATCTTTGTTATTGAGTTACTGTATAAAAATTCGCCGTTCTGAATGATATTGATGCTATTGCTGATATTATTTCACTTGAAACTTAACTATTCAACTCCATTAGAGTAAAGGGTGTAATATATTTAAACATTTTTTTTCTCAATTAATCACTGTAAACAGCGTTCATAGCGCAGCATTTATTTTTTTTAGTGTAATTTCTTTATAGTGTAAAATTATTCTCTCACGCGTAGCAGTGTAAACAATAAGCTTTCAAAGTCATCTAGAAAAATTTAAAAGTTTTAAGTTCCAGAGAAAATGTATTTGCTGTTGCGTACGAGTATAGTAAGTGTATAGTGTTTCTTGCCTTAAAGAGTTGTGGAAAAATCGGAGCTTTCGAGGAAAGTACTATAAGATTGGAGAAATTCGACAAATATTGACAGTGCACGTAACAAAATTAGATTGCAGCTCATGGAACACAAGGAAGCTCCTAGGGCGATGATAAAAAACAATAAATTAATGCTGAAATTTTAAATATGATTAAAAGAGCAAAGACATTGTGTTTTGAGCAAGTATTCGAAAGGTGCGAAACGTAACCCAGCGGTAAAGCAGTATTAGACCTGCGAAATGAAGAAAAACGATCTTGGAATGATTTAAATCGTATATGAGGTTCTTGAAACATCATATTATTTATAAATATGAGATGAACTCACGCCAAAAGTTTGGCGCAGAATTTCTGCCACCGATGACATCCCAAATGTCCGCGGGCCCGTCTGTCATGAATTACGGTTATTAAATAATATGATGATATATAAACAGGGCAATTATAAAAGAACACCCATATTTTAATGCGTTGTATTTTATTATATAATTAAGCAGCAAAAGTAGTTTTGTATACAAAATGCTATGAAATTCTGAAAGTTTTGTTTTGTGTTTAACAGATTTCAATGTGAAAGCCATTGGTGGCGTGATATCCAACACTCGCTCATGCTCGGCTCAGCATGTCTGGTGTTCCATATTAAAAATATTTTGCAGCGTTAACAACGATAACAATTGCAACAGCTGAAGTGATTCTTTCCTTCAATTTTTGTAATTTACGTTTTTTTTCTTAATAAACGAAAAAGTAGTTTATTGGTATCAAATCGGTGTATCTCGGGGCTACGTGATGGGTCGACTTCTGCCAATCCAGCGATTTGGGAATTTGACATTAAAGACATTACTTGTGATCAAGCCCGGATCAAGAAAAAAAAATCGAGAATGGACCTGAAACAAAACCGAGCCCCGAAAAAATGCAAAGGTGGGGGGAGGCAAGAGACTGGATTTTTAAGTGTAGTATAACATTTCCCCTCAGTTTTTACAGGTCTTGAAAACAATTCTTGAAAAATGCGTAAAATGTCAATAAATTTCATCATTTTTTGCCTTTTTTCCCATTATTAGTATCTGAAAGAGTGCATGGTTCCCTTGCCTAACATCCTCCCTAGATCCAGCCCTGCATGTAATACTAATCCCAACACGTCATAACAAGAAACGTTGGGAGTTTCTTTACATTTTGGACATGGAAATACTTTTGATACTTAATTATTTAATAAATAACGAAACTTTGAAATATGGATATGAGGTCTCTTAGGTCTACTGTAGTCTCTGATTATTTTTTTAGCAAATTCAGCATTCTGCTTCATTTTGAAGTTGTAGAATTTTTTCATTAAATGTAATTTATAGTGAGTAGATTTAACTCATATATACTCTTATATATAATTTCAGTGGGTGCCAAATAATCATTTCAGTAATTTTGCCAACTATAAATCATATGGTCTATTAATGAAAATTCAAAATCCATATCAGCTGCTGATAATGTTTTTCGTATTTCCAAGTTAGTTGTGCTGTGGTGTTTAATCTCTGTATGGTACTTGTTACAAACAATTGATTAAATGGCCAAGTCACAAGGACCAAAAGGAAGGGGGAAGGTGATACAGCTGGCATGTGGAAGCATGGAATCAAACCGTCCAATGGATTTCAGCTATTTTTCCATAATCTTAAAAATGAAATTAGGCCTACTTTTATTATCATCTTTAAATATAGGTATAACAACAGGCAATTTAAGCTTAAATGAAAGCACCTCGTTTAATTAGTCCATTTGTTAAATTTGTAGATAAAAGATTCAGATGCTTTTGCCAATAATATGGAATGCTTTTCATTTGTTTGATAAAAAATATGCATTATTAGTAATCATTATATATCTTATTTACCGCAGAGCAAATAACGTCTTAAGTATAATATCTACAAAATTGTTCCAATAACTTAAATGGTTTCGACGAGCTTGTATAAGCGTGGTTCTATGTGCATTTTTCAAATTTAATATATACTATCCTTGCCTAAAAACTCAAAAAGTTTAAAATGTGTTAGACATTTTAGTAAACTATGCTCAGATTTATTCCAAAGCTCTATGTTCGTATTACAGATTTAAATAAAAGGCAGAATAATAGTTCAAAATTTCACCGTTGCAGAAGGAATTACCAGGCGGTTGTGTTGCTTAAATTATTCATCTCGATTTTTTACCATAAACAATGAAAATCTCGACTCATAACATTCGTTTCTGTTGATCTCAAATATAATATTCTCTAACAAATGGGAAATACAGACTAAATAACACTGAGTAACACACAAAGAGGCTTTGAAATGAAAATAGCCAATCTTTACTAATTTAGAGGTGATGAACACGAAACTGACGATAAAATTTGTCGATTGGCTCTTGTTTAGTAGAGACAGAGATGGTCATGTATAAACGACTCAGTCCGCATTGAATACATAGGTAACCATTTCCCAATGTTGTATTTTAAACTCCAGATTGCAACATATTGCGTTGTATTGCATCAGTCCGTCATACACACAACCCCCCTGGTATTGCATCATTGTCTGATGCAATGTAGTTGAGTCATGACATCGCGCTTTACGATCGCGGACAAAAGGTGATGTAATCGTTAGTTGTAAGCGGCATCTCGTAGGGTGAGCAAGTCTTTTGAGCGATTCCCATTTATCCCTGAGTCATAAGTAAAACACAAGTGATCCTTGCAGTTTTAATCCAGCAGTAGTGATGACTAGTAACTGTGTTAATAGTGCAGATATACTTTGTTATATTTGAGGGGAAGTGACGTTTGCAAGCCAGAAAAGAGCCATCACTCCAATAGTGAAAGCAGCGTATGAGATTTATTTTGGATGCAAGATCGGGGACCAGAACAAGGCCTGGGCCCACACATATGCTGCTACGTGTGAAAGAAATCTTCCAAAGTGGCTTCAAGGCGAAAAGGTGGCTATGCCGTTTGCTGTTCCTATGGTTTGGAGAGAGCCAAGCAATCACGCAAATGACTGCTACTTCTGCATATTTCCACCTGTTTCTGGAGACATCACAAGAAAAAAGAAGTGCACAATAGTGTACCTGAATATACAATCTGCTCTCCGACCAGTTCCGCACGGTGAAGGCCTTCCCATTCCCGAATCTACAAAAGACTTTTCCATCGATTCAGACGATGAGGAGGGAGGCGAACCAACGTCGGGTTCTCCGCAGTTTTCGGTGTCTAACGATGATCCAAACATCTGACACACTGCGTCATCTGCGCCACGGAGCACCTGATGTGAGGTCTTGACACTGTCCAACCGGGCCACTAAACCAGTCAGTGATGTCTTCGACCTTGGTTGGTCTTGGCTCTGTCCAACCGGGGACCCAATCCGGTCAATAAAGCCTTCGACCAGTTGCTGGGTCCGAAGCCCCACCACCACGTCAAGATGGTTCCCTATCGGGGGTGGGGGGCAAAATAGAGTTACTTGGATCAAGACTTAAACAATGGAATCTTCTCAAGGAAAATGTCCGAGTGACTTCGTTTTAAACTCGTCATGAGCAGTTTGCGCCTTACTTCACAAAGAAAGATGACCTTGTGTTCTACTCCGATATAGATGGTCTGATGAATGCCCTCGGAATCAAACATGACCCTCAAGAATGACGACTATTCATAGCCTTCTCGAAACTGAGTCTCAAGGCGGTGTTGCTGCATAATGGAAATCGACTTCCATCCATTCCGGTCGGACACGCTGTCTACATGAAAGAAACCTACAATAACCTAAAACAGCTGTCGAACTGTCATCAATACAGCAAGTATGGCTGTCATTCCTGTTGTGATTTGAAGGTAGTGGCTCTGTTGATGGGTCTGTAGCTGGGATATAGGAAGTACTGCTGTTTCTTGTGTGAATGGGACAGCCGGGCAAAGACTTTGCACTACGTGAAGAGAAACTGGCCTCAGAGGAAATCTCTGAATGTCGGAGAGAAGAATGTGGAACACCCAGCACTGGAAGAAACACACAAAATACTGCTACCGTCCCTACATATCAAACTCGGTGTGATGAGAAACTTCGCAAAAGCCATGGATCGGACTGCATCAGCTTTCAAGTACTTGGCTGGAAAATTCCCTCGACTCAGCGAAGCGAAAATTAAAGAGGGAATTTTTGTGGGTCCTCAGATCCGCGAGCTGTTCAGAAACCAGATGTTCGACAACCTGCTTCAGGGTGACGAGAAAAAGGCTTGGAACGCGTTTCGTCTGGTGTCAATTACATTCCTTGGGAATGTCAGGGAAGACAACTACAAGAAACTGGTTAAGAACATGTTGTCTCTGTATCACAAACTTGGCTGCAATATGTCCTTAAAGATCCACTTTCTCCATTCCCACTTAGATTTCTTCCCCGACAACTGCGGCAAGGTTAGTGATGAGCACGGTGAACTTTTTCACCAGCACGTTGCAACGACGGAGAAAAGATACCAGGGAAACTCGTTCACTTCAATGTTGGCTGACTACTGTTGGACACTCGCCAGAGATGATCCTGAGTAGCTGTAAAAGCGACGTCGAAAAATCGACGTCGGGCAAAGCGACGTCGAAAGTAGAAGCGGAGTTTTACCGATACATGTCATATGTGCATATTACTCTATTATATAAGAAACTATTGCAGATTTTTCAGAAATCGTAGTCAATTTTGCATTTTAATTGTCTTATTCGTTTTCAGCACCTTGAAATCTTTAAGAAATGATTACTTTTATCTCAGAGGTATGTATTTTACGAAAATGTGATGCCCAGTGTAATCAACGTATTCTGGAAAAAAGTATTTTTTTCTCAAATAATCTTTAAAAAATTGCAAAATAAATGTCAAGAGACGACTGCAATATTCCAAAAATTCTTAAATATCCTTCATATCCATTGTAATAAATTTGGATATTTATAATAATGAATGAAACTTCTGAAAATATGATAATTCTTTCGACAGCAGTTGAATTTTGTCGAACGAAAAATTACACATTAACGACACACGATGACACATGGCACATTTCATTGATTTCACACTCGACATATAAATCAAACATTAGATTACAAAATATGATGCGTAAAATATGTTTTTTTTTTCATTTCGAAATTGCCCTTCCTTGGAAAAATTTTAATATGAAAATATATGGAAGCGAATATAAAACTAACCGGGCATAGAAAGTTTTCTGCATGTACTTCTTCTTACAATTTGTAATTTTCTATTAATCCTTGTTGATCGTAAACGATCGAGATTCATCTCGAAGAAAGAAAGTAAAAAGTATTAAATTAATACAGACATGGAAGAGAATTGCTGAAAAAACAAAAGAGCGGGTATTCCCAAAGAGAAATTGTTATACGTTAGATATATATATATATCGATTTTCTTCTCTGTATAGGATTTTGGCCGTTTGTTTGCCTTTGTGTAGGCGCAATTTATAACACTGCAGGAAAAATCAGCTTGTGATACGTATAAACAATCAGATATCTCTCGTAATAAAATGCTCACCTAATACTAAACGATACGAATATCTTTACAGTATTAGGTGAGTTAAATATCTATCATATTATTGTATTTAATATAAAGGTTTTCGGTAACAAATGCTGAGCAAATAGGTTGTCAGCTTTCAAGGAATGATTGTATCAAAGAAATTATAATGAATTATATGTTAGTTGAGGATAGAGAAATGGTTACTCTCTGCAAAGTCTATATATATATATATGGGTGTAACTCCCGTAAGTTTCAAAATAATGGTACAGTAAATATATAAATATGTATATAATATATGCAAAAGTCCATTACTGATGAATATTATAAAAAATTATGCTTGCTTACAAAATGCTTAAGCAATCAAAAACTACCTAGATCCAACGAGACAACAGTCTTGGTCTAAATGCATCTATCCGACTAATGACAATTTTTTTGAGTTTGTTAATAAGGAAGGATATTTTGGCAATCGAACAGTTATATGCCATTTACAAAAGAAAATGTTTTTCCCTTTGTTAGTGAATTTTTTATAGTCATGCAGATTTGACCCGAAATTCGGCACAGATCGTGTAACAAATTAACAACAACGCTAATGTAATAAATTAACTGTTGAATTTCGAAGAAATTGTAGAAATTAATTACAATTTTACAGATTTATTTAGAGCAGATATCAACGAAATCATCAAGGAAATAAAATTGCTTTATAGCTGATAAGCTTTTAAGTGGTTTAGGCAAAAAAAAAACCTTTGCTCTAGAGACAGTTTATGTTTTTATAACAAAATGGAAATCAAAGTTTGTAATGAAACAGATTTTTGTAATTAAATGGAAGTGCGGTAATCAGATAAAAATGTTGCATTAAAATTATACTTTTATAAATGAAATAAGAGGAAAAATTGTGGTTGCGAACCAGAGTCATTTAAAAGTTTTACTTATTTTCATAAACAAAATTTAATATTTCCGATCATGATGTTCAGTTTCCAGCCTCATTATTATCGATTTCTTTTTACATCGAATTGAATTTTTATATATATTTAGTAAACACTCGACAGAATCTTTCAATTCGAAACAACTTAGGGACTAAAATTCAAAAGCTGTCTAGACGAAAGCAAAAATTTTGAATTTTTTCATGTACACAAATAAAACATAAATGCAGCAATATTTTTAGGCTCTTTTTAAGGGATATTTTGCTAGGATGGTAGATATACGTAAATGGGATAAAATAGCAGTATAGGAGAAAAGGTAAGGGTAAAATAACTAATTTGGGATCACTGTAATGGAAATAATTAACCACTAGAAGATACGCTCAGGCACTGAAACCCGTAGATTTGCAAGGTGCCTCTTTGCTAAAATTAAATTATACGCAAATTTATTACTTGCAATTTACAGAACAATAAATTCAGTATCTAACCAACAAATTAAAGAAAACATGTGATGTTGGTAGTATACTATAAAGTTAAAACATGTGATGTTGTTAGACTACAATAAAGAGAGTATCATGCTCACAAATCGTCACCACTGATTACAAATATGTATCACAGATGAGAAATAACTTTGGTGGATCCTAAATTAATCACTAAAATCAAGGTCCCAGTATTTTTTAAACCATTCCTATAAAGGCCAGATACCTTTTCTATTAGAATGCACAAGTTATGTTTTGTTAGATTGTACAGCGAAGATTTGTATACCAAAGACCCAAAAATGTACAGATGTTTTAGCTTATTAGACAACAAATAAAACCGATTAGGCCGAAATCTAGAAAAAATTTAAGTTGGGGGAGGAGTCAAATGACGCGATCGACTATTCAAGTGCAGGCTACTATTTTAGCAAGGCTACTATTCATGTCCCGACTTTTAACATGTCAAATATGGTATATTTTTTTCATATTGGAAAACAAGAACAAAGTAAAATTAGTAAAGTCTTAATGTTCATTTCTTATTATGAAAAGCAATTTTATTTGTATTTCCAATAAAAATTTCTCTTCCTTTCGTTTTGTTTTCTGTCATTCTTTGTTGTTTACTTGTATTACGGTATGATGTATGCGTGATTACTGTATTCGCAACTGTAATCACCAATGAGCGACTCGGCCTAAATATTTGTTCGTTGAAACAATTTTTTTTGGCCTGGCCCTGAAATATTTGCCTCCGGGAAAAATTCTGGCAGACATCCATGAGTGAAAAATCGAAATATCATGCTTCAATATTTGTTATTCTATGCTCTTTACGTTTAACTGCGGTTATCTTTGTTTCAAGGGTTGTGTTTTGTTTTAGTGGGAAAGGGCCTCGAATTTGCACCTATGCGGAGATTATGGAGGAGAGGTGTGAGGAGAGTGATGATGGTTTAGTGTTCTCTTCTAGGACGTGACAACCTCAAAACGTCCTTGGCTGAGACAATTCAGGAGCTCTAACAAAATGCCGGGATTAAATCGTTACGGAAAGTAATCTTACATCTGAGACTCCCAATTTAATTGGATTTATGGAAAACTGGGAGAAAAAGTTTAACTTTGAGTAGAGATTCGAGTCTTGATTTGATCTCTTATCAGTCTCAAAATTTAGAGACACACACAGGTTTCAGTCATGAACAAAAAAAATAAGAGGGGGAGGACGAAAGAAAGTGATTGCACTGAACGGTAATAGACAAGAAGGAGATGCGCCCCAGTCTTTCTTTTCTAGAAACGATTCTTGTGAAATAGTACATTTGTTTCTTCCTCTCCCTTTTAAAGGTCTTCGAAAAAGATTTTCTCGAAAAGCATAAGTAACAAGGCCGAATCTAAGGGGGAGTAGCAAGGGTGCCATGCCCTCCCCTTGAGAAGGCTAGTAATCAAAACGGAGGCAGAAAAATTAATCATATGTATTTACATATTATCCGTATTTTTCAAGACATTTTAAGAGACCGCTGAAACAAAGGTAAAACATTTATACTGGAAAGGTTTCCCGGTTCTATTCCCCCCCCCTCTTTTACTCAGAACCATTGCCCTCCCCCTTGTTACTTTTGTATAGATCAGTTCTGATATGTAATATGCAATATATATATATGTGTAATGTTTATTTGCTTTCATTTCGTTTATTAATATTACACAGGGGTATCACAATCCCCTTCATCCTCAATTTTAGTTTTTATTTTACTCCCATGTTTAATATATGATGCTATATTTTTTTTCCAGATATTTCAATGATTTATTCTGTCGATTCATATCTCATTCCACAAATGAATATATATATATATATTTTCTTATGACATTTTATAAAACTGATATTAGTTTTACTTTTTTCTTCTAAAGCTGATTTTTCAGAATTAGCTAGTTGAACATAAATTTAAACTCCGCTCTTCTACAACAGGCAAAGGTATATTTCTTGATATTGATTTTGAAAGTCACAGATGTAAATCTCCTTTCTTTCTTACTCCCATTTTTGTAAAATTGCTGATATCTGCAATATGCTCGTATTGCGCATCTCTTGTTTGTTGCTGTTCCTCGTGCCAGAGAGAATACATTAGTTCTAATTAATAATTAAGCGTTTAATTAATGTAATCAACTAACATACAAAAGTGAAAGCAACAGTTTTGTCTAGCAGTAAATTAATAATTTAGTTATAAATGCATTATTCACTATCTACAGCCTTTGGCTTTGAAAAGTTGACAATAAGGTAGTCAGTGACAAGCGCATTTATAACTAAATTCTATGTGCAGATAAATATTTCGGACTGCTTCCATAACTTACAGAAAAAGTTTGAAATATTTAAACCTGAAAACTAAAGACACTAATTTAAATTCTTCAATCTATATAATTGTCAATATGTTAATTATTTTTGAAGCATCAGAGAGAAATGGAATACGACAGAAAATATTAATTTTATGAATTAACCATTTCGTGACATATTTGAACACCCTAATTATAGGACTATTTTTGATTATATAAAAGCATTAAATAAACACAAGGAACAACGATTCCTATATGATAATGTGCAATATAATTGCAATTAGTGTCATTTTATATTTTGCATTTCATTTTAATTTGTATAGATATTTATTACAGGCATTTATTTTTTGCAAAATATGTTTATTGATATAGTAACAATAATATGGTGCTCTAAGCATTGCTATATTAGCGAAATTAATTCAGAACTGAAAGAGTTAACACAGAAATGGAATTTCGTAGACTTTCATATCACGATATCGGTTGAGTTGAACTGGTCGATTACGGAGTCATTTTATCGCACAATTTATCTTATGTTATTTTTTCAGAGAGTTGAAATTTTGAATAACACCTTAACCTGATATGAAAGAGAAACTGAGGATCCTTAGTTTATTGCGTGTATTGTGCGGTCTCGTATTCGAAAGTATGTGTGAGACCCGGATAAAAGTTTCAGTGTTTTGCTTCTCTTCTGCTAAACTGGTCGAAAGCTCATTTATTATCCACCACATTCATTCGGATTCAGAGCAAAATGATTCTGCATACTCACTGCGATGCAAAGAAATATGTGGCTATAAATATATATCAATAGATATGTAAATCAGTACTTTGCCACTTGGGCACAAGTAATATGTGTTTACATATCTAATGGGAAGCAAAGTAATATATAAAAAGTCCCTCAAGCAACTTCTTCCACCGAGGCTTGATAGGAGCATGTCAGTATAAAATCATAGAGGAAGCTAAGAGCTCTGCATTAAAAAGCACAAAAGAAGTACCCATGCCATATCCGGTACTCTTTATCATTTTTTATTTATCATAGGTGGGACAAACGTTAGACCTTTTTAATGCCTTCTATTTTTGTTTCACATTTTAGTTTTATTTTGATGCTGTTTATGTTTTAGCTGGATCGCACGTTGTTTTTCTTCTTTCACTTGATAAGTGAATATTTGCATCTTGGCATGATACTCGGATCGAAGAATAATTTAAGAGTCAAGAGATAGCTGTTCCGAGAGTATATAAATTCCGTGAAAGATGTCCTTTCTTTTCTCGTTCTCCATTTGCTTGGATCTTCATTGTGATTGGTTGGAGTTGCGAAGTTTCTGCTGTTGATGTCGCCTTTTGCTTTGCTCTGATACAATGGTGTTGGGAAATGCAGTTTTGCGATTGGGATGAACCCAATGTAGCTAAGCATGATAACCACGGGACCAGAGGTCATGTATTCATTCTGTTGCTAAATCAATATTAGCCTGTTTACTCTTTCGGACATAAACAAACAATGATGAAAATGGGATATTTCGATCAGGGGAACGACAAAATACATCCCGTTAATGCACTGTCCTTTCACCCTCCCCAAACAAAGTGTTACCCTAAATAACACTTAAAGGTAGCAGGCCAAAACTATGGGTAACGTTCCTGGGTGACTTTTCTTCTTTAGTTTTTCAACAGTTATTTTTTTCCCTTCGGAACTAGTGGGACGCCATTCTACTTAGTCCCACCCCATTTCCACCACTGGTTTCACCCGATGAGATGCATAGAGATATGATTGTCATGTACATTGGTATCCAAAGGTTAAGCATAATATATTTCTTTCATTCATTTCATTAGGAATACATAGGACAGAGAAGAATCCTGGAAGTTATTCCTAGCTTTTGCAGGCCTTCTAATACACATGCCTTATTAAGACCATAGCTGTTGCTGGTCATGGTCTCATTTAGAACTAATACAACACACAAAGTTTGCCCTGGTGGAACAGTAACTTGCTCGTTAACCATTATGCCACTTAAAGCTTTAGTATACACAATGCGTCCCCTACATTTCCGCCACTGGATATAAAGCAATTTAGGACTATATATCTATTAAAGTGTAAAGCAATGTGAAACTGTATACCAGTTATAGTCAATAAATGGTTCCCACGAAGTTTGTTTGCGCCTCAAGAAATATATTTGCTATGAAGAGAAAAGCAAAGTTTTGAAAAACAATTTTTCTTTTCTAAATCTTGATAAGTCTGACATCCACAACTATTGCAAAATAAGATTTTATTTTAATACGTTTGTTGCACTGAATCAGTGGATGCCTTCGGCACCTTTTGATTTCTAGACTGTCACTACGACCCCTATTGACCTTTAACGCGACACCGATTTGATTATTCCACTTATTTCTGAGTTCTGCTGTCTAAAATAGGCCTATACAGCAATTTTTACTCCTCCAGTACAAGTACAGAAAAATTTAACATTTGACCTCGAAAGACCAATCATATCCAAATTTTGGCATAACTCATGAGACCTACGACTCAAAATATTCCGAGACACCAATTTTTAGCTCTCTAACAACAATAGATCTATATTTGACCTGTGACATTGAAAGACCCAATGTGTCCAAAAGGTAATATTTCGATATCTACGGCAGAAAATACCCCAGGAACCAATTTTAGCTATCTAGCACTGGTAGATTTAATTATGACCTTTGATCTCGAAGGAGCCTCCGGATCTTCAATTTCGTAACGTTTCCGACATCTACAACCCGAAACACCCTCTGAAACCAATTTTCACGTTTCTAGCCCTCGTAAATCATGGTGTGACCTCTTCATGACCTTATTTTTTGTCTTAAGTAACACGTCGGAGGTCAGATTACGGATTTTTGCCGAGATCTACGACTCGAATTACCCTAGGAACATATTTTCAGTGGTCTATCATTTCTAGTTCATAGTTAGAATTAGCGTTATCACCCGTTTAGTTATTTTCGTATAATTCAGTAATAAAGTATCATTAATATTCAGTAATCATATATTAATATGCGGCTACTGACAGTTTCAATGTTTTTGAAGCTGGTTCTCTGTTGCTCTCAGTGTTAGGATACTATACGTCCTTTTCTATATTAAACACAGGGATGCAAACCAATTACAATTATACACTTATTGTTATGTGGATTAATATTCGATTCTATGCTCACAAGAACTAAAGTATAGAAAGCAATACTTCCTGGTATTTGAATCGTCATGAGGCTGTATATTCCATATATATATATAGCAATATAAAAAAACTATTTTCATTAGAACCCAGAGCAATATCTGGCTGCATACGTACTAAATGCAAAGAATTTAAGGCTTCATACGCAATGAGATGTAAAACATTTTGAGGCTGCATATTTTCTAGGAAAAGACCAGTATATGGGGTTTAATATTCCTTGGGTCGTAAAGCAATATGAACCCACTCAGAAATCAGTGCAAATGAAATTTACCATTATTTTCCAGGGCTAGATGCTGTTGTTTTACCTCTGAGCAGTACTCTTATTTGCACACAATAAGCTAAATGGACGGGTCACAATGACCTCAAGTACTCAGAGAATGTTAGGGAATGTTCCAGTATGTTCTTGAACGTGCACAGGGTATGTTACTTAATATCGACGGATGGCAGCCTTTCCAAACTCCTTCATGTCCCCTTTCTGACCGAACATAGGGAAGGGATTTTAGCAGAAATAATTCTCAAAGCTTGTGTATTTGGGATTCGAGGCTGGGCACTGCAGATTACTAGACTGTCAGTCTGGTAACTGACCAGTCTCCATTCTCCATTTTTCAGGTACAAAAGAGTGATCGTGAATTGTTTTATTACACTTTTCATTATTTACCATCTTTTCATAATTCTTGGTTACTCAATGAGCTAAAAAACATCTAATTGTGTGAGCTTATTTCTTTCAGACAAAGTCTTAAATTAAATAAAAGACAAATGGCGCTTATTTATATCAGGCCTTGATTTCCATTTATCCATAAACATACAAGTGAAACTACACCTTTGCATCTAGAATTCCAGCTGTTTCTATTTATCGTTGTATTGTGTCTTGTCTTTGCGTTTTTGAGCTTATTAACGTTAGGATAAATGCAATATGAACTGCATTTAAATCAATATAAAACGTTGTTTACCCAGTGACTTTAACAAGTACTTATTTTTGTTTCTGTTTAGTTTTTACCACGCTTAGCGATGATAATTATTTGAAGCACGATAGCTTGAAAAAAAAGTAGTGTTTTCTTTAGCAATAAGTGAATGTTTTGTTGCTTCTGCTGAAACAAATATATGACAGATGTTACTATCGCTTTAAGCAGTGCATCGTATTTAATTGAATATCTGCAGAACAAATAAATGAAGAGAATATAATCATATTTATATGTGTGCTATTAACCCTTAATATTTACTGCTTCGTGATAATTTTTTTGACCGGAAAGATATCTCGATTCCAAGAATAGATAGACAAAGAAGTTTGAATCAAGCATGAAAGTTTAATTCTTTCTGATGAGATATTGCTTCTCTCCTAATCCTTCTTCACATCAAAAAGCATCTCTTTGATCTCGATGGTAGCTTGAAGAGATTTTACCCTATGTTTCTATGTCGCATAGAAGTGGTTTTCTTATTTTAATTTGTCGAATCGAATGTGCTAATTTCCTTTCCTAGTGTTAGTTTTGTGTCCTGGTTTCTTGACGATCTCTGTGTCCACTCTGTAAAGGGTATAATTTAATTTCAAAGAATTCAACTCTTAATGATCAATGTCCAAGAAAAAGAAATGTAAGAAGGTGATACTGTTAAGGAACTACTTAGCATTTCTGAATTTCTTCGTTATTCGAATGAGATCTCACTGTTAATTTCTTCGCTTATTATGAGACTCGTGAAGCGAGGAATTAATTCTTCAGTGAAACGGAATCATGGGCACTGACCGAGTATTTTCGCGGAGGCGAGAATGTCCTATAATTTCATCTAATGCGGAAGAGGAAATGCCTTTTGCTATTTCTCCTCAGGGTGGTTGAGTGAAGGAAACGACCTTTAACAATGCCTAAGTTGTGAAGAGCGGGGATTATTCTTGTACAATTATCATAGTGATGGAAATGATCCTTAATAATTTCCAGCTGGTGGAGAAAATAACATTTTGAAATCTCCAAGAGATGGGAGAAATATCACTTTACAATCTCCAGGAGAGAGCGAAATATTATTTTCCGTTTTTCAGGAGAAGAAAACAAACTATGTTTTGTGTGTCCTGGTTGCCTATACAGACAAATCCAGATTAGGTTGAACTATTTCTACTACCTCGAAAAAATGCCGAATCGTTAATGAGAATTGGTAAATTCTGAATTGATTGATTTAGAAATAAAACAGAATTAGGACAATTGGCATCTTTTTTTTTTTTTCTCTATAGTTCGAACATATTATGAAGAAAGTTTTTTAAGTTGAAAAATATATGATCTAAAGCAGGAACATAGACTTTATGCCCTTCGAAGTAGTTTTGCCCTTGCCGTCAAATCAGAATAGTTGGGTGTGAATATTTATGGATTGTTTCGAACTGGCATTGAATTTAAAGATACCTATATTTAGCAAACTGATTATACTCAATACATTCTCTAAAATGATAATTATGTATTATATATTTTAGAAAGTTTGTCTCCCTGTCTGTTCGACAACCCCTCCAGGCGGTCACAGCTAGGACCACCAAACTTCGTCTATAGTAAGGGCGACTTCACACATTCCGCTCTTGACCGCTCGCCGCTCTTCAAGGACGAGTTTTCGAAGTTTGTGCATCTTCTGGAGTCGGTAGTCAGGCGTCCTTCCTCCCCGCTTGCCACCGCACGACCGCAGCTGGAGTCGGTTCTATTTCTATTCTCGCCATGCGGTACGCAAGCGACTGCAAGCAAGAGCCAATCAAATAGCCGCCGACGAATGACTTTGCTAGAACAGCCGGGCGAAAGTTGATAGTGAACCTTTGGAGATATTTCACTAACGGAATATCTTCGTATATAAATCTTTAACATTAAGCGAATTTTTCTCTTGTAACCCCACATATAGTTTTGGAAATATGTTTGGAAGTAGGATTTTTTTCTAGGAGTAGCTAAAAATTGTAAAAATACAAAAATGAACATAAAATTTAAAATGTATACATTTTGGGCGATTCTCCCCCCTTCCCTTTTAACAAAGCTGCCGAGCATAAAGCGAAATTTTTCACTTTAGCTGTTTCACTTGATGATAAGGAGATTGATTATTTACACAAAGGAACACGAAACGGAAGACAATGCATTCCATAATATCGTATATGAGTAATGTTTTGATATGGTGATTTTAATGTGTTATCGTGCATTATTAAATTACTGCTGACTCTAATGTAAGCAGTATGTTTCTCTGATTACCTATGCTGAATATCTGAAATTTGAAATAAATTTATAAATGTTTATGGAATTGAAAATTTGAGATGGTCCAAATTATTCTGTACTGCATTACATGTATAAGCCTATGATTCCCATCCTGTCAAGACATTAATTTTTAGTGTAACAAATGATATGCAACACATTAGGACCTGGATTGGTGTAGACTTTTAGAAAACTTTTAAAAGAAAATAATTTACCTATTTTATATTACAGTAATCCTATTTAAAATCCCATTAAATATAATATAGAGGAGAAAGTGCTAGATAATAATTTTATGAAAATATAACAGTGTTCTTGTTTGATCTTTACCCTTCAGTTATTTTTTCCAAACAATATGATGGGTTGTTTATTTCAAAAGAAGTTATCAGTCGTTGCTGTTATTGCAATATCTCTTGACACTCTACAGCCGAATATTCGAATTTCTACATAAAGCGGTTGCTTGTAATAATCATTTAAAGTTTCGCATTTTGCAGATTTAACATTGTGTAAACATAAAAAAAATACTTGAGGATTTGAAAACGTGAATCATAATATTTTATCAGTAATTGTCGAACAATTTTTTCCAATTATCTTTTAGAGCCATACATTCTCACTCTCCCCATAATCAACTCATTGTTATCAATGCAAACCTCATGGCATTCATATTCAACCACCAATATTTCTAGCCTATATTCATATTCATTTAAAATTTTGCAGTTTTCAAAAATTTCCATCGTTTATTAAAGAGCACCATTAAAACTTTTAGGTGATTTGAAAAAGTGCGAATCATCGTAAAAGTTCAACAATCTTGTCAAACCCAAAAGGATTTTTTTTTAATTTACCTCTACAAACAAAAACAGTTGATCGTCTACAAACAGACCACAAAGTAAAAACGTTAGCTATTTACGAAAACGAGCTAAGAACAATTCTAAATGCATCTTGCCTTATTTGTTAGCGCCAATCTTTCAGCTGCAGAAATTGATTTCCACAATTGCGTGTCCTTTGTTCTAATTCGCCAAAACCTCTTTAGATAAACAACAAAATCTCTTAAATTCTGCAGGTGTCATACACAAAGAAAAAGTTTTTGTAACAGTGTCAACCTCTTGAATATTAAGGATTAAATTGTGAAAATCGCCTAATCTTTTGCTATCATTAAAAATATCGCTACCCATTTAATGCGATATTTTTTATTACTAAGCCTATGATTGGCCAAGGCAAGTGATATTAACCGTTTACGAAAGAGCAAACTTCTTTTCCTGGACATAATGTTTACTATAGAGTGAAAGAAATATCAGAAAGCTTGGTAGATCTCGCTGAGACAACAAGGTATGAGTTCCAGGTTATTTGCAGCGAGAACCAATGAGCTTAGTTCTTTGTTGCAGACTGTGCGTTTAAGTGTGAAGGCTACACCCGTTCCTTGCGGAGCTGCGAGTGACATCACAGTCCGTTTGCGACGCGGCGAGCGGCAAGTGTGAAGTCGCCCTAAGGTTTTCGACCACGAAAATTAGGCGTTTCCCCAAAATTTGGTCGCAAAACGTATGTCAACGTCACACGTTATGTGCTCTTCCTACTGAGTTTCAGAGAAGGGTCGGAGGAGGAGGGAATCCGCTGGATAGCTTTAGGGGACATGTGGTAGCCTCCCGCCAAGGCCATCTAGCATGATCGTTAATGTACACAGGGCTCTCCTGCCTATGGTCCACGGCTTAACATTACATCCGACATATGGAGGTCTTTCCAAGCCCATCGGTGTCACCTTGTTTCTCATCGAGGGCAACGCGGGATTAGCGGAGATAAATCGCAACACTGCGAGGGCAGCGTGGGATTCGAACCTTGAATCATCAAGCAAACTTTTGTTATTTTTGATAATTCCAAATATTATGTCAGTTAAATATTAAAATTTCAAGTCATTACATATTTTTACACAGTTTTTTTAAACAAATCCTGCCTATTTCAATATAGCCATGTAACTAGATGGATTATAACATTAAAAAAATTGCGACTGAAAATATTGATCTTTTGTTGAAAATAAATAATGAGTAATAAATTTCAAACTATTGAGTATAACAGCTATAATTCATGCTTAACATATTAGACCAAATCACTTAATTCTCAGTTTCCTGAAAGAGTTTTAATGAAAATCTGGAATCTGATCTGATAACCTTTAACTTTCCAGTTACATTTTTCCATGAATAAGCTTATTTTCAAAGTTGCGAAATTTCGAACATGACTTTTAATTTGAATATGTTTATGTGCAGAATAGCATATTCGTGAATCTAAAATGCTTTTTAATCATATCCTGGATGCTCTTTATTAAATATCCAATTTGTTCCTGCACCTTTCCGATGAATCTACAACCTGTTTTATGAATTAGAATCTTTGCACTTGTTCATTTGGGTCAAAGTTCCGTCAGGAGTAAATAAATCCAACCGTATCTAATTTACTGCGAATACGAAAGCGTTTGAAGTAACTAAGATATGAAAAAAAAACACTGATGAAATAAAATCTTTATTTTATTTTTTGCGACCTCCGCTTATATTGTAGATGGAAGATTTTTCTTACAACTACGCTTTTTTTCTTTTACTAAAAGTAGGAGAGATAAATTACCCTTCTCGAAAGCAACAAGGAGAAAACAAGTACACGAAATTCACGTTTTTTTTCCGTTTCAGTCTTATCCGCTAAAATATTTTTGACTTTGAATTTAAATTCTTTATCATTTACATATCTTAAGCGAATGAAATGTATTCAAATGATTCTACTTTAACGCTGTGTAAAATTAGCATCGAACAACAAACTAATACACGCTTGGTAACATTTATATTGCTTTCTCTGCAATTCTTGAATCAGGGTGTGAAAAATAGAATAGGATTTGAATATGTTTCTGAAGTGTTAATAATCCTGAGATAAGAAGTTAGGTGACGGGATGAGCCAGTCAACTTTTTGACTAATTTCGTTAAACAAGCCAAACTAAGAGAAATTTTTATTGAAATTGAGACATACGTGCAAACTAAAGGCTCCTTTGTTTTAATTACTTTTTAATATCGTTTGCGTATATTGTTAACGCAATAGTGCGTATAACAGTATTGCGTTTTATTTTCAAAGCAAGATAAATTTTTCAGAATAATGTAGAAATACGATCACACTTTACACTCTGGTTTAATTAGATTATTTTGCCTTTCTGAGTTTCCTTGTACCTATTGTCTCAGAGACATAGAATTTAAAATTTTATTTTACGTTATTGCACTTTTGGCTCAGCACTGGGGCCACCTAGATAGTGAATACAATACTAAACTGACGGCTGTGCCTTAGTGAAAATCCCGCATTTATTGACTACGCAGATGTGTAAAAAATTGAGTTTTTTACATTACATTTAATTAGCATACATTTGATCAAAATGACAAGCAAAACAGTTGGGTCGTTTGACCTGCACTTTTTTTTTTTGGCCCATAAAGAGCTAAATGCCAAGATCACAAAGTTCTCAACAGCTCAGCTCATAGAATGTCGGGGAAAGGTTTATTGGGTGTGTTACTCCTGAGCGGCAATTTTTGAACACAATGGTCTAAATGGACAGCTCACAAGGACCCCGAGGGCTCAGAGAGGGTTGGGGGGATCCACTGGACCGCTGAATGGTAGCCTCTCATCAAGGCCATCCAGCGTGTTCTTTAACGTGTGGAGGGTATTGCCTCCCGCACATGGAACAACGGCTTTACGTCCCGTCCGACGGATATTGGATTTTCCAAGCCACCATAGGTGTCCGCTATCTGACCAAAAGCATGGTGGAGATTCAATGGATATAAACTTCAACGCTGGTCCAAGAGGAGCTCAAACCTGGGAACTGTGGATTTAGAGCCTGGCGAGCTCCTGACTGAGGCAATCACCGCGACCCATTTTTCAGGTAGAAAAGAGTGATCCTAAATTGTTTTGTTACTTTCATCTTTTCATAATCTTGGTTACCCAATGAGCTACAACCATCTAATTGCATGAGCTTATTTCTTTCAGGAAAATCTCAAATTAAATAAAAAAAACTGGGTGTTTTTTTTTATACCAGGATAGATTTTCACTTATCCATAAACGTACAAGCAAAGCTAAAAATCACTGCTCCTTTGCCTCTAGTATTCGAGTAATTTCTATTTATGGTTTTTCTTGTCTCTTATTTCGCAAAGCAGAGCAAGCTAAACAGTATTAAAGTTTAACTTCAGTGAACAAACAAGTTTAATTTTTATGCAACTTCAGAAGATTACAAACACTGACTACTTTTTCTAGCTAATGTGTTTTGCTAATACATGTGAAGTTAACGAATAATTCCGTTTTTTGTTTGCTGTTTTTAGTAACGTAATATAAGGAACGAAACTGGGTAGGGGCAAAGGAACATGTCCCAATCTTTTAAAGATTATTTTTTAAAAGCCGAACTGTTTTTTGGTTCTTTGCTTCTTATTCGTGTTATTGTTTCTCTCTCGCAATTTTAGTTCGTTTTGAAAAAAAACAATAGATTCGTCAGAGGTGATAGAATTCTAAATAGGTCCTTATTCAGCATAGTGGGCAGACTTTTTTTTTCTAAACAATTATTATACTTATTTTTAAGTAAATCATTAAAATATATTTAGAAAACACTTTAAAGACCTAGTAAAATATTTTAATCTGCACTAGGCGAAAGAAATAAAGTAAAATAAAGCACATTTTCTTATTAATGTTCCAAGACCTAGTCGGTTATTAATTGCTGTTGAAAACAAGAATATTTTTATTTGCTTCTCTGAGACATGTTTTGTCTTTCAGTTCTGATTATAAAGATTGTTTGTTATTCATTTTTGATATTTATTTTATTCTTTCAAGTCTTACGAAATGAAATCATAATACACTGCACGACATTGAAATTGCTCCACCCAGAATGAGTGAGGAGATAGGGGTGAAATATAGCACACACATTGCAATACATATTGACATACCATGATTTAATTTGCAGCCACTTAAAACGGTTAGAAGATGAGATAATGCAGCACAATGTGACTGCCTCAGTAGGTGGTTGCACAGCCGTGAACTGCAATACAGGCAGCAATACGATGTGGCATGGAGTCACACACTATTATAATACAGTCGACGGATATGGTCCTGAGGAATTGCACACCAAGCAGCGTTGGCTTGCTCCCATAATTCATCGGGATTCCATGCTGGCCAGTAAGAGTATTGCACACGTCGTCCAATGTGGCCCCACAGATTTTCTATTGGGGATAAATCTGGAGATTGTACTGGCCATTGCAATACTTTAACATGTTACAAACATTCTCTGAAGACCAGTGTACACGGGCATTGCCATGCTGGAAAATGGGCTTCTGCATGTCTCCCAGGAACAGTGATAAAACGGGCTTCAGAACCGCGCTAACGTATCGTGCAGCTGTCAGTGTTCCCGTGATGTGGGCAAGAAGTGACCTGCTGTCATATCCAATAACACCCCATACCATTATGCCTGCTGATTGGCGGTATGCTGGTCAGCCAGACATAACGAAAGCTGGATCAGTCCTCTCACCAAGTTGATGCCATACATGGACCCGTCAATCGTCAGCACCCAGACAGAAACGGGATTCATCACTAAACACAACAATGTCCCATTCGTGACCCCAGTTCGCACGACTTCGGCACCAAGCCAGACAAGCGCTGTGATGGTTTGCACTCAATGGCAGTCGACATAACGGTTGCCTAGAGCACAAGTGTACCTCATTCAACCTTCGGTTTACTGTTCGGGTCGTTATGGGGACATCCATGACTGCTGATACAGCCTGTCAAATATCGCCTGCAATGCTCTGTGGTGACGAACGAGCATGTCGAACAATGCGCCTATCAAGCTGTGCTGACGTCTGTCGGACGGTACCACTCCCTCTGCGACGCACTCTAGAACCTTCATTTGATAACTGTTTCCAACAGTGTGAACAGTTTATGCATCCCGAAAGCGAACGACGTGTAGACCATCCAGCTTCACATAGACCTATAATTCTTCCTCTCTCAAAAGCATCCAAATGGCGATAAACCTGCCGACGGCGTGTACCAGGCATTTTCGGCCTTCGCTGAACAATTTCCAAGAGGAACCATCTAATCTCAACTGTTCGCACGACTTCCACTTGCATAAACACAATACCATCCTTGTTTCTTCTTGCACCTTTTATCTCTTAAGCCACACACATAAGAATAGGTCTGGATTATCATAATTTGCATATCTCAACTGCGCACACCCACCCATCTACTTGCATGTTTTTGCGCATATCCTCATCAATAATCAAGGTTTTTCAATGTCGAGCAGTGTATTTAAAACCAACAGTAATACCTTAAATAAATTTCTCTTTAAGTTGGCTAAAAAAAAAGAAACAATTACCAGAACTCAAAATATTAATTCTGTGTTAAAGTGTATTCAACAACTAAAAGCTTTAAATTCTGAAATCTTTTACTCCTAGTACCGACTAATACAATAGATGCGATCTTTAAAAAATTCGTGTAAAGCGAAATCGTGTTAGCCGGATACAAATTTCTCATACGAAATAATGTAAATATGCGGAGATATTTTTTTCAGAATCTTAACCTTATTCATACACTTTTAATTTTATTAATTTTTATGTCTATACGTTGGCTAATATTTTGTGTTTTTGTTACGTGTGTCTGACCATATAAACCTACTGGACTGGACAGATATATGGCTCTGAGCTTGATTATGGATTCTGATTTTGCTGCACTGGTGGGCTTCTGTGGAGGGAAAATCTTCCGCTGTGTTTTCTTTTTGTTTGTGGGTTGACAGCCCCAAGTGAAAGATCCACAGGATATGTTTATCAGCTGGTGGATAATCCTGAGCAGAAGTCATCGCAGGCACCTGAACTCTTTGCTTCTATTGGCATCGTCAAATTCTACATTGGAGGAAGTCTTCCAGTGTAGATGGCTTCAGCCTTTAGTAGTGGGGGAACGGGTCTTTGCCCCATGTCTGCGATTAGGGGGCTGTTTGATATTGTCGGCATTCCCTCTCTCAATAAACATAGTTTCTTTAAACATCCCACTAACCATTTTCTCTCCATAGGTAGTTGGAATGTGAGGACTCTGCACAGAGCTTTTTCTCTTGATGTCCTCACACAAGAATTCCACCGTTATAATTTAGATATTCTCGGCTTGCAAGAGACCAGATGGACAGATAAAGGTCAGATTCTTAAAAATAATCTTAAATTTCTCTTTTCAGGGAGGGACGACAAAAAGCATCACCAAGGCGTGGGTCTGCTTCTCAGCAGACACGCTAGTGATGCTCTTCTAGGATATGAGTGCATTAATGAAAGGTTTCTTACAGCAAAATTTCAGACAAGCGTTAAAGACTTGAATGTTATCTGCTGTTATGCCCCCACTGAGGATGCCGATGAGGATGAGAAGGATAGGTTTTATGAACAACTTCAGGATATTTTGAATTCTGTCAAGAAAGGAGATATTACCCTTGTTCTTGGTGACTTCAATGCCAAAGTTGGTACTGACTCTGACCTTTGGGGAGGAGTAATAGGCCCTTTTGGTATTGGTAGCTGCAATAGCAATGGGCAACGTCTCCTACAGGTAAGTAAACTCAATGGATTCAGAATAACTAACACTTATTACAAACACCGCGACATACATAAGTACACATGGGTTTCACCTGATGGGCTGCATAAGAATATGATTGATTACATATTAATTAACAGCAAATGGACTAGTTCTGTTAGGAATACCAGGGCATATAGGGGAGCTGAAATTGGATCTGACCATTACCTTGTTAAAAGTGTGTTGCAACTTAAACTTAAAAAGTGTTGTGCTAGGGTTAAAAAATTTACTTTTAATACTAAAGCTCTGAAAGATCCAGTTATAGCCAAAGCTTACCATGATAGGTTACTTAGTCATTATGACAGTCATGGTTTGCTTACTACTGAAGTTGAGGAAGAATGGGATCATTTTAAACAGGCTTTTTTGGACACTAACAGTACTCTTTTAGGAAAAAAGGAGCAGAAGAGGCAAAATTATCTGAGTGATAAGGCACTTGAGCTTATTTCGGAAAGAAAGAACTGCAGGAATGCCCTTAATCAATACCCTACTAGTCCTAATAGAAAGCATTACAGAGACCTTAATAAACTTGTAAAGGATCAGTTAGCTGCTGATAAAAATTTTTGGCTTGATGGTTTGGCTGACAAAGCCGAGGAAGCAGTTAGACAGCACAACAGCAGAGAGCTGTACCAGATAGTTAATGTTTTGTGTGGTAGAAAACGGACAGGCATACAAGGATTGAAGGATAAACAAGGTAAGGTTATAGAAGGGGAGGATTCTGTCATGGCTAGGTGGGCTGAGCATTTCAGTGATGTTCTAAACAATGTAGTTAGTTCTACTCCCATTGTTTGCAATGATGATAGATGCATTGGTGGCTTTAATGTTGGCCCTATAACACAATCTGAAGTTAGTTTGGCTGTTTCTAAACTTAAACTTCATAAATCCCCAGGGGTAGATGAAATTACTACGGAAATGCTTAGAGCTGGGAATGTTTCGGTTACCACTTGGATGACTGAAATTCTGAATCTCTTTTATGATAAAGGCATGGTTCCTAAGGATTTTACCAGAGCTATTGTTATCCCTATTTTCAAAAAAGGTGATCGCAGTTCTTGTGATAACTATAGGGGTATCAGCCTACTCTCTGTTCCAGGTAAAGTTCTTTCCATGATTGTGCTTAATAGAATTAAGAATCTGGTTGACAGGCAATTGCGTGATGAGCAATGTGGATTCAGAAGTGGTAGGGGATGTGTAGATCAGATATTTTCACTTAGGCAGATTCTTGAGAAATGTTTAGAGTTTCAGAAACCTTTGGTTGCTAGCTTTGTTGATTTCAAAAAGGCTTTCGACTCTGTTGATCGTCATAATTTGTGGTTGATTGTGAGATCATATGGTATACCAGACAAGTTAGTTAACATTATGAAAGCTCTCTATAATAACACTGAGTCGTGTGTGAGAGTTGGTAAGGCTTGTAGCAATTGGTTTAACATTACTTCTGGTGTTCGACAAGGGTGCATTTTGTCTCCTTTTCTCTTTAGCTTGGTTATTGATTATGTTATGCGAAATTCACTTCAAGGAAAAGATTTTGGCCTTAAATGGGCTGGAGATACGAAAATTTCTGATTTAGATTATGCTGATGATTTAGCCCTTTTGGCAAATGATGTTGATGAGATGAACTCTTTCATTCGAGCTGTTGATGAGACTGGTAGTAGAGTAGGTTTGGTTATAAACAGAGAGAAAACTAAAGTGATGAAAATTGGTCAGGCAGGCTGTGATTCAGTTAATCTGAATGGTTGCAGTCTTGAGCAGGTGTCACAGTTTAATTATCTTGGGAGCTATGTAACAGATAATGGTGATGTGCGGCATGAGATTAACAGACGAATAGGGATTGCTGCTGGGACTTTTAAGAATCTATGGAGAGTGTGGAGAAATAGGCGTATACACCTAAAGACTAAAATTAGACTGTATAATAGTTTGGTTCTTTCTAGGGTTAGTTATGGTAGTGAAACTTGGACACTTTGTAAACAAGATAACAGGAAACTAGATGCTTTTGATTCCAGATGCTTACGCAGTATCTTGGGCATTAGGTGGTTCAACTTTGTAACTAATGATGAGATTAGGAAAAGGAGTTTGCAACCTCCTTTAAGCAGCATATTATGCAGAGAGAGACTCCGTTGGTTTGGCCATGTTGCCCGTATGAATAATTATAGATTGGCGAATAGGGTTATGAACAGTGTGCCTAAAGGCCTCAGAAAGAAGGGGAGACCTAGGATGCGGTGGGCAGACAATGTCAAACAGGACCTTGTTAGAATTGGTGTGCAGTGGCCAGATGCAGTAGATGTAGCTCAGGATAGACTTGCTTGGAGAACTAAATTGCACGGTCTGGTTGGACCTCCGTAGCCCATGGCTGCTTGAGGATGATGATGATGATGTGTCGCTGACCGACATAAATGAAATTCATTCTTAAAAATAAGAAAGAGCGATAAAGGTAATAAGAAACAAAAAACCGCTAAAAACAGTTTTATTGTAATGCATGATACATAGAAATGATTGCCAAGCAATACAGATTGAAAATTTAAATTTAATTATTTTCGAATAATGAAGATGAATAACTACTCTTACAAGTGTTTCTAATTTAAAACTGACAAGTTATAATCTTTAACCAATCAGGGTGATTTTGCATACTCGTACGTTGTCGTCGGTCAGCGACAATAAATTATTTTTTATTGCTCATAAATATTTTACATGTTATAGCTGTTTACACACACTAATTTGTATATGGAAATGTGAAAAAACTCTTTGGAAGTGCTGAAAGTATGAATAAGAACAGGTCAGATAAGTAAAATGAAGAGAGTATCCGAAGTGTCTTCTTATATCGTAAATGGAATAATGAAAACGATAGTGGAGAAGTTGCAGATAAATCGTGTTAAGTAATACGCATTAATCGGAAACCAACTTTAATTTAAAAAACGTGTTTATCTGGGTGTATATAGTGTAGTCGTTTACTTCCTTTTCTCTAGAAGTTGTGAACAAACTGACAGATTTTGATTCTTTTAAGTGTTCGCTGCACGTGCACGTTTTAAAGCAACTGTTGCCATGTCTCGTTATCGTAATACAAATTATAGCTTTTCAAGATCACAATATTTTTAACCTAAACATGATAGCAGGATTAAAAATCACAACTTTTTTTTTATTTTGTTGTGCTACAAAAAGGACAGATAAACCAAGATCTCACACTTGACGACTTTGCTCGCACAAAAACTTCTTCACAAAAACTTCCATTAAGAGAGGAAGTGGAGTTCCTTTACCACTACATTAATTAAAGAACACACAAAATTATGGCCGCTGAAAGTAGTTAGAAATCCCTAACCACTCAGTTTGAAATATCAAAAATTTTAAGTATTTCATTAACTACAGTCAAGGGCCACAACTCAATAAAACCACAGAGAACTAAATATAAAAAGTATTTCAATAAGTTTACAAAAGACGCATATAATATAAACAACTGTCGTCCTCTCGTGACCAGGAGGCGACAACAAATGCTACTTTTCTTTACCAGAGTTTGAACGCGGTATTTCGGAAGAATTCCCTTATTCCATTACTTTCTCGTTTTACGAAATCGTCTCCTTGGTATCAGTTTAATTTTTCTGAGTCTAAAACAGCTCCATATCTGAAACTTTCTAGGGGACATATCCCCAGCCTAACAATTCCCCAATCTAACAAAAATATATTATTTCAAACAATTCCCCATTCTAACATATCCCCAGCCTAACAAAGAAGCTACATCCATAGTTAACAAAATTGAAACTATACCGAAGTTCACAATCAACAAGGCGATTTTTAGGTGTTCAATTAAATTATGAAAAAAAAATTAAAAGGTTTATAAGCTGCAAATATTATTTTATTCTTTAGATTACGGGTTCTCAACGTGGGGTATGCGGTAAATTTTTTGGGGACACATTGTGAGAGCTAAAATGTCGCTAGATATATGTTACTTATTTATATATGTGTTTTAATTTATTCCCATTGTTATATTATAACTATAGTTTTATCTATCTATACAAGGGGTACGCCAGTTACATACACATTTCCAGAGGGTACGTGAAGCATAAAAGTTTGAGAACCACTGCTTTAGATCATAATTTCCAGAAGTGTAATCTGCGGCCCGGTACTGGTCCTTAGTAAATATAAAAATAATTGCATGATTGATTACTTATCTCGCAACATTCATGAAAACGATAATAATAAGAAGCTGAGACCGGATTCAACTACATATTTCATAGTTTCTTTTAAGTTTTCACTCTTTAGCTATTTAATAACTGTAACGTTCACAGTTAATAAATAACTTATTGTTATAATATAAACACTGGAAAATTATTATTTGTTCATTCTTTTGTATACGTTTATATTTTTGGGCCACAAAAAATGATACTGAAAAAAACCGCTCCCCAGCTATATAAAGTTTTGAAAACCCTGGTTTATATAATAATCAAGATTTACGAGCTATAGGGTCATACATTTATGAAAAGTTGTAAATTACTTTAATGCAGATGTAGACAAAATTGTTTTCTATTGTGCATTCCAGTCATATGTTTTAGTCTTTAATATTAATGAAATAGAAAATGATCAATTAAACTAATGAATATTAAAGAGAGACTAACTTTCGTCAAAAACAATATAATGAGAATTAAAAAAAATTGCGTTCTTCCACGAAACTGCTTTAATCTATCTGAAACACTTTTCAACCTGAATAGTACTAAACATTTTACCAGAAGCTTTTGCTGCTGGATTAATTATTTCTGTTATTCATTTTTAAAAACACAAATAATTTAAAGGAACAGCTTGTGCCGAAATAACTAACGAACCGACATGAGCTACGTTTTATACTTAGAGGAATAAACTGAATTCTAAACAGCTACACAATGAAAATAAAATATATAAATACAATTTTTTTATGTGTTTCAAAAGGAATTTTTTTTGTTATTCATCGCAAAATGCTGTGAATAGTAATTAATATTTTTATCTTTCTTATACCTTGTGTAACTATGCATTTATCTTTGTTATTTTCTTGTAATTATTTCTCTAGTTTTTAGTGAAGTGATTATGATATTTTTTTTACCATAGAAAAACTGTTCATCTTTTTGCTCGATATTTCCGAGAATAAATGAGTGAATGTAAGATGATGATGAGTGTCGTTGTCGTCATTATCGTCATCATAACTATATATAGCAGAATGTTAACCCTGAAAAATCAAAAGTTAATATCACGAAATATAATAGTCATTAATTATTTAAACTTTATTGATTAAAGCCAAATAATTCGCCATTTTACAAAGTATAAGGGAACTGCTGCTAACATCGTATTTTTTACTTTTGTCAAGCACAGAAAATTGGTTAAAATACATTTTTGAAATAATATATTTTGATGTCCCCCGATACATTTTGATACATATCAAGTAATATTATATTTCCGTGAGAAAATAAGACATAGGAGGCTGGGTGATATTAGGAACATGGTTAGTCCTAATATGACCCAACCTTCTATTTCTTCACCTTCTATTTTTCACGTCGTAAAATGTACATTAAATGGCAATAAAGTGACACCAAAGCACACTTATTGTGAAAAATGATTGCATTAAACAAAGACGCGAAGAAAAAGAACTAATTAAATTTACTGCACTTTCAATACATATGTCGCATGATATCCAAATCGCGTGATGAGAACGCGATTTAGATATAACGCAATGAAAGTATTGATCAACTTTCCTCTTGTAACACGATACTATTCTTGATCGACTATTTGGGGGCGAGTAGATATTCAAGGAAAGAAGAAACGGTTGCACGTGACATCTCTCTGTTTTTTTTTTTAATTGTGAGCTTACTGACCATGGGCAGGGCGGGACGTTTGCAGAAATAAATCTCAACACTGACCCAGTCAATTTCAGAAGTGTGCCTCCAAGAGAAAGATATTAAGAAACACTACCCTAACCTATTAACTCCCATTCAATCAATAATTATTCTAAAATGATTTTATCATAAAGTGAGGTTCTTCAGGAACACAACTATTTCCCTAACACTATTTAAAAGAGAAATATTTAAATAGCGTTAGGGAAAACCCTGTATCTAATATGGTGGGAAGTTCTAAGTAAAATGTTAAAACAAAAATATATGCTTTGGAATCAAAAGTGACAAATTAGCTGCATTCCAAAGATGAGCAAATTGTTCCTCTTTTTAAACACGGTTTAAGCAAGATATGCCTGTTTATATATATATATGATGAATAATCTTGAAATTTGTTTAGTAAGTAAAAAATATTATTTATCGATTTACACGCACACACATATATGTAGAGAATAGCATGGTTATGTGAGGTATTTCTAAAGTAATAAAGAATTCATAACCATATATCGATATTTATCTTTTTTTACTGTTTATAATACCCATTACCATGATGAAACACCTAATCTTATATTCCAAATATAGGATCTCCTTTTGAAGTTTTTAGTTTACCACGAAATGTGATTTACTGCATATTCTGGTTCAGTATTGCTTTGTATGACATGCACAGGAGTTTCAAACGTAAACAGAAATTTCAAATATAAATTTAATGACTAAATGTAGACAGAATTTTGTAACATGAAATCAAAGTTGAAATATAAAGAGAATTCTGAAATGCTAATTTTAAACTTAAATAAAATATTGAAGCTTTGTACAATTCGTATCCTTGTCTACATTAAACTGCAACTGATTTCTTCGTAACTTCAAGGTTTTGGCGACAAGAATGATTATTTCAAAGTCCATGTTTACATTAGAAAGACGGCAGATGTTTATTGAAACCTATGTGATTCTACTACACACACTAATACCTGACAAATAGAAATAATAATGAAAAGAGTTCCAAATCAATATCATACAAATCGTATGTGCTGTAAAATTTTTTTATGCTGTAACATTGTTTATGCTGTAAAAGTAAACGGAAAACCATGCATTTCCGTTTCCTTAAATTTTATAACTAACGGTCTGCAATTGTTAGCGTACGAAACGTGGACTCACAGCTTCCCTGAATGTATCTCATGATAGTTGAACTGTATTCATGGCCCCAAACTACTCATGGATTAACAGCTACATTTCCTAAACGCAGGAAACAATTATAAACAGCCGGTTAAACCACCAGCCAGTAACCCGTTTGACCAGGGAAGACCATATATATATATGCATGACGTTAGTCTTCACCGTGAAACGTGTACCACGTGGCCAAGGTAATGAGGTGAGTGTAAACTACGCGAGAATTAGGCAAACTAAATTAGTTCTCGCATTGCCGATGAAACGGGGGGGACAACATTAAACAGTAACGATACCCAGCAGGAGAAGCTGCGATCCGTTGGGCTCACGTAGTAGAGTCAGAATGGGGTGAGAAAGAGACAGACAGGCGACAGCTGCTCAAGAGAAGATAGGGATACGCCTCGAGTGCTCAGTGTTAGTTTAATCCCTCGTTTTCGATCTGGGTTGTAGCATTGATTTGTCAAAACACCCTATTTGATGGGTAAAATATAAGTCTTTCACTGTATTAAAAGATTTTGACAAATGCATGCTAGTGTTTTGTTTGATAGACAAAATGGAAAGTTGCCAGAGTATCACTGAATAATAAATCTGCAGATTACATGTTGACATAAAATTCACCGAATAATTTTGTGGAGCAAATGAGTTTCGCCGATGAATGAGATTCGAACCCACACCTCCCAATTACGCCAACCACTCAGCTATCACAGCTCTGTCATTTATCTATTTAGTTGTGATTTTCACATCTCAAAGACCTTGTCTCTCATTTTCTCCACAAAATTATTTCTTGAATTATACAGGGTGAATCTGAAAAAGTGGGCAAAACTTTACGGGGTGGTAGAACGCAGCTATACGAGCAATATTCGTCATAGAATGTATGGTCGGAACGCAAGCGGTGAGAAGTTAAAAGGTAGTTTTCCACTGTCACATTTAAAGAATGAACACAAGAAGGAGAGGAGATACTTCAGAAAACATTTTATTAACAGGAATGTAATTGAGGTACATGATCAAAGAAATTGCTCAAAAGAGCTGCCGCCAGCTGTAATGCAGGCTTCACACCTGCGGGATAGGGACCGACGCACATTTGCGAAGACACCAGGCATTTCCCGAATATCGCCGGCAACAACGGCGATCCTGGCGACTAGATCCATATCGGTTTCAATGGGGCACTCGTAGATTAGGCTTTTCATATGGCCCCACAGGAAAAAGTCCAAACACGAGAGATCCGGCGATCTTGGTGGCCAAGCTATGGGACCACCTCGACCAATCCATCGCCCTGGGAACGTTGCATGTAAAGTGTTCCGCACATCTAAGCTGAAGTGTGCAGGCGCACCGTCGTGCTGGAACCACATTCTCGACCTGCTGGGGGTTGGAATCGGACGCAGCAACTCCGGCAACACCTCTCGTAGGAATGTGTTATACGATTTGCCATCCAGACGGTGTGGCAGGAGGTATGGGCCAACCAAATGGTCATGGCCCTGCCCAAACATTTACGGAGAACCGCTGCTGGAACGAATGAGGACGTGTGGCATGCGGGTTCGTAGATGCCCACGTGTGTGAATTGTGGGTATTCAAAACGCCCTCACGGATGAAAGTGCACTCGTCCGTAAACAGAACATGCGGCTGCGCTGCATTCTGCTGGGCATGCATTTCCTGCCTATCAATATCATACAAACTTTCATAATTCCGTAAAGACTTATCGAATGTGCCAAATGGCTGTAAATGGTTAAAAATATCTTTTTCCCCCTCCTTACAGCTTATACAAAGACAAACAAAGCTTCCCATGCCAATGCTCGGCGGGAGTGGGTGACGTTTTCCTATCCAGTATATATATGGATGATGTCGAAAACCAACACCAACGTGCGAAATCGACACGCGGCTGATAGTCCACCGGTGACAACGCTTGTACCTTCTGCGTACGATAGGGGTCCATTCCTTCCTCCTGTAGCACACGGCAAACCGACATTTGGAACACGTGTACTGCACAGGAAACCGCTCGCATGCTACATCCCGGTCGCTCTTCCACCCTACGCAGAATGTCCTCTGCAAGTTGCGGCATCCTGACACTCCTTTCACGCCCTGCGTCTTGCTTGGCCGCGGCGAAGGTCATCCCGTTTCACACAGCCGCCGATGCAAGCGCTCGAAGGTTTTCCGATCTGGAGTGCATCTCATCGGAAACCGGTCGCGGTAACGTCTCTGTGCCTCACTTTCATTCCCGTCCGCCGCACCGTACACAAAGTGCATATCCGCCATTTCGTTTAGTATAACCAGCCATCCTCTCGGCAATCCACGGTAGAAATGCCGTTGGGTGCGAGGACCGACCCTTTTATACCATTTCCGACGCCACCTAGCGGCTCGCCGTTTGCGTTCCGCCCATACTTTCTATGACGAATATTGCTCGTATAGCTGCGTTCTACCACCCCGTAAAGTTTTGCCCACTTTTTCAGATTCACCCTGTATATCAACCGGTAATCTGTGAATTCATTATTGACTGATTCTTGCATTAATAACGTTTTAGCGTGAGTGACTTCCACATTTAACATCGGCATATAGAGTAATATTGGATAAAGTTGCCTGCTACCAGAATATATTTTTTTTATCTAAAGATACGTTTTTATTTTATTACATGAAAGACAGTTATATTGAAGCACGTTTATAGGATTTTAGAAAGTACAAACAAGACTTTTCGGTATGTGATATTATTTAATGAGTTAAATTTTGTTTTAATGGCAAATAACAAATAGATTGCCATACAGATAACTTTAATCGTTAAACATAATTTCTTCAAAGTTCATAACAGTTATGTCAAAATGATGATATTCCTCCTGAATAACGTAATGAAAATAAATGATTTTCCTGCTGTAGTTCTGTTTTTAGAATTAGGGCATCTTCCAGTTTCACTCTATGATACGAAAACTTTCTTTCCTCCGTGTATATTCGTACTGAAATTCCTTCGGTATTCGGCGATTACTTTCATAATTCCGTAAACACTTATCGAATGTGCCAAATGGCTGTAAATGGCTAAAAATATCTTTTTCCCCCTCCTTACAGCTTATACAAAGACAAACAAAGCTACCCATGCCAATGCTCGGCGGGAGTGGGTGACGTTTTCCTACCCAGTATATATATGGATGATGTCGAAAAGCCATCTGGACCGTCACAGTAAAAAAATGATCAGTTTCTTCATTTGTAGGCTGTTCTATGTATTAATCATTTAGCAAATAGTTAAACCCACCTGGGTGCCTTAAAAGATATTCTCAATCCACCACAAATATTTGTCCGCTGTCCCTCAAATATTTTCAAATATTCACAATTGGAGTTTTGTTTTCCTAACACCTTCGAGTCTGTTTCCCTATCATTTGGCCTTGTTGTCCTCAATGTAAGTACACATGTTATTACTTTCCCGACGGTTTCCTAATCTCTAACCATTGATAATTTCTTCTCCCAATGTTGTCCTAATGTCTAAGCTTTGATGTTTTCCTTTTCTCTATCCGTGAGCTGTAGAATATGTTTTAACAATCCCTTAGCATTTGCAATTTCCTTTCGAAATATTTGTCTTTTAGTTTGTTTTCCCAATTCTCCAGCTTTTGAGTTTTGTTTCCCCATTCTATAACTATGCAGTCGCGTGTTTCAAACCCCTGAGCCATGAAGTTTTGTTTTTCCAACTTCAGCCTTCGAGTTTTGAGTTACTAATCCCTCATCCAGTTTTGTTTTCCCAATCCCTGAGAATTTGAATTTTGCTTTGCCGATTCCTGAGCTTTGAAGTTTTGCTTTATCAAATCCTAAGCGTTTTGAGGTAGCCAATCGGTACATTATGTCGCACACACACCAAAAAAAAAACGAATGGTTCATTAATAATATTGGGTAATTTAACATATTTAAAGTCAAGCTACGAGATAAAAAAAAATTATCGTGCATATGTGTATGGAACCACTCACGCCTACGATTATTGATTTTTCACGTTGTGTTTTTATGGCAATAATATATTCGTAAGATCACAAAACACAACACGTCGAATTATGCACATAATTTCTGCTGCTGAGAATATTAATAACTTTCTTATGCGTGATTCTACTTTGATAACATTCTTCAAACGTTAGTTGTGAGCTCCCAACGATAAAAATATCGTTTCATTTCAAAGCAACTATTCACGCTTCCAGAGTTATTATCTCTCACTCTCCTTTCTCATTAAGCTATCGACAATTGTATTAAAAGCCAGCCTTATTAACTGCACTCCATTGTGTTCCTTTTAAGAGCCTCAAGAGCTCTTCCTAACCACTTAATTTCTTAACAAAGAGAGGATCTCCAATTCAAAATGCTAAGTACACAACGCGATCTTAATAATTAACTGCAACTACCAAGCTGTTTTGCTAAATTACATAGTTCCTCGCAGATAGTTATTCTTATTTTTTCTAATACCATAACTAATTTCTTCGATTATATATCATTTTTGGACCAGCAAAACCAGAACTCTCTAATTCTACTGGACCTTTTGGAATTTGTACTTTGTGGGTTTATGAGTTTATGGGTTTGTTCTGAAGTATATCTTAAACTATTTCATGTCACATTCCATTTTATTAATAAGTATGTTATTTACGTATAAATCACAAGTATAAAACATAATACCAACAGTAAAATTATTTATGCAATTCATATTAATTTCAAAGATATATAAAGGCGTCAATAATGTGTTTCGTTTAAACTGGTAAGAGAATCAAGCTTTGGCGATAAATCTTCTTTTGAAGTTAACGTAAATTAAGTGATTTCTTCACCGGCATTATGTTTTCCATTAATTTTCTCCGTTTTGTGTCACATAAAGGAAGGTTGGCTTCATCTAATTTTTTGATTTACTCTTTTTTCTTCTCTTTAGTAGCAATTTCTAATAATAATTTGTCACTAAACACATCTTTTCTTCCAGGGGTTACAAAAAGGCGGTCGCAAAATCAATTAGTTGCTACCGAAAGCAATACGTTCTTTCATAATCATGGTAGTGTATTACGGCGTACTAGCTTGGTGACTGCGATAAAATCACTCTAGTATGGGAAATATGATCGTATTCAGCCGAAGATGAATTTACTGCATATGAAATTTAGATTGTTCTGGTAAGATACGTAATATTGAAATATTGAAACACAGTGGCCTCTCGTGACCTAAAATTTCTCCGGGGCTAATGTTTTTTTACAATGTCATTTTAGATCTTTCTAACGAGCAGAATAATTTGTTATGCCAATGTGTTAAACAAATAGCAGAAGTAACTGAAACGATGTTCTGGCAACAAAAATTAATAAACACTTCGGGGGGTTAAAATACTTTAAAAAATTGTTATTGTTTTCTTTTTATTCAGAAAGCTGAAATTCTCCTGCTTTTACTAGCAGTTAGCCAAGATTTTTCTTAAAACCAATACACATAAAAGATATAGAATGAGTTTTGTACCTCTGCATTGCTGAAATATTCGGATAGTCTGCAGAGGCAGCCCCCTCTCTCCCTTTCTTGAAAAAATTGATCGAAATATTAATTTGTGATGCATAACATAAGTATACCAAAATTTCATATCGTTCACCGCAGTTACTGCGATCGTTCGATCATCTGCGATAATTCGTATCGCGTTACTGCGAGCAAACGCGATACCACTGAATCACAGATACGATTGGAAAGGGATTGAAAAGCTCTGATAGTTTTATATTTGCTAGAATTTTTACTGCTTTTATTTCTCAAATATATAGGACCTATATTATTAGGAAAGTTTAGGGTATATTGTAGGAAGAGACTGCATAATTATATGTATGATCCTAAGGGGTCGCATAAATTTATTACAATTCTACGGGATCTCATATAATTATTACAATTCTAGAAGGGTCAAATGAATTTATTACAATTCTAAATTTACTATAATTCTAATATAACTTGGACATTAAAGCCTCGTTTTATATCAAAATTTTAACATAGTTTTTTATTTTCAAGTGAAAAGGAAACTTTAGAAATTTCATGATTAAATTCCAAGGAATATTTTGTTAGAATTCTAACGAGTCGCAGTGTCAAATGTTTCAGAACCTTTAGTAACCTATTAAATGGAGGTCCCAAAAGTAATCAATTTTAATCACTATTCAAATTATAAATATTAATTTAAAATAAATAATAATGATGATGATGATGATGATGATGATGATGATAATGTAGTTTAATAAAATAAATGCATATTTTAGAAGTTTATGTAAAGACTTCTTTCACTGTTCATCAGTTTTGTATAAGCTTCTTAAGACTGGTATTGCTGTTGTTAAATATTCAAACTTTCATAACTAATTACTTACTGAACGAATATTACTGAAAATCGAGATATTGATACATTTGATTGAGATATTTATCTGATATCACATTTTTAAAAACAGAACAACTCAATTTAGAAGTTATAGAACTTCGACTTTAGCTTCCCATTGAGATAACATATAGAATTGTTCATTAATTTCTGTAAACCAGAGTACATCCGTGTATCAGTACATAACTTCTAAATATATGTTTTAGCATATGTGCATATTTTTTCGTGCATATATGGTACTGTACAGTAGGTTTGATTGGTAAAGAAAAATCATATATATCTAAGTAAATTAGGGGCGGGGGTGGCTCAGTCGGTAGCGCGCCAGGCTCGTAATCTG
This sequence comes from Ryuthela nishihirai, assembly GCA_038380435.1. Taxonomy (NCBI): domain Eukaryota; kingdom Metazoa; phylum Arthropoda; class Arachnida; order Araneae; family Heptathelidae; genus Ryuthela; species Ryuthela nishihirai. The sequence continues at coordinate 31,010,730 of JAWZYU010000011.1, read as the reverse complement.
TAGTTCCCAGGTTCGAGTCCCAGCTGGGTCAGCGTTGAGATTTATCTCCGCAAAATTCCCCGCCCTGCCCACGGTCAGTAGGGGACACCGATGGGCTTGTAAAGGCCGCCGTCCGTCGGATGGGACGTTAAGCTGTGGCCCCGTGTGCGGGAGAGCCATACCCTGTGCACGTTAAAGAACACGCTGGATGGCCTTGACGGGAGGCTACCATCTGTCTCCCAACAGCTGTTCCAGTGGGTCCCCTCCCCCAACCTTCTCTGAGCCTTCGGGGTCCATGTGACCTGGCCATTTAGCCCATGGTGTGCAAAAAAGTGCCGCTCAGAGGTAAAACAACCCAACCCTAAGTAAATTAAACTGAACGCTATATATTGTCCCTTGACCTGCTAGGGCCCAGTTTTCAAACATTTCTAATTTTTCTCGTAACTATTAAATAAAATAGTAAAAAAAAAACATTTTTCTTTAAAATTATGATCATTAAGACTGTCATTTTCTCCTCAAATGAATATATTATTTCAAAGTTTATAATGGCCTTATAATACAAAGCTTTAAAAAATTGTTTAGAGGCATGTAGTATTTCTATATATGTATAAGTATGTTTTATAATGCGTAGAAAACATTTATATATATATATATAACTGGGGTCAGGGTTCAGTATTTAATGAAATGGTTCTGGCACAGCTTTTTAACACCATACTCATCTGCAACGACTATAATTTTAGTATTGGAATTTTTTTATATATAGAATATTGTATTTTTGAGCTCGAATGGGATAAATGGCCATTCGAGATCGAAAGGATTTATTTTGTGATCGAATGGATTTTCTTTTGGGATTGAATGAATTTTTCAGTTGCAATAATCGCAAATTCCAATTGTGAGCTGGCGACACTGCACAGATTTTTCGTAAATATACTGCTTCTAATTGAACTTGCTATCTGTCACTACAGTTGTTTTGAGTTGAAAGTGACCACTCTTTTGAGGTGGATGATTTCAGTAGTCAGAAGTGTATCATATATCATACATGAAAATGTTTAAAATTTTTTATTTTGGCGACAGGTAAATAACGCATATATTATTTGCTTTTCGGATTTGTTTTTGTATAAAAGAATACTACATTTAAATCCCAGAGTTCGTTTCATTATAATTTCATAGTCCTTTTTTTTTGTAAAGAAAAAAATTGCATTTAATAACACGTCATCTTAGCACACATTACTTACAAATATTCGTATAAATAGTGTTTTAAACTTCTGCCATGCTATATCACAATAAATGCTTCTAACATGGGAATAGAACTGTATGCGTCAGCTGTAACATCTAAAATAACAGAAGCCATTTTTGCGATTGTTCGGCGACACATTTGCAGTGTGACTTGTCCCAAGCGCTAGTTGTTGGTTCAGTGCTTCGGGTTTCCACTAAATGTATTACAGTAATCTCTCACGTCAGACCTATTAGATAACTCCCTGTTTGAGTCATCAGGCCACCTGACTGCTTGCTAACACAAATCCACTTACCGTTTCTCTCCCTAAACCGACATTAAATTAGTGTTGGTTGAAGCGGAAGATACACACAAAAAAAGTGCTTTGAAGTTGCTACTTGCTTCTGAAATGGTTTTATAGTCAAACCAACAAAAGTGACTGTTTGGTCTTGTGTAAATATTTCTTAAACCAATGAGAAAAATTTATTTTCTTCTTCTCAAACTCTGGATTTTTATGACGTCTATTTTACTTCTTACGTGGCATAAAATTTACGTTACAGTGACATACAACACGATAAATATCCGCCAAGTGGGCGAAACCTGCGTTTTACAGAGTATAAGGAAAAGAATTGCCATTTTCTATGCATTATCGGTGCCGAAATATTGCCGATATTTTAGAGAATAAATGGTTCGTGAATGACGTCAACGAGGAAAAGAAAAAGCATTCGAAGGATATGCAGCGGAAATTATTCATAAAGAAATGTGTTTTACTGCGGGTGCTTTCAAATTACGAAATTGTTTTTCTAATACTTAGATGGAAATCTCTCACAATTATTAAGGTAATGCATTTCTTTTTGCACGTATGGTAGATTGCCCACAGTCTGCAGTGAAAAGGGTTTATTTTTAATCTATATTCATTATTTCACATTTTTTATGCACCTGTTTAGCATCTTTATTCTCCTAAGCCGAATGTTGTATTTCAGTTCTCGTTTCATCTGAAACAAAATGGAAATAGCAAGCGTTGTGTTAAATACCTATACTTGATAATATTTAGAGTTAAAAACAGTACAATTGGTTTCACGTTTCGAATATTGAAAGATAAGAATGATAAACGAATATATTTTTTCATTATAAAGCAAAATTGTGTTAAAAGAATCCGAGCTTCACAGACTATAAGGAAAAGAATTGCCATTTTCTAATGTTATAGATGCCGAAATATATTATATACAGAATTTAATCAAAATGACTGTTCATGAAATCTGAAACATTAAATTTTAGCACTTAGATTATGTTACATAATCTATCATTATATCCCAAGATTTTCCTGACTTTACGTTTAATCCATACAAAATTAGCCATACAAAATTAGCTAGAGTGAACATTCACTCTAGCTAATTAGCTAATAAGTGAATGTTCACTCTAGCTAATTACGCAAAAAGAATTATTGTCTCAAAAAAAAATTGATAACTCATAGTTTTAAAATACTGTCAAATGCTTTTGCTGGAGTAACTGTAATCATATATACAGTACTTATGTAGATAAATTTTTCTGATTTCTCAATTTTTCCGTTTCCCTCATTTGTTGTAAACTGGGAACTGAAAAAATAGCGTTTCAGGTTTATAGTTTCATCTTTTCGGTTCGACCTTTCCAAATTTAATATTTACCGTCATGGGCGTCTACAGGAAACTTTTCAGTGGAGGTGGGGAAGGGAAATGGTGTCGGAGGGGGAAAAACAAATCAGTATTTCAAGATAGATATATATAAGTTGGGCTGATCATTAATTAGTGCAGTTGCAAATACAGTAATCATGCGTACATCATACCAAATATAATTCAGGAAGTCCGAAAAAAAGCGGGAGGGATGACATATTAATTGTTGAAAATACAGGTAAAAATGTTTTTGCATAGTAATAATTAAAATTAAACAAATAATATGCTTCCGAATAAAATCAGGATAAGTTTCGTTGAAGATAAATTGAATTTTTTGGTACATCAGTAGTATTCAACGTAAATAAAATTTTCGATCAATTTCTTAAGGTGGGGACACCACCCTTCATGCCCCCAATCCCGACTGCTGGAGCACATGTTATCTTCCTCATGCTTTTCTGCTATATTTAAAAAGCACGTAATAACGGATTGCAAAAGTCAACCTGATTTGTAGTAAAGAATCACAGGATATGTCCTGTAGACATGGAACTCATGAAATAATAAGCTGAAAAAAATTGGTTTTGTCGTAAGTGTTTTTTTTTTCAGCTTGTTATTTCATGAGTTCCATGTCTACAGGACATATCCTGTGATTCTTTACTACTGATTTATTGATTTAACGCCATGAGCATGAGTGACAAATATCAGGTTCCATCTATATGAGGCAACAGAGTTGTCCACTTCCCGGATAAATGGCGCCACTCTGCGAATCAAATGAAAAAATCCGGAAAGTTTATAAGGTCACACAAGCTGAGAAAAGGTTAGCCATTGGTGGTGTAGTGGTAGCATAACAGGCATGCTTCCTGGATAGGTCGGTTCGAATCCCACTCATGGCAAAACCAATTTTTTCAGCTTATTATTTCAACCTGATTTGTTTACATATTTTAAATTAAGTTTAACCACTAAAAAAAAATTTACATTGTTTCCTACAGAAAAGTAAACACTTGTAAGCTGACAAAAGATAATAATTGATGAACTAAAGAATAAGTCAAATAATAATTTAAATCAAAGTTCCATGTGTTTAATAACTGCCGAAATGTCATTAGATCATTGTCTTAAATCAGGGTTACTGAATTTTTCCAGGTAAATTTAATGCCCACTAAAAATAAATTCTTACAATTCATATACGAAATCAATTCTAAATGTCATAGGCTCGATGAGATATGCTTTCTTTAAATAGAATTTATTTAGTCTTTCTAAACGTCACGTTGACCGAGTAGTTAGGGTGCTTGGCTACAGATCAAAGGGACCTGTAGTCGAACCCCAGGTAAGATCATGGATACTTCTTTATTTGTATTACCTTTCTGCTGAATTCTCAGCTACCTCACAAACCTTTACTATGAGGATTATACTTACAGGTTCTTGTCAGAACTCTCTGTGGCAAGCAGCTGCTTGAGGGGGAATTTATTTTATTTGTAATAAAACGTAATTAATATTTTCTCGAGACCAAATTACTTAGATGTTAACACTGATGTTTAAGTAGACTTTCAATTTGCATCTTAATTTCAAAGTTTCAAGAAATGTGGCCGCAATCACATTTAGAGAATGCGATTGCTGTCACACTGATTGGAAGCAAGCACTAATACTACAAAGTTTGAATTCCTTTGTGTTTGAGCCGCAATTTATTGCATAAAATGGTCTAAAAGCTCAGGTCAAAAGACCCCAATTATTGGGGGCTGATTAGGAAATGGAAGAACCCAGTTGAGGTCATCCAGTGTGATTTTTTAACCCACAAAGTGTATAATTCTCTTTCATACGGGGTAATGGAACGGTACAGTGAATTGCGCGCCAGGATCGTAATCTGCAATTCCCAGATTCAAGTCTCAATTGTGCCAGCGTTGGGATTTATTTCCATTGGTCCTACCCTTCCCTCGGTGAGAAGGAGGACACCAATGGTCTTGGAAAGGTTGAAATTTCTTGCATGGATGTTAATCCATTTCCCGATGCAAGAGAGACACATCCTGTGCACATTAAGCAACATTCTGGGTGGTCTTGAAAAGAGGTTTCCCTCTGTCTCCTAACATACCTAAATAAATGTACGACGCAGTTGATCCCCTAATTTCTGAATCTTTGGTGTTCTTGTGATTTCGTCATTTAGCCCGTTGTTTACAAAAAAGTGCAGCTCAGAGTAAAACATGCCAAATCCTTCATATGGGACCACGGCTTAACTGTCATTAGGTAAACAGTGACTTTTTCAAGCCCATTGGTGAGGTCCTCGCCATAACCAAAGGCAAATCGTAGAAAATCTCAACACTAGCACAGTATGTACTCGAATCTCGGAACAGTTGCTTACGAGCCTTGCGCACTACAAATTGAGACAACAAACACTCCAAAGAACTCACTGTTTACCAGATTTCGCCAGTGTATATTATACTGTCTCTTTATCCACTGTTTAGTTATCACATACACTCATGCAACTAACTTAAAATCTACTCAATCGCATTACAAAATAAGACGATTTGTTGGTTACTTTGCTTCTTTTACCTCTGTAAAAATTCTCCTTTTACGAAATCTATATCAGCTGCTACAACATTTCATAATACTGTTTTTTTTTTAATATGTAGACCGTGCCGTCTTTTAATAGAGGAGTAGATCAATCTTCTATTGAGTAAGCTCGGAAGATGCTGCAGAATGTCATTGGAAAAGATGAACTTTTGGGCTTCAATCGCTTGGGCGAATCTGATGAACGACCACGACCTCAGCTCATCATTGATCGTCCTTACCACGCTTCGCCGCCTGTAGCGCTGCTCTAGAAAAATGAACAGCCTGGCAAAATATTAATGTAAAAATCTGCTTCTACTCCATCTAAATGATCAGCCGTCCAAACATGGTCTCGTGTTTACTCGTTTTCTATCGATGAGATTAAAAACATAAATGCATATGCTTCATTGGAAAACCCTACCTGAAGTACGAGTATGTAGCATTACTAGCACTAGAAGTGTGAGCCACTAGAAGTCCATTTTTTAACATGTTAAATCAAGCCATTTTCAGTGACACCTAACTTCTATTATTCATATGCGTGACGAATGGTGAGTTGAGGATATGAATTAGCATGATGTAAAAATGTCAAGGACATCGTGTAACAATCTTACACTCTTATTCTGCCTACATGAATGGTGAAATTGTTAGTGTCTAGAGAAAGTGCCAATAGCATACAAATTTATCTAAGCAAGTGTTACGTTTCACTTAGTAAAACTGTTATAGTAACTGACACTTAACCAGTAATAATAATATTTTGTTTTATTCCGCCAGTCAGTACAATATACATTTGCATAGCATAACTACCCAATGAGAATTGATACACAGATTAGGATAATGGGGAAGTGAAGCATCAATCAAGCTGAGAAATATCAGAAATATCAGTTACATCAGAAAAGTTGAGAAATATCAGTTTATCAGAAAAGTTGAGAAATATCAGTTTATCAGAAAAGGAAAATAACAATCGTATTAAAATATTAGTGATTAATAGGAAAGGCGAAACAAAAAAGGAAAGCATAGTAAGCTGACGCTTTTATTTAGTTAATGCTCCCTATTTCCTTTAAAGTTCAATTATGGCAACAAATATATACAATAATAAAAGATCAAATGGTTATGAGATATATTACACTCATACATAAATGGTTTCATTGCTTTATAAGATGAAACGTTCTACATTTGATTTTAAATAATTTTAAAGATTTTGCAATTTGTAATTATTATAGACATTCAGAATTTTAACCTCAGAAAATAAAAGTGCCCTAGGATCATGGTTTTTTTTACCAACAATATATCTAACAATTCTTTTCTGAAGACTATATATAGCATTCAAATTGTAGTCATAAGTATTACCCCAGACTAAAATTCCCGTATGTTATATAAGAATAAATGAAAGTGTAGCATAAATTTATCAAAATTTGTTTGCTAACCAGATGACGCATCTTACCTAATATACCAATATTTCTTGACAGAGCGGTTCTCAGCTGCTTTACATGAAATGACCAGTTCAGATTTTCATCAATCTAAACTCTTAAGAATTTATATCAAATGCATCTCGTTAGCTTAATTTCATTAATCTTCACATCGAAACATTTCTCATCGATGTTTTCGTTTTTTTCTTTATAAAACATGTATTTGAATTTCTTGATTTTTATATAAAAATCTAGAAATCTAGAAAATCTAGATTAATATATAGAATCTAAAATATAAAAATCTAGAAATCTGAAAGGTTGAATTTTAACATTGAAATATAGGCTACATATATATAGATATATACATTCGGATATTCTTTGGACTGATTATTTTGCAAGAACAGTAAAATCACAAAACTTTTTTCCTTTGCTTTCGTTCCAAAAAAAAAACACACCAACAATTTAGTTTTTTCTGCATTCCATCTTATAGTTTTTGTGAAGAATGATGGAACTTTTGCCTACTATATTTTGCAACCGAGATAAACTATGCATAGCATCCATCGAACAGAAGTAAACAATGTCCACTCTATAAAAATGGAAATGTGCAAAACTACATCAAACTACAGCCATTATTTTGTTTCCACTTCTGTGTCTTATGGTATTACCCAAAAAGATGCAACTTAAAGCTCTTCTGTTGCGTATAAAGTGTTCGTTGCTCTCAGACATTAAGTTTGTTCGCGTTAACGTACAAAATTCCTGGGGAAAGAAATACAAGTTCAGGAAGAACAGAACATAAACGTCATGTGTTGGGTTCCCATCAGAAGAGTTTCTTCGTAAATTACCGGCATTTCGTTAACCTAGTTTCTCTTCAACTTGGGAAGAATAGAACTTTTTGAATAAATTTAAAGTCTCTAAAAGAAATATTTATCATTCTTTTGGAGACCATTGCACCGGATGTTTCGCAAAAACCTAAATGGTTCTTTAATTAAAGGATTACTGTTGCGTTCGTAATCCAAACAATAGTGATTCGTTGCAGCGTAATAATGTGGGTTTTTTTTTTCAGTCTGTTAACAAAAGCTACCAACGCTTCAAACGGAGATTCAGTTTATTCCAGTGCAAACGGACATGAGAAGTGCGGACTTGTTTTCTGAGCAATGCATGCGTTTTTTATTTCAATTTCTTCAGCTTTATTTCTGTCTTTGAATAGCAGCAGTCATTATCTGATGTTCTTCAAACTTTGAGAGGCAAACTATAATAGTAATATTTTAGTTCTGCTCTTTTTGTAAATTGAGTGGATTTAAAAAGTGTTTTCTAGGTATGAAGCTTTTTCATATTGTTCGCTTATTTTATATTATTGTCACTCAAGTTTTTCTGGTTTTGTTTTAAACTCTTATTTAATTTAAAAGCACCTATAGTACTACTTGTTTATGATTAATTAAAAGTGCCGCAAAATTCGATAAGCCAGAATAAAAATCTTCAACAGGTTTAAATTTAAGATTCTTAAAAGAGGGTTCTTAAAAATATCTGAAAATGTTTAAGTTAAAACTTAAGAGTATGGCACATACAGAACGATTTGCTAGAATAAGAAGCATTTTGTATCAAATGGAGTCCGATTCAGAGTTAAATAAAATATGAATTGAACTTTTTTATGATATAATATGGTAAAAGATTATAATCAGATCTAATTCTAGATTTTTAACGATACTTGTTCAGTATTTTATAAGATGTGGAAATTGAAGCATTTGAAAATTTACTCGCTCCAAAAAAAATGACAATCATAATCACTGTCACTGCTAATAAAAACTAAACTTATATATTTTAATAAAATTTAACTATGTTATCATTTTCTAAATTATGTTATCATTTTCTAAATTATGTTATCATTTTCTAAATTATGTTATCATTTTCTAAATTATGTTATCATTTTCTAAATTATGTTATCATTTTCTAAATTTTAACGCTTTGAATTAATAATAAATATACAATATTTCTACTAGAATTGTTGCAGTTAAATACTCCAGTGTACAGCTTTTTAAATACTGAAATAAACCTGTCAATTGGAACTTGGATTTGACAAAGATTTTAATTTGTCTTGTGAACGCAATCAAAATGAAAAAAATAAAAGGGAGGAGGCGAAGAAGACTAAATTTCATTTCAGCAAAATATTTTGCCTTCCGATTCAGATGTATTTAAAACAATTCTTGAAAAATGCGTGAAATTTCGCAAGTTTTATCATTTTTGCCTCCATTGTCCTTACCCGCATTTTCAGTGGCTCCCCTGTCCTCCCTTCAGATCTAGATCTGATCGAGAAAGTTGTTCCACCATACGTTTCATACATGAGAACCAAACTTAATGTATTATGTGTAAAATGAAAGCTTGTGACGCAGAGTGTCACAGGCTATGAAATATTTACCGCCATTCTTTCTTCCCCATTGAAAAGCAAAAATGTGAAAACGATTGTTCTACTATATCTTTCGAAGGCGAAGGCAGAGGGAAATGAGCTATGCGTCAAACTATAGCATGTGACGTGGAAAATATAACCGGTTATAACACATTCAGACACGAGTTTTAATGCTCTCCAAAATTGTGGTAAATGTGTATACGATTGTTTTACTATATCTTTCGGACGCGAGGGTGTAACGTAATGCCTTGCAAGTTAAATATTAAGCTCGTTGCGTGGGGAGCGTTATAGGCTGTAAATACTTACCCCAACACTTTCTTTCCCCTCCTAAAAATGGGGGAAATGTGTAAATCGTTCTACTATATATTATAAATGTAAGGACCCGCAGTTACGAGTTTGGTGTCAAAGGAAAGCTTCTCATGTGGGAACTGTCATAGGTGAGTTTGAAGTTTCTCGCCCCGCCCCCCTCCCGCTTCTTTCCTCAAAAAAGGGGAAAAATACTTTTGTCCGAAATTTCGCCGGAGTCGACCACAACGAGTTACATTTTAATGAAAGCTTGTGACGGCTACAATGTCGTGGGCTACCACAAATCGTTCCACCACTTTCTCCAACCGCCACAAAAAAGAGGGAAAGCTTTAATAGTCACATGTCAAATGGAAGCTTCTGATGATAGAGTTTTTTAGTGACTAAATGAAAAAGAATTGAAAAATTTAAAAGGATATATTTAAAATACTTTCTTCTCTACTTTCTTCCTATGGTTATCAGAAAAGTAAAGTATATAATAAGGCATAAAGAAAAATATAAAATAAAGTCTCCTTCTAGCTGCTGCTTGTCACAGAGCTCTGGCAGGAGCTTTTGACATGGCAGGAGCTTTTCTGGCAGGAGCTTTTCTCTATGGCGAATTAAACAGAAGTTTAATTCGCCATAGAGAAGATCTGTGAGGAAGGCGAAATTTCAGCAGGAAGACAATACAAACATCCATGATCTACCCGCAGCTCGAACCCAAGTCCCTTTGATCAGTATTCAAGCGTGTCAATGGTGAAATCACTCGGTGAATTTGTATTCACTTAAAAGGAAGATAGGACACCGATTTGCCTACTCAACAAAAATTGCCAGTGCGTTCCTTTGAAATGAATGCAAATTCAGCGAGTGATTTCATAATCGGGATGGAGTAGTTTTTTAAGGCGAAGATAGGGAGATGGATGTGTTTTGAAACAATAATATATATATATTTTAACGTCTCATATTTCTGTTCCCTATATCCGATGTATATCGGAAACCTTCTATATTATAAATTTGTTTATCCTATTAACTCAATATATTAGGTTAATCAGACTTTTTGTGCAACCACTTGCAGTTTAGCGATAAAACATTTCGACTTTTGTACTTTTTAAGTCGTTCCTGACTCACCAATAGAGCCGCCACTACAAATCAGCCAGATTGAAGATACGATCAAGAAAATGGTGCTTTGCCTACCAAGAAATCGATGGGAGACAACAACCATTATGAAAGAACTCTAGCATTATTAAATTTTGAGAAATCTCCATATTCCGACCGTAGATTAACGATTACTTCAAAACCGTCACTCGAATCTTTGCTTTTACGCTCAACCTCATGTCTATCTCTCCCTCTTTTCCCTCCGCATCAATCTATGCATACATCACTCACTGGGTTGTTAAAGTATTAAATACGACCAAATGCACGTGTAATGGCCTTTGCACAAGCGCAAAAGTGGAGCGCGCAGATAGAAGGCTTGCAGCACTTGCTCTCCCACACGCTTCACTCGCACAGTCGACGAGTGACGTCAGGCATCAGCAACTCCCTGTAATTGAGAGAATTCGAGCGCCATACCAAGTGAGCTGTAAAATATGACCGTAATAATAGTCAGCGTTCACCATCAACATGTACCCTTCGATTTGGGGCAGTAATTACCTACACTCCTTCGAACCTCATAGAAGCACATGCATAGCTATGAGCTCAGATACTAAAGCTTTCTCTCTCCACACAGACGCACGTACTTGTTTTGCAGACGCATTACATGATGGATAAAGGGTTTGTTCGAAGCATTTCAAAGTGGTTTCCTAAGAGGCAGATTAAAGTTTCTTAATATTTTTTGTAGTTTTTTTTGTTGATGTGTTAAGTTAATCGCATAATGAATAAACATGGGTGTTTAAAGTAAATTTAAAGAGAAAATGCTTCATTTCCGATACTGCGGCTATTTTTTTCGAATATTTCGTAGAATAAATCACGTTGATAGTTTATGGATTATGTCTAATGATAAAATTATATGCATCGCAGACTGTTTTTAAAGAAGGAAAAAATAACTTTTTATATTAATTATGCATTTTCATTTATTATTATTGGAAAATGTTTTTTTTTATTTGCCCAGCACTAATATTTTTATAGTATTTGTAAAATATCACTTTCACAACCGAATTGAAGTATAAATCAATGGATAAGTACCTTAATTTTCGGAATTTACTTTATACGGAGAAGCCATCAATACTGTAATGCAATAATTCCCAACCTGTGTGTCACGTCTAAGGTCCGGATGTGTCGCGAATATTCACGAAAAACAATAATACTGCAAAATAATTTGCAATTTGGTACTTTTTAAATTTTTACATCATGTTTCTTTTATGAAATATTCAGTTTAATATGCGTTTTCATTTAAATAAATTTTAATTTTAGTTATAATATAGCAAAAACGTACACTTTTTACTGTACGTGTGTCGTTGTAAATGGACTATTTCAGCAGTGTATCGCGGTTAATGAATTATTTCGGAAGTGTGTCACCACGATAAAAAGGTAGTGAAACACTGCTATAATGTATGCTTATATGGATCGATACATTTAAATCCGAAACATCAGTCTCAAACTCAAATCATACGGGAGTCATATTAATTGCTTATCAATATATTGCTCTATTATTATGATTTTTTATAATAACGGTTATAATATTATTTTTCAATTCTGACTTAGAATATTTATTTCCTTGTTTCGTGTAGACTTTAATGATTAAATATAAAAATTTGCTTCCCCTGTTGGCGTTCATGTATGCCTATTAATTATATATACATGTTTAAACTCCTTACATACGATAATAAACATATATGTTTTACCTCTAAGAATACTTTTGTGCACACAATGAGTGAAATGACTCGGTCACAGATTTCCAAGGGCTCTGAGTTGAGTAGGGAACCCACTATATCAGGCCTGGACAAACGTTGTAGATGAAGGGAAGCGTGACAAATTGAGACTGACCGGCTGTCCGTATAGAAACACTGAGTGGAAGAGCAGGCCACCAAATAAATATGTAATTAATATAAAAAGCAACTCAAGTGAAACGTAAACAATACAGTTTCATTAAAATTAATTATTTTCAAGAAAATTCGTTTCGCAGAAGTTGAATTTCTAGTCCACTTTACATTCTTTTTCTATTTTGCGAATTTTATTTATTTTTCATCGGTAGTTCGCCTACCGCACAAAAGGAAGTGGTGGGCAGTATATATAACACAAGCCTGCATTAGACAGATGTTAGTAGGCAGATGAAAGTCTTCCGTCAACAGTTTCCAGCCCGTTCTTTAACGTGCACAAAATATCACTCCCTTGCACACAGAGCAAAGACTTAACGTCATATTCGACGGTCGGCGACCTTTCCAAGACTATCGGTGTCCCCATTCTCACCGAACGCAGGGTGCAGGTTAGCGGAGATAAATCTCGACGTAGGCATAATTGGCACTCGAACTTTGAACATCATATTACGAGTCTTGATTTATATTTACTGATTTAACCTCTAACCCAATGTCTCGCAAATTGTGTGCCGCGGCACAGTAGTGTGCCGCGATCTCCAAGTCTCCAAGTGTGCCGCGAGGTCTCCAAGTGTGTCTTGCACACTTGGAGACCAAGTGTCTAGCACACTTGGAGACCAAGTGTAGGTCTCCAAGTGTGCCGCGAGAGATTTTCAAATTGACACTAGATATTCCAAAGATTTCATTTTGACTTGACTTGTGTTATCCATGTGCTTTAATATCGATGTGCTATTGACGTGCTTTAATAAAAATCTTTCAGATTTTATCAACTGGGATCTTGTAAGTCTTTATCAAGCTTTTTCCAAATTTTGGTATTAATTTTTGATTATTTCAAGCCATAGAATGGACAAATATTTAAAACAAACACCGAGTTATGATTAATTATATTTATTATTATATTTATTTTAAATAAAATGCATTTAACGAAACTTCAATTTTCCCCTTTTTACGTAACCATCAAAAATTATTTTTTAGGTGTGCCGCGGGAAAAAAATTGATTCAGTGTGCCGCGGAAAAAAATTAGATTCCGTGTGCCGCGGAAAAAAATTAGATTCAGTGTGCGGCAGAGTAAAAATGTTTGCGAGACACTGCTCTAACCGAACAAACAGCAACTAAGGCTGATGATTTGAGCATCATCGTAAATTCATACAAATATAACAACAATCACAATATAAAATAGGTGCTGCGTTGTTGAGAAAGAATCATGCAATTCTTTATCATTGTATGAATATTATAAATACATAACAATATATAGACCTTATATACAATGCAAAACCTAAGGATGAATGTTCTGTACATTGTATACATAGACAGAAGTAAATCGGATACAAATGTCAATAAACACCTTATACCACGTAGGCATTACATCTAAGGACATAACAATGCCATCAGTAGTCTTTAACCTTGCAGTAACAACCACACCGGTCTTCGGCATCTCTCAAGGCTCATCTCTAGCGAACATCGATCGTACACAGCATGTTCCACTCTCTTCCTCCCGCTGCTACCACCAGCAACAACAACAACATCCATGTGGAATGGACTGTCTTGGGAAGTTGCGATTGCACGTTTTGTGTGACAAATGGACGTTTCCCGGCACGCACCGTCTTAGCTACCACCGCGCATATAAATGCACTTATTTTCGAGAGCTCTATAAATAACATTGTGTGGGCCACGATAAATGTAAATTGTGTTTCCTCGCCCCAACACAACACGTTACCAAAAGTTGCAAGCTGCTTTTTTTCCTGTTCGCTTATCGCTGCGTATAACGACTGCGGGATTATGGAAGTTCCTATTACTAAAGCAAAAAAGTACAAGTCATTAAGAGACTATTTTTTTGGCATTTATTTATTTTTTTCAGTCTTTTTTAAATGCAAAGAGGAAATTTGAAATATACACAAATGTGTAATTTGGTTTTGTCATTTATGAAGAAAATTTATCTTTGAGAAGAAAAAACAAAGATTACGTGTTTGTTTGTTTTTTTAAGAAAAAAATGCCATTTGGTATAAATTGCGAAAGTTTGAAAAGTATTTATTAAAGGTGAACATTTATAACGGGGTTTTCAACATGAATTCTATACGTTTTTGAAAAAATAATGAAAATCTTGAATCATTGGCAAACTTTGTAATAAGAAAATCGGAAATTTTCCACGAGATAGTGGGTCAGGGAGGCGTCTCGACAAAGGCAAAATAGGAATATATCTAGGGTCCGTAAATCTGAGGAGCTTGGAATGGGCCCTTGTGATTACAGTGCGAGGAAATTTAGAGTACCTGGAAATTCATCTGTGCCTACGGCCTGAAAATGTTTAAATTCTATCCTGCGAGGGTCGAGATTTGGCTCAGTTGATTGTGTGCCAGCCTTGTAATCTGTAGGATCTAGATTCGATTATCAATTGTGCCAGCACTGAGATTTATCTCAACTAACCCCTGTTTTATACTCGGTGCGAAAAGAGACAAAATTGGGGTTGGATAGCCATGCCTATCAGATGGGACGCTAAACCCTGGTGCTGTGTGAAGGAGCGCCATACGCTATGCGCGTTTGAAAACACGCTGAAACGCCTTGACGGGAGGTTTCCATCTACCTCTTAACGAGTGTCCAGTGGATCCCCTTCTCCAAACCTTTGAGTTCTTAAGGTTCTTGTGACCTAATCATTTAGATCATTGTGTGCAAAAAAAAGTGCTGTCAGAGGTAAAACAATCCCACAATCCGGCGGCATCACTTTCTCTGGTGAAACTTCTGAAGTAAATTAATTCTGTTCGACCATGCAGGTTCAAATTCTAAATTTCACTTTATGTGCATAATCATTGTACCAGTTTTTCAAAAATAAACTTTTCGTATATACACTGAAGAACCAAAACATTATGACCCCCTGACTAATATGATGTTGGTCCTCCACTTGCCGCCAAAACAGCTCTTACCCGGCGAGGCATGGACGCTACAAGATTTATAAAGGTGTCTTATGGTACCTGGTACCAACACGTTACCATCAGATCCTTTAATTCTTTTAAGTTACCTGGTTGAGCCATCGCAGATCAGACCTACTGTTCCAACGCAATCCACAGATGCTCGATTGGATTGATGTCTGAGGAATTTGGAGGCCAAGGCAATACCTGGAAGTCTTCCTCATGTGCCGCAAACCATTCTCGAACAATCCGGGCAGGGTGATATGTCACATTATCCTGCTGAAAGAAAGCACTACTGGAGGAGGATACGTTGCCATGAAATGATGTACCTGGTATGCAATGATGTATAGATAAGTGGTAAATGTCATAGTTTCCTGCACATGAATTACTGGACCCAGGATTTTCCAGCAGAACATTGTCCAAAGAATTACACTTCCTCCACCGGTTTGTTTTCATCCCATGGTAAATGACGAACACATACCCGGTTGTCCACATGGTGCAACAGGAAACAAGATTCATTTGACCAGACGATCAGATGGACCAGAATCGACGATCAATCTTTCAAGGTCCAATTTTGATGCTCGCGTTTCCATTGCAGGCGCTTTCGAATTTGAACCGAGGTTAGCATGGGCACTCATAGTAGCCTGCGGCTACGCAGCTGTGGTCGGCCCACACCTTGCGAGCGGTTCGTGGTTTTTCCTTCCTCGGACCACTTTTTGAAAGTACTAACCACGGCTGACCGTAAGCATCACACAAGTCTTGTCGTCTCGGAAATGCTCTGACACAGTCATCTGGCCATTACAATTTGGTCTTTGTCAAACTCAATTAAATCCGCTGCCTTTCTCGCCTGAAGAACAAGAATAACACTGATTAACATAGCTCAGTAACAGGTGTTATTTATATCATTTCATGACCTTCACACGCGCCATCATTTACCTGCAATTGCTTCGATTTGCATAAAGACGCGTTAGTCATAACGTTTTGGCTTCTTCGTATATTCGGGTAAAATGTATTTGATCAGCATTCCTGCATCATTTTTGCAGGAATTCATGATCAATCTATATTATGAACATTACAGCAGGGATATATCAATACGGGGTAATAATTTTTCGGAAAATTCCGTTGGAAAATCCTAATTTTTTTTTGCTTAAAGTAATCGATACGTGTCACCCGGGTGAAGCTATTAATATATTTATTTATTCCGAAGTCCGCTAAAAGATGAAAAAACTCTTGAGTATAAAACTCAAATGTCAGAAAACATATGATGGTGGATAAAGGTTTATAGACCCGTTTCTTACTAATAAAACTAAACCAAGTATAACTTGCAATATTTAGAAGTACATTATATATTGGGCAAGTTATAGTGGTTAACGCGCTTGGCTACTGACCTAAGGGACCTGGGTTCGAGCCCCGGGTAAGGCATGGTTGTATGTGTCGTTTTTCTGCTGAGGTCCTGCCATCCTCTCAGATCTTCTACTGTGGCATATAAACTGACAGGCTCCTGTCAGACCTCTGTGGCAAGCAGCTGCTTGAGGGGGTATTTATTTTTATTTATTATTTTTATATTTCGTCAGAAAAATACTTTATTGATATTCATTATTCTGTCTGACGAGTCCGAAGTAAACAGATAGAGAGTTCGAAATTTGCATAGATTTCTCTGCAAATTTTACTTTATTAGGTAAATTTTATTTTCCTCATTTATTTTATTCCATATGCTCCTACATTTCTCTGTCTTTCATTTATATATGTTGGCTTAAATCTTTTTTTTTTGATTTGCGACATATAGAACAGAGAAGAATCCTAGAAGCTACTCCTAGCTTTTACAAGCCTTCTCATACAAGGACATTCCCTACTAAGACCGAAGTCACTGCTGACCACTGCCTTAATTAGAGCTAACACAACACACAAAGTTTGCCCTGCTGGAACAGTCGCTAGCTGCCTAACCACTATGCCAGTTAAGGCTTTTAGATGGGGAGTTAGCTTTTTTCCCTCAATAATAAATTTATCTCTATTTTGTAATATTCAGATGCATATAATGACTGCTTGTTTGAAAGACAAACCATTGGAATAGGGATATGTCATTAAATTTGGAAAACTTTGAAAGGAAAATAAATCGATAGCACAGTCGACTTAGGTCTCATGCGGGTTAGAGCTCAATCATAATTTGAATTTCTGCTTTTTCTCGCAATCGTAAAAAATTTAGAAGCAAAATAAAAAGTATTCTTTGGTTATAATTTCAGCTTTTTATTTATCGTTATCGTTATTTAGTAAATAAAGATTCTAAACGCTAAAAGCAATTCATTGATAAGAGAGTGAAAAATATATAAAAAAAACTAAAAGTTGAAAAGTAATAGTTCTTTTTATTTACTAAAATTAATTGTTACTATTTTACTTTTAATTGCTTTATGTATTTTCTCTGTTTTATTAATGAATCATTCAGCGCTTATAACGATTTTAATCAAAATCTTTCAGCTTCCATGAGATATTTCAGATTTTTTATTTTCGTTATTATTTTCGTCCAAAAAAATCGAAATTTTAATTTGGTTTTTCAAATAACTGTTATTATTCTAAAGTTTATACTAAGTCGTAAATACGAAAAAATAAATGGTATAGAGGCATGCATTCTTATATATATATGTTTTATTATATATCAGGGAATTTTTGTTTCCCCTAACCTGATTTGAGCTAGAAAATTTGAGCCTGAATTCATTTCTTGTGGGAATATTGCTGTTGTCTTTATTGCAGTATTTATATCTGCTGCTATACATATCGTTAAATTTCCTGTAATTTGCAGTTCCCATGGAAGCTGGTGGATAGTCCGTTAAACTTATTTTTTCGGATATCCTATCTCGACAAGGAAATTTGAAAGTGTTGAACTAAGATTACAGATCTTAACCTAATTGGGCACCAGAAAACTTTTCATTTTTACCAAAGAGAAAAAATAGCATCAAAATATTCAATAAGGTTGCGTTTCGTAAATAAATTCATACTTAAAGCCTGAATGAAGTGAAATATGCGGCGTTTATAACCCAAACCTTAGCGCTGATTTAAAATTTTATAAAACAAAATAATATGTATCTTTTTTTGCATCCTAGAGAATAGCTTTATCTAGCTATTTTTGATTCATTTATTTCTTTAAAAAGTCAAGGCATTACGTTTATATAAAATATAAAAATTGTTATCCAGTAGTTAAAATGGCGAACTATTCGTGTCATATTTTAGTTGATGGCCTTCGTTCTAAACAGAGACAAATCTTTCCCAAAATCTGTTAAAGAAATCCATATAAAGAATAAACCGATAATTGGAAATTTAGGGCCTTAATTTAAATTCTTCCAGCATATTTTTTATTTCGTAAAAAATTTGAATCTAAAGTCAACAGTTTTCATTATGCCACATTTGTAATAACGCTTATATTTTGTCATATTTATAAAAAGAACAAAGCGATAGATTCCCCCTCCTACTAAAAATGAGCTATTAGGTCTAAAAAAAGTTTGATCAAGAGGATATTTTGAAATGAAGTGTGCTTATAGGTAGAGCCCTTCGCGGATAGCACAACTTTATCAGCTTCCACGTATATTACCTACTTAATAACCGCTGAGATTTTTCAAAATGCTTGAAATGTGATGTACATTTGCGAGTAAAAGATATCAGTCTAATGGTTTATTAGTAACTAATTAATAATTGAAAAAATATATTGCAAAAAATAAAAAGCCTTTTATTGTTAAAACATGCTTTAACAAATTTAGACAGAAACTTAATTCTTATTTTGCAAATTTTTCTGAATAAATTTTGCCCTTTAAAATGCAGTTATCGGCGATTATGTGAAATCACTTCTTTTTATTACCCATAATTCTCCTCTAAAACTTCGTGATCTCTCCGACTGAAAATTTTATTCGACTGATGTTTAATTCCTGTTTTCTACTTAACATCCCAGTAATTTCTTTAATTTATATTCTGCTTTTCCAGAAAAAAAGATCACTTCTTTCACTTACGATGAGTTTTTTTAACTTGTGGATTTATCCCAATACTTTATTTTTCTCTTTTAGAGTGAATATCATCATTCAATTTTCCAATCTGATTTCTTTTAACATTACTTCAAGTCGTTTTTTCACTCATGTCAGCCATCAATAATGCAATAATATTTTCTCAGGTTTCTGCATATCTTATCAAATACGAGATTTTATCCGTCACCCGCGTTAACATAATTTTTTTATCAACGGTTTTATCCGCTATCAGCGTTAAGATTAATCTTTTATCCGCTGAGAGCTTTTAAATGCGGATATCAGCAGATATCGCTACCGCGCAGGTCTTTACTTATAAGCAGAGACACTCCCCAAAGTGGGATAATATATGTATGACAGTTATAATAAATGTGGCATAATAAAAACTCTCGACTTCAGACTCCACGTTTTGTAGGAAATAAAAGAATGTGAGCAAAAAAATAAAATAAGTTGTTTTGATGGATTTCCTTATCTGCAGTTGGGAAAGGTTTGCCTTTTTTGAGAAAGTATGCCATCAACTAAAATATGACAGGAATATTTCGCCATTGTAATATAAGAACTCTATACTTTTAGGCTCCAAGTTTTGTTAGAAATGAAAAATGTGCCCCAATTACTTCGACGTAACAACATATTGTAGATTAATACAACGAAGGTACGTCTTTCGCATAATTTGTAGTTAATTCATATTGTTCGAAACATATGCATTTATAAAAGGACTAGATGAGACATCTACTTTGAGTCACAACAAAGCTAAAATCCCATATAGAGCCATTTATATAGAATAATCCGACACTTTGAATACAACGTTAGCTAGTCCACAACAGTAATATTTGTGACAGAGTCCCTTTAATTATATAGTAGCGGTGAATCCTAATAGTGACCACAATAACGATCTGGTTATTGTACGAACGGCTTTCTGTTGGGAAAGCAACCGGCACAGGCGGAGCATTATCAAAGAAACAATACATCAGGGTTATCGCGGTGCGTCCTGTGATAACATGAAGGGAGTTCAGTGCCACACACAACACGAGGGAAATGGAAGGCAATTTGTTCGTAGGAGGAGGATGGGGCACAACAGAGGACGGCGTTATAACACGCCAAATCCACCCGTGTCCGGTATCCCGACCCCAATCACAGGGATATGTGCATCTGATGATGGTAGCTGTGGAGAACGGAAACCACGATTTATTCCACGTTGACGGGGGAGAGCTTCAGAGAAAAGGGCGGGAGAAGCTGGGGTCATCTAGTCGCCTTTGTCGTGCCGGACTTCCTGCTCCATCCATGCCTTTCATGCTCTTCCCCCTCTTCTGCTCCTGTCCCCTCCTTCCTCCTGCGCGTGAGGTGCAGTGATGTGGCCCATCCATTAGCCTATGCCAAGCACTGTGATTAGTTGCCATCTGCGCCCCGCCCGCTGTTCTGTGTATGGATATTGGTGGTGGAAGATGCAGATCTTCCTCGCCCACGTACCTTGGGGATGCTAAGGGAAAAATGGCGGGACAAATTCAATTTGCAAACATTACTTACGGTTGCATGCGTTCCGTCGTGGGACCGCCAACTGCAGGCGTAAGCTGCTTGGATATGTAACGACATTATGTAATTCCATGAGCAAACATAACAGAAGCTTGTGCCAAAGACCGTCTCTTTTCTTTGCCTACGAAATCTGCTAACAAAGACATCGATGCTTTTTCCCCCTTCCTGATGTCTATATCTCAATGTCCAATATGGATGGATTTGAAAGATCTAGATGCTCATTCTGCTGGAACGCTAAAGTGAAAATTGAACATAAACCACGTGTACTTTTAGTTCGCTCAGAGTATTGCCAAATATTACACAAAATTAATCTAAGTTTCAAATGTCCCGTTAGCTTATTTACTATTATTTTGAAGGATAATATTTTTTTGCTAATAAATCATTATATTGATGAACAAACAGTTAGGAATGTATTACGTCGTGTATAGCAACATAATAATTATCTGACCGTTACCTTGGTTGAGAAGTTCGTTTGTTTAGCTATTGAAGAAAAGGACTCGGGCTCGATGCCTGAATAAGGCATATATGCTTTCTTTCTGCTGAGGTTTCGCCTTCTTTACAGATCTTCTCGATGACCTATTTGCTGATGGGGCCCATATCAGACTTCTTTGTCAAGCAGCTCCTTGAGGGATAATTGGTTTTATCTTTTTAAATATTATTCCTACAAGAGGGAGGTGGGATTGGCTAAGTTGGTAACGCTTGAGGCTCGTAATCTGCATTTCCACAGTTCGAATCCCACCTGTTCCAGAATTGAGATTTCGCTAAGTCAGCCGTCAGAAAGGGGATACCGATGGGTTTGGAAAGGCTGCCTCCCGTCGGATGGGCAAATAGCCGTGGCTCCTTGTGCGAGAGAATCATACTCTTATCACGTTAACAAACACGCTGGATGGCCTTGACAGAATACTACAATCTCTCTCCTAACAGATGTCTAGTGGTTTCCCCTTCCTAATCTTCTCTGAACCCATGGGGTACTTGTGGCCTGACAATTTAGTTCGGTCCAGGTTCGAGTCCCAGCTGAATCAGCGTTGAGAGTTATCTCCGCAAAACTCCCCGTCCTGCCCACGGTCAGTAGGGGACAACAATGGGCTTGTAAAGGCCGCCATCCGTCGGATGGGATGTTAAGCCGTGGCTCCGTGTGAGGAAGAGCCATATCCTGTGCAAGTTGAAGAATGCGCTGATGGCCTTGACGGGAGGCTACCATCTGTCTCCCAACCGCTGTTCCAGTGGGTCCCCTCACCAACCTTATCTGAGCCTACGGGGTTCTTGTGATCTGGCCATTTATGCCATTGTGTGCAAAAAAGTGCCGCTCAGATATAAACCAACCAACCAACCATTTAGTTCGTTGAGTGCAAAGTAGTAATACTGAGTGGTAAAACAACCCAAAACAACCCACGAAATTAAATACTAGTATATACATACACATGTCCGGATCCAGAAAAAATCGAAGGAGGAGGAAAAAACACAATCGACCCGGAAAAATATAAAGGGGAGTGGGCAAGTAGCTTGATTTCTAATGCAGTATAATATTTCCCCCTCCTTTTTACAGGTATTTAAAGTATTTCTTGAAAGGTGCATGATATATAAATAATTTTAATAATTTTTTGCATCTATTACCATTACTAGCATTCTGAAGAAGGGAAGCGGCATGCTCCCGCCCCCTAGATTCGGCCGTGTGGATGTCCTTGACAAACTACTAAAATCTCTCTCCTAACATATGTCTAATAGTTTCCCCTTCCTAATCTTCTCTGAACCCATGGAGTACTTGTGACCTGGCCATTTAGTTCGTTGAGTGCAAAATAGTAGTACTGAGTGGTAAAACAATCCAAAACAACCCACGAAATTAAATACTACCCCATTGTATACATAACATTTTACTTTTTCCCTTTGGCAAATTTCTTTTATTTTAATTTGTCTTTCCTCCCTCGTCTCTTTTCTTTTAAAAATTCTGCCTCACAACTCTGTTCGTTTCAAAATATTTTATAAACTTTCTATCAAGATTTAGAAATTTAATTGACCCATTTGTCAATGAAGACAATTTCTGGCAATAGGTATATCGGGAAAACCATATACGAAGCACTTATCTTATTAAAATCATAAGCACATGAAGCTACTAACTTTTTCATGAATTCAATGAATGGATAGGTATAAAATCATTGCTTCAAGGATAGTGGCTTTAATACTTTTATCTGACCGTTACCTTGGTTTTTTTAGCTTTAATACTTTTCAAGTAAGAGAGCATATGGCCCCATTGTATTTTTGGCGGATTTCAATAGTAATATTACAGTGATCTGAACATTTAGTTACTAATGCATATGTTAGGTCAGTGTAGAGCCACATATTTCATTAACAACGACATGTCTCTACACTGACCAGTAGCTTAACTCATACTAGTCAGTGGGTTGGGTTGCTTTACCTCTGAGCGGCACTTTTTTGCACACCATGGGCTAAATGGCCAGGTCACAAGGACCCCGAAGGCTCAGAGAAGGTTGGGGGAGGGGACCCACTGGTACAGCTGTTGGGAGACAGATGGTAGCCTCCCGTCAAGGCCATCCAGCGTGTTCTTTAACGTGCACAGAGTATGTCTCTCCCACACACGGGGCCACGGCTTAACGTCCCATCCGACGGACGGCGACCTTTCCAAGCCCATCGGTGTCCCCTACTGACCGTGGGCAGGGCGGGGAATTTTGCGGAGATAAATCTCAACGCTGACCCAGCTGGGACTCGAACCTGGGAACTACAGATTACGAGCCTGGCGCGCTACCGACTGAGCCACCCCCGCCCCTACTAGTCAGTGTAGAGACATATCGTCGTTAATGGGAAAATATTACTGTATATAAGCACTAATAAAATCTCCTTAATTTATCTACTCCCATGTGACGATCAGCAATATTCTTTTGGTATTTAAAAATAATGAAAAATACAGCACTGAACAATGCGTTTTCTGTCACGGATATTGATCTCAAAATTGGAATGAAACCTAAATAATAAGCGTGCACATCAGTTTACTAAATTAGGTATTTTTTTTAGTTTATCTAATAATAATGTGTTGATAACATTGGTTTACAAGGTTTTTATGACATGAACAATTGTAGCTTCCTTTAATTATTTTTCAGGTGCTGATTTCTGATCTGGCCTTAAAAAATGGCTAGCACGTCACGTTTGTATGTTATTAGTCATTTTGATTCCTATTAAGATCATCCTATACCAACACCTCCAGGCAACTGGGAGGATACTAGATATTTTGCTTTTTGTGGCTGGCAACACAACCAAGTGGGAGAAAACATGCAATAGTAACCTTACCTCAGACAGCCATTCTTGTTGTTTTCATTGTAGGAGGAACATGTTCTTTACGTTGAAGAATGAATTTTGGCGTTTAAATGACACAAAAGCAGCGTCGCTGGTGTGTTAATGTGCCAAATAAGTTTTGTTATGTGTGCGGAAAGTATATTTTAAAATCCCAGGATCGTTGTTTGACAAAGATTGTGAAGAAAGCCTGTAACTAGTATTTTGGATGTCATGTTGGAGATCAGGACAAAACATGAGCTCCACATGTGTGCTGCATTTCGTGCTTTGTTGGCCTGAGTGAATTGGTGAAAGTAAGATAAAATCCATGCTCTTTGCATTTTCAGTGGTTTGGCGTGAGCCATCTAGTTACTTGCATTATTGCTATTTTTGTTTAAAAAAGTGTCGGGTGTTCAAAAAAGCAAAAAAAGCAAAATACAATATCCAAATGTGCCTTTAGCTATAAGAACAGTTCCTCATAGAGAAGATCTTCCTATACCAACGGGATGAGATGAATTCACATTCATTAGAGGAAGACTTTGAGGCACATACAGATCCTGATCCTACAACAGCTCTAAAAAGTTAGACGAGTCTCATCGATTCAACAAAATGGACTAAATAATCTTGTTCGAGACTTAGGACTTTCCAAATGACAAGCTGAGGTTTTAGGTTCAAGACTTTAAGAGTGTAATCTTCTGACCAAGGATACTAGAGTCTCTGTTCAGGAAGAGAAATTTGGCTTTATTTGCTTATTACGGGATGCAAGATGGTTTGTGTTTCTGCACAGATATTTCAGGGGGTGATGGAAGAAAATCACGACCCTAAGGAATGGCGTCTATTTATAGATTCATCAAAATTCAGCTAAAAAGCTGTCCTTTCGCATAAAGGAACCAAAAATCTTCCATTCCAGTGACACACGTTGTGGAAATGAAGAAAACTTATGAAAGGATGAAAAAATATTCACTGCTATAAAATATGACAAGTTTCAGTGGACAATATGTGGTGACCTAAAAGTCATATCACTCTTGCTTGGGGGCTTCAAGGAGACTTCACAAAATTTTGCTGTTTTCTGTGTTTGTGAGACAGTAGGGCCAGAAAGGAACACTACAAAACAAAAGACTGGTCCAAAAGAGATGTTTTTTATTCCTGGAAAGAGTAATGTGAGGTATAAGCCTCTAGTTTGACCCCTATGATGTTCTGCTCTCACCACTACACATCAAACTGGGGCTTATGAAAAACTTTTCAAAGGCTATGGACAAAACTGGTAAAGGGTTTTTGCACTTGAAGGAAAATTTTCCAAACCTAAATGATGCCAAACTCAAAGAAGGGATCTTTGTTGGTTCTCAGATCAGGAAGCTACTGAATGATACTGTCTTCGAAGATAAAATGAATATGAAGGAGCGCGCTGCATGGAAATTATTCACGTCTGTGGTCCAGGGTTTTCTGAGGAATCACCATCAGCTCATTCAAGATCTTTTGAAAAACTATGAAACTCTTGGCTGTTGAATGTCTTTGAAGATCTATTTCTTGCACTCGCATCTCGACTTCTTTCCCAAGAACTTAGGAGTTGTCAGTGATGAGCAAGGGGAAAGATTTCCTCAGGATATCCGAACCATGGAGGACTGATAACGAAGCAGGTGGGAGCCAGCAATGATGGGTGACTACTCCTAGTTCTTGCATAAGGAAAATACCTCAGCACATAAAAGACAAAATTGATCTTCTTGTAAGCACTAAAGATCTTTATCCATGTTTTCTTAGTTTGCGTTTCCTAACCTTCACCCCCTAAATCCGGCCATGGTTTGAGATAATATTTCTTAAGTTTTAAATTAACTTCTCAGCTGTTCTCATAACTGGCACTGATGTTGTTAAACATTCAGATTTCTACAGCTCTTTTATTGTTGAGCAAGCATTTTTTTCAAATCGAGATTTATATAAATTTGGTTAGAATATTAATTTACCTTTAATAACGGTTTTTTTTTTCATAAAATAATTACTTTTATTAGACAAGGGCATGAAATTTGGCTTTCCACTGGCTTATTAGGGAAATTAAAAAAATTGTCTAATCATTGTAAACATCTATAAACATTAATCATCATTCATTCAATAAGATTATAACAAGTCGAGATGGATTGTTTTGCCTCTGAGCTGGACTGTTTTGCACACAATGGGTTAAATGACCAAGTCAGAAGGACCCCAAAGTCGGAAAAGGTTGTTAAAGGGGATACACTAAACAGCTGTTAGGAGACATTGAAAGCCTCCTCCAAGGACATACAGCGTGTTCTTTAACATGCACAAGACATAGTTTCCTGCATACGGAATCATGATCTAACGCATACGATGACGGTTTTTCTGAGCCCAAAATGGTCCATTTATCACTGAGGGTAGAACGGGAGTTAGCGGGGAAATTATCAATGCAGGACACAGTTGAGATTCAAACCTGGGAACTGCTTCTAAATGAAGTTCATGATTTATGTGTATGTATGGGTATTGGTGGGGGGTCGCTGTACAGAAGAGGGGGGGATTGCATAGTTTACTCTTTTTTTTATGAGTTTTAAATAAAATTATATAAAATTCCTGGCAAAATAAGAGCCTTCTGAAACCTTTATAACATAAAAAGAGAAAAAAAGAAAACTTTTTTTATAAATTATATTTATTATAATTTATATTTAATAATATATGCATTAATAAAATATGCATAGCTCTCTCTCAGAATGGGGCCTAGAGCTCATTAGCAGTTCGTAAAATATTCCAAAGTAGTAACAAAAAAACTTCGTGGAATTTGTGAATTATTAAAAGAAATATTGTTCTGCAGTAAATACCCTAAAGCCATGACATTTTTAAAGTTGCATAATAGAGCAGTAGAAACTTATACATGTGCAAAGCACAAATTTGAAAAAGTACAAAGGAAGCTCCGTCTCATCTCACCATGGCTAAAACTCTTTCTTGTGTCACAATTTTTTTACCATCAAATTTAAATTAAAAAACGTTAAAAACGAGGTTTTACTTGTTTTTAAAATATATTTTAATTTCTTAATTATTAATAAAATGCTCACATATCTCGCCACAAATGTTACGATAATGTCTACAAAATGAGGAAGATGTTTACCTAACTATTGCAAGGAGCAGGAATACGTAAGAAGAAATGGGGTGTTTTACCTCTAAGCAGCAATTTTGTTTTTGCACACAATGGGCTAAAAGGGCAGGTCATAAAGACTCCAAGGAATTAGAAAAAGTTAGGAAAAGGAAATCCCTTAGGACACAGATGATAGACTTTCGTCAAGGCGACCCAAAGTGTTTTTAAACCTGAACAGGGTATGGCTCTCTTGTATAAAGGGGACCACGGTTTAACTTCTCATCGGACAGACGGCGGCCTTTTCAGGCCCATCGGTGTTTTATTTCTGACCGAAGCGCAGGTGGTGTTTGCGGAGATAAATCACAACACCTGCACAGTTGGGACTCGAACCTTGGAACTGCATATTATGAGCCTGAAGCGCTATCGAATATGTGTTGCTCCAGCCCTTTTAGAAGAAGTAATTATTTAAAAGTGTTAAATCCATTTTTCTCACTTTTGATGGTAGTGGCGAATGCGAATCCCTACAGATGCTAACCGTTAATGTACGAAGAAAGAGCAATCGTCTTCTACGAATATTAAATAATGGTTTCTGAAAAGTTAGTGATTTTCTAAATTTAGCTTTCTCTGAAGGTTGAAATTTTATCCACTCCAAGATTCCGAACTTTCGAATATTATTATTTCGTCGTAATTTATCCAACGCATACAGAATATTTCAGTTATCGCTTAAAACTATAACGTTCGTTGCCTGCAGAAGCAGGAACGACAAAATGAAAAGAAGAGCTCATTTTTCGAAAACGAACAAATAAAAATGTCATGATGAAAAAGAATATAAATGCAATCATTTTCAGTAGCGGATTCCCCTGCTTCATTGAAGGTAGACTTAAATGTAAATGAAACTAGTGGGATTTAAGTAAAAACCGTTTCTCACTGATTTACGTGTCTTCACCATTACGTTTACACCCGCCAACCAAAATACTAGAGAATTTTCTTGTTATGACAGTGGAAATCTACATTCGAAACTCTGTATCGTGTAGAATATGCTTTTAGAGGTAAAATGAAGATAAAATTAGAGATCATAATTAAATCTAAATTAACCTCGATTTTCAACAATATTCTTTCAGTATTAAAAGACTATGGATGCAAGTATATTTCACAAGAGTAATGGATCATAAGAATTTGCTTCAGATATTAATTAAACTTAAATAATAAATATTTTTTCAAAACCATTTAGTAAAATTAATATATATTTTTGGAAGTTTGAGAAATGATTATTTCAATATCAAATAATTGTTAATGTTATTTATGATACAAGATAATTTATTGTTAAATAATTCCACTTCCATAACTTTAAATACTATCTTCAGTCATAGTTTTTCATTAAATGCATAATTTAGAAATTAAAGAGCTTTGAAGTACGATTCCCATTGACATAACATGAGAATTTTCTGATATTTTGGTACGCGTAAAAAACTTTGCTTCACAAATTCCTTTTTTACCATCAAATTCTAAAACAAAATCATTAAAACGATCATTATTTTCAAACCAATAATAATTTAATAATCATTAATAAATTTGACTACCTATTTCACCACAAACATTATGATAATATTAATCAGATGTTTATATAACTGGTTACGTAACAAAGTACTATATAATATTATGGTCAATGCTATCCCAAATCTTGATCCCCACAAAAAGGGGAAACCCCTAATCCTGTAATGCCTACCTACTACACATTTGTAGTTTCTTTTTCTTACCTCTAATATGTTTATGAGGTATATCTTATGCAGCGAAAATTATTTTTTGCCAATCGTAATGCGAGTTACCTTAATAAACAAAAAAAAGTATTTTTTTCATTTCCCTTTTGGCAACGTATGGGATTTTTGTTTGGTGGAATTTTCAGTTAAATGATGCGAGGTGATTTGGAGGGTGATCCCATCATAAGAGAATTATTTCTCTTTTTTTTTTTTTGGAGGGAGGGGGGGGGGAGCTGCACACAGAGAGAAATAAGAAAGAGATAAAATAAATGATTCGATTTTGTTACCCACTATAACTTTTTTTTTTACCTTTGGTATCCTCCTTCACTGAAAATCCTCATTAGCAAAAATATCCTCGTATTTTGTTGTTGACCCCAAAATGGACAAACTTTGTTTATTTTATTTTGTCGTTTCTTACTTCGAAAACAATTTACTTTTATCTCTTTAAAAAATAAGCTATTATATTTCTTTGCCATCTTTCTATCTGTATACTTTAAACTTTATTTTTCTTATTTTTTGTTTTAAGAGATAAACGAAAAAATTCTTTTCGAGTTCGATAGATACTAAAATAATATTATGATTTGATTTTCCCGACTCTTCCAATAATTTCAATCTTTATGGCTTCAGAGCCCTAAATTCGAAAAACAAACTTAAAAGCAACATCGCAAACTGTCGATTCATGCTAAAAAACTGAAATTTGCGTGCTAGAGTTAGATGTCAGCAGCAATTTTCCCCTCACTTTAATTGAGGAAGGAGATTTTGCTTCAAGAAATAAAGGAAAAATTCCCCATGGTTTGGGGGAAGGGATTTGGTTCAGTAATCTGTAGTTTCAAGGTTTGTATCTCACATGTAACAACATTGAGATTTATCATTGCTAATCCCATTTTTTCCTCGGTTATTAGAAACCGTGGTTGTATTAGTGGTTGGTTGCTTTTCCTCTGAGCAGCACTTTTGTACTTTTCTGTACACAATGGAGTAAACGGCCAAGTTACAAGGATTCCAATGGTCAGAGATCAGTTGGGAAAGTCAGTCTCTTATCTCCCTGTGTGTATCTATGTCTCTATGTCGCCCTCTCCCGCCCCCCGAAAAAAGATAAATAAAAATAATTCAAACGAACTTGGAAATGCTACCGTCCGTCCATTGAATGGAACTTTAAGCCGTTGCTCCGTATTCAGAATATTCACAGCCGGTGCACATTAAAGAACACGCAGGAATGCCCTTGACGGAAGGCTGTCATCTGTTTCTAATAGCTATCCAGTGCATTCCTTTCCCAAACTCATCTCTGATCCTTGGTCCTTGTAACTTGGCATTAACTCCATTGTGTACACAAAAGTGCTGCTCAGAAGGAAAACAACCAACTTTATAGATTTGATATAAACTGATAAATTATTGTCATTCTCAGTTTTCGAATCTTGCATTACTTTTAATATCCACATTTAGAGAGAGAGAAATTTACAAAATGACAAAAAAAATTATCTTTGAAAACTAGCATTCCCTGTTCACCAGAGGTGATTGGACTTTCCTGTCTTTTTTTCACCCCCCCTCCTCCACCATGACAAATTCATCTGTAAGTCTGTACCAGTAAGCATCGCGATTATAAAAAAAAAAGCATCTTTACTGTGGGTTTATATGCGCATCAGAAACGGGTTTAGACGATTATTCTCTCTGTTTAACTCGAATCTCATTTCCATCGTGCTAACAAAGAGTCAGTCTTCTTTTGTTCACGATGACCGACAACCCTTGCTCAGTGGTCGAAAAAAAAAGGGGAGCAGAACGTAAAATTAGCATTTTTATACGGACCACGTCAGAGTGGACTAGAAAACATCGACTCAATTAACATAGGGCCATTCTGAATACAAATGATTCATCCGTGGAGGATAGAGCCGGTTCCACGTTTACACATGGTTAGCGATCCCCTAATGAATGGGACTGATGACTCCATTGCTGGAGTGTAAGCCTCTCTCTCAGAAAGTGCACGCGTTTGCAGCTTGTTTTAAAACAAAACGAAGAAAAAAATAGATTTTGCCCCATTTTAAAGCGTGGCGTATATCAGGTGGCATAAAAAGAAAAAGAATACTAAAAAGGAAAAGAACGGAAGAAAGAGGGAGAGATGAAAAAAAAAGTGAATTTCAGAAAGGAACAATGTTATGTAGGAGGAACAAAAGAAAGTATGTGAAAAATGCAAGCTGACTTCGAATAAAAGGAACCTTTTTAAGAGTTAAATTGCTTTGGTAATGATCAAGAAACAAGAACAGGCATTACTGCTTGATGGAACTTAAGGAACGTTATAATGGAAACGACACAATACGGGGAAAGTGATTTCACGGAGCCCCTAATGTAGTTGTAGTTGCTTCGGACGAAACATTCGACAGACGAAGCAAAACATTACCCTCATTGAAAGCAATAATGGCAGTGTCAGGCCATGTTGATCTATTATATGTGCTGAATGCCAAATTCATGCTGAGGACTATCTAAATTGGTAAATGTTTATGATATGCATAGAAATTTGACATAAATTAATTGAGAAATTATTCATTCCTGTCTGGTGTGTTTGATGTGGATCCATTAGAAAGAGTGATTTACGTATGTTAATAAATTATGGAATTTAATATGTCTTTCATTACTGGCAGTTGCTTTTCATTAGTTTAGGAAATAGAAACAGTATTTTTAGTATGTATTTTAATTAAAAACTAAAGCCCGAAATACTGATGAAATTTGAAAAAAATAAGTGATGCTTTCAGGTTTAGTTAATATGTATGTGTTACAATATAAACTACTCGTCAAAAATAAATGTATTGAGGTAATTGTAACACAAAGATTATATTTTGTTTAATGCATAAACAAAATATTGTCTTTTGTAATAAACACTTGCTACCGTTAAAAAATATGCGTCTTTTAAATGAAATTCCAGAGTTTTACGTTTAAGGAGGGACAGGAAAGAAATATTGGTGATTCGCATAGCTAAAATACGAAGCTTCTGAATTTCAGTTTTATATCCTGAAACTCTGCCAACTGAACTGTTTAAGACAAAGAACATACATATATGCATACATACATTCATATATACATACACAATCCTCAAACTGGACTAGTATGTGGGGGGACAGGGGTTGTCTCAGTCGGTAGTGCACCAGGCTCGTAATCTTCAGTTCCCAGGTTTGAGTCCCAACTGTACCTGCGCTGAAATTTATCTTCCCTAACTGCCAGCCTTCGTTCAGAAACTGGACAACTATCTGAAGGGATATTAAGCGTGTTTCTATGTTCAAGAGATTCATGTCCTGTGCACATTAAATAATACATTGGATGTCCTTGGCCAGAGGCTTCCATCTGTCTCCTAAAAGCTAAACAGTGGGCCCCGACCTTCTCTGCGCCTTTGGGGTCCTTGTGACCTGGCCATTTAACCTATTGTGTGCAAAAAATTGCTACTTAGAGGTTAAACAATGCAACATTTATAGAGATAACCATATTGTGGTTAAGTATTTTCTAAAATAAGTCTCTTACATTACGAGCTGACAGTCAATTCTAGTGAGGTCCGCCCACCTCATTATTAGCCTGCGACTTTTATTCATGCTATAGTAACATCTTTCACAATTCTATTTGCGAATCTACAGTTGGGCATACAGGCAAAGTTAACAAGCCAACCCAATCTCTCAATATAAAGACGTTGTTCAAAAACGGTTCATGATTCCTTCATCTATCTTTAACTTCATTTACGTAATCAAACCACTTAATATCCAAGATGCTGCGTATGCTAACTAACTAAACTAAATACCCCTCAAGCAGCTGCCTGCCACAGAGGTCTGACAGGAGCTTGTCAGTTTATATGCCTTAGCAGAAGGTCTGTGAGGATGCGTATGCATCTGGAATCAAAAGCTTCAAGCTTCCTATTCTCCTACTTACAAAGGGTTCTAGTTTCCTTAACGTAGAAAACTTTACAAAAGACCAAATTCATGGCCTTAGTTACCAGCCTAAGTTTAGTCCTCGAATTAATCGTCAGAGCGTTGCGTTAGAGAGCTCTATCATAAATCGTGTCTTTGTTTCTACCAAGCTATTGAGATTGTAATTTTCGTTTAGTCAGTTTTTGGAACTAGTGGTTCCCGAGAAATTCGACAGAATGGCTCCATTTTTTTTTTTACTCGGGTTGAAAATCCCTGTGTGACTACTTGTTGGATTAAAAAATTAGGTTACTACCTGCAATGGGATGCCTTAATATAATGACGCATTTGAAAATTTGAGCATAACTGCGGCAACATATTTAAATTTTGTTATGACTCATATTCATAGTTAGCGAGCAGTAGATGGTATTGTCAGCGACTTCTGTTTCTCGTAAAAAACATTATGGTAAATAATTTTTTTGTTATAGCACGCCCCCCTCTTTTGTCATTTGACATGAAATTTGACATTTCAACTCAGATGACAACCAGAAATATTCTGTAAAAATGTGAAGCATCATCGTCCATTTCTCAATGAGTTATGGCTGCCACAGAGACACAGAGACATCTTTTATTACTATGGATATTACTATGGACACTTTTAAAGTTATTCTGATGCAACCTACATTGAAGCATATGATTCATAACCCTAGTGTTCATAACCCTAAAGTTCTCTCACTCTACAATTCTAAGCAGGCCAGGAACTAGAAAAAAGAAAAGGGGAGGGGGCAATGACGCAATCGAAGGCCGAAAAAGTAAAAGGAGGAGGCCAAGAGACTGGATTTCCATTTCAGTACAAAATTTCCCCCTCCGTCTTAAAGGCTTTAAAAATTATTGAAAAATGCTAATGCAACTTTAATCATTTTTTTTTGTCACCGTCACCCTTATAGCATTCTCAGGTGGGAGGGACATACCCCCTTTCTCCCTCTAGATCCCTCTCTGATTTTAAACGACTTTACAGTAGCAGCACATAACACTTGAATAGCTGAGTCAGTGCAGAATGGAACCCTGAGTAGGCTGCAGCTTAGGACGCCAAACATTTGGTGGCGACAAATTTTTGGTTGTGGAAAATATATGGTAATCTTTTCATAGTAAATGCATAGATTACCTGTAGAAACAGACATCAACAATTATTAAAAACATCTAAAAAAATTAACGTTGATGCGGCGGGAATAAAACCCGTAATTCTCTAGATACATGCCAGAGAACTCCACCGTTAAACCATGCATAAGATACTAAAACCTTCCAGAATAAGACCCATAAATCTTTCTCTGAGACGTGGCGGACCTTGCGCCATATTGCGTTTATTCCTACAGGTAATCTGTATATTTACTATGGATAGATTTTTAATAATACACGCTTGAGCGTGATTGACCTCTCATTAACATCTAAATCATTAGCTACAATTGTAAAAGTTGCCTCTCCTGAAGTATAGATGGAGCAATGTTCGCCACATCTCAGTGAAAGAATTATAGGTCTTACTCTGGATGATTTTAGTGTCTCATGCGTGGTTTAACGGTAGAGTGCCCGGGCATGTGTCTGTAGAACTGCGGGTTCGATTCCCGCCGCGTCAGCAATAACTATTTTCAGATGTTTTTAATAATATATAGTAATCTTGTTGTTGCTATTGTTGTTAACATATGATTTAAAAATAAAAACAAATTCAATATTGTTTTGAAGAATTATATATTTATATCCAAACTCCTATCGTAATACAATTTATATCAAAGATCATATGGGAAGGGGTATACTTGGCTTTGTAGCTTTGAGCACCGAGTACTTTTATGGTAGCTAGGCGTAAACTGGAAGGAGAGCTGTGTTACCAATCCCCAGTGATGATGCACAGAACCGGCCAGGTCTAGCACCTAATGTCCGACCCCGCCTTCTCGTGGTGCAGGCCGTTAGTACCTTTCAAAAGAGATATTCTCTTTTGGAAGGGAACGGAAGGGGAGGGCTGCCAGTTCAGTATGGCCTACTGATCTGGTCATCTATGGCCACTTTTTTCCTTTTTTTTAAACCCTGCTGAGGAGTGATCAACTTCACAGGGTCCTGGTGCTGACCATTTATACCTACTAGACTGGACTTGTTTATGGATTTGAGCTTGATTATGGATCCTGGACTTGCTGCACTGGTGGGCCTCTGTTGAGGGAGAGTCTGCCGCTGTGTTTTCTGTTTGCTTCTGGGTTGCCAGCTCTAAGTGAACAGAGGCATGGGATACCTTATATCAGCTGGTGGATAATCCTAATCAGAGGCCATCGCAGGTACCTGAACCTTACTTAGCTAGTTGGGCATCGTCAAGCCTAAACTGGAGTAATGTGTCTCAGGCAGGCCATATGGTTCTTGAAAAAGTCCACTTGAAAAGGTGGTGCCTGAAGTTCCTACCAACATCGGTGACTTCAGCCTTTAGCGGAGGAGGAACAGGTCTTTGCCCCATGCCTGCGATCAGGGGGCTGTTTGATATTGTTGGCCCTACCAATCTCAATAAACCTAATTTCTTTAAAAATCCTACTAATCATTTTCTCTCTGCAGGAACGTGGAACGTGAGGACATTACATAGAGATTATTCTCTTGATGTCCTCATGCAGGAATTCCAGCGCTATAACCTAGATATTCTAGGCTTGCAAGAGACCAGATGGACAGGTAAAGGTGAGATACTTAAAAATAACTTTAAATTTCTTTTTACAGGGAGGGAGGATGGAAAGCATCACCAAGGCGTGGGTCTGCTGCTCAGCAGACATGCTAGTGATGCTCTTCTAGGATATGAGTGCATTAATGAAAGGTTTCTTACAGCAAAATTTCAGACAAGCATTAAAGACTTGAATGTTATCTGCTGTTATGCCCCCACTGAGGATTCTGATGAGGATGAGAAGGATAGGTTTTACAGACAACTTCAGGATATTTTGAATTCTGTTAAGAATGGAGATATTACCCTTGTTCTTTGGTGACTTCAATGCCAAAGTTGGTACCGACTCTGACCTTTGGGGAGGAGTAATAGGCCCTTTTGGTATTGGTAGCTGCAATGGCAATGGGCAACGTCTCCTACAGGTAAGTAAACTAAATGGTTTCAGAATAATTAACACTTATTATAAACACCGCGACATACATAAATACACATGGGTTTCACCTGATGGGCTGCATAAGAATATGATTGATTATATATTAATTAACAGCAAATGGGCTAGTTCTGTTAGAAATACCAGGGCATATAGGGGAGCTGAAATTGGATCTGACCATTACCTTGTTAAAAGTGTCTTGCAACTTAAACTTAAAAAGTGTTGTGCTAGGGTTAAAAAATTTACCTTTAATACTGAAGCTCTGAAAGACCCAGTTGTAGCTAAAGCTTACCATGATAGGTTACTTAGTCATTATGACAGTCATGGTTTGCTTAATACTGAAGTTGAGGAAGAATGGGGCCATTTTAAACAGGCTTTTTTGGAAACTATTAACTCTTTTAGGGAAAAAGGAGCAGAGGAGGCAGAATTATTTAAGTGATAAGGCACTTGAGCTTATTTCAGAAAGAAGGAAATGCAGGAATGTCCTTAATCAGTACCCTACTAGTCCTAATAGAAAGCATTACAAAGAACTTAATAAACGTGTAAAGGATCAGTTAGCTACTGATAAGAATCTTTGGCTTGAAGGCCTTGCTGACAAAGCCGAGGAAGCAGTTAGACAGCACAACAGCAGAGAGCTGTACCAGATAGTTAATGTTTTGTGTGGTAGAAAACGAACAGGTATACAGGGATTGAAGGAAAACAAGGCAAGGTTATAGAAGGTGAGGATTCTGTCATGGCTAGGTGGGCTGAGCATTTCAGTGATGTTCTAAACAATGTGGTTAGTTCTACTCCCATTGTTTGCAATGATGATAGATGCATTGTTGGCTTTAATGTTGGCCCTATAACACAATCTGAAGTTAGTTTGGCTATTTCTAAACTTAAACTTCAAAAATCTCCAGGGGTGGATGAAATTACTACGGAAATGCTTAGAGCTGGGAATGTTTCAGTTACCATTTGGATGACTGAAATTTTGAATAACTTTTATGATAAAGGCATGGTTCCTAAAGATTTTACCAGAGCTATTATTATCCCTATTTTCAAAAAAGGTGATCGCAGTTCTTGTGATAACTATAGGGGTATCAGCCTACTCTCCGTTCCAGGTAAAGTTCTTTCCATGATTGTGCTTAATAGAATTAAGAATCTGGTTGACAGGCAATTGCGTGATGAGCAATGTGGATTCAGAAGTGGTGGGGATGTGTAGATCAGATATTTTCACCTAGGCAGATTCTTGAGAAATGTTTAGAGTTTCAGAAACCTTTGGTTGCTAGCTTTGTTGATTTCAAAAAGGCTTTCGACTCTGTTGATCGTCATAATTTGTGGTTGATTGTGAGATCATATGGTGTACCAGACAAGTTAGTTAACATAATGAAAGCTCTCTATAATAACACTGAGTCATGTGTGAGAGTTGGTAAGTCTTGTAGCAATTGGTTTAGCATTACTTCTGGTGTTCGACAAGGGTGCATT
This sequence comes from Ryuthela nishihirai, assembly GCA_038380435.1. Lineage (NCBI taxonomy): Eukaryota > Metazoa > Arthropoda > Arachnida > Araneae > Heptathelidae > Ryuthela > Ryuthela nishihirai. Next base: position 30,973,244 of record JAWZYU010000011.1, on the reverse strand, counting down.
TTGTCTCCTTTTCTCTTTAGTTTGGTTGTTGATTATGTTATGCGAAATTCACTTCAAGGGAAAGCTTTTGGCCTTAAATGGGCTGGAGATACGAAAATTTCTGATTTAGATTATGCTGATGATTTAGCCCTTTTGGCAAATGATGTTGATGAGATGAACTCTTTCATTCGAGCTGTTGATGAGACTGGTAGTAGAGTAGGTTTGGTTATAAACAGAGAGAAAACTAAAGTGATGAAAATTGGCCAGGCAGGTTGTGATTCAGTTAATCTGAATGGTTGCAGTCTTGAGCAGGTGTCACAGTTTAATTACCTTGGGAGCTGCGTAACTGATACTGGTGATGTGCGGCATGAGATTAACAGACGAATAGGTATTGCTGCCGGGACTTTTAAGAATCTATGGAGATTGTGGAGAAATAGGCGTATACACCTAAAGACTAAAATTAGACTGTATAATAGTTTGGTTCTTTCTAGGGTTAGTTATGGTAGTGAAACTTGGATGCTGTGTAAGCAAGATAACAGGAAACTAGATGCTTTTGATTCTAGATGCTTACGCAGTATCTTGGGTATTAGGTGGTTTAACTTTGTAACTAATGATGAGGTTAGGCAAAGGAGTCTGCAACCTCCTTTAAGCAGCATATTGTGCAGAGAGAGACTCCGCTGGTTTGGCCATGTTGCCCGTATGGATAATTATAGATTGGCGAATAGGGTTATGAAGAGTGTGCCTAGAGGCATCAGAAGGAGGGGAGACGTCCCATTCGACGGACGGCTTAACGTCCCATTCGACGGACGGCGGCCATTTCAAGCCCATCAGTGTCCCCTACTGAACGTGGGCAGGGCGGGGAGTTTGGCGGAGATAAATCTCAACGCTAACCCCTAAGTATTAAGTAAACGACATATGCTTTGAAACATTTTTGCTAAAATTGTAAAATAAAAAAATCACGAAAGGTTGCAGCATACAACTAAAAAAATTACTGAATATATTGAAAATATTAATATCCCACCAAGACAGAATATTTGCATATACTAGTTTAAAATATTCAATCAATATTTTAAGAGTTATGGAAACTTGAATATTTTTGCTAATATATTTGAATATTTTTGCTAAAATTGTAAAATAAAAAAATCACGAAAGGTTGCAGCATACAACAATACAATAATATCCCACCAAGACAGAATATTTGCATATACTAGTTTAAAATATTCAATCAATATTTTAAGAGTTATTAGAGAGTTGCATATACTAGTATTTGCATATACTAGTAGCATAAAATCAAGATTTAGCACTCGTGTACGTAGGAGAATTCAGGAAGCATCTGCTTTTAAACAAACATTACGTTTTTTCGCTCTTTTATGACTAGATCAAAGGCCAGGTGAGAAAAATGACTACGATCTTAATTCTTACATTTGATATTTCACTAATAGGCAAGGGAGTATTTTCATCAGTGACTTATATCTTTTACAGGTTATAAAAAAAATGCTGAAAACATGAATGTTTTTCTCGAATTTTGACATGAAATGTTGAAAAAGGGGGAAATCTAAAGTGACTTTCTGCCTAGGACTTGGAAATTAATATTTTTAACACGGATATCTTTACTATAGAATAAAAAGTTTAAAATTCTTGGACTTTAAAAGGTTGCTACCTCTTTGAAAAACCAAGTACGATACTATGTAACAAATACGATGCTCTAAAATAAGCATTTTAGTATAGAAGGTAGGTGAAGGAAAATTTGGGGATGTTATGTAATCTCGTTGTGCATCTCCTTGTTGAAACGTCTCGGAAACGTAAAATTTTGTAGGCGACGAGTCCTTAGAGTTCAAAGGCAAATTTTTATAAATGTTGCTCGAGAACAAGACGTTGGTGAAATATTTTTGAGCAGTAGGATTCATAAATATTAAGGATGTTCGGATCTTGTGTTGCGAATCGGGGTCGTACCCACGATGGGAAATTATGGTCAAATAGGAGTCGTAATGACGATGTGAAAATCAAGAGGTGTCAAAGGCACCGACTGATATTAAGTTTTAGATATTCATGCAAATAATTCTTTCAATATTCTAAATCTTTTCATATTTCCTAGAACGGGGTTTGCTGATGTTAAATATTCAAGTTTCCATAACTCTTAAAATATTGATTGAATATTTTTGAAATTCAGGACTATATAGATCCGATTTAGATCGTCATCTTCAGTATCATTCGGCTATTAATAAATTTTTAATTTTAGTATTATTTTATTATTTAGCTACTGGTATTATTTTACTATTAGTATCATTTATAAATTTATTTTAAGAGTTGGGTTGGGTTGTTTTACCTCTGAGCGGCACTTTTTTGCACACCATGGGCTAAATGGCCAGGTCACATGGACCCCGAAGGCTCAGAGAAGGTTGGGGGAGGGGACCCACTGGAACAGCTGTTGGGAGACAGATGGTAGCCTCCCGTCAAGGCCATCCAGCGTGTTCTTTAACGTGCACAGGGTATGGCTCTCCCGCACACGGGGCCACGGCTTAACGTCCCATCCGACGGACGGTGGCCTTTCCAAGCCCATCGGTGTCCCCTACTGACCGTGGGCAGGGCGGGGAATTTTGCGGAGATAAATCTCAACGCTGACCCAGCTGGGACTCGAACCTGGGAACTACAGATTACGAGCCTGGCGCGCTACCGACTGAGCCACCCCCGCCCCTTATTTTAAGAGCTACAGAGTACTGCATTTGTCTTTCCATTGGTGGGACATGGAAATTCGGGCTCAAATTTTCGAGTATGATTTGAGGAAAAACTTTCTCTAACGCATCATAACGCATACACATACAGAAATGCATGTTGCTGATCATTAGTTTATTCTTATATTATTAACTATAATCATTTTAGGGCAAAATTAAAATGTTAATGCTATTTCGAACGATATATGTTAGAAACCCGAAGTTCATGGGAAACAACGTTATAAACGATAAGAGCCATTATTTTATTAACGATAGAGAATATGTAAAAAATAATTCAAAAGCCGCATGTTGTTTTATTTAATTGCTAAAGACTGATTAAAAGGTTTAATTAAAATTAAAAAATATTTTACATTTTTACTTATTTTTTTTCACAATTACAAAAAAATACTCGATATTTAAATTTTTCTGAGCTCCAGTCCGCTCGAGCCACCCCGAACTCCCCAATAGATAACAATGGAACCACTTCATGCGACAAAAATTTCAGTTTTTCATGCCTCAAAAAATGCTCTCATGCCTCAAAATTCATGCCTCAAAATTCATGCCTCAAAATGTTGCGTACATCATTTTACTGATAATGTCGTAGACGTATGTGCACATATATTTGGTTGGACCCGAAAGAATACATTCACCCAATTCACTCGGTCTATTTTCTTTCTTCGTACATACTTGGTTTCCTCTGCTTGACTTAAGCCAAGTTTTGATCTTGGTGAGAGAGTTCCATTGCCATTCAAAATTTTCTGGATTCTTGTCATGTGCTATCAGAATAAACAAGAAGCTCTCACAGCCACAGCTCACGTACAGTTGTTCTACGTGAATGGGGAAAAGGTGCTGGCAAAATATTGACACCAAATTCCCCATTTCGTGACACACGTTGAGACGCTGAATTCTGATTTGTGTGAGGATTGCAATCTGTCAGTTACAAAGCTTTAACTTTTTGGTGTGCCTGATTGAGAAAAGAAATCGGAGAGAGAAAAAAAGAAATGAATATCTTAAAAATAAAAACACAAGCTGAATAATAAGAGAAAATAGGGAGAAAAAAGAAAGGAGAATTTTTTTCCTGTGGAACAACTATTGCAAGAACGTGTAAGATGAGCCACCTCGACGCCCTTCCTGGACACTCAGTTTTTCGTCAATAACGATATGCATTTCGGAGAGCGTAGAGAAACCTCCCCAACATTGCACTGCATGCGAAAAGATATGCAGTATAAATGAGTTTCGCAAGAGATAGTTTGCCAAGCGAGGTCTATAGAGACAAGTGACAATTCAAGTAGGCTCTGCACAGACTACGTTGGACAATGAGATGTTGTCGTGAACCTCCGTAGAATATATTGGAGGATAGAAGTTATATAGAGAAGCTCAAACTTCTCTTCCATGCATATGGACAAGATAAGACCTTCATTCTCCAGAGGAAGGATATAAAACACGAAGAATTGGCTCTTATAGTGAGATAACATTTTAGGCATTTTAAACATTCCAGTTTGCATCTTTACAAAAATAAGCATAAGTATAATCTGTGTTTAATTTTTACCTATATAGGAAATTGGATGTAAAAACTGTAGTAAAGAAAGTAGGGATAAAAATAATGCTGGAAATATTATGAATATGCTGTTGTTTTATGTTTTTCTTAAAAAGGAAAGGTAATGTTTGCTCTAAATACTAATTCGAATGTTTCTGTGGGTTCAATACTTTTTTAATACAATGTGCTACAGAAATATTAGTGAATTTCCCTGTTATGTCAACGATTAATATAACTTCAAATCCCTATAACTTCCAAAAATATACATTTAATGGAAAAATGTGACTCAAGATAAATTACATATCATAATTATGAGTTTTAACTATATTATTTCAGTATTTAAAGAATTATGGAAACTGGAATATTTGACAATAAATTATGTTTAACCTCAACCCTTCTCTTTAAGGTAAGCCTTTCTGTTTAACTATTAAGTAGAGAGGAACAATATGTTTCATTAATTATTAAAATGTTTTCGAAAACTAGCATATACGTTTATTCCCAACTTAAATTTAAATAGTTAGCATCTGTGCTAATTAGAAAGACACATATCATAATTATGATGATAAAAATATTATGATTGGAAAGAAATATGTTCTCGTCTTTCCAAACAAATGATTTCATATTAGCATTGTAGGATCGGAATTGACTCAGTCGGTAGCGCGCTGTTTCAGGTTCGTGTCAAACCTGGGCCAACGATGAGATTTATCTTCGCTAATCCCCATCCTGCCCTCGCTGAGAAAGAGGACACATATGGATTTGGAAATACCGCCATCCATTGGATGGAGTATTGAGTTGCGTTCCTGTGTGAATGTGATTCATGTCTGTGCACTTTAATATCTATCTCCTCTCCAGTGGGTTCCCTTCCCAAAACTTTCTCTGAGCCCCTGGGGTTCTTGTGACCTGACAATTTAGTCCATTGTGTGCAAGAAAGTTCCGCTCATAGGAAAATCAATCAACTATTAGCTTGGAAATATTATTGATTTTCTAGTGGCGGTGGATTTGAAATCACTACATTTGGAGAAGAAATATTTTTAAAAAGTCAATGCTTTCCTTAACTTTGAAGCCCCATTCTGATTCTGAGGCTTTATCACACCACGGATGTGGAAGCAGGGATTGACTCAGTCGGTAGCGCGCTGTTTCAGGTTCGTGTCAAACCTGGGCCAACGATGAGATTTATCTTCGCTAATCCCCATCCTGCCCTCGCTGAGAAAGAGGACACATATGGATTTGGAAATACCGCATCCATTGGATGGAGTATTGAGTGAATGTGATTCATGTTTCGACCTTCTGAGGCCCTAAGCTACGACAAGTTTAAGAGACTCTAAGCTACGACAAGTTTAAGAGACTCTAAGCTACGACAAGTTTAAGAGACCCTAAGCTACAGTAAATTTAAGGGGCCCCAAAAATTCGGAAGTCAAAATTTATGAATCAATCGATAGAAAATGCATATATACTGTTGACATAGAAATCAACTTGGCAAATAACTGGGAGTATGGATTCGAGTCCACTCATCGACGAAACACAAGTTTTTCCAAATATATTGTATTTATTATTCTGACCGAAGGGAACATTAAAATAGTAAATACTAAATTTATGTGATGAAAACATTATACCAGTATTGGTATACAATAATGACCGTTTAAAGCTGAGATGAAGAGTGTTTGCGTAATAAATTAATTTAAAAAAACTTGTGGCACAATAAACTTCAAACTTATTTTTTGAGGCCCCTCATAATCGTGAGGATCTAAGCTGTAGCTTAGCTTATGTGTAAATCTGACCCTGAGGGGAAGATAACCCATTTGGTTCTAGAACATTTAGTTATCGCCTGGTTGAAAGATATATAATTTTCATGCATGATGTTCCTTCCGATAACTATCTGTACTTTCGATGGTAAAAGCGAATGCTTGCTGCAAATTTAAACAACAAAAAAAGTAAAATCTCTGAAAGGCGTAAAGTTAAGCAGATAAATTCCACACAAGATGTGTGCAGCAAAGTTGCAAAGTGAACGGTTGAGTTCAGTTCATTAGGATGAAGCGTAGGTGGACCGTGAAATAGCAGCGTTTTGCAAAGTGGGCTGCGAGATCTGCTGAAAGGATACAGTATATTTCTATTATAAAGCAGAGCCAGAAAACTTGTTGAAATTAAATGGCAACGAATTTTATGCTTAAAATGAAAGAAAAAAGCATGTGTAGCAGCTAATACTAGCTAGAGGCAAACCATAACGAAAATAGAAAAGTGCATTCAACGTACAAGCCTATCTTGGCGCTGCTAAAAGCCTCAGGATAATTGGAGATTCGGAGATTCTCCTCTACCGTTTTCAAGCTTTTCAAAAACGAACAGCATTGAAAATAATCCACTAATGTGTTTAGCTTTTAAACTTTGCTGGACATTTTAAGTACTGATAGAGAAAGAGGCGTGTGACATTTGCAAACACAAAAATCTATTAACATTACTATGGATGTTTTGATTGATCAGTCAAATATGGTTGAAAGGTTTCATTAAAATTGGAAAAAAAACTATCGAAATGAGCTAAACGGATTTAGTAGTTCCAGGTCCACCTCAACTGGAAAATTAATAATATTTGCAATGCTAATAGAAACCATAATTTCTTTTAAAATACTAAATAGATTTGTTAGTTGTAGAAAAACAATTGAAGCATTAAACCTTATGGATATAAATATTGTCATCCTCGTAAATAACAACATCTGTTCGGATTTTTCCTCCTCCTCGTATTATAGTATTTAATAATTATTTATAATTCCACGTAAAGTTGTTTTTGAGGACTACTTTATACGAGAAATTGTAAATATATAGATGATGTACAAAGACCCTTTAGAAGAAGGTATTACGGTTGAAATAAATGATCATTAAGCCAATTAGCTTTCATCTGGACTTCTATGAACTTTTATTACCTATTGGGGATAAGGTAATAAAGTGGAGTGTTCTCTCTGCCAATAGGGAGAGGGCTTAGCTCAGTTGTTAGCAATGCAGGCTCGTAATCTGTGGTTTACAGGTTCAAGTCCCAACTCTGCCAGATTTTAGATTTATCTCCTCTAGCTCTACAAAGACCCAAAAGGCCTTTTGACCTGGTCAGATTGTGAGCAAAAATGTTCAAAGGTATTCATATATATAAACTCAGTTTTCCGGATAGATCGTTATATTTACCACTTAGTTACAGATAGATCGTTATACGATCTATCTGTAGCTTTGTGTCAACAAAATCAAACCGCCTCCTGTAGCTGAGTGGGTAAGTGCTTAGAGTACGGTTCAATGAATCCGCGTTCGAGCCCCAGATAAGTCTTGGATGCTTGCCTTCGCTTTCCTCACAGATCTTCTCTCTGGTATATTATACCGATAGGCTCTTGTCAGATCTCCGTGGCAAGCAGCTGGTTAAAATTAATGTATTATTTCATTATAAAATAAAAACCATACGATAAGTAATCAAAGCTTTTAAGAAGAACATCGTATAGTAGGAATGCTTAAGAAAAACTTCCGAAAATTTGTAGCTGCATCCTTAATCCTCTCGGCATCTCATTTCTCAACGAAATCAAAGTGTGAGAAATCGAGAAAATCTCTTCGTGACACGATTGAGACTCGGGCACACAAAACTCACGTTACGATATACGTATAATATGGGGGGGGGCGCTTATGCCCACTATAAATGGGCATAAGCGCCCCCCCCCCCTGCAATAAAAGTTGATCTTAGTTTCCGATTACGGTTCTTATCTGAAATCTGGAGATTCTTTTTTCGCTCTGTGACTTGCATTACTTGGAGAGAAATTTCCATACAATAGATTGGCCTCTAGCCACGAGAGTTCCAGTGCACGGTGTTTGACTCTCTCGTTCAAGAGTCGAAGGCCTAACGTTCCATCCGACGTTCTTTCGCTAGCTCATCGTTTTTTCATTTCTTAAAGATGCGAAGATCGCACAAAAAGTCTAAACGCCGCCAATATCGGTGGACTGCGAAACTCGGGTTACTTGCTTGGAACAGTATCGACTGGATCGTTCCCTCACGTGTGCTAAAGGTATGGAAATTCTTATCCACTGTGATGCAACTCTTAGAGTGAAAAAAAAGTGAAATATTCTCAAATTTAGGGCAAACTATCGTAGTGAAATAGATATCTGAAAATATTGCAACGCGAATACTGTGTGAGTTGTTTTTGAAACTCTATAGCTATAAGCGTGACTTGGTTAAAAACCAGAAGTCACCGAAAAAATTTTAACAACGTTTTTATATTTTTCAGAGGAAAATCATACTTACTTCACAACATGGAAAAAATTATAAAATAAGTGGATACGTTATTAGTTTTTAGAGGACGTTTTTAGAGGATACATTTTGATTAGAGGATTGGATTGGATTGTTTTACTTCTGAGCTGCCCTTTTTTTGCATACAATGGGCTAAATTGCCAGGTCACGAAGACCCCAAAGCTCAAAGAAAATTGGGAGAAGGGGACCCACTAGACAACCGTTAAGAGACAGATGGAAGTCTCCCGTCGAGTCCATCCAGTGTGTTCTTTAACGTGCACAGTGTGACTCTCTTGCACACGAGGTCATGTCTTTACGCCCCATCCGATGGACGGCGGCCTTTCCATGCTCATCGGAGCCCCTCTTTCTTACCGAGGGCAAGAAGGAGATTTAGCGGATATAAATCACAATATTGGCGCAGGTGAGACTCGAAGCTGGCAGCTGCAGATTACGAGTCTAACGCTTGATTATAGGAGATCAAAGGAACAAATTCAAGATGCGATTTAGTGTGGAAGCTGGGGGAATGAAATTGCAGACTATTAAAGGAAAAACTTAGGGGCAATTCAGTCGGTAGCGAGCCAGGCTCGAAATCGGCAGTTCCAATATTCGAGTCCAACCTGTGCCAAGGTTGAGAGTAATACCCTGTAACCCCCCCCCCCCCTAACTTCGGTCAGAAAAGGAAAACCTAAGGGCTTGGAAAGGCCGCAGTTCGCAAATGGGATGTAAAACCATGGTATCGTGTGCAGGAGAATGGTACCCTGTGCACGTTAAAGAACACACTGGATGACCTTGATGGAAGGTTACCTTTTTAGCCCATTGTGTGCAAAAAGAGTGCCGCTCAGAGATAAAACAATCCAAATCAAATTTATTCCTACTATATGCCATGAGAAAAAATGTAGCATCATTGATTAGCTTTTTAACTTTCGAAGACTGCGATCCATTTTGATCACAGGCGATAACAGGAGAAAAATGAAAGAATGGATTCAATTCAGAAACGAAAACTAATAATAATTCAGAATAAAAGAATGCTTAGCCAGAAAATGAAAAATGGAGCAAATTAAAAAAGTGTGTTGGAGATGATATGAATATGTTTGCATTTGGTGTATGTGGGAGAGGGAGGAAGAGAAGCAAAAATGAAAAAGAATAACATTTTTTGGTCTAGATGCGAGGAGGAAGTAAAATATAAGAATATTTTTTGTCTGGGTGAGAAGAAACGAAAACGAAAGAATGGATTTGATTCGGAAGAAGGAAGCAAAGCAAAGAATTTATTTCACTCGAGAAAAGAAAGAGTTAAGGAAACTGAAAGAATGGACTTGGAATGTTTTGGGCGGAATGATCGTAATAAAAGAATAGACTTGATTCGGGGGTATGGGAGGAACCAAGATACAAGAATAGATTTGATTTCGAGGAATGGAAGCAAAATAAAATGATCCCGAGGAATGAAAGCGAGACAAAAGAATGGCTTTGATCCTTAGGAGCAGAGGATTTAAATAAAATAATTTATTTTTTTGACTGGATTTACTCGCACAACATATTGAGGTATGGGTCTTCGACTCCATCATCAGTTGCCAGCAATTTTACTACGAATTCTCACGTACTTTTGCTACGCAATTTTGCTACGAATTCTCACGTAATGAGTGGACAAAATTTGCAGTTCAATGGTAACTTCATATGGTTCTAATCCGTTGGTGAGAACCCAATAAAATAATGTACCTGATCACAAAGTCAAATAATAAAAAGTGGTTCTGAAGATTATGCGTTTTTAAAAATTTATAACTCGTATAAATATTCAATTTAAGGTACTTTATTTAAAGAACATAAAAGTATAAGTCATGAAATTTTATTCCTTTAAAACTGCATTGTCCATCTGTCTCTCATCTCTTTTCAAACACTTCTCAAACTCAACATTTCGTATTTGCCACAAATGCTTCCCGAACAACAGTGTTTTTTTTTCTTCTAGCAATCTCACACTTTTTTTCCGGCCTGCTGACTTTCGGTTGGTTACAGAACCTGTTCTTTAAAATTTTTTCATCCACTGCTTAATTAAATTGGCACTCGGCACGTCTTTAATAAGCGCAATGCTGTAATGGGCTCTAAATACACGTTGTGATAACACGCAAGAATTATTATTTTTGTAAAATGTCTTTACGGCAAACGCATGCCTGTTCACCCTACCCAATTCTCCATGGCAACTAAATTCCCTAAGATGTGAACTACACAACGCAGATAGCCTCTCACTTCTCTCTCTCCACGTTAACAGTTCACTAGGAAACCTCTTTTTTAAAAACGTTCATTTTGTACCAACCTGTATAATAAATTTGATGCTTGGCAGAAAAAAAAACGAAAGGACAGATTTCATTTCGGGGTAAGAGGCGCAGAAACTCAATTTTGGCATTCATAACGTATTTTTGTTTGGTTATATACATTTAAAGCTTTTTTTTCTCATTTTTTGTATCCGTGGGCCTCATGATGATAGAACTGAAAGTTTTGACGATCTTCACTTCTTCGATATCACCATACTGAGTCTTAATTTTCATGGCTGAGTTTATAAATATTATAGAGATTTAAAATATAATATATAAAATACATCTTTTTGTTACCTTGGAATAAAGTGCAAAGGAATTGTAGATCGTGTAGCGAAATGAGACTTCTGAAACAGTTTTTACAGTAAAACTAGAAGGACACATATCGTTTTCAAAGAGGAAGAAATTTTTCTTTTACCTATTGTTTCATTCCTTAAAAAAGTTTTAGTTTAAGATAGGGGATGATGGGAAAAATGCAAATAGTATTTCATTAGTAATTATACAACATAAAAGTATTCGTCTTTTAATTCTTAAATATAAAAAGTTGCATATCCATCAGTTGTATTTTCTCAGAAAGTTGCATTTCTTCAGAAAAGTGGGTAGATTATTGCTGTCAGTGGAATATCTTTTAAAAACTACTACTAATTTTTCAAATTTCTATTCAATACACATTATTTGTAAAACTCAATAACAGTTCTGCTGTTTCATCATATCAGTGATCTGTGAAGGTATATATATATTAAAACTACCAAGTATTTGAAAAATGAGAATTATAACATTTTTCATTAGTATCAATCAAAGTAAAAAAGAATTTTCTAATTATCATTTTTAGTTTTTCCAATGGAAACTTTATGACATTCACATTCCACCATCAGAAACTCATATTACTATCATTAATACATCGTTGCAATATTCGTTTGAAATTTTGGAATTTTCAATCTTTTTCACCGTTAGTGGGCGCAATTATAGTGTTCAAAAGATTCCGAAAGTGCGAATCATAATAGTTACCAATTTGTATCTAACCCTAAAGACATTTTTTTTCATTTCAATCCCCCCCTGGGTCTAAGCGTTAAATTCATTGTTTGCCAATGGAAACATCATGGCGTTCACATTCCATCACCAAAATTTCAAATTTCTAGCTTAAATACTTCGTTTGCAATATTTATTTGAAATTTTGGAATTTGCAAATATTTCCACAGCTAGAGGTCACAATTATAGTTTTCGGAAGATTAAAAAGTGTGAATCATAATATTTTATCAATTCCTATCTATCCCAAAAAGAATTTTCCATTTATCTCAAAAAACAAACAGTTATATGCTAAAACTAAAAAGGTGTGTTTTCCCACCCCCTCTGGGTCTAAGGGATTAACTCATTGTCGGTAATACAAACTTCGTGACCTTCACATTCCACCACTAAAATTTGAAATCTTTAGCATGAATACATCATTCGTAATATTCGTTTGAAATTTTGGAATGTTCAAAATTTCCACCGCTAGAGGGCGTAATTATATCTTTAGAGAGATTTGAAAAGTGCGTATCATAATATTTCATCAATACCGATCCAACACAAAAAGAATTTTTAATTTATCTCTGTAAACAAAAAAGCTCGATGTCCACAGATCGACAGACAGACGACAAAGCGACTCTATTAGCTCGTTTTCTTTGAAAACAAGCTAAAAATGCTGTGTATCGTAATAACACTAAAGCCACAACTTAATTTCGATCGCTTAATGAGTTACAAAACTTCCGCAATATCAGTGGCTTTATGCATTTAAATCATCGGTATTATTATAAGGAAAAATTCCAATATTCTGAACTTGAACATAAAACAAAATATTTCATTATCGTTAAAAAAACTTCGTTCTGATTTCATTGGGCTAATTGACCTTGCGGCGAAACTCGGTTTTTTTCATCTAACTATTCATTGTGCACAGTGTTTTTATACTTGTTTAGGTTTTGTTATGCAAACTACTAATACGCGTATAGTTCAACAAAATGTGTTTGGAAACAAATGATGAAATTTCTACATTTCTTGCATCCATACGCCTTCCGTTACTGCAATAAATGTCGGAATCGACCATCTACATTGTCTAAGCCAAGACTGCCATCCCGCGTCTCATTGCGAAAGAACTTGCATCTCATAAAACAAATCATCAGTATACTGAATCTGGCTCATTTCTTCCAATTTGTTTTTTGACCAAGCATTTTTATGTACTACAAAACTAAACGATTTTGCCAATTCATAGTACTCAATAAAAATCTATAACTTCGTTTTTCAATTACCTATTTTCTTGAATCCTTACAAGTATAGTTCTTTTTTAAATCCATTACTTATTAGAGATGCATGATTTTGTTTTTAAGTAGAGAATTTTTGTTACAGTTTAAAAATATAATTTTTTTTGTGTTTTTTCTAGTGACTTCTCGGTTTAGATTGTTTTTCTTCTGAGCGGCATTTTCCCACACACAATGGACTAAATGGCCAGGTCAGAAGTACCCCAAGACTCAGAAAAGGTTGGAGAAAGGGAAAGGAAGGGGAAAAAAGGAAAAACAGCCGTTAAAAGACAGATAGTAGTTTCCGTAAAATCAATCAAGCATGTTCTTTAACGTGTACAGGGTATGGCTCTCCTGCACATGGAGCCACAGCTTTACGTCGCATCCAACGGCGGCGGCTATTTCAAGCCCATCGGTATACCCTTTCTGACCGAAAGCACGATGGGCGTTTAGAGGAGATAAATCTCAACTTTGGTCCAGGTGGGACTCGAAACTTGGGAATTTCAACTCTTCCTGGATGAGGAGTGGTCAACTCAAACGCGAGAGTTGTCTCAGCGTTAGCGCGACAGGTTCGTGAAGTTTGAGTTGACCACCCCTCGTCCAGGAAGAGTTGAAATCTACTGAGCATTTTTCGGATATTCTGTACAGAATGTCCAGATTGGAGTGCTTTCACTTTACGCAGGAGGATTTTTTTCACGTATTTTGACATTCCTTTAAAAAATCCGTCTACAAATAGGTTTTAATAAAAATACACCCCTTCTGTTTGAATACTGCATAATCATAATCTACGTAAAACCTGTCTACATTGAACAAGACAACGTTCAAATGACAACACTTGCGCAAACAAGTAGAACGTACAGATGGAACTGTGCTGGCCCTAGCTGCATGACTGCATGTTTTTCAAAGAATGGAAATGCATTGTCAGGGTTTTCTTTGTTTCAACACAGATTTTGCAAAGGTTCCTGCGTGTTTGTAAGTTGTCTTGGAAACGAACAACACCCATTATAAACTGAAAATAGTTAATTTTCTTATAAATGCGAAATGCAATAATCTCTAAAGGGTAACTGACACATTTTCCCTTCATTTTTGTGATAAATATACTGCAGGAAGATTTAATCATTTCGGAAATTCAGACCTATTTATCGTTAAGTAATTCACTCTTCATAATGTACTAAACAAGATAACAGACAAAAATGTTTTATTCATATATTAAACTTTAGAAAATATGCAAGCTTCAAACAATAATTTTCTACCGTTCTGTTCAATTATCACTTGCTGACGACACTTCAGTGTTTATTTTATTAGATACGAACTTCAAGTCGTATTAATCCTGCATTTTCATTGGTGAGTTATAATCCTAAACTCATGACTCTCTAATCTTAAAAAGATGCTGTGGTATCCGCACACGTAAAAGAATTCTTCAACTTTGTCCTTCTAAAGTAAATTAACTAGAATAGAGAGAATGTAATTTTTTCTCAAAATTTTCAGTTGGAGCTATAATATAAATGATCCTAAATAATTCTAATACTGCTATAATATTTCGAATTCATCTTCATGTTCAGAACCATAATCACAAGAAAGAGCGCACAGAGCTAAAAGAACACGCCGATATATTCTGCCCCATGACGCAAAGTAACAGATGTTGTACCCGAATCCAATGCACTCCACATACTGATGCCAAACTAATGACATCAGAACACGCAACACGTTCTGAGGCTGCACATTACTAAGTAGCAGGATCATAACTGTCTCTATCAACAACTGAGTACCACGGAAAAGGATATGTGAAGTCAAAACCGTTATTCATTCATTGACATAATCCAAATTACACTTGTCTGATACGTATGATATTGTTGCGAATTTTAAAATGGATAGGCACTGAGTGTGAGTATTAATAACTATATTTTCAAACCAATTACAATACAATGCAAATTGTTGCAAAAATATGGATGAAGTATTTTATAAACAAATTAACTACTATCATACATAAGTCATTAACCTTTTTGTACAGAGCATACAATATCAGCTCTGTCTGTTCTACTAAAATACTACCTCTTCAGTTTGTTTACCATGTCACTTGAATACCTTCAGACGTAAACAAACTCTCGTCCTGTGCTAGTTCAATAAACTTTGGTTACTAACAGCAGAAAACAAACACCCGCGCACACACTAATAAATATACTAATTATTTTCACTTAACGCGCACTGAATCAGACCATCTGAACGTCCTTTCAGATCTCACAACTTTAATACACTGCACTGCTATCTTTTTTTTATTCTTCCGAATCGTTCTATGTTCCGATTCGTTGGCTAAATTTAATCTCACGTGGAAGCACACACGACTGTTCAAGTCACATTAAGTCATTAAGTCACTGTTGCTCGTTCATCTGTCGTAACAATATAGAGATACGCTTTAATGCATATAAACAACAGAAATGGATGCAAATATATGCGGCTAATAATAACGACCAATAAACTATAGTAGAATTTATCATCAAAAGTGACATTTAATCGAAAGTAGAGGTCATAGAGTTATTTAACATTAAGATTCAAATCATATTAGTATATATAGTCGATATATTGCGATATATTGCTAACGGAAATATCCATGCATTAAATTTGTCTATGCAGTGAATTCCTGATTTAGTTTGGTAATGCATGATTTTTCTCTGTAGGTTATAGTATTATAATTTCACCAACCATATAATGTGCATGTTTGTCAATGATTTGGATAATTTAGTATAGGGACTTGCATTTTATTTGATTATTTATGAGACATAAACAATAAAATATAATGCATTCCTTGATTTAATGACTAGATGATAAACTTATGTCTATGTTCAGTTAATATTAAATTAATTAGAAGAACGGTTCTAAACGCTGTAATGGGCGGGTTCTTTTCTTCGTTTTCCCGTCCGTGTGTGTGAGAGCTTGAATCAATAACTCTTTCAATAGATATTTCAGGATCTACTCAAGTGACCGATAACTCACTCAACTACACATGTACTATGTACATATATACAACTTTATTCATCAATTACATGAAAGAGCGACTTAATAACCAAAACAACGACTGCCACCCGGCCAGTCACCAAACACCACAGAGTTTCCAATCTACTCAAACAAAGCTAAACCAAGCCTTCTTGATTCACAAAGGAACCACTTACAGTAAGCCAGATGAACGGCAATCACCGCCGAACACCCCCATACCTCTCTCTTGCAGCTCCCTCTCTCTCTCTGCCACACGCTTCCTGCGTTCAAAACTCCCGCCAAGTGTTGGTCACGTGATGTCCACTAAGCATGCAAGGTTCCGTCGACCTATGGGGTATCTCCACATCTTCTGCGCGCTGCCGAAACTTCCCGAATGCAGAGGTCCTTAAGCACATTTCTCATCCCCTGTCCGCAACAAAACTGGCTTCTACTCTCTTGCTAGACGAAGAGGTCTATCCCAATAGCGCTTATTGCTTCCCCCTTCGCCCTAGCTTGATCGAGCCCTTCAAACACTTTCTGGAGCGAGACACACAATAAGGTATGGTCCGATAGACTTACAAATGGAGCCATTCATCACATGATATTTTTAACTGTGAAAGAACACCTTGTGCAAGCATGAATAACCGAATAAATGCTCGAAAGAAATGGAGGTTTCGTATCATGCTGTTCATTTTAGCTACAGAATTTGTATGTTATTCTATTTGTTTGTTCAGCAAAAGTAATGTTCCTGCTGTTTCACAATAGGTTTTTAGCTGTTCGTAATTTAATCACATTTATTCCCCAATGAGTAGCCTATTTATTGTAATCTCGTTTATAATATTTCGCTCAGCGACTCTAAGACCCAACAATGAAAGGGACTTGATGGGCACTCTGACCCATGGCTCATATTTCTCAAAAGGGTCCGTGCCTGGGCTCTTTTATTCTCTATTCATCACGTTGCTAATATTTAACAATAACGAAAGTGTCATTGTATTTAGATAAATAAATTTCTGTATAAACATAAATTTATGCATAGGGAAGAAAGTAACGAGACTGAACTAAATAAAAATATACGCAGTGTGAGTATAATTCCACGTGCGACTTTGGCAGTCCCGCTAACCGTAAACAGTTGGAATTTCATTGTTGTTTCGTATGTGCATGTTCTGCGCATCGTGTACAACTGCGCAGAAATATATCAGTGGAAAAACGCGTCAACATTGTTTTGTCCAAAGATAGAATAAATCCTACTAAAACTGATGAAATATTTTGAACAGCTTATGGGGATGAGGCTCTCTGCCCAGAGCACAAATGGTTTAATCACTTTCAAGAGGACAGAGAGGATGCGGAAGATGACCCTCGTAGAGGAAAATCGAAAACGACCTCCAACCTAGAATTAATGGACGAAGTGCACAATTTACTCGCAAAGACCGTCGATTGACACTCAGAATGATGGCAGATGAATTAAATGTGCATAAGGAATCGATAAGGTCCATAATTACCCCAGAGTTGGATTTGCATGACAACGTACCTGCTTACGCAGTGATCAACGTAAGGACATTTGTGGGTAAAAAAAAAAAGAAGTTTGCAGTACTCAGTCATTCCCCTTATTCCTCTGACCAGGCTCCAGCAGAATTTTTCTGTTGGTTCCAAGTTGAAACTGAGATTGAAAGGTCGCCGATTTGATATGGTCGATGACATTCAGAAGAAAATGACGCAGAACTGAATACCATCACAGCGGGAGAGTTTTTCAAGTCTTTCGAAAGTTTATATGAGCGCTGCAATAAATGCATTCGGTCCCTCAGAGACTATTTTGAGGGAAACGGTTAATAAACATGTTGTCTTATACATCGTTGTTTTTTATTATTATTATTTCAGCCTCATTACTTTCTTGCTTCATTGTGTATGGATATAAATCCTACTTTTAACATGATAAGTCTTTAAGTAAGAATTTTTGCGCCCATCGGACAAGGGTCTATAAAAATGATCCCCTTGCTCTCTCACTCCTTTGGAGTTTAAATCAATGGCTGTTTTAAAAAATAAATGTACGAATGTCCTGAAGAAACGAATGTATCTCAAGTGAATTTAAGAATAGGTATTGAAAAAGCACGTACACTGACTAATACAAGATAGTGATTTCTATTTTGAATACTTCAAAAACCAGGTATCATCTGCATTTAATATTTTAACTTCATTTCCCAATGAAAGCAAAATTATTGTCTTATTGTACCTGGACACTGTGTTGCATTAGTAACAAAAACGTATTTTGTAACTTATTATTATCATCGTTGACTCGAGTAAATCCATTAAAAAATCCATTCCAGTCCCATTTTAATCCATTTTCATTTTAAAATTAATTGATTCCATTTTAAGAACAAAATTTTGATTTTGTTTTCATTTGCACCTAGTTCGCTGCAACGTTTAAATATATTATAATCCGAAACCTCTATCGTGCGTTTTTACACTTGAAAATCATTACCGTGTTTCGTTTCCGTTTCCGCATTTCGACCCGTTACACTTGCGTTGTTTCTATCACTCTGTATGTCCTCACTTCTATTAGACGTCATATTGGTCAATGATGGGTCATATTGGTCAATGAAAGAATATTGGTTATATTGGTCAATGAACAATCTTTGGGAAATAATGATATATGATGACACATGATGACAATGACACGTGATTTTCATATTAAATTTAACCATTTAAAATTTAGAGTGAGTTTTAAACTTGCGAGATCATCTACAGTAGATATTGTTAAAAAGATTCCAAGGAAATTTTAACTCTGGCCTTCCGTTTCTGTCCCAAAGATCTCATTAACAGCGGAGTCCACTCTGTTATTAATGAGGTTAATTAATAACATTTTGTTTGTGAATCCATCAACAGCAACTGTGTCCACAACTAAAAAGCTCATTTTAAATAATTTAACCCCATCACTGTAAATATTTCTGTATATAACTGCCCTAATTCCAAACCAAGATTCCCCATTACAATACAGTATTTAATGCTATAGCAATGTACAGTACATTATTTTATTTGTTTAAAAGTTAAGGTTGTTTCAGCTTATAATTTGCGTTTATCATTCATTACTTATATTAAATAAGTTAGAGTTAGAGAAATTGTTATAACTGAACGAATTTAAGATTTGTACATTAATTCTCATGAAACAATTCTATTTGTCTAGCACCAAATTTTAGCAGCACAAAATATCAGCGTTAAACGGAGAACTGATGTATACGACTTTTATTTAGTAAATCATATTTCTCAAGATAATATTAAACTATAATGCAGAACAAATAGCTTCAAATATGTTTATCTTTTTTCTTCTTGGTTTTTACCGTCTCTTGTGTATTTTTTCCCTTGCCATTTCTATTATTCCCACTTTCTTTACTACTAGATTCCAAAGTCTTCGCTAATGCTTATTTATTCATTTCGTATTATTTGGTTCAAAGATTCCATTTTTTGCTGACCTTCCATTTCTTCGCCTTGTATTTTTATTACATTTATTTCCTTTTATTTACTTTTATTCGCTCTGTGGAATCACTGTTTTAAAGGCTTACATATATTTCATCTTTCGCAGCAACAAGGATATGATTAGTTACTATGAATGTTCCCATCCTGAAGTCATATATATATTAGATCAAAAGAATGCAGCCTGCATATCGTCAAAAGCAATTCTTATCACATTATGAGACTTAACAGTTTATATCCGTTTGCGCCACAGGAAAATAAATCCCCCAACAGTCAGTAGAATCGATACCAAAACTTTCTCGTTTTAATTCCTAATTTTTCCCTGCAAGGTTGAATTATATTCTTCTTACATTTAGCGAAAGAGGAACAGTTTCGTCTCGAATAATATTCGTCATCTTTGGAAAAGATATCTCTTTACTATTTGTTATCAAGCGCGAGCAAGCATCTTATTTCGAGCAAAGACGTTTCCTTTCCTTTAAATATGTCCTTCTTCTTTACAGTTTCATGCATCTGTAAAAAGTAATAGCTTTGAAACCAGAAATTTAAAATAAATAAGGAAAGAACAACTCTGCGTTTTTTACTCACTACACCAAACGAACATCTTAAAAAAATTGATTTTTAAATAATTTCCTGTTATTAATGGAGAGAGTGGTGGGAGGGTTGTTGAGCCTGTAGCACATCAAGTTCGTATCCTTGTGTTTGCGTTGAGATTTTCTCCGCTAACCCCACTTTGCCGTCGGTGGCAAACGGAATAACGATGGGCTTAGAATCTGCCTTCGATAGGATGGGAAGTTTGTTATAAAGTATAGTTTTTGTTGTTTCAAGTTTTAAGCATAGTTTTGTTTGTGAGTCATATTTTTTGCAGAGAACACAACATGCTGGATACCTTTAACAGAAGATTTCCATCTAGCTCCTTAGAGCTGTTCAGTGGTTACCCTTCTTCTATCCACCTTTGAATTCTTGGGGTCATTGTGACCTAGTCATTTAGCCCATTATATGCAAAAACTTTCGTTCAAAACTAGAACAACAGGAAACTTTTATCTGTGGTAAATTTTTGGAAATAGAATCGACGTTAACTGCGTCGAGCAAATATTCTGTTATATCATGTATCATGTGATTAGCATGCGTTGTACTAAGGGTGTGCGACCTGAAAACATTTAAATCATTTCGAGAGTAAATGTGTTGTAAAAGAGCAAGTTAAAAGTTTTCAAACATGTTAAACCAAAACTATTTCTATATTAAGCTGAGCTAAAAAGTTTAAATTGAATGGTACTTTTTTTTTCAAGCTAAGGTGAGTTATTAGCTAATAAGTTCAATTATATCTGATAAATATCAAATGCTCATTTTCTAAATAAATAAATTAATTAAAAATTCATCACTTCACAATTTACGACCTAGGGGTGAAAATTCAAACCAATGGAAAAATCGAAAAATGAGAATTGGTATATCTATCCAACGCAGAAAGAATTTTACCTAAGTAAGAAATTTTCAGATAAATGCAGAAGAAAAATTGTCATTAGCCGAAAGGGTTCCAAACCCGCGATTTCCTGACAACATGTTAAGTGATCTGAACACCGGCTGCCGAACAATCATTCTCTATTAGTGGCTTTAACCGTGTACCATAGAAATAGTCATTGGAAATGTAGTAAACTCTAATTGAACAATATGGTTCCAGTTTAGTGCACAGGGCCAGCCCACATCAAGCGCCAAATATCATGGTGTTTTCATTTTTAAGCCGACACGCCGAGAATCTATCTAACAAATCACTACCATGTGTATCTGAGAAATTCTATTATTTCAACAACAATGTTTACGCTTAATTCTCGGTGTGTCGGCTTAAAAAAATAAAAATACCATGACATTTGGTGCTTGATATGGACTGGTCGTATGCACTAAACTGGAAGGTGCCATCTGGGCCAGAGTCTTCAATTACAGTCAACTACATTTCTAATGAGTAATTCTATGGTCCAATGCTTAAAGCCACTAACAGAGGTTGATTGTTCGGCGGCGATAGCTCAGTGGGCAGAGCACTCGATATGTTATCAGGAGGTCGTGGATTCAGATCCCACCCGTCAAATGATAATTTGCATCTGAGAAATTCTATTATTTAAAGAAATTTTCAGCTATTTCTTAAGACAAAAAACCTTAATGCTAACTGTGTATATATATATATACAGGGTGAATCTGAAAAAGTGGGCAAAACTTTACGGGGTGGTAGAACGCAGCTATACGAGCAATATTCGTCATAGAAAGTATGGTCGGAACGTAAGCGGTGAGAAGTTAAAAGGTAGTTTTCCACTGTCACATTTAAAGAATGAACACAAGAAGGAGAGGAGATACTTCAGAAAACATTTTATTAACAGGAATGTAATTGAGGTACATGCTCAAAGAAATTGCTCAAAAGAGCTGCCGCCAGCTGTAATGCAGGCTTCACACCTGCGGGATAGGGACCGACGCACATTTGCGAAGACACCAGGCATTTCCCGAATATCGCCGGCAACAACGGCGATCCTGGCGACTAGATCCATATCGGTTTCAATGGGGCACTCGTAGATTAGGTTTTTCATATGGCCCCACAGGAAAAAGTCCAAACACGAGAGATCCGGCGATCTTGGTGGCCAAGCTATGGGACCACCTCGACCAATCCACGGTAGAAATGCCGTTGGGTGCGAGGACCGACCCTTTTATACCATTTCCAAAGCCACCTAGCGGCTCGCCGTTTGCGTTCCGCCCATACTTTCTATGACGAATATTGATCGTATAGCTGCGTTCTACCACCCCGTAAAGTTTTGCCCACTTTTTCAGATTCATCCTGTATATACAGATGAACAATGGTCAATCACAGATGCCGATGAGAGCGGCCGCCGTCGGATGAGATACTAAGTGCCTTGTGCACGAGAGCTATACCCTGTGCATTAAAGAACACTCTGGATGGCTTTGACGTGAGATCTTACACCAGTCTCCTAGCAACTGTTAAGCTAATTCCCTTCTCTAAGCCTGTTATGTACAGGTGACCTGTCTATAAGGATATTATTGTTCGCAAAAATAGTTCCGCTAATAGGTAAAACAATCAACAGGTCGGTTCATTACAAAATGAGAGATGCTGATTACAAAACACGTTGGAAATAATCATCCCCTTTAACAAACCATGCATTAGTTATTTTCTCTATGTTTTGTAGGAGAGATGTCAAAGTGTTGTTTGAAGTAAGTTTTGAGAAGAGGAGATTCTGGTATTGCTAAACGCATTCTGGCAGTCTACACTTTTTGTTAGTTACTCTTTGGAGAAAGATGTCCTCTCGAATCGGCTGTTCTGAAATAACGTCTATCATAGAAGGAAAGAAAAGTTGAAACGATTATATCCTAAGGCTTGGTGTCCTTAAATAATGCTGTGAAAGTGTGAGTTTAGATATTTTGAGCCTGACCAGAAAAGGACGTCGGCACCTTGTATTTTGGTTTCGGACAGACGTCCTTCAGCTTGATTTATATAGGCGTAAAACAATGAAAAACATGAAATGAATTATTTCAATGATCAGAGTTAGGAAAGATGAAATGAAATGAGATAGCTACTTTCTGTTTGCTTTAAGTTGATTAGTGTGGGCATGGCGTCTGGAAAAAAAAGTCACGTATCACATCTGCACTTTCTTTGTGTTATGTATATTCTGGCCATTCGTCGCTGCAAGCACCTGTAGATTTCTGCAGTATAGCATTCCTTCCAGAAGTATTGCCATGGTTTCTTTTAAGCCACATATGTCGACTTCGCATGAATGTCACTGCAGACAGAATAGTTTAAGCTCCCTTACTTTCTGCAGTTGTAAATGTCAAGTATTCCTGTCTACGATTTACAATCCTTTTAATTTATTTCTTCAGCTCCATCATAAACTAAGCGGTTATATAACTTACAAAACAATTAACAGCAATGATTCGCCACTGATATAGTGGAATCTTTTGCCTGGAAGTTCTCATATTACATAAATTTGGGGTTTTTAACACAATTTCCTCTTTCTTTGAAGAGTTCTGGTGTTGCGTTTTCTATATAAGGATCTGAAAAAATGTTGGAATACCAGTAATGCTATGAAATATCTAAATATTATTTAATAAATTTTCTCAATGTAGGAGTAAGAAAGTAAGGTTTTTTCAGTGCTTTGCATAATCTTTCAGGAAATAATTAACTCTCTCTATATATATAACTATATAATATTCTCTACATTTTAGCGTTACAATTAAATACGATGAATCATGAAAGGGGACATTTTGTAATCTCAGGGCATTTAAATTATGCATAAGTTCCAGACGGTAAACGAGATAAAGATGTATGTGTGGGTTGGGGTGCGGGGGGGGGGGGGATCTCAACAAGGTAAACTATCTTAAAATCCGAGTCGAACTACTTTTTCACGAAGAAATAAATTAAGCTTTGCTTTAAATCACCCAAGTGGCTAAGGCTGGTACTGAAAGGGAGATATTTCTGGATTCATTATACATATATTATCTCAGCTATTTCTATATTCATTTTTCAGAAATGTTCGCATATACTTCTAGACTAATGATTCTGAGGAAATAACTGTTTCTCTGGCTGCATTAATTAATATAATTAAATACTAAGAATATTATATACAGACTTCTAAGGTAATTTTTATAATAGAAAAACATCTTTCTTTAGAATATAAACGCTCTCATTTTTAATTTTAGCACACAGTTTTTTAATTATCATCAATCATGCACTGTATATGTACGGTCACCATACTTTATGCGACTTTGGTTAAATTTTTATAATAAAATAACAAATGCTATAAGTTTATATACACTGAAGAGCCAAAACATTTTGACCACCTGCCTAATATGATGTTGGTCCTCCACGTGCCGTCAAAATAGCTCTTACTCGGCAAGGCATGGACACTACAAGATTTCTAAAGTTGTCTTGTGGTATCTGGTACCAACACGTTACTAGCAGATCCTTGAACTATTGTAAGCTACGTGTTGAACCGCCGCAGATTGGATATGCTTTTACAACATAATACAAAATAAACTCGATTGGATTGATGTCCGGGGAATATGGAGACGAGGGTAATGACTGGAAGTCTCCTCATGTTCCGCGAACCATTCCCGAACAATCCCCGGCAGTCCTGCTGAAAGAAGGACTACAAAGAGGGGAGTACCGTTGCCATGAAAGGATATACAGGTCTGCAATAATGTTTAGGTAGGTGGTAGACGCCTTAGTTTCCTACACATGAATGACTGGTCCCAGGGTTTCCCAGCAGAGCA
Source organism: Ryuthela nishihirai (assembly GCA_038380435.1). Classification (NCBI taxonomy): domain Eukaryota; kingdom Metazoa; phylum Arthropoda; class Arachnida; order Araneae; family Heptathelidae; genus Ryuthela; species Ryuthela nishihirai. The sequence continues at coordinate 30,948,504 of JAWZYU010000011.1, read as the reverse complement.
TTGCCCAAAGCATTACACTTCCTCCACTGGCTTGTTTTCTTCCCACAATGCATCCTGGTGCCAACTACTTCCCCAGGTAAACTACGCACACATAACATGCCGTCCATATGGTGCAACAGGAAACGATATTCGTCGGACCAGACGACCTTCTTCTAATCATTCAAGGTTCAGGTTTGATACTCGCGTGCCCATTGTAGGCACTTTCGATGGTGAACTGAGGTTAGCCTGGGTACTTGGAGAAGCCTTTGGCTACGCAGCTCCGTTTTCAGCAGAGTTCGATGTACTGTGTGTTGTGACACATTACTCCCGTCACCAGCATTCAAATTACGGGCGAGTTGCGCCACAGTATCCCTTCTGTTGGCTCGCACCATACGGGATAGCCTTCGCTAACCTCTAGCATCAATGAGCTCTGATCGGCCCACACCTTGCCATTATACACATATTGTAAGATGTTTCTGGACTGATACATATGTAATCTGAGATTTTTCTGGACATGCTTTGTTTTGAGATCATTTACTCATATTATACGATATGTATCATATTATACGACTCATTTTACTCATATTATACGATATGCTTTTGCACTAAAAAATATAAGATTTGAGACTCAGTCGGTGCGCATCAGGCTCGTAATCTGCAGTTCCTTCTGGGGCTATATCAAGGAACGGGTTTATCCTAGTTGTGTACGGTCGCTTGCTGATCTGAGGGCTAGCATTACATAGGAAATGACCAACGTCCACAGCGACATGCTCCAAGCAACTATGATCGAGGCATTCCTTCGCTCCCAGTACATTCTCTTCATGGAGATTATATTGAGCATTTTCTGTAAAAGACATGTGAGTAAAACCAATAAACATTGTTTTCTCACCTGTGGTTTTCTTTCTTGTTTTTGAACACCCGTTTTCCTCCTGGTAGCGGCAGTTGGAGCAAATTTTTTCCTCGCGCAATCTCCTTTGAGCAGCATATTGTGCAGAGAGAGACTCCGCTGGTTTGGCCATGTTGCCCGTATGGATAATTATACATTGGCGAATAGGGTTATGAATAGTGTGCCTAAGGGCCTCAGAAAGAGGGGGAGACCTAGGATGCGGTGGGAAGACAATGTCAAACAGGACCTTGTTAGAATTGATATGCAGTGGCCAGATGCAGCAGATGTAGTTCAGGACAGATATGCTTGGAGAACTAAACTGCATGGTCTGGTTGGACCTCCATGTCCATGGCTGCTTGAGGATGTTGAGATGATGAGGCCGTGGCTGCTTGAGGATGATGATGATGATGATGATGATGATGATGAAATAAATCCGGAAAAGGGAAATTTTTTATAACAATCTTGTATATAAGCTGCATACGGTATATTAAACGATGGGCTTAAATAATCGCAGTAGAGTAATAGCCAAGAATTTGTAAATAGTGGCCTGATGCAGTCCCACGGTTCCCTGAATCTGCGGGACTGTCCCCCAGAACATTAATTTGTTTCGTGTTCCCCATCAACCTTTAAATATTCCGCGAAAGTTATCCTCCCCAGGTATTAGCTCTTATATAATAAGCTAAAATATCTCTCTGTATGTGTGTGCGTCTTTGTTGTACAGATCTTCACTGTTTAGTTTAACTCCATATAGACTGCCAGACCAAATTATTATTAAAACTGCATCGTGAGCGAAGTACCATGAAACTTGCCAATGTGTGAAAGCATTTCTTATTATTAAATATTCTGCGATGCTATGAAATTCTATAAAAGACGTAAAGGTATGGCGAGAAAGTGCTACAACTGCTACGTGGGTAAAAAGGGTGATCTGACTAACTTCGAAAGATGGGGAGGGGGGAGTCATCGTTCGAGCGTGATGTGCAGTAACGCCCAGAGTGGAGGTGAAAGAACTCTGCGAAAAATCACGGAGTACAATATACCAAGTATATTGGGAATGGCAACGGTCTCAAAATAGTTCGCCAATCATGGCAAATAAGAGAGGAAAAAGGCTCTTATAGACAGGAACAGATGTTTCATGACATGAACTGTATGCCAAAACAGAGCTGCTGCAGTTAATCAGTTGAGAGAGATGGGTTGGGTTGGTTTATTTTACCTCTGAGCGGCACTTTTTTGCACACCATGGGCTAAATGGTCAGGTCACAAGGGCCCCGAAGGCGCAGAGAAGGTTGGGGAGGGAACCCACTGTTGGGAGACAGATGGTAGCCTCCCATTAAGGCCATCCAGCGCGTTCTTTAACGTGCACAGGGTATGGCTCTCCCGCACACGGGGCCACGACTTAACGTCCCATTCGACGGACGGCGGCCTTTCCAAGCCCATCGGTGTGAGAGACCTCTAGCAGTGTTTCAAAACCGATTTCAACAACTTTGAGCAGATGATTGAAAACTTCGAAAATTGTTAACTGTACAATGATACAACGAAGTATTAAGTAGGTGTTCATATAATTCGTCTAGACAGTGTACATAACTTCTGCATTTTAATAGAAGTGTTACCTTCCAAGAAAGGTTTTAAAACTAAGATTTGGTCTACCAAAACTATTTAAAAAAATTTCAATGTGTTACTTTTATTAATTTTAATATTAAACATTTTAAACCTTATTTGAAAACATATATTACTACAGTTACTTTATGGAAGTATTTGATTTGGCATGAATAGTTTTCTAAATTTTATATGTAAATGAACATTTTTATGTAATCACAAGTCCATAAATTAATTTAAAAAACTCCGCGCAATAATTTTGGGGGACTCATCTAGTTTGAACTTAATTTTTAGCCTGGGCTAGATAGGAGTCTGGTCTAACATTGCAGCCGTATGCAAACAAGAAATTATAAAATATAGTCCGGGCTCCTATTCGAACATTTGCAGTATATGAATACAGCCCAAAATGTATACATAGAACTTAATCCTAGTGCCTAGGAGTAGTAAGTGAACTAACTAGGGACAATAAACGCTAGACGGTTACAACGTTCAAAGCTGAAATCATTCGCTTACATCATAGACATTCATGTTAGTTCCGATGTTTGCTTCCCAAAGACGAAGAAATTATTCTGTTTTAGTCTATTTGTCTATCTTTTCCGTCCATTGTCTATGAGTTTTTTCCGAAAATTGATAGATAAGCTTAATAATTAGCACATCATGAGTTAAATGTTTCAGTTTCCCTGACTCGAAGTATTTAACGAATATCGTTGAAAAATTAGTGTTGGAGGGGTTTCAATGAGATCTTCAATTTATCTGCGATTACCTTTGCTCCGATAAAGCTTAGTTTCAAAGTAGGGAAATATGAATGTTATTTCCCATTCACATAACATGGAAATGTCCGCTGAATTTTGAGGTGGGGGTGGCTCAGAGGGTAAAGCGCCAGGCTTGTAATCTGCAGTTCCCAGGTTCCAGTCCCGCCTGAGCCAGCGTTGAGATTTATCTCCGCAGAACCTCCACCCTTCCTCGGTCAATAAGGGGCACTGATGTGCTTGGAAAGGCCACCGTCTGTCGGATGGGACACTAAAGATGTAGACCCCGTGTGCGATGTGTGGTCGGATATGGTCCCCGTGTGCGATGTGTGGTCGGATATGGTCCCCGTGTGCGATGTGTGGTCGGATAAGGACCCCGTGTGCAATGTGGTCGGATGTGCTCCCGTGTGCGTTAGAGGTGTGCCCATTAAAGAATACGCTGGATGACCTTGACGGGAGGCTACCATCTGTCTCCCAACAGTTGTTCCAGTGGGTTCCTTCCCCCAACCTTCTTTGAGCCTCCGGGATGCTTGTGACTTGACCCTTTAACCCGTTGTGGGCAAAAATGCAGCTCAGAGAGAAAGCAATCCAACCCGCTGACTTTTGATAATCTAGTTTTGGGGTACGCCGTGAGAGCTCAAAAGTCTCTAAATATATGTTATATATATATGTGTGTTTTATATTATTTCCATTGTTATACTATGACTATAGTTTTATCTATCTATACAAGGAGTACGCCAGTTACATACATATTTCCAGGGGTTACGTAAAGCATAAAAGTTTGAGAACTACTGATCTAGTGTATTTCTGTGTTCTTGTAGTAATTACAAATATACATTAAAATTTACCACTCAGCATTTCCTATGAAAATTTAATTATCTTACTAAGACTTAAAAATACAATGAAATGAATTATTAAGTTTTGGAGTCGAATGATATTAAAAAAAATAATTTAAAATTCCAGACACTCCTGCCAATTTATCATTAGTTTAAATTGCATTAGAATGTTGGTCTCCTTGTGGCGAAAATCTGTTAAAACTGATTTTTTTAAGTCAACAAATACAGTTCTCGAACATTCAATGTCTACTAGACACAGATGTTTAGAAAAAAAAACTTATGGAGGTTTTCATATCTTATGACTCCTATAATAAAACAAATTTTGCAAAAATTCAATTTCAAGATAATGAATTGACTTTAAACGCATTCAATAAATCGGGCAAAAAAAGAACAAGGATTCTACAAGATGCATCCATCGCCTATTCGCTTCTTTTCAAAGTAATTCACCTCTAATTATTTTCTACCTTTAGTGGCTTTACTTTATATTCACGATTAAAATACTTCTTGCATTTAAACGAAAGTATCTTCTCCCATAAAACTTAAAGGCGATAGGATAGAGCTTCATTTGGCCGTAATGATGCCTCATTTTCTCAGCGCCGTATCCTATTTCCCAGAATAACTCTTCTCGTGGTATTGATAAAACAAACTCAATATCATCTTATCATTACCAAGAATGACGTAGGGGTTCGTTAAGCCAATGTAGAAGCCGGTTCATTTGGTTGCCGTTTGAAGATTCTTTGCTGAGATCGCATTTTCCACAAGCTAGTTGACGTAACAGTTGTTTTGGACGCTAGGAAGAAGAAATAAAAAAAATCGATTCCTCTCGGGCTTCCTGCTGTCGGTGGTGCTTGCGATATTAATTCTGTGCCGGGAAAGTAATCATCAAAGAGTAATAATAACTTAGATGATGAAGTAAGAAAAACCGCCACATTGTTCACTTCGATTTAGAAACATGGGGGGGGGGGGGAAATTACCACAGAGGAACGGAACATGGTATGTTTTAAATTCCTATGTATAGAAATGAATATAGATATTTGTTAAACGAAGGCTTTATTATTTCGTTTTAATACAATGTTTATATATTGAAAATAGTTCTTGTCATAAAGTACTGATCACTTTTTTTAATGTATTTTGTTACAGTGTGTTCACCTCTCCTTGAGCTATCTTATTAGAAGAAAAGTAAATTGGTTTTTTTTTTAGTTGTATTATTGAAATGTTTAAGTAATCTAAGGTCATCGTTTTGCTCAGACCTGGATAAGGACCTGGTCTGAGGATCACGTGGGTAGGACCTGGGTTAGGGAGATAATAAACATAATTATTTCACTAATTTCTCAAAAATGTTCTGTTGAAAACACAAACTAGAATGAAAACAAAATCATGTATTACACTAGTTGACAAAAATCATCATCATCACTTATACACTGAAGTGCCATTGAATTAGGGGATAGTCGACGTTATCCAAATTCGGTACCGCAAGTCCCTCGTTTGCGCACATGCGTGGCTGAAACTCTGGTCATATATAGCTATCAGCTTTGGCTTCCCCAAGCATTCGTCGTGAGAAGCGTAATGGGAAAGGCGCGGGATGGGACACTCGATCTCCAAAATTGTAAACGAACTTGGGTTTTTTTGTACGGCAGTTCAAGAGTGTTCCGGGAATATTCCGGCAAAATAACAAGCACCCGGGCAACTGTAAAGAGCAACCAGCCTTGAATGGTCGTGGTCTTCGCCATCTGACCCACATCATAGGGACCGATAGGAGCCAGACATTATCTGAAATCACCTCCCATCTCTGAACGCGGGTTCCATCCGGGAAGTCAGTACACGGACCATGCAACGTTCACTTCATCGTCTTGGCTTCGGGAGCCGCCGACCTACAAGAGTAGGGTTGTTGGGTTGGGTTGTTTTACCTCTGAGCGGCACTTTTTTGCACACCATGGGCTAAATGGCCAGATCACATGGACCCCGACGGCTCAGAGAAGGTTGGGGGAGGGGACCCACTGGAACAGCTGCTGGGAGACAGATGGTAGCCTCCCGTCAAGGCCATCCAGCATGTTCTTTAACGTGCACAGGGTATGGCTCTCCCGTACACGGGGCACGGCTTAACGTCCCATACGACGGACGGCGGCCTTTTCAAGCCCATCGGTGTCCCCTACTGACCGCGGGCAGGGCGGGGAATTTTACAAGAGTAGGAAAACCCACTTCTAACGGCACGACACCGGGCTCAACGCCTTGCCTGGGCTAAAGAACATCGAAACTGGACCATCGAAAATTGGCAATGGATAGCCTGAAGTGATGAGTCGCGATTTAAACTTCATGACGCCGATGAAGGAAACTGGCGCCAACCCCATAAAGCCAGTCAGAGTTGACTACCCGTTGAGCATAAACTATCTTTAAACTGAGTTTCTGGAATCAAATGTTTTATTCATATTATGTGTTAGTATCCCGATTTATTTATTGTGTGATTTAAACTAAAGTATTAATGTAATAAATATTAAAAAGTAAAAATACTCCCTCAAGCAGCTGCTTGCCACAGAGGTCTGACAGGAGCCTGTCAGTTTATATGCTAGAGTAGAAGATCTGAGAGGATGACAGGACCTCAGAAGAAAAACGACACATACATCCATGCCTTACCCGGGGCTTGAACCCAGGTCCCTTATATCAGTAGCCAAGCGCGCTAACCACTCGGCCATGGGACGACAATAATAGTCCAATTTAATTTAATCCCGGCTCCCTTCAAAGCTTGGGATTTTGCGCAAATTCACACTAGTTGAACTGTTCTAAAACTACCTTGTGATGGAATAACTGTTTTGAAAAATCAAGAAATTGGCAAACCGGTAAACAAATGATAGAGGTAAAGTAGTAGGAAGATAGATAACATTTAAAAAGATCCCCACAACACTAGAAAATAACTCAGAAACTCATGCTGCCGAAAGGTGCAGCAGAATCAAACCTTTTCTAAGCTCAGTCAATATTATTAATAACGTTGCGAACTTTTCAGTTATGTTTATTTGGTAATATTGTATAGTGGGTACAAATTAACCACACTGATAATAAACAAACGTATTTAATAAATATTTTTTTTCAAGAAATAAGTAAGATTTGAATAATTCACTTAATAGACAAATAGATTTACTATACTCATGTGTAATAGTAGTATAGGAAATGAGAGTTCTGGGCCAATGCTAAAGTATAGTGGATTCCATGTTAACATAAGCGACACTTTTTGGAGAGATGAGTGTTAACGTTGTGTTTGGGCGAGACGTTTTGTGTGAAAGACCAGGATATGAGGGGTTTTGTTGGGAAAATGTTGCACTTATCAACACTTCACTGAATTATTGGGCTATTGGGGTGTAAAAATTGGTAAAATAGGAGAAATCGAGAAAAGCAAGAAAGTTTGGGAAATTAGTTTAAAAACTATGAAAGTTCAAAATCAATAGGTAAAATGAAGTTTTCGAGGGCTGCGGGAGAAAAATGTGACGGAAAAAATAGATTTTTGGGTGCTATCTGTGAATATATGGATTTTTTACGTTCCAGTAAGGATGAGGATTAATTACACTTTTTAAGTTAATTAGACATTAGTAGGAAAAAGCCTCCTGTTTTCGGTCAAGAGGGTCCATCTCATTTTTCCCATCCACAGGGTCTATTGCAGCATCGATGTAGGCTGTTGTTTTCAGTATACATTGCAGAGGGTGGTCACCGACTTCAAGCATGAGGTCTGCAGGAAATATTATTAATAAGCTCTGCTGATAATCTCTTCGTGGGGAAGGCTACCAAGACAGATGATATGTCTATTGTTCCAAATGTGTTGCGTTGCCGTGACACTGGATGCTGACTGAAGCTCTGTTAGATATCTCTTTATATCAATTAATAAAGACTTAAAAAATCACTCAGGCTTTGAGGGAAAAAAAGCCGAATTCATATGGGGGAGTTTTTAAACTCTTCATTTTTTTTTCTCCTTGCTTCTCTCCCATTGTATCTAGTCCCTTTTTATATACTTATTTCGTGCGCAGAACTGTGAAAGCGATGCTTTGCTTATGATAGCGATGCTTCCTGTTCAAATCTGCAATATGACGTAATGTATGTATTCTGAGAGACTTCTTGTTGACGCTAACGGAAATCTTGTTTGGCGCTGAGCAATGGCTGGCTCACTCGGTTCAAAAAGGAGATAAAGATATGAAAGTAATATTGAGATGTATCTCTTCGCAATGCAACTCAATTCGTGATTACTCAACTGTGGGTTATTGCCATCATAAGCGTGATGCTTGCTTAGTGTTCGTCCGAATCATCTTCTGCAAAACCTGACTTATTTTACCAGTCACCCCGAAATAACACCACGACCCGACCTCTTCCAGTGTAGGAATAAGGATCTCGGTTGGCTTAACATTCATGATTTCTAAAAAAAAAAGTATTGTTGGATAAAATGTTGGGGAACTTTTGTTTTTTGGTAGAAAGTCTATTATTAGTGGTAAGTTTTCTTATTAATTTTGCTATTTCTATAATTGCAAATTTATATAATGGTAGATTTATTATATGGATAGAACTGGACTGCAAATATTCATGGGTTCTAAAATTCTCAAAGGCATGCATTTTAATGCCAACTATATCAACTATTATTTTGGTATATTCATGAGACATTTCAATCTCTGTAATTTCAAATATTTCCATATCGTGTTGTAGAGATCGAAATTCTTTGTTTGGTATTTAAAATTCTTTTCTGAAAGAGACAGTGACGATAATTTTCGTGAGTAAATTCATTTTTAACACCATTCGCTGATTTCTTTGAAATCGGGGCCATCTATAGAATATAATTTTGAACGTAGTGCAACGACCTCCTTAATTGGAAAGCCTTTTAATTCATCTTTAAATTTTCTATATAGGCTAAACCATTTTATTTAATAAGCTCATCTAATAAATTAATATTTGAACCACAAAAGGTAAAAATAAGGTAATATTATACCATTTTATTAGATGAGCAGTAGATATGCATGGGTGATCTTCGATATCTTATACACGTTAGGTAGAGATTGTAGTTTGTGTTGACACGTATGATTGTAGTTTCATAGATTTGTCTCTTTCTTCGCTACAGTAATCGCGATCGAACATAAGCAATAGAGTTCTGAATACGGAAAGTCCCCTGACAGACACCCGTGAAAGGAAGGACCTTCCTTTAAAGCACCGTAGATGTGTTTAGCAAAATGTCGCTGACGGTTTCTTTTAAAAAAGTTCACACAATCTCCACAGAACGTCTATAAGACATCTAAGATGAGCAGTAGATATACATGGGCCATCTTTGATATCTTATAGATGTTACGTTGAGATTGTAATTTGTGTTGGGTTTAAAGAAGATAGGTAGTACTCAAAAAATTCTGCTTTTGCAAATTTTAGTTATGAAGTTACATAATAAAAACGTTGTAAGAAATTAAAAATAAACTCCATTCGTGACTTCACGGAGACGACTCGAAGACAGGATATCTTGTTTCAGCATTTCCTGTTTCCTGTACAGATAGCAATAGACAAAAGATCTTAGTACTGACTTAGCAAGTGTTACGAGATTCCGAAATTCGTTTTAAATCCTTTTTGCCTATAAATACGGTGGTTATTCTAGCATAATAAAGTGTGAACTCTAAGGATGAGCACTAAAGAAAAATGCTTTAACTGCGGCAAATTTGTTCGTAAATCTAACTTTTCCTGTCATAGGGAAACTATGTGTATTTCTCTTCTATTTAATAAATGTGAATATTGCGACTCCAGCTTTGATAGAAATGACAATTATAGAAGTCATCTGAAAGATTATCATATAAAAACAGATAATGCTTTTAGAAAAACTTTTCGTATATACAAAATAGATATTATAGACCTGCGGCAAGATATAAAAAGTTTTCTGGTTAAAAATAACAATAAGTGGAAATGTATTATCGGTAAAAAAACTCAGCCAACCTCTAAAAATTAGAATCATATTGCACGTAAAATTTAAAAATGTCACGAATCCCGAAAGGCAGGAAGAAAGAGTTTCAGGATATTTTTCGACACGTAACGAAATAATCACTTTGGCTGATAATTTAAGTTTATTTCTGAAATATTCGTATGAAAAATGTTTTATTGCAGTAGAGATGGTTAAATATTAAGTTCAACAAAAGGTTTGTCTTACCTGAACCCGATGGACCACAGATTAAAAGTCTTAAATGGCCAGAATGGTGCTAATACGTTTCTGTTTAAGAAATTGTTGTCTTCTTCAAAGTCGAAATTTTGAATTTCCATTTACTTTATTTTAAAAAGAGATCTTCTTTTATCCAGGAATTAAACGTGTTATCATAATCAAACCATTTAACGTAATACCCTTTCTTATTCTTTTTCACTCTAGTTTTCAGAATGGTTTCTACTATTGTAAATATCGTTCGGTTTTTCGTATTTTACCATTTCTTGGGTGTAATAACTACCGACGATAGGCTCCCCTTTCAAACCTTTTATCTTATAAGTTATGGGATCCGTGTTTAGTATTTGAGCAATTTCAAAAATTTCTTCTGTGAAATTAGGTAAATATCCCTTTCTGAAAGTTGTCTTGTACTTGACGATTCTCACTCTGTCGCCGATTTTAAATTTTGGTTTCGTTAAGAGATTTAGTTTTTTTTACCAAACAGATTTAAATGCACGATATTTTTGCTTTTCTTTAAACTTGCCTCTTCTGGAGTCATTTTTATTAATCTGTGATAAGAATTATTGTAATTCTTATCACTTAAATTCTTTAAATTTATAATTTCACTTAATGTTAAATTAAATTTCATTTAATGTTATAATCTTTTGTGAATCGTGCAAACTATACAAATCTGATACTCGAATTGATTCTCATGTCAGTTGGCGGGTTACTACAACTCAAAATAAACCCGTCCATCTTTATGTTGTCTTACAAAAGTCTAACTGATTAAATAATTAAAGCCAGAGACAATATGGTGTGTTTGATCACATGTTACTAGAACGGATTCAGATCAGAGTGAATAGCAAACAGTTTCCCGAACAAAAATTCGAGTGCAACTTTGAACCCAACAGTTTGGATTATGTGCGAGTTTACAACAGCTTACTAGCGGCAAAAAAATATTGATATCGACTTGGGTACACAAATCAAAAAACAAATCAGTTACCAAGATTTTATGAAACTGTATCCAAATATTCCACTTCGATGTCAGCAAATATGAATCACGTCTATATGAATTATCAGCAACTGCTGACATCGAAATACTATTTAAATTAAATAGGGCGCCAAATGAATTATATCACGTATATTGTGTAATTGTCTCAGAATGCAAAGTAACCCTGCAACCATTAGAGGGAAAACTGTTAGTCGTCGGCTAAAAATTCTAAAGCCAAAGTTCAGAATAAAAGATGTTTACCAATACTTTTTCCGGTCGATATTCAGATATGTAGGAAAAATTAAACTCGGACTGCTTTCATTTCTCAGAACTTTGCCACATATCACATAATATTTGGTGTCTCAAATAATTCTGCTTTTGTAAATTTTAGCTATGAAGCATTAAATGAACGTTGTAAGAAAGTATAATGGCCAGATTTGTTAGGCCAGAATTGTTATGGCCAGTTGTTAGCAAAATGTCGCTGACGGTTTCTTCAAAAAAAAAAAAAGCTCACACAATCTCCACAAAACGTCTATAAGATATCTAAAAGAAAGGAAAAAGGTTTGTACGTTCCAGGAAAACAAATTGCTCAGGGATAAAAAAAAGAGCCATTAAGTAACTTAGATATTGAAAAAATAATGGAAAACGAAAAAGTATTCCGTGGTGTATACTATATCGATTCTTTGCTAGCAAAAATATTCAAGAACGAAAATGGTATAGTGAACTTTGATGTTTCCCGTGGTTCAGGAACTCATTGGGTAGCTTATTTCAATGATGCGAAGTTACCTTACATCGAGTACTTTGATCCATTCGGTTTATCGCCACCAGAAGAAATAAAACACTATTTACTTTCATCTTCAAAGCCGATCGTGTATAACTCTTCGCAAATTAAAACAAATTACTCTGTAAAATGCGGTTACTATTGCATCTATTAGATTAAACGAAGGAATAATAAAATAAGCTTATATGATATATTGTATCAGTTTGAACAAACTCCTAACGATCGGGTTGGGTTGGGTTGTTTTACCTCTGAGCGGCACTTTTTTGCACACCATGGGCTAAATGGCCAGGTCGCATGGACCCTGAAGGCTCAGAGAAGGTTGGGGGAGGGGACCCACTGGAACAGCTGTTGGGAGACAGATGGTAGCCTCCCGTCAAGGCCATCCAGCGTGTTCTTTAACGTGCACAGGATATGGCTCTCCTGCACACGGGACCACGGCTTAACGTCCCATCCGACGGACGGCGGCCTTTCCAAGCCCATCGGTGTCCCCTGCTGGCCGTGGGCAGGGCGGGGAGTTTTGCGGAGATAAATCTCAACGCTGACCCAGCTAGGACTCGAACCTGGGAACTACAGATAACGAGCCTGGCGCGCTATCGACTGAGCTACCCCCGCCCCGCCTAACGATCGGAATGAATTGTTGGTAACAACTGGCATATGAGTACCACATACTACTACACTACATTAATAAAGATGGTACTTATAACTATCAATTCCTCTACTATTACGGCATACAATCCCGAAGATTTGGAATTATGGAATTATATTTAATTATGAAACGCCGATCACACTCAATGCTGAATACGAGATAGCACTGATCGGTAGCAATATGTGGTATTCCTGGTACAACATCCGTGATAAATATAACAATAACACTCTGAAATACTTCAATGGAAGGCAATGGAATAAAATAACTTTCCCGAATGGAATGTACGATATAGACGGATTTAATGATGCTTTAAAAAATGCCTTTGGGGATCCTAGACCTATAATACTAGAAAGCAACCTCCCCACATTAAGATTTGTTATTCATTTGGCATGAGGATATAAAATAGATTTTTCTGAAGGAAAGTTGCGAGAAATTCTAGGGTTCGAATTGAAAATTATCGATGCAGCAAAAAACGAAGGAAAGTTCCCACCCAACATAACTAGAGGGGTCGATCGCATTCAGATTCACTGTTCTATTGTCGAATCTTCCTATCTCAATAACCAGAAGAGCGACGTGTTGTACACTTTCGTGCCTCAAACACCACCTGGCAGTTTAATCGACACACATCCATTCTTCCCAATATATTTACCGCTGAATAAAACTGATTACATTTACAACGTTAGAATGAAAGTAACTGATCAAAATAACAAAGTAATTGACTTGAACAAGGAAAACGTGACTTACATGCTACACATCAGACCCAAATAAAGATGAAGATATTAAGAAAGCGAATTAAAATATTTTATACAATTCCGTCGCCTATCATTCGAAAAAACGAGAAAATATCCCCTAAAAGCAGAAATATTCTTAATCAGTTAATTTATAGAAATGGACTAAAAATCATAAAGTCATAAAGTAAGTATAAGATGGACGTTGAAGCTACTTACTGGAATTTGTTCGAAGACTCAATAGACGATAATTCCACGACAAAATACGAGCACTTTGGAATATCGAGAAACCAGTGTGAATGTTAAAAAGCTAGAAGAATGCGAAATATTTGCCAAAGATATGGACGTTTTTCTACATCCACACAACAGTTACATACACGTCAGATGCAAAATACTGAAATCAGTTGGGTCTGATATCGGCGGCAATGATGTACAATGATGTAGCAATAATTGTTAGATCGGCGGCAATGAATAAGTATTTGTACGACGGAGGCGAAGATAAACGGACACGAATAATAAGATAAAGGATTTTGCACAAGCGTTGAAGAAAAATCCTGAATTCAATCAAGGATTCTGGGACATATATGAAATTACAAAAAAATTGTCAAAATGTAAGTTTATTTCAAGTTAAACTGACAAGAGGTAAAGAAGTTTCTCGAACAACAAGATGTGTACACGTTACACAAACCCATCTACACGAAATTCAAAACAAGACGGGTTTATGTCTCTGATGTGGACGACCAGTGGCAGAGCGATTAAATCGATATGCAAAAATTTAAATTACATAATAACAATACGAATTATATTTTAACAGTTATTTACATTTTCAGTAAATTCGCTTTGGCAATGCCTGTTAAAAAGAAAACTTGTAGCGAGATTACAAAGGCGTTCGTCAAAATATTTCAACAGCGCAAGCCATCCAAGTTGCAAACAGATAAGGGAATTGAGTTTATTAATAGAGAAACACAAGCACCGTTTAGCCAACGCGGCGTGAAATGGTCCGCCACCGGAAATGTAATCAAAGCGCAGAGCATTCAATGTGAATGTGCATTCAAATTTGTGCGCGGGAGACACATACCCTGTGCACGTTAAAGAACATGCTGGATGGTCTTGACAAGATGTTCAGTGGATCTCATTATTCTATCCATTTCTGAAACTTTGGAGTCCTTGGGACCTTAACATTTTGTGCAAAAAAGTGCGGCTCAGAGGTGAAAACAGGCCAGCTTATAAAAAACAAAAAGTTGATTGTCCTGACGGGGATTGGAACATATATCTCCCATAAGAATGCCAGACATTTTAACTACTAGGCCAGCGAGGACCTGACCTCAGCGCTCAAATTAGTGACATATATGTCTTCCTGTAGCCCAGCTTATGTCTATCCCTTGTTAAAGTATAATTTCAATTCACCAATGTCTCCATTCGAATATCGGAAAACGATATATATCATAAATATATAATTTTTATTAGGAGTGGGTGCATTATTTTTTACGTATATGAACCATATTTAGATGTATTCCTCAAGACCGAAGCAGATCGTAAAACAGCACTCGTCTTACGTTTCATTAATGTACGAAGCCTTAGTTCTTTTTTTCCCTTCTGCTTCTCTAGAGTTCATGTCTTACAAGGAGGCGGTCGGGGCATCAACTACCTTTACATGAAGAAACATCGTATTTGGTGAGGTCGGAGAAAATTGCCGCCTTCACCTTGGCGACGAGAAGCGAGGAGAGAAAGAACATAAAAACCGGAGCCAAAAAGGAGTAGAAGGCCCTTAGCGACTAATGCAACTCGTTACCCCCAGCCATAAATCGGAGGCCCTCTTGGACCCCAGCTAATCACCCAGCTCTGAACCAGAGATCACCGAGCCGTCCCGTAATGATGTAGAGGATGTCTTACAGTCACCACGACTAACCATCTCGGCCTGGTGATTAGAAAACAACTGGACAATACATGGACCGTAGGCTGGTTATTGGCACGCGACATGCCCTCTTGGAAGAAACAAGCTAGATGGGTTTCTAGTGTTTTGTTTGTTTGTTTCTGAGATGATTCTTACGCCTTTATGAAGTTGTTGTAAACCATTTCCTGCACAGAAATGACTTCTTTTGATAAAGATATTGTTTAAATTACTATTCTCCAGATTGTTTTTTTCTGTCTCGAATGTAATTTGCTTCCGTCATTCTGACGCAAAAAGATAGGTTTATGTTTTTTGCAATAATGATTGCAAGGAGGATTAGTTTTTTATATCGTTGTTTTGCGGTGTTATATTTATGATTGGTGTTATGGGCTAAAAAATGGCAATCAAAGCAGAGCCAGTTTTTATGGACAATTAGTAGCCTCTGCGCAAAGTCCTAAAATATTTCTTTAACTTGTTTAGTTGTAGACTGTAGCTACTTATCTGTGGTTTAGATATGTTGGCTGTTAAATTATAGTTGGGTTGTCAAACTGGTCGCAAATATATATTTTTTAAGTGTTGGAACCCCGGAGAGGCATGGGCGTATGTGTCGTTTTTCTGCTGAAGTCCTGCCATCCTCTCAGGCATTCTACTTGGCATATAAACTGACAGGCTCCTGTCAGACCTCTGTGGCAAGCAGCTGCTTGAGGGGGTATTTATTTTATTTTTTTATTGAAATATGATATATTTAGCAAATATTGTGCAAAATATCTTTACTCATAATGCCAGGGTGCGAACGTTTGGCGTATTTGCACGTGGAATGAAGGACCTAGGTGATTTCCTTGGATCTAAGGACTGCGTAGAACATTGATGTTTGATTACTTTAGAATGTTTTCTCTTTGCTGAAGTCTCGCCTTTCTCATTGATCTTCTCGATGAAAGAGCGTCTCTGTCAGACTTGTGTGGCTAATGAGCTGCTTGAGGAATTATTTATTTCCTTATCCGATTTTGTAATTTTGATATCATGGAAAATAATTAGGAATGCAACTGAATGTAATATTAACTATTTTTTCGCTCCTGTTCCCGATTTTATTTAAATCAAAATGTGCAATTGGTGCCATTACTCTTGCGTGATTTAATAAAATCAGATATTTTCTGAAAATTCAGATCTTTAATAAAGCAAAACTTTTCCCTTAAATAAAAAGAAACAAGTAACTAATGAAAGCCTTCAAAAGTTTTTCAACTGAAAGAATTCGCAAAATTTTAGAATATTATTCAATGAAACATTTTAAATAATTTTATTCTTTTTGATCTATCCTATTCAAACTCTTGAAAGCTAATTGTCAAAACTGTAATATCTGATCAGAATTAATAATATGTTTACAAGAATAACATTGTCAATAAATCCATATTTAATGAGAATTAATAGTGAAATAGAAGTTTTGCAAACTAATGTCAACAAACCAATATTTGATTAGAATTTATAGTAATATAGACGTCTTAACGAGAACAACCTTGTCAATAAACCAATATTGAATCAGAATTAAAAATCTTTTAACATACGAACATTGCCATTAAACCAAAGTTGTATCGGAATTGATAGTATATTGACATCGTCAATAGCTAACGATAAAATGGTGAAATTATGTATTGATATTTCCTAGAGAAAGAGTTATCAACATTTCCTGAATGATAGAAAATTTAGGGTTACTAAGTGTTTTACCTGTCTCCTAAAAGCAGTTTATTTGCACAGAACGAAAATTTTCGCTTGGTTGAATAGTATTGCTATAAAATATTAACACCAGTTAAAACGTTACCCAGATTGAAATCTGATTAAACCAAAGTAAAACAAATCTATATAGATTTCAATCCCCTGGGTGTGATCATTCTCCTCGAGAGCGATATGGAAGATAGCAGAGAAAATCTCAACGCAGGCACAGTGGGGGCCTTTTTTCCCCGTCTGCTTCTCTAGAGTTCATTTCTTACAAGGAGGCGGTGGGGCATCAACTACCTTTACATGGAGAAACGTCGTATTTGGTGAGGTCGGAGAAAATTGCCGCCTTCACCTTGGCGACGAGAAGCGAGGAACATCAGTTTGCGAGCTTTGGACGCTACCGACTGAGAATATCTCCGCTCCATTAGTTGAATAATAATGCTCTATAACAGGCTTTTCAAAAGTTTCATTCGTGGAAGAGCATTTCGGATAAGTTGTGTTCCGGCTTAGATCTAGAAATAAATGGAAGGAAGCTTGTGGGGGGGGGAATGCAATCGAGCCGGAAAACTGTTAGGGGGGGGCAAGAAACTCTCTTTCCATTGCAGCATAACATTTGCCCCTCCGTTTTTTAAAGGTGTTTAAAAAAATTTCTTGAAAAATATATGAACTATAAATAAGTTAAATAATGTTTGCCTCTATTACTTTTACTAGCATTTTGAAAGGGGGTATGGCCCCCCTCCCTCATAGATTCGACTCTGGTTGCGTATTATACCTGTCCTCAAAATTGCAGACAATTGTTTTTAATTTTAGCCTTGGAATTCAGCATAGTTCACTTTAAAGTAGCTCTGGGTCATAATATTTTAATTTCTCAGTCTCAAAACGTATTAAACATTACAAAAACTTTAAATTTTTGAAAAAATGAAATAAAATAATTAAACAAAATATTGCATTACTTTTACAATAATAAGCGTAAGATTGAAAATAGTAAAATTTCTTAGATGCATATGTATACCGTTTCATGACCTTCACACGCGCAGTCGTTTACCTGCAGTTGCTACGATTTGCATAAAGACGCTCTGGTCATAATGTTTTGGCTCTTCGGTGTATATATATAATTATTGTTTTATTCATTTGTTAGATATATCTTAAAGCAACTTACAATGATTTTATGCTAAAATCCGTGACATCATTACGTTATTAAAACTCTGTCATGGTCTTAACCTTGGCTGAGCCTAATAAGCCCCCAATGACGCGACGCCACTGATTATGGTTGGGCACTGGATATTTTAAAATGATTCGTGTTTCCTTTATCACAAAAGACATTTAAAGAAAAGGAAAATAGATAACTATACCAGAGGGTCTGGAATCGAACCTACTGAAGGTGTTATGAATCTGGCTACCGATTGAATGCCGTTGACTTAATCGGTTGCACGCTATGCTCGTAATCTACAGTTCCCAGTTTCAATTCCCACCTTTGCCACCTTTGAAATTTAACTCCACAAAACCCTTACCTTATATTCAGTTAGAAAGAGGACAACAATTGGCTGGAATGGTCCTCGTCCATTGGATGGGACTTAAAACGTGGCCTGTGTGTACGAGAGCTGTACCCTGTACATGATAAAGAACACGCTGAATGGCCTTGACGGGAGGCTTTCATCTGTTTCGTAACAGCTGTCTCGTGGGTGCACTTCCCCAACCTTCTTTGAGCCCTTGGGGTCCTTGTAACCTGGCCATTAATTAAGTGTGAGCAAAAAAATGCCGCTCATAGGTAAAACAACCCAACCCAATAGATTGAGCCATTCTCGTTCTTTCATGAATCGCTTATTATTCGATACAAATGAAAAGAACCATTCACATCCAAGTTCATATTTAGATATCAGCCTTATTAATAATATCACGGGTTGTTTTATGTCCTGAAACACGATGATATATCACCAAAAATTCCTTATTCTTTGGAAGTTGCTTACTACATGAAGTTAAAATCCTCCTGATTTTTTATTTTAATTAAAAACATATTCTATTTTTCAAAGAGCTGTTTCGAAAACCGCCAACTATATCCACAGACTGCTGTTTCATACCAAAGGCAGTTGGGATTACATCGAAATAAGAAGACTTTCGAAAGAGATTCCGAAAAAGCAATTGTAGAAGAATCTCATTCTTTTCACTCTCACACTAGTTCTTCGCGGGGCCTTCTTTTACTCCACAACGAGCCAAGTATGTACATTTCATTTGAGAAGCGATGCAGTTCAACTCTCATAGCTTCATTTCCCACGAGACTCTGGAACGAGGGATTTCTAACATTGCATTAAGAAGGCTGGAGTTTGTACCAAGTAAGCTGATAAACAAAAGGTTTCGTTTGTCTTCACTTTCTACCTATACATTAGAGTTGGCAGAAAATAAATATATCAAAACTTTCCATGGTAAAATTTGTGTACTGCTCCTATTTCTTTATATATTGTACTATATATTTAATCCTCCATTCATTTTTCCCATATCCCTAGATTTTTAGATAATTTGCTTTGATAAAAGTTTCTAAGAGAAAAAAATGCAATACGTCCTATGGTGAATTTTAACACAATTTTTGCACTAAATATTCGAAAGAAGTCTTAACTATTCTTTCGTTATTCTCTTGTTTCCAAAAGACGAATCTGAAATTATTTTTAAATTTAAAAGTTATGTTTTACGATTTTTATTAAAGTAGAGAAGATTTGTTAGTTTTGTCAGAGTTTTAATAATTTTATTTTAAAGCAAATTAAAAGTCTGTATAGACATGTAATAGTGGGAACAGCAAATTAAGTAATATTTTCTGTTGACAGGGTAATGAATTATTCTACTAACTAAAAAACTTAAAATATTAATTTTTAAAGGAATTTGAAAGCGCTATTTTACGTTTAACTCTCTAAAAAAACCTTATTCTATACCACTTATTCTTGCGAGCCTGCTGCTCTGCTTTTAGAAATCAGCTATCTACTGTTTCTTTTCACCAAAATAATATATTGTAATAAATACTTTCGACAAATGTATCTTAGATATAAATCTATAAAACATAATTATAACTATTTGAGTAAAATATCATAATGTAATAAATGCTTTTATTATTTTACATTTCCTCGTTCTATTACTACTTACAAGTTGATTTTCGATAAAGAGGAGGTTCCGATAATCCAAGTTCCCGTTATTCGTTTCCGAATTCCGCATATACGGGGCAAAACTGTTGAAGGAACTCAACGTAAAAATTCCCCACACTTCCGAGAATTGAATCTGTGAACTATAATAACGACGACAATATCATTTCGGAAGGAAAGACCTTAATATTTAAAGGTTTAAGAGAAGACTTTTGTTTAGTAAAATTCTTGGAATTTTGATTATTTCAGGTACAGTCGCTCAAAAAAGTATCCGAACACTACGGTTGATTGCAGAATTCAGAAAAAATATCTGGCAACGATTTTTTTTAGAAATTAGTGATCTGGCAACCTTCGTGTCACGTGACACGAAGGAAATTCCCCCTTTAAAGCGATCTTTCCAGATCACAAATGAGCATCAATATATTATTAGACATTATGTATGTATAAATATGAAAAAATGTAACAGAATGCGAATTTCGTATTCTGTTCGCAATTAAATTATTTTCATAAAATTTCGCAATTAAATTTCAGTAATCCTCTGCCAACTGCGGTTTTGAGTATCTCTGTTTAAGAAAATGTACACCGCTTCACGAACCATGATATTCAGCCTCAAGTATGCATAGTTCGTCGCGAAATTGTAACAATTTTAACACGTTGCCATGTGATATGCTAGAGTGTATGCTTATATTACAGGAAAGATAGATAATATGCGATGATCATCAATATGACGAATAAAAATGACATATAAGCGAAATGCTTTCAGGTACAGTTGAACTCTATTCATCCAGATCCCTTTAACAGGATTTATGATTTATGCAAATCGGAACAAGGATTAACTTCTTAAATTAAAAAAAAGGCTGTAAATCGTTTCTGATGTTTCTTTTGTGAAGAAAAAATACCGGTGGTTTTTAGTAAAAAAGATATTGAGGTGAATAATGGAATAAAGATTATAAAACGCATCGAGCCGAAAATTAAAATTAATAGAACGTTGAAGAAAACAATCAGATTAAATATTTATGCATATTTAAAATCTTATGAAACGTATAAAAATGAATTAATATTTATCCAACGTTTATGACTCTAATGAGATTAATTTCTTTGATAAGTTCAAAAGCCTATCTCAATAAACTGGTGTTCTAATTTCTACTATCGTAATTAAATATAATCCATATTAAATTTGAAATGAAACAGCAAAGATACGAAATTATCACTAAACCAAAAACAAAAATGCACACAATTTGACTTTCATGGTAGGTCTCACATTGTAACAACCTCGGGAAAGTAATCAGAATTTGAAGGAGTACTTATTTCTCTAATTACCATAGCCATCATTATAATTCCTTTGCCCTTATATCATTACCGTATTGCTTATACTTTTCTGAACTCTGCATTCACTTATTTTACTTTCTACTTTTATGTATAAGTTCTTAACACATTGCGTGCCAAGCTGAATTCACTAAGATTATTCCTGGAGCCATACGACTTTTATCTTCAAATGTCATCTTTTCTACTTCTAAATGTCATTTCATGTTAACTATTTTATCACTTGCGATGTTAAACCCTCTAAAATAAAATATTTTGTGTCATTCATATCTGAATCACGTATTGTAATCAGATACGTATTACATTCATAACTGAATGCCGTATTGTAATCAGATACGATTTACATTCATATCTGAATGACGCAGAAAACGAGCTAAAATGGTGTACACTTACTGTGTTAGATGTCCTGGTCTGCCACAACTATGCATGGAATGCTTCAATTCTCAGCACAAATAGCATTACTCTTTTCATCGGACTATATAAATCATTAGGATTATAATTTCCATGTCATAATATATAGATTTTTTTCATTCTCAAGAAGAATTAAGCCATCTGAATTGTATTGTCCTAAGGTTCATTTCAATGAATAAACATAAAGGAATAATTAATTTTTTATTGGCTTTCATGTTTCTTTATTCATCAATTTAAGTCGAAAACCAAGTATATCAAAAAATTCCTCAGAGACCATTCTCTTAAAGCTGTATTGGATTTATATATAGTCTCATTCATATGAGGTATGACATAGCTCCGAACGAAAGCACGGTGTCATACATAAATGAATTACAAGGCACAGAGCGAACTATTAGCGTCATCATAAATGAATGATATGACCTTTTAGCGAACTATTAGCGTCATGACGTAGCATTCAATGTATTAAGCATATTTTAAAGTTTAAAGTTTTATGTAAAATAATTTTTAATCATGGCGCCAGGGGATCACTGTACATATATTTCTTTTGGTGGGTCTTCCAATGGACTTTGCACAGAGCCGCCAACAAACCTAGAAGCTTTCCTGGTAAAGTTAGTACTCATGGAGCAAGAAACAAAACCTGGCAGCTTTGGATGACACACTGTTTTTAAATTATTAACAAATAATTTGTCCAACGGCAAAGTATTCCGAATTATTTATTTCTACATGGATAATTTGTTTCGCACGTCACAATAACTCCGAGATCTGTTTTAGCGGAACCCTAGATCATTCGTCTTACAGTGAGTGGCCTTTACAAGACGAATTGACATTAACAGTTGCTTCTTAAGGTATTTTAGTCGTCGTTTTTTTTTTTTCTCTCTGACATTTTATCCGCATCGTGAGCAACTCACATTAGCATGACATTTGTACACCTCACTTTTGCTATCATGGGAATCAGTTCACTTCTCCCCTACCGAAAGTTCACTTATGACAGGTTCTTTGAAACACGTGTTTCCACTGATTTGTTGAACCTACTTAGAGTGCGCATATAATACATAATTTATAACAGCTTTACCTTTTCTCGTATATTCAGATACTTTCAATGCTCGCTCGTTTTAAAAGATTTTCGTTTACATTTATCCTTATTTAAAGAACTTGAAATTATTTAGTACGTTAGGTGAAGCATACGTTGCAAAATAAGCAGATGTTTAAACGTGTATAGTTGATTTTTGTCTGGAAAGCAAGTTTTCCTTTCAAATTATATCTGCCAATGTAAATTTAACTTTTCCATTACTTTTAATTTTACGTTTGCTTGTGGATTATATTTTTCGAGTTTTTTTTCACCATCTCTACCTAGCTCGAATGCCAATGACGACGAGATTTATAACAAAAGAAAATGTGAGTATACAGTGTTTGCATTAGTAATAATAATATTCATTTATCATAAAAATTCTTCACAGAACATTTCAACAAGCACAACAGTATATATTCAAACTTATAACATTTGCTATTTTACTATACAATCAACTCTCGTTAACTCGAAGCTTAAAAGAAACGAACAAACTTGGAGTTATAGAATTTGTGCAAAAAATACACATAAGCAGTTTAAAAATCAGTTACAGAACACGCAATAGATTTTCAACTACTGGAATGCTTTTGTTTCAAACCATTTTAGTAACTTGACTGGATAACATCACGAAATACTTCATATTTAATTCTTTTTCCATTTCCTTTATTCGCAATCTAGCGTTTTCAATACTATACCATTGTTCCTTAAAATGCTAAGAATTCTGAATTCTTTGACAATGTCTTTTTTCTTTTTTGTCCTTCTTTCAACAATTTTTATAACTTTTGCTTTATCACTCAATGACAATGCATTCAGCTTACGCTTTGCTGCCATTGTAATACAATTAAATCTATATCAAGAGAAACTAGTTCTGAACTAAAAGTAAACTAGCACTTTATATGACGAATGGGAGCAATTCTTATCTGTCAGCCGTGTTGGTATGATGGAAGCAGTGCATGATAATAAGAATCACTGTTCACCTGCACTGCAAGCAGTGGGGTCAATGCATAGCCAATGAGAATAGCTTTGTCGACCTGGAAAAATTTTCAGCAGCTTAGCATCACCAGTAACGAAACAAATTTCATGGAAAAAAACTATCAAAAAGGATTTTGTTTTCAAATAGTCTTTATAAAATTTCGAGTTATCGAAGTTAGGATGAAAAATTGGTTCGAGTTAAAGATATTGAAAATACAATAAATGTAATGGTAGCTAGGCATAAACTGGAAGGAGAGCTGTGTACCAATCCCCAGTGATGATGCACAGAACCAGCCAGGTCTAACACCTAAATTCCAACCCCGCCTTCTCGTGGTGCAGGCCGTCAGTACCTTTCAAAAGAGATATTCTCTTTTGGAAAGGAACGGAAGGAGAGGGCTGCCAGTTCAGTATGGCCTACTGATCTGGTCATCTATATCCAATTTTTTATTTTTTTTTCCAACCCTGCTGAGGAGTGGTCAACTTCACAGGGTCCTGGTGCTGACCATTTATACCTACTAGACTGGACTTGTTTATGGATTTGAGCTTGATTCTGGATCCTGATCAGACGAAATCGCAGGTACCTGAACCTTACTTAGCTAGTTGGGCATCGTCAAGCCTAAACTGGAGTAATGTGTCTCAGGCAGGCCCTATGGCTCTTCAAAAGTCCTCTTGAAAAGGTGGTGCCTGAAGTTCCTACCAGCATCGGTGACTTCAGCCTTTAGCAGAGGAGGAATAAGTCTTCGCCCCATGCTTGCGATCAGGGGGCAGTTTGATATTGTTAGCCCTACCTATCTCGATAAACATAGTTTCTTTAAAAATCCTACTAATCATTTTCTCTCTGCAGGAACGTGGAACGTGAGTACATTATATAGAGATTATTCTCTTGATGTTCTCACGCAGGAATTCCAGTGCTATAACCTAGATATTCTAGGTTTGCAAGAGACCAGATGGACAGGTAAAGGTGAGATATTTAAAAATAACTTTAAATTTCTCTTTACAGGGAGGGAGGATGGAAAGCATCACCAAGGCGAGGGTCTGCTGCTCAGCAGACATGCTAGTGATGCTCTTCTAGGATATGAGTGCATTAATGAAAGGTTTCTTACAGCAAAATTTCAGACGAGCATTAAAGACTTGAAGGTTATCTGCTGTTATGCCCCCACTGAGGATTCTGATGAGGATGAGAAGGATAGGTTTTACAGACAACTTCAGGATATTTTGAATTCTGTCAAGAAAGGAGATATTACCCTTGTTCTAGGTGACTTCAATGCCAAAGTTGGTACTGACTCTGACCTTAGGGGAGGGGTGATAGGCCCTTTTGGTATCGGTAGCTGCAATGCCAATTGGGCAACGTCTCCTACAGGTAATATACTCAATGGATTCAGAATAACTAACACTTATTACAAACACCGCGACATACATAAGTACACATGGGTTTCACCTGATGGGCTGCATAAGAATATGATTGATTATATATTAATTAAATGCAAATGGGCTAGTTCTGTTAGAAATACCAGGGCATATAGGGGAGCTGAAATTGGATCTGACCATTACCTTGTTAAAAGTGTCTTTCAACTTAAACTTAAAAGGTGTTGTGCTAGGGTTAAAAATTCTACCTTTAATACTGAAGCTCTGAAAGACCCAGTTATAGCTAAAGCTTACCATGATAGGTTACTTAGTCATTATGACAGTCATGGTTTGCTTACTACTGAAGTTGAGGAAGAATGGGGCCATTTTAAACAGGCTTTTTTGGAAACTAACAGTACTCTTTTAGGAAAAAAGGAGCAGAGGAAACAGAATTATCTGAGTGATAAGGCACTTGAGCTTATTTCAGAAAGAAGGAACTGCAGGAATGTCCTTAATCAATACCCTACTAGTCCTAATAGAAAGGATTACAGAGAGCTTAATAAACGTGTAAACGATCAGTTAGCTACTGATAAGAAAATTTGGCTTGATGGCTTGGCTGACAAAGCTGAGGAAGCAGTTAGGCAGCACAACAGCAGAGAGCTGTACCAGATAGTTAATGTTTTGTGTGATAAAAAGCGGGCAGGCATACAAGGATTGAAGGATAAGCAAGGTAAGTTTATAGAAGGGGAGGATTCTGCCATGATTAGGTGGGCTGAGAATTTCAGTTATGTTCTAAACAATGTGGTTAGTTCTACTCCCATTGTTTGTAATGATGATAAATGTATTGGGGGCTTTAATATTGGCTCTATAACATAATCTGAAGTTATTTTGGTTATTTCTAAACTTAAACTTCATAAATCCACAGGGGTATATGAAATTACTACAGAAATGCTTAGCACTGGGAATGTTTCTGTTACCACTTGGATGACTGAAATTTTGAATAACTTTTATGATAAAGGCATGGTTCCTAAAGATTTTACCAGAGCTATTATTATCCCTATTTTCAAAAAAGGTGATCGCAGTTCTTGTGATAACTATAGGGGTATCAGCCTACTCTCTGTTCCAGGTAAGGTTCTTTCCATGATTGCGCTTAATAGAATAAAGAATCTGGTTGACAGTCAATTATGTGATGAGCAATGTGGATTCAGAAGTGGTAGGGGATGTGTGGATCAGATATTTTCATTTTGGCAGATTCTTGAAAAATGTTAAGAGTTTCAGAAACTTTTGGTTGCTAGCTTTGGTGATTTCAAAAAGGCTTTCGACTCTGTTGATCGTCATAATTTGTGGTTGATTGTGAGATCATATGGTATACCTGACAAGTTAGTTAACATAATGAAAGCTCTCTATAATAACACTTAGTCGTATGTGAGAGTTGGTAAGGCTTGTAGCAATTGGTTTAGCATTACTTCTGGTGTTCGACAAGGGTGCATTTCGTTTCCTTTTCTCTTTAGTTTGGTTATTGATTATGTTATGCGAAATTCACTTCAAGGGAAAGATTTTGGCCTTAAATGGACTGGAGATATGAATATTTCTGATTTAGATTATGCTGATGATTTAGCCCTTTTGGCAAATGATGTTGTTGAGATGAACTCTTTCATTCGAGCTGTTGATGAGACTGGTAGTAGAGTAGGTTTGGTTATAAACAGAGAGAAAACTAAAGTGATGAAAATTGGTCAGGTAGGCTGTGATTCAGTTACTCTGAATGGTTGCAGTCTTGAGCAGGTGTCACAGTTTAATTATCTTCGGAGCTATGTTACAGATAATGGTGATGTGCGGCATAATATTAACAGGCGAATAGGGATTGCTGCCAGGACTTTTAAGAATCTATGGAGAGTGTGGATAAATAGGCGTATACACCTAAAGACTAAAATTAAACTGTATAATAGTTTGATTCTTTCTATGGTTAGTTATGGTAGTGAAACATGGACACTTTGTAAACAAGATAACAGGAAACTAGATGCTTTTGATTCCAGATGCTTACGCAGTATCTTGGGCATTAGGTGGTTCAACTTTGTAACTAATGACGAGGTTAGGCACAGGAGTCTGCAACCTCCTTTAAGCAGCATATTGTGCAGAGAGAGACTCCGCTGGTTTGGCCATGTTGCTCATATGTAGAATTGTATTAGTGAATAGGGTTTTGAACAGCGTGCCTGAAAGCCTCAGAAAGAATTTTAGAATGCGGTGAATTAGAATGCGGTGGGCAGATAATGTCAAACAGGACCTTGTTAGAATTGATGTGCAGTGGCCAGATGCAGCAGATGTAACTCAGGACAGATATGCTTGGAGAATTAAACTGCATGGTCTGGTTGCACCTCCGTAGCCCATGGCTGCTTGATGATGATGATGATGATGATGATGATGATGATGATGATGATGATGATGATGATGATGATGATGTCTAGAATTTAAAAAAATTGAGCTAATGAGAAATTCTTGATATGGAGGTTCGAGTTAATGAGAAATTCGAGATATGGAGGTTCGAGTTAATGAGAAGTTCGGGATATAGAGGTTCGAGTTAGTGAGATTTCATTGTTAAAGCCTTTCCCTATGCCGAAACCGTATAAAGTACAGTGCGCTTATAGTCTATGTATATTCCCTGATGATTGACTAATTATGTGTTCAAAAGGAAAATAATAACAGCTTTAATGTTCGCAATTTTTTTTTCTTTTATACGATTAAGGTTACCTTACAAGTACAGTGGACCCCCGATATAACGCGCATGTCGGGCGGGAAACAACACCCGCGTTATAAGGTGAACCGCGTTATACCGAGCGGCGCGGTGGCGACACAATAAATTTCACACTGTAAGCTTTTCTTTTACACATCATGCATACAATAATTAAACACTATTCAAAATGCATGCAGGAACTCAATACATACACAATTACTCAATACGCAGTAACAATAAAATGTGATACTCACTAACGCCGCACGGACCTGTATAAACATATTTGAACTTATCGCGAACATCGCCCGCGCTACAACCGAGTGCGCGGTATAGCGAGCAGCGCTATAACGAAGGTCCACTGTATGTGCAAATGTGCTTAGCATTTCATTTACTTTTCTTAGGGCGGCGACAGCGAATTTTTGGTGGCCGGTGATGTCGCCACGAGAAAAATCTCCTGAGAATCAATAGTTTAGAGAGATTTGTGGAAAAAGGTTTGCTGCAAAGGAAGGAAAATTGTGAACAGGAGCATCAAATAAATCTAATATATTTCTCTCTTCTTTATGACTTCTAAAAAAAAGCTTATAAAAATAGTGTAAACCGTAACTGTAAATGATTACCTAATTATTCAAAAATAATTAAATCTCAAAGAATTACGTTAAAATAAAGTTAGCTTGTTTCAAATACACTTATGCATCAGAGAAAATATTTCGAAATGTATCTTCTATAATATTAATATTATTTCTCTAAGTGATGGGTTAATTAACAATTTTTGTTTTTCTTTAATAATTTAGAACACATATAGGAAGATAAGCGATTTATTTATTGTTTTTATGTGATTATTTTGTCCTTTACAGATTTTTGTGAAAATGAATAGAATGACTGGAAACACGGTTTTGCAATCAAGTATTACAATATGCATTCTTGATACAAAATATTCGGTTTTTACCGAATATTTAAATTCATAATTATTATATTATATTATAATAAATTTATTATATTATATTAATAATTAATTAATTATAAAGATTAAATTTAAAAACATTTTTAAACCAACCAATGATATCTAGAAATTCATTCAAATATCTTTTACCTAATATAAATGCAATTACTTTACTTATGGACATGTATACAATGTTCTAAGTGCTTCAGAAGAAAAGGAAACATTTCTCTTCAGACTACTAACGAAAGCTTCCTAGAAAAGAAATTAATTAAATGTAGTCTTCTAAACATTTATACATAATGGTTCAATTGCATAAGAGTTCCAAGCTATGTATGTTAAGTGAGCTGTATCTTAGAACAATAGATGTCACATATAGTTATGTCGTACAACTCAAGCTTGTCTGCCATCTACCGCCGTTCTGCAGAGAAGTTGGCAGCTGTCAAGTTGCTGCCGGTCAGTGATTACGTACTTGGTCCACCTAATGTTATCGTTATTGACTATCTGCTGACATTCAGAGAGGTTGTTGCAAGAAACAAACCTTGTTTCAGAACATCGCGAATCAGTGTAAATATCTATATACACATGAAATTATATTAATCACTCCTAGCATCTGAAGATGGGTTGCAAATAGCGTTTTGTAAATATACAGCTTTTTCTATAAAAAAAATGTGTTCTGGAACAAAAATGGTTTTATTCGAAACTGATGAAAAAGTGAATTAAATCAATTAGCTAAGGCTAATTGATTAACAAACATTGAAAGTAAAATTGAAGGTGTGTATTTATATGTGTTTTTATTCATAAATCGTGAAAACAATAATTAAGCCGAGTATCCCGTAAAGTAGGCTGGCGGCAGGTAAAGGATAATTATATAATGAATGAAAAAGCAAAAGTTAAAAAAAAAACTCCTTTCTGAATCTTAATTGGTCCTAATACCACAACTATCGCAAACTTGACTTTAATATCAATATTTTTATTTCATTGTGTTCAATTATGTTTTATTTCATTAATGTATTTTTATTTCATTAATGAATGCTTATATATTTTGGTGTAGTTCTATGTTACATAATTAATAAAAAAAATGCATCAGAATGGTTCTACGATTGGTTTCTTAGCTTGGTGATTGCGATAATCTGAAGCGACTACGCAGCATATGATAGATTCAATCTAAGTTAAAGCCATTGTAAACAAATTTTGATTTATTTTGTTATATACAGCACATACGTGATGTAATGGACTCCTAAGACCGAGGTAGCGTCCTTGTGTGTGTTTTTTGCACGAGAAACCAGGACAAACTCAATAGAACTTCTTGGCTATCATCGTCCTTGGTATAGATTCCTTTTAAAATATTTATTTTATTTTAAAAGTATGATCCCATAAACACCAACGTAAGTATGTTTTGCTTATTATTAGAGATAATAAAATGCGGCCAGCCATATATTGGGAAGCAACTCATTTGGTCTCTAGGGAATTTGAGTTTGAGACTCCTATATTTAAATGCTTTCTTACGCATCATAAGACATAAAAAACAGAAATACTCGTTCCTAATCATTTATTTTATTCATATATTATTAATTTTAATGATTTTACAGCCAAATTAAAATGTTAATGCTATTTGGAACGAAAAATATTAGAAATACTGGTAGAAGAAACTGAAAACTCATGAATAGCACATTATAAACGCAATGAACTGTTCATTAATTGGAAAATACGTAAAAAAAAAATCAATAGCTGCATGATGCTTATTTTTATTTACTAAGGCTGATTAAAAAGTTGAAATTATAATAATGTTTTTATATTTTTGCTTTTTTTCACAATTACAAGAAATATTTTAAATTTAAATTATTCTGATCCCGAAGTCGTCTCTGCTATTTTGAGGCCGAAAATTTTCGAGCGCGAACTCATATCTATAATAGTATGAATCAATATATGCAAGGCCGGAGCTAGGTTGGAGGTAGCCAAAAAAAAAACATGCTCTTTCTCCCCCTCAGCCCTTTGATAATGCTAGTAAAGGTGATAGAAACAAAGTAATTATTAAAGATATGTATATTTTATGCATTTTCGAAAAAATTATTTTAAAAACGTCTAAAAAAGGAGGGGACTGTAATGCAAATCCAATCTCTTGGACCTCCTCTTTTACTTTTTTCCTGTTCGATTGAGTTTCTTGCCTATCCCCCCAACTTATTTTTGCTTGTTCCGGGCTTGCATATATGCCTATATTATAGCATGGATAATTTCTCTGTGTAAGACGTATTCCGCATGTTGCGGAGTTTATTTTTCATTCATTAACTTTGCTTCATATCGTCTCTTAATATGATTTTTTTTTTCGATCACTGTAAAAAATATTGTTACTATACAAATTAAAAAATATTCTGTTGCTAACTAACAGAAATGTATAATTACTAAAACAAGAAGTTAAGTAGTCATGTTTTGTTTGCTATCGCTTATAATAAAGTGTAGCCTGCCATAGATTGTTTAAAATAAATTGCACACTTTGAAAAGTAACTGATTTTACCACTTTATGATTTAAGTTTGAAATCTCTGCTTTCGACGGATGTTAAGATAGGACTTAATAAAAGATTGGGATTATAAACGCAATATACTGGCGACAATATAGCAGTATATTCAATTAATAGAATGCTTTTCTTAACTGGTATCCGATAGAAGAATTACGTTGTTTTGTTTTAAATAATTTTTCCCATGCGTATATTCTCTTCTGAGCTGCTTAAACCATTGTAAAAAAATTCATAAATGAAAGCATTGCGTTTTAAGCTAATAAAATTTATTTAACCCTAGAACTCCAACTAGATCGATTAAATGCACTACCAACCGGATCGATTAAATGCACTACCAACCGGATCGATTAGATCCGTATAGGTCTGCAGTATTATTACATCGAAATCGATATTTTAACCTAAATAAATGACTATTTTCACTGAAATATATATATATCAAATCAAATGACTCTATTTGCAGCTTGATAAAACTGCAAAATAGGAGTTTATAACTAACTACGAAAGCTTTTTCGATCTTTGTCTTTGTTTGTAGCTTATGGCTCAGAGAAGTGAAACGGAATCTTCAAGGTATTCACCATAAGTGAGACTACCAACTCTTACGTTTAGGAGATGGATGTTTATAAAGGAAACAATCAAATCAACCCACAGAACTGTAGCAAGGAAACGAAAGAGCTAGAGTGTTATTAGATGTAGTGGAAGATACAGAGAATTGTGAAAGAAATATTACCTGTGGCAATTTTTTCATGTCTCTTTCCTATACCTAAGTTGCTGAACAAAACAAAACATAAAATTTTTCAGCAGAATAGGACATTAAACGCTTAACTTTTGGATTTCGTTAAGAAGCTGTAAATAAAGGCATTTTCGATGCTATTTTAATTTCGAAGCTATGGGAAGTTTTTTTTCTCCAAGATCACTTTGAATAGTAGAGTTTTGAAGAGGATACATCTATCAATAAGCATTGACCAGCACAGGGTCAGATCAAGTAGGAGGGAGTAGGGTAATCATGTCTCTGCCCCGATTTCATAATGCTAATGTCCTAAGGGCTGGGGGTTGGTCAGTCGGTAGTGCGCCAGGCTCGTGATCTGCACTTCCCAGATTCGAGTCCCAGTTTGACAAGCCTAGAGATTTATCTCCGCACAACTCTCCGATTCGCACGACTCCCCGCTCTACCCACGGTCAGTAGGGGACACCAATGGGCTTGGAAAGGCCGCCGTCCGTCGAATGGGACGTTAAGCCGTGGCTCTATGTGTGAGAGAGCCATACCTTGTGCACGTTAAAGAACATGTTGGATGGCCTTGACGAGAGGCTACCATCTGTTTCCCAACAGCTGTTCCAGTGGGTCCCCTCCCCAACCATCTCTGAGTCTTCGGGGTCCTTGTGACCTGGCCATTTAGCCCGTTGTGTGCGAAAAAGTGCAGCTCAGAGGTAAAACAACCCAATCTAAAAACGAGGAGAAATATATCTTAAATATCTATATATATATACCCTACCTTTTTTTCAAGAAATTTGTTATTGACCACCAAAACAGGGAAAAGTTACAAAAATCCAATTCTTTACGAATCGATCTTGCCTCCCACCCAACTTAGTTTTTTATAGATGAACACCTGACCAGCAGAATAGCAAATGCAATGCAATTGATGCGCAATGCAAATTGACTTTCGTTTGTTGAAAAATGAGATGAGGGGTACCTTCAACCAAAAACTTGTAATACATGCAGAAACAGACTGTCTCTAGACATAACGTAAAACTATTATTTACTCAGATTGAACATGAATAAGTATCTGCTACCGAAGATGAATAAATAATGGGAATAACTCGTAACAGAGTATTACCTAGACTAGAGGAATAATTTCCACAAGCAGTTCTTTTATACTTTTCTCAAATGTTTCGTAGATAATAGAATCATAAAATCTTGGGCAATTCGGAAATTCTTTCACGACATTTTGTCGCAAGAGCAAAAGATTGTCGTGGATTTTCCGAAAACTTTGGTTAGACATGTGAAAGAATGTCAAAATAAAATGATGCATATATTATTGTCATTCTTAAATGCGTAGGAATTTTTTTTTTCTGTGCATTAGATTAATACTTCGCGATTCTGTGCAAGCCTATCAACTGTAAATTACGATTACTTCAAAACTGATTTACATATTAAGACGGACTGCTAATTATTATACCACAACCAGTTTTTGTTATCAGTATTGGCCTGTTTTTTTTTTTTTTCATTTTCGTCGAGTTTTCGCAATATGTGTATATCCTTTAAACATATTCGCTTAAACTATTTGACAATTAGAACGGATCATTCTTGCAAACTATTTGATCACTAGGACTTCGACCAGCGAGAAATTCTTGGTAGTAGCACTGACAATATGTCATTTTTTATTTGGTTACATTTTAATTGACAGTTCTTTAGGATTCTGTCATATTATAATTAGGTAAATCACACTAAGTTAACACTAATCTATTACACATAATTAAAAGTAATTTGATCATTTTCAAGTGTCTTGATTGCCAAGTTCGTATATTCTCCCTGATACATTTGGGTTGCTTTTCCTCTGAACGGCACTTTTTTTGCCCACAATTGTCTAGACGTCAAGGTCACAAGAACCAGACAAGGTTGGGAGGAGGTCTCAGACAAGGTTGGGAGGAGGGAACTCGCTGTACAGCTGTTAAAAGACAGATAAACCCACTGGACAACTCTTAGGAGACAGATGAACCCATTGGACAGCTGTTACGAGACAGACGAACCCACTGGACCGCCGTTACGTGACAGATGAACTATTGAATAGCTATTAGGAGCAGATGGTAGCCTTCCGCCAATGTCATCCAATGTGTTCTTTAACGTGCACAGGGTATTGCTTTCCTGCACACAGTGTAACTGCTTAAAGTCCCATCCATCAGACGGCGGCCTTTCCAAGTCCATCAGTGTCCCTTTTCTGACCGAGGGCAGTGCGGAGGATTAGCGGAGATAAATCTAAGGTGGGACTCGAACCTTGGAACCTGCATATCACAAGCGCGGCTTTCTACCGACTGAGCCAGCACCTCCTCTCTCGAAACATTAATATGGAGCCATTTCAACCTTTAAAATAGGAAAAACAATTGAGACGTAAGTTACATTTCCTTTTGGAATCAATATGCCAAAGAATTAGAGTAAGAGATAGTTACAGAATTGCAGAGTCAATGTTACAGATTGTAAATGATTCAGAAATGGTTAATAACAATAGTTTTGGTATAAAACTATCTATATATTTAAGAGAAAGAAATGCAGAAATATTCTTTATCGCAAATTCATGCGCAATCTTCAGTTAGTATGCGTAACTTTAATCCAAAGGAAACTCCCTAAAGATATAAAAAAACGAAATAATTCAAATTGAATTTAAACAAATTTATGCAAAATCTGTAGAGAATAGAATTTGAAATGCAAATATCATTTCGAAAATTTTGTTGCGAATTGTTACGAAACTACAATGATAATAATAATATTACACGGATAAGCGCAACGAAATCACAAAAGGCAATTTAAAAATACACTTGCTCTCTAAATCCAACTTGTATAACCAAAATCATAGAAAACAATATTCTTAAATACTTTTGTGGAAAAAAAGTTTCGCCGACTTGTGGGATTCGAAACCATGTCTCTCCAGAATCATACCAGAGTATTCTTAGACCACTGATACGTAGTTAGTTCAGTGATCTTAGAATATTCTGGCATGGTTTTGGAGAGAAATGGGTTCGAATCGCGCACGTCGGCGAAACTTTTCTTTCACAAAAATGTTTTTTGATTTATTAACGATAAAGTCAACAAGTAACTCTCTGAATATTATTTATTGCTTAAACAATATTCTTATTGTACTTTGTTTCACACTTACTCTTTCCTAAACTAAAGCTTCACATCGAACCATATGAAAATAAAATATATAAATTAACTTTAAATTAAATTAACAGGGTTAAATTAGAAGCTCTATCAGAGTTGTCCTGACTTCTCATACAGCATAAAAACGCATACATGAACGCAAAACCATACCATTCCGGGACTCGAAACCTAGACCTAGTCAACTGTAATTACAAGCGAGCCAACGCAATACCACTACTTCACTGAGACGGCATTAATTCCACATTCGCTTATAAAAAAAAATACGTATTATTTCAAAATACATTTGAGAGCTCCCAACCAGTAGAGCTTTGCTCCGATTTCATTTTTGCCTCAACAACAAAAAATATTTTTATCACTCCACTACCCAGCTTATTTGGTGCCAAGATGCAAAAATGAAGAGCAAAATAAAAATTCTGCTTTAAATATATTCCAAAAAATATCCGAGGGAATATAACCATGCAGAGAAAGAAATGCAGAAATATTCTTTATCGCAAATTCATGCGCAATCTTCAGCTAGTATGCGTAATTTTAATCCAAAGGAAACTCCCTAAACTAAAGATATAAAAAAAAACGACTCAACAACATACCAGCACGTTCATCCATAGAAGGGTTCATCGTTGAAACGGAAGACTTTACGGTTGACTTGCTGCTACACTCTCCATGCTTAGAGAGATCACATTTGCAAAGTAAATTGGTTTCACACTTTACCACCGTTCTGCGATAGTCTGGAATTTTCGCTCTGGGAAAATGGAGTAACAAAAAGAAACCGCACCTTTATATTTTCCTTATCTACTTCCGCGAAACTGTTGCTCAATAAAGTTGCATATTTTTGGGCTGTTCCGTTTCGCTGACGTAGTAAACAGCTATATACATGCATACGAATTAATAATAAGATGCTGATGATGATAAATAAAGAAGAAAATACTTGTTTAAACGAGTCTTGGTCGTATGAAGGTCGACCCTCAACAGGTGGAGTAAGATAATAGATTTAACTAAATGAATTAAAGTAACATAAGAAATATTTGCATGGCACACCCAGCATTGCATGGTTTTAAATTAAATAAGCTTATTAAAATGCGGATATTAATAGAGTACTAAAAAAACATTTATTGTGCAAGTTGATTGTGTTATTATTTTTTATTGAATCATCGAAAAGTTTATTTTTATGCAATAAATAACTGAAGCAACTTACATAGACGTCGCACGATGCCTCATGAGACGTCTATTTAAAATGCTGCAGTTATTATCGCATAAAGTGATATATCTTCATAGACTAATCTAATTCGTCGTCAATAAAATAATTATCTTTAACATTAAAAAATAGTATTTTCTAAAGATGCAAAATATTTTTTCTCCCAAGCAGTCTAACAATTATTTTAGGTGACAACTATTACACAGCATGCGAAATCGTAAGAAAAACAACAGCTTTTAATTTAAGATTGTTTGATAATTTTTATGTCAGGCTAAGTATAATAAATGACTTTTATGCTCAGACTTTGCTATTTTTGATATAAGGCATAACTTATTATCGACTTTTCATAAGATGTAATTTTTTTAATTATAATGCTATTACTGCTCTTACTCTACTACTGCAAACAATAATTTTGTTTATTCGATTTTTAATTCTTAAAGAAAATATCCTAGCTGTCTAGCTGATATAATTGATTGCCTTTGAATCTGTTATAATAATAATAATAATCGTGTTTCTTTTAAATATAAAAATACTAGCAAATTTACCCGCAGTTGCTCGAGTCTATAACTCTATAAAGTACAGGGTGTCTCAAAAATGTAGGTACAAACTTTTAGGGGAGATAGATAACATCTAAAGGAATGAGAATTGCATAGGAACCCATAACAGGAAACGTCATGGGAAAGTGGTAGCAGAGGTACAAGATCTGAAAAGACAGAAGACAGTGATTAATGGGAAAATATTTATTGCATATAATTATTGCAAATGACGTACTAGATGATACATTTCATAATGTTACAGCTCTTAATGACCCATAATCGCACAAATTTTGATGCGCACGTGCAAACAAACGGTGGCCCAGTACATGACTGTGTGGGATGCGTTCTTGATACATTCGTTGAGCTGCTCGTCCGTTGTCCTCAGCTATTCCATATACTAGTGAATGTCTGCCAGCTCCCTGTTCGAATACCTTTGCATGCTCTTCGTCAGCCGACCCGCTCGAATGAGGAAATCCGAAATTTCCCCTCTAGCGCACTGATGAACAGCGCCGCCTATTGACTTACGGTGACGTTTCCCGTTATGGGTTCCTATGCAACTCTCATTCCTTTAGATGTTATCTACCTCCCCTAAAAGTTTGTACCTATATTTTTGAGACACCCTGTATAAAGTACAATAAATACATGGGAGCTCTCTAAAGTATAGAGTACAGTAAAAAGATGGAAAATAGAGTAGAGTACAGTAAAAATAGGTATAAGTAAGAGTACAGTGAGTACACTAGGTATACTGGCACTCTCTAAAGTATATGGTACAATAAGGACATATGCACTCTCTGACGCCATATTCTCATCACTAGTACACTAGTGACTAGTACACTAGTCACTATTACTCGAGTTATAGACTCGAGCAAATCTCGTTCGTTTGTGTGACAGGGCCGTTGAGATCCTTCACGTCGGTGAGTTCGTTACTCCTTAACCCACTGACGCCATATTCTCATCACTAGTACACTAGGTATACTGGCACTCTCTAAAGTATATGGTACAATAAGGACATAGGCACTCTCTAAAATATAGAGTATACTACATATATAGGCATTCTCTAAGTATAGAGTACACTAAGGATATAGGCATTCCCTAAGTACAGAGTACACTAGGGATATAAGCACTCTCTAAAATGTTGAGTACAGAAGGTGTGTAGACAGTTCCTAAAGTACAAAGTATACTACGTGTATAGGCATTCTCTAAAGTATAGAGTATACTACATATATAGGCATTCTCTAAAGTATAGAGTATACTACATATATAGGCATTCTCTAAAGTATAGAGTAAGTATATAGGCAGGATCGTCTTAAGGCAAATAGTAGGCGTAGGTGGGTGGGTAGGGGCCCCAGTGCATTGCTTTGCCCAGGGGCCTACGATACTGTTAAGACGGCACTGTATATGGGCACTTTCTAAAGTATATAGACACTTCCAAACTCAAGCATTCTTTTGGCATAAACTCATACATCATACATCGACTGCCCCCTGTGAAATTTGTGTCCCCTTCGTTTAGAGCAGGAAAGAATGGACATACTTTGTTGTAGCTCATGAAACTCCCCACGTTAGAGGCAAAAAACAGTATTTTCTCGCTCAGAAAATCGAACAGAACTGCTCAGTTCACTGGAATAGGTAACTTTATGACAAAAGAAAACTAAATATGATCTAAGTGGTACAAAAAATATCTGTGGATAAAGAATGTAATGTACAACGAAAGAGAATTATACATATAATATTATTAAACACATTGTTTAAAATACGCTTACTAATTAACATATTTTATTAGATATACGCTTATTAATTTAAAACTGCTTTTTAATAAATTATACATAATAAATATAAATTTTCCAATTACGATAATTATTGTAAAGAGCGATATGAATTCTTTTAGCTTTCGAAAGCTTTCATTTGAACAAAGAAGCTTGTGTCCCTCTCGTGCTCTTTCATTAAATTTCTACGAAAGCTGATCTCTCGCTCAGATAATTTATCCATGTCTTAAAACAATGGCTTAATCACGAGAAAGTAGAAAGAAATTAATTCTAGTATTCCTTCTTTGAAATTTATTAGTGGTCACAGTTATCTTCAAAATCGCTAATGTTGAATCTATGGGACACACAGGTTTTTAACCCTTAATGTTAAGTCTATGAGAATTTCGAGGAATTCAACCAGTCCCACGCTGGTTTTGGTTGATCCCACCGGGTTCCCACAAAGCCTATAATCTTCCCTTGAGTGAAGGAAAGTTCTTGCAAAGTTTGCTGCGTCTAGCTCTTTAAAGGGCTGAGTGCATAAGCGGAGAGACAAACGTACACGCAAACAGATAAGCTTTTTTACTGTAAATTTGAGTATAGAGGAA
Source organism: Ryuthela nishihirai (assembly GCA_038380435.1). Lineage (NCBI taxonomy): Eukaryota > Metazoa > Arthropoda > Arachnida > Araneae > Heptathelidae > Ryuthela > Ryuthela nishihirai. The sequence continues at coordinate 30,909,213 of JAWZYU010000011.1, read as the reverse complement.
GGGAGAGGGATGAAAAGAAAGAAAAAAAGCAGACAGACAAACAGACACAAAAAAAATCTCTTCTTTATATATAAATTTGCTTGGTTCATCAGCAAAGCTTCTTTTATTGCAATTAAACTGTATCTGGGTGAAAGGAAAGATCATGAGAATTTGATGCCTCGAGCTGTTTAATGGGCTGAGTGCATAACTGATAGACAAACACACAAAAAAACAAACATATTTTCTTCTTTATACACTGTTGGCCATTAAAAGTGCAACACCAGGAAAAACAAGAGATATGAAAGCCATATTTAGTGAATATATAGCTTATGTTACAAAGATCTTTCTTTGTTGCTGCACAACACAGCAACCACCACAAACCCCGATTCCGTCGTTGGGTTGGGTTGTTTTACCTCTGAGCGGCACTTTTTTGCACACAATGGGCTAAATGGCCAGGTCACATGGACCCCGAAGGCTCAGAGAAGGTTGGGGGAGGGGACCCACTGGAACAGCTGTTGGGAGACAGATGGTAGCCTCCCGTCAAGGCCATCCAGTGTGTTCTTTAACGTGCACAGAGTATGGCTCTCTCCCACACACGGGGCCACGGCTTAACGTTCCATCCAACGGACGGCAGCCTTTCCAAGCCCATCGGTGTCCCCTACTGACCGTGGGCAGGGTGGGGAATTTTGCGGAGATAAATTTCAACGCTGACCCAGCTGGGATTCGAACCTGGGAGCTACAGATTACGAGCCTGATGCGCTACCGACTGAGCCACCCCCGCCCCTTTCGTCATTAGACACTACCATTTATGGAATGCCGTTACTATCTACTGTCGGGGGCAAGGCTACACCATATAGATGCATCTCATCCCCAACAATCCTATGGCGAGCAGTCCTATAGAAGGAGAGCTCATCCATCGGTCAAAACCTAAATTTACTCTATTCCCTGGTTAGCCATGAACAAAGATATATAAATCCAGGTTCGCTCGGCTCCTGGGGTGGAGACTCTTAGTGGGATCCAGACTTTGAAAAGTGCCCTTGCCTACCTGATTTTGAGGTCTTAGCACTGTCCAACCGGGCCACTAAACCGGTCAGCAATGCCTTCGACCTCGGGTTGGTCTTGGCTCTGTCCGACTATGGACCAATCGGTCAGCAGAGTCTTCGACCGGTTGCTGGGCCACAAGCCCCACCACCACGTCAAGGTGGTCCCCTATCTGGGGGGATGTTACAAGGATCAAATGATTACAAATACAACTCTATTAGACTTGTGGAATACAAAGAAATCAGTATCTTGTGTAGCTACCATGAGCAGCAATAACCGCTGCTACACGGTCCGGAATTGAGAGGATGAGACGTCGGATGTGTGTTTGGGGAATGTCAGTCCATGCAGTTAATCGATACATAGCCAAAGTTCATCTATTGTAGCAGTTGCTGATGTCAGGTGCGCTAGTCGTTGTGTGATCATGGACCAGACATGTTCAATTGGGGACAGATTCAGTGAATGCACAGGTCAAGGCAAAAGACTCACATGGTGGATATCCAAGAATTGTTGGACGATACATCATGCCACATGTGGTCGGGCATTGTCCTGTGGGTAAATGGCAACAGAGAGCCCCTGAAGATAAGATACGGCCACAGGTTCCAACACCTCAGGGCTGTTCAAAGTATCGGTAATGCATACGAGGCACGTGCGTGAGTGGAGTCTAACACTTACCATAACACTGGGAGTCCAGACCTGTATGGCGTTACATCATGCATGTCTCACTGAGCCTGTCTACCGTAGTACTGCCAGATATAGATTCGTCCATCATGGTGCTGCCTTCTGAAGTGGGATTCGTCTGAAAAGACTATGCGATGCCATTCGCACATCCATGAAGTTCTTGGCACCATTGCAGTCGTCTTGCTGTGTTGTAGAGTCAATGGTAGCCGAAGCAATAGTTACATAGCAAATATGCCCCAATTCTGCAGATGACGTCGACACTGGTTGATATGCAACGCATGCTAATTATTGAGCTAAGCTGTTTGATGTGACTGTACGATCATTCATATCCATGCTCACGAAATGTCTGTCCTCTCGTTCGTTTGTGTGACAGGGCCGTTGAGATCCTTCACGTCGGTGAGTTCGTTACTCCTTAACCCACTGACGCCATATTCTCATCACTGTGGCAAAATTCCGTCCAACATGAGCACCGATGTCTCAGTACGACAATCCGCCTTCCCGTAATCCCACAGTTTTCCCTCGATCAAAGTCGGAAACCTGGTCGTATGGATGCCATGTTTTACGACGAGGCATACTTGATCCTTTAGTGCGCAGGAAATGGGAGCAAACATAATTCCAGTGCTTTACATCGGCTCTTTGTAATCTCCTCTTATACCACTTCCTGGGGCGTTACTGTCACACATGAAGTGCGTGTGTGCTGCGCTTTGAATCATTTACATGTTCTCCCATGGACTACCCATCTTTCATATTTCGGGACAATCTGATGATTTCTTCATGGTGTTGCACATTTAATGGTCAGCAGTGTATATAAGATTTGATGGTTCATTAATCAATCGGCAGAATCGGCAGTGATGGTCAAATCATCTACAGAAGCTTTTTTTCTCTAACTATATTGTAACTGGTTGAAAGGAAATTTTGTTAAATGTTGGTGCATCTGACTTTTTAGAGAGCTGCGTTCATAAGCAGACAAACAAACAAACCAACATACTATATTATTTATATATAAGATTTGATTGGTTCATCAGCAAAAGCTTTTTTATTGTAAATTTCAATACATAGGATAGGGTGGAAAAAGAAGAAAGAATGGGATAGACAAGCAAATAAACTAACAAACTAACTCCTGTCTTTGTATATAAGATTTTATCGGTTCATCAGTAGAAACCTTTTTTACGTAAATCTGAGTACAGAGGAAGGGATAGGTGGGAAAAGAAAGAAAATATTCAAGAGTTTAGTTAATTTTCTCAATAAACGCATTATCTAGACGTGTACCAAACTGCTATTCCTTGCTTGTTTGATAGCATAGTTTGCGAAAACGTTGGGTATCCTCAAACGGTAAGGGAGACGATAGGACTGACAAAGAGAACCGCTCTTCTCAGATGTAAGCGAAACTTAGCATGGGTTGTGTTCTTGATATCAGCGGCCTGAGCACTGAAGCCACAGTCACTTAAGATAATCAGATTATGGACAAATTCGAGGATGCAGGTTAAGAATAAATTTGCCCTTATACTCTTTGAAAGGAATTACGGAGAGCGGAAACTGTATTCTGGAATCACTAGTTCTATTTATCTCTTCATCAGAATCACACGATTTAAAGGCAATTGTACTAAGATTGTTTCGGACACATTTTAGTGATCAGTTACTCAACAATTCTCCTGACATTACTTCTTACTGTAAAATGAATCGAATGATTACGTTTAAATGCTTCGCGAACTGCAGAAATTCATTGAAAAGTATAGGAAACATTCGGATTTTATCAATTCTATAGTTATTTAAAACACGCGTTCCAAAATGTTTGATCAAATAATAATTTTTCACTCGAAATTGCTTAATATAAGCTATAATAATAAAAAAGAAAACAGGCACTAACGTTAAAAAATATCGTTTTTACTCTACAGATACCCCCTTTGTGCGTTTTTTCCGCAAGGATTTTTTCCCCCGAAAGATTTTTCTCCGAATCGCTGTAGCAGAAGTATGTAATGTTTGTATGTACGTGACCCAATCGATCTCTAACTACTAACGGAACATGGAGAATTCCTTTTCTCTCAACAATAAACTGAGTCAACATCCGTCGTAATGTTTGCTTCATAGAAGTGAACAGTCCGGACCACATAAGCATCTTCATAGCGATAAAAGACCAACTATATCCCCAACTCGCCGTTAACGGAGCAAGAGTGGACCGGTGCAGATGTTGATCAAGGTTTTATAAGTTTGCTCAGTTAAGAATTCTGATGTTCATGACTGTAAAATGGCCTCCTTCTGCACCATTACCCAGAATCACATGTAAGCAGCATATACGTTGTATGTAAGTAATCGTTAGTTAAAACTTGGTAGAAAGAGAGAGCGTATGTGTCAGATTCGATGGTTCTTAGGGCATTTCAGAGAGCTGGATACAAAAAAGAGAGCAGGTTATAAAAAGTTGTACTTAACTTTTCTATTTCCAAGTGCAAGCTACACTTATCATGGGTTGGGTTGTTGTCCGGTTCTTTTACCTCTGAGCGGCACTTTTTTGCACACCATGGGCTAAATGGCCAGGTCACATGGACCCCGAAGGCTCAGAGAAAGTTGGGGCAGGGGACTCACTGGAACAGCTGTTGGGAGACAGATGGTAACCTCTCGTCAAGGCCATTCAGCGTGTTCTTTAACGTGCACAGGGTATGGCTCTCCCGCACACGGGGCCACGGCTTAACGTCCCATCCGACTGACGGCGGCCTTTCCAAGCCCATCGGTGTCCCCTACTGACCGTGGGCAGGGTGGGGAATTTTTGCGGACTTATCATGGGTCTCAGCTTAACTATCTTAATTACTGCAATTGAGTGCCTTCCCAATAAATAGAAAACCAAATAATGTTTAACTTATTTAAAAAGTTCTTTATAAGATAGAATTTTTACTGCATTTCATTTAAAAATGCTGAGTATTCATTTGTTATAACCTTTGCGCACTATTTTAAGTCTATACTACATACTAGTTTAACATTTTCGTTTTGTTCTTTTAATATTTGGGTTGTATTCTCATGTCTATGACTATAATTATATTATATTACTTTTTGGTTAAAATATCTTATTATCTCTTATTACTGAATTTCCCTTATATTTAAAGATGTACATTTGTTCAATTATTCATCAGTTCAGTATTTAAAGATCAATAACATTTTATACAACGCATTTAAACGAATTAATAATAATCACTAATAGCCGTAACTGGAAGGATCAGGACGTTTTCCTGTGATACTGTCGCTACTAAAACACTGGACATCTAAAAACAAAAATTAGCGAGCAATGACTCGACTAGAAAATCGTTCCAGTATATCGTTTTCAGAAATATTTCCTGCCGTCTAGTGTAATATACGTTTTCCACCTCTGTTCTGGAACTATCATCGTGATCATTTAAAATCATATGGAAGATATATGTAATATAGTTACAACTAGTTTTTTCCCCTCTGTTGCGATTACCCAAATGGCGGGGGAGGAGAGGGTTCATGGTAATAGGGGATAGAGTTCATGGTCTTCTTTGCCTCTTTCATTACAGCTGGCCTGGTCATCTGCTCGTGTAAACTTTTATGTTTTGTAAACAACTTTATGAGAATCCATCGCAATGTAAACTTCTTGGCCTTTTCTGTTAGGAATTTTCGCTTCCTTAAAAAAGTAAGTACAGTCGCTCAAAAAAGTATCCGAACACTATGGTTGATTACAGAATTCAGAAAAAATATCTGGCAACGATTTTTTTAGAAATTAATTTTCTGGCAACCTTCGTGTCACGTGACACGAAGGTTGCCAGAAAATTAATTTCTAAAAAAATCGTTGCCAGATATTTTTTCTGAATTCTGTAATCAACCATAGTGTTCGGATACTTTTTATTCGGATTACCTTCGTGTCACGTGACACGAAGGTTGCCAGAAAATTAATTTCTAAAAAAATCGTTGCCAGATATTTTTTCTGAATTCTGTAATCAACCATAGTGTTCGGATACTTTTTTGAGCGACTGTACTTGTAAATCACTACTGTTCACTGAAAAATATCTTTTCCTTATTCGGGAATCCAAATTACATTAATTTTCTTCGATTTACGACACAGACACACAGACCCTGTTATAGAAAAAAAAATAAGGGGGGGGGGGGGAGAAATGGCGCAATCGAGCCAGAAATGGTAAACGGGAAGGGGGGGAGGGCCAAGAGTCTGGTTTTCCATTGCAAGATAACATTTTGCTCTTTGTTGTAGAGGTTTTTAAAGAAATTATTGAAAAATGAGTGAATTATACACAACTTTAAAAAATTTTTGCTTCCATTTCCCTTACTAATATCGCCAAAAGGAAGGACGGAATATCAAAATTTGTCGTCTAATAATTCAAAAGTATTTCTGAGATGAGAAATGTGTTTACAATTTCGATGAAAATAACTAGTATTTAATCAAAACCTTATATAAACTGCAAAACACACTTTTTACTCAAAATGTTTTAACGAAGTCGTAGAAACAAATCAGATTATACTATTTCTTTTGTTGTACAAAATAATGGTTCTCTAAGGATTTACGCAATTTGTTATCATACTGCGCATAACTCATTTTTGCCTTCAATTTAATCACTAACTGCAATCGAATAGTATACAACTGTAATTTTCTCAATATTTTAGTCCCTAAGAGTACGAAAGAAGAAAAGAAAAAAAACTAATTAATGAAAAATATTATCGTGGAAATTTCAGGAAAATAAAAAACAAAAAAAACCTTCGTCATGTGATCAGTCAGCCATGCAATAGCCAATTATACCTAGAATCCCGAGCAGTATAAAGGAAGCATAACATTACAAACTAATTAGTGAAAGTAACTCTGACAATGGATGAGTTTATGCTGTCGATTCTTCTTACTTCATTGTGTCGACTTTGCTTTCCGATATATATTGCTGTCCGATTGCATGATTAAACACTATCGCTGATCGCTATTCATTACCCTCTGAAGACACCGAGGAGGAAACTCAAGACAAGTTGAACACTGACGCTCATTCCCAAGTGAGCAAACATCCTGGATTATTTAATCAGTTACCCCCTTAGATAATAATAACCCGAATTCCCATTCTAAGAGTCAAGATTTAATTAATAGTTACGTTGCATAATGTAGGCAAATGCTCACGAGCTTGAAAAGGAAGTGATAATATATAGCTTCGTCGCTTAGCAGACTTCGTGATGAATGCGAGAACTAATAAGCAGAGTTCAGTTCGAGAGAGAATGTTTCGTGTGACGTACGTTTTATATTTCAAAGGATCACTTGCATACCAGAACTAGCCATTTTCCTACATTGAGTTGACGTGGGCAATAAAACATGACGACAAACTAGAACTAAATTGAATTTTTCCAATTTAACCGAATCTCGTAGAAGACGGTGTCGTTTTAAAACTGATGTGATGTAAAGGATGGCTCTATAATCTACTGTGAGGGGAGTTTAATTTAAATTCACTGTTCTCGTGTGATTTTAATTTCCAGTTGTATAACAAGCGTCTTGATAATTCTTTTAGAGAGAGAGTTCATGTCGAAAAATCTGATGCAAGAAATTCAAAGAATGGTTGTTTACTGGCTGGATTACTACACCTTTTTAAAATTCTGTTTGCTAAAATTTCGTTTAAGTTGTGATTCCAGTGAATTAGAAACACCATTTGAGAAATTATCCACGATTGCCTGTTAAATTACTTAAAATATCATTTATCAAAGTGGTGGAGTATTTTGTGGTAAATCAGCCAGACTTAATACATCTACATATTATCCTTAACAATAAAATGAAAAATATTGAAATGATAAAGTATTTCTGATGGGTATATGTAAAAAGAAATACTCATTTACCTAGTCACTGCAAATAAATCATCTTATGCATTCTATCCAGAAAGAATATAACTCAAGAATTATTCTCTCCAGAAAGAATATAACTCAAATATGCTCTCAGTGTATTCGAAAACATAAGACTTACAGCAATAAAGGCAATTTTCAGTCATGAGAGTGCTTAAAATACATATCATTTACCTCTACCATTAACAAGCACAGTTTATACTGCAAACCGACTAATTTTTTCACAACGTATCAGAGTTTAAAAAGTCTTTTCGTAAAACTCAGGGCCTACCTTGGTGAAAAAATATGCTTTCATAATATTGCTCAAATGACATTAACATAACTTTAAATATTCATAATGCGTATGTGATGGGAGTCTTGGGTAATTCGTGGTCTCGATTCTTTGACTTGTTATCATTTTTTCATGGAGAAACTTGAAGATATGAATTTACTGGTATTGTGGAGATTTCAAAGTCATGTATTTATGCGTTTGTTATTTAATATCCCTTGAACAGTTGAATATATAATTTTCATTTTCATTATATGGATTCGTTATATAATAGTGCTTCTCAAATTCCAAAATAGACTGTTACTATTGACTAGAGAACTTCGCCTCTCTGAATTTGAATTTCTATGATAAACAGCCGAGCAATATTAAGCAACTATTTTATAATTAATGCACAAAATATGTTAACGATATTGCTTCAATATCGATTTCTTCTGCCTGGTTAACACAAAACTAAAGTTTTTGAAACTTTAGTTTTGTGTTAACCAAACTTTAGTTTTGTGTTATCCAGTCACAAAACTTTAGTTCATAATACTTATATAGTATTTTAAAATAGAGAAGAAATATTTACAAAATATTTTCTAAAATAAGTATTTAAATTACATTAATGAGATAAATTTAAGAGATATTTAGTCTATTAGCGAACTGAAGTATAAAGTAAGAGCTCAGGTTTTTTTACTAGTTTAATTTGATTAATTTAGGCTAAATTGTAGGACATAATGGAGGAATGAATTATTATTAATATATAAGAGGGACTCTTAACATTCCATACCACATATAATTCTTAATCTTTCATACCACATATAATTCATGATAACTAAAAGCTAATTTGCAACATAAATTATACTTCATCCAAATGTGAGGTTACCTTGTTGGTCAGGTCGAAAGATCGGCCATTCTTTTTAAATAGTATCATAAACGCAGAAACTTAATTGACCGCTTCCCGATAATTATTAATTGATAGAACAACATTTTCAAGTTTGATTTTATTTGTTTCATTCTTAAGTACAATATATTGTTAAATATTATACTTAACCTTTTCTTTGATATTGCATTTTAATTCTGGTACACAGTTATCAGAAACCGTACATCAGAATCTGGTATCGTCTTTACTATAAGGATCATCTTAGCAGACATTTCTCAGCAAACTAAATTTTTTCAAGTTTCTGAATATATAAAAATAAAATTGGGTTATTTATATTTTGGATCATTAGATTAAATAAGCACGATTTTAGTTTTCGAAGAAAACGCTCTTAATAATCATAGACGTCCTCCCGATCACAAACATCTATTACGTGGAACAAGAAATTTCGAGATATCTTTGACCTTCCTGGAAACCACGGATGGTGTTAAATTTCCTAGCAGTTAAAAAAAATAGAAAGTTTACAGCATAATTTACTAGATACTGTCATTTAATGAGATGTAATAGCATCACGTTAACGTTTAACTGGATAGACTATTGCATTAAAGTTTGTAGCTTACCATCTAGCGATGTTTTTAATATGCACAATATAATGAGTCATTCAAAACCCCTTACATCTCTTTTTAAAGTTTAAAAATGTAGAGATATCAAACATATTCCAGGGATAATTTTAACTGCTTCGCGATAATAATTACAACTTAAACAGTTTATACCGTTCGGTGAATGTTAACTAAGAATTCGGAATGAAAAACAACTATCTAGAAACTTAGTAAAAGTTAGTTTAAAATCTGTAAAGATGTTAATTATAAAGTCTCATTATAGCTTCAAATATTTATATCCAAAGGTGAAACTTGGGAGGGAGGGAGCCATGTTTCCTCCCCCTTTTGAGAATGTAATGGTAATGGAGGGAAAAATTATTATACTTGTGCTTATTTTAAGCATTTTACATTTTTTTTTAAATCTGTAAAACGAAGGGGAAAATGTTACACTACAATCGAAATCCATTCTCTTGACCCTCCCCTTCCCGTTTTTACCTTTCTCCTGCTCGATTGTTTCACTTACTCCCTTTAATTTTTTAATCCGGCCCCTTTATAACTATTTCATTTGTCACATTTGCTTGTTTTTCATTGTTATCGGTTTTAAAAGAATGGTCGCGAAAAGAAAACAAATAACAATGAGACAAATCAGATTCTTCGCGTGAGGGACAGAGGTGATATGGCAGACATTCAAACGAAAATAAATTTCCTTTTACACTTGGGGGCGAGGTTGGGTTTAGTCATTAGTTCGCCAGTCTCGTCATCTGCAGTTCTCAGGTTCGAGTTCCACCTGTGCTAACGTTGGCATTTATTTCCGCTGAATTTCCATCTTGCCCTCGGTCAGAAAGGGACACTGATTAGCTTGGAAAGGCCACAGTAGTCTGATGGGACATTAAACCCTGGTCCCTGTGCAGAAACGAACCTGAACCGTGACCTGTGCACATTAAAAAACATGCCGAATGGCCTTGAATGAAGATATTAATCTGTTTCCTAACAGCTGTCCAGTGGGTTCCCCTTTTCCAATGTTCTCTGACAGCTTTTGATCCTAGTGAACTAGCCATTTAGCCCATTGTGTGGAAAAAGGTAGCGCTCAAAGGTAACACAGCACATTAACACAATTTAAGGAATTACTTGGTAGATAGCAATATTAACATCTGTAGTACTTCAACTGTTACTTTGCTTTTTTTTTTCAATGCAGTTAATTCATGGATTATTGTAATGGAGAATGCTAAATTCCGTCTTAAGTGAAACACACAGGTAAAGAAATGAAGTGGGGCTAAGTCCGGTGCATGAGGCGGCCATTTAAGAGGCCGCGATGACCGATTCAGAGACCTGGAAATTTCTGGTTTACACAATATCTCATTTGAAACGGATAATGTGAGCGCATGCCATCTAGTTGAAAAATTAATTTTCCTTCCGAGTAGTCGTCAGTGATTTGTTGTAATAAAAATTTCTCAAGCAGTTCAAGTATATGACATTATGTAACTGTCTTTTCATTAAAAATGGAAGGTCTATACACTATTGCAAATTATTGAAAAATAATCTAGTGTACTTCTCATCATGGACACGTCTCTTTCCTTGTGTGACAAATAAAGTAGCCAAGTACGTTTGAAGTTGCAAAACTACTTTGTTGCTACTATGTGTAATATGTAAACATTTTCACATGAAACTAAACAAATCAATTCACAAGTCATATTTTTCTAAAAGCCTTTTGCAAGCCATAATGAATACAACTAATCCGACGTTTGTTCTTGATGGTGCTTTATTACTAACATAGAAAAGGTGTTGGAATTCTAGACATTCAATAAAGTGAGTTTTTTTGTGAGTCCCAAAGTAATGTTCCGTATAGAAATATGATTTTTGAAAAATGCTTTCTTCGGTTGAAAAACTGTCTTTACTATTTCAACGTTTGAGCATAAACATATCATTCTTAATTTCAAAATGCTGAATCCAAATAGGAATTTTGATGAACATATTTGGCTCGTATACGTTAAAAAAAGTTTCACTTTTTTCTACAGAGTATAGTGATATACAGGGTGAATCTGAAAAAGTGGGCAAAACTTTACGGGGTGGTAGAACGCAGCTATACGAGCAATATTCGTCATAGAATGTATGGTCGGAACGCAAGCGGTGAGAAGTTAAAAGGTAGTTTTCCACTGTCACATTTAAAGAATGAACACAAGAAGGAGAGGAGATACTTCAGAAAACATTTTATTAACAGGAATGTAATTGAGGTACATGCTCAAAGAAATTGCTCAAAAGAGCTGCCGCCAGCTGTAATGCAGGCTTCACACCTACGGGATAGGGACCGACGCACATTTGCGAAGACACCAGGCATTTCCCGATTATACCCTTTTATACCATTTCCAACGCCACCTAGCGGCTCGCCGTTTGCGTTCCGCCCATACTTTCTATGACGAATATTGCTCGTATAGCTGCGTTCTACCACCCCGTAAAGTTCTGCCCACTTTTTCAGATTCACCCTGTATATATATACTTATAAATGTACAAGTGGGAATAAAAGCTCTTGATTTGCTTTTTTCTTTGCTTGCAAATATTCTAATAATTCTTTGGTAAGAATATGAAAGCAGTTTGAAAGCAGGACAATTTTCACATTTGTATCGCAGAATCGTTTTCTTCGTCTATATTGTGACATTTTATTTCATGAAGGCAAATAAAAATTATGCTCTTACACCAGCATAAGGAACAACCTGTCCCCACAATTCCCATCGTTTCGACAAGTTTGAACCTTATATCGGGGCAAGGATTGCCTCAGACGGTACCGCATCAGATTCGTAATCTGTACTTCCCAAGTTCGAATTCCATCTTTGTCAGCGTTGAGATTTACCTCAGCTAATCGAACCACACCCTGTGCACGTTTAAGAACAAGTTGGATCATATTGGTGGGAGACTACCATCTTTCTCGTAATAGCTATCCAATGAATCCCCTTTCCCAACGTTCTCTGATACTTTTGGTCCTTGTGATTTGACCATTTAACTCAGTGTACGAAAAAAAAGTGTTGCTCAGAGGTAAAACAACCCAACAACCCGTACACTTGTGTGAGTTAGACAGACCTGCACTAGACAATAAAACAAAAAAACGGTGATCTATTTCATTTTTAAAATGTAGATATTGCTTTAAAACACGAAGATTCCGAGTTATACACTCCAATCCACTGAGTAATGTCATTAGTGGAAGCACAATGAAAAACAATATTTTTTGCTCTCAAGAATTTTAATGTGCACATCAATCTCTGTCGTTGACAGGGAAAAAAAGATTAGGGGAGTTGCATCTCAGAATGGTTTTCTATAATTCAAAGATTGCATGATTGAAAACCTACGTCTTGATATCAAACTATCGAACATGTTTCCTGTACAAAGTCCAAATTACAAAACCAGCACAATTTTTCTTTTCTCTTTGCTGAGAGTCATTAGTCATTCTCGATACAAGATCCATCGGGTTTTGCACTTAATTTTGGTATATCTGTAAAGTGTATCATTTTTTGCACACAATGGGTTAAATGGTCAGGTCACAAGAACCCCAAAGACTCAGAGAAGGTTGGGAAAAAGGGACCCACTAGACACAGCTGTTAGGAGACAGAGGGAAGCCTCCCGTCAAGGCCTTACAGTGTGTTTTTTAACAGGCATAGAGTAAGGTTCTCCAAGCAATATCACATAAACATATATATATATGTAGTAGCAGAATTGTCCGGCGTTTCTCGGGACTTAACATAGAGTAAATGAATCAGAGTAGCAAGCTTCCAGACATACACAGAATGGGCTCACGGACACTTATTTACTTCCGCGGTGACATTACTGGAGGGGAAATTTTTCGGCTCCTTGTGATTCGGCAGATACTTGACGGTTGATCCAAATTTGATGTAGTGGTCTCACTTGTGTGTTTTTGCCTAGGATTTAGAGATCGTGTTCCGACCTGAGATGGGTCGCGGTGAAATCCTCCGCAAGTGTCCGAAATCTCTGGAAGCGTTGCATTTCCCTATCTTATGAATGGAGAGCTGAGAGTTAGGAAAATAATAGTATGCCATCGATGGTGAGATTTATTAATGGACAAACGTTTCGCGGCTATATTTTTGGGGAGGACGCAATTTTATGGAATCGAAATCCTCGTGGTCCACTAAGTTACGATGACACTGTAAACGAAATTTGGTAATCCTAGCTCTGACCGTTTAGGAGGAGTTGTCGAGTAAACAGACAGATAGAGAGAGACAAACTCTCTAAATCATATATTAAATTAAGTGACGTTGATGTCCAGGATACTGTTGTGAGCATATTCGTGAGCAACTTACAGCAGGTTCACATAGAGCATATTCGTGATCAGCTTACAGGTTCGCACAGAGCATATTCGTGAGCAGCTTACAGGTTCGCACAGAGCATATTCGTGAGCAGCTTACAGGTTCGCACAGAGCATATTCGTGAGCAGCTTACAGGTTCGCATAAAAGCATATTCAGTCGGAGAGGGAAACTTTTATTGCCTTTACAACACTGGGAGGAAACATGCTTAAAAATTTGTAGCCTGTAGATAAATAGACGTAATTAGTCGGTTAGAAGGGGGATGCCTATGGGCTTGGAAAGGCCTCTGTCAGTCGGATGTGCTATAAAGACGTGACCCTGTTTATATGAGAGCCTTCTTTATGCTCATTAATAAACACACTGCATGGCCTTCTATCTCCTAACAGCTGTCCAGTTGGTCCCATTTTCCCAACCTTCTCTGTCTTTGGGGTTCTTGTGACCTGGCCATTTAGCCCATTGTGTGTAAAAAATGACTTTCACAGATAAAATAACCCAGCCTTCTCTTTGAGAAATAACGCACATTACAGATAACAGCCTCTTAGACCTCTGTGGCAAGTAGCTGCTTGAGGTAATATTTATTTATTTTTTTATTTATACGTAGGAACTTGATATTTTCAGGCAGTGAATTTACTGTCTAAATCCAACAGGACTTTTGAATCCCTTTTTTCCACTAATGAAGGGGGAAATACAGTGGTTCTAAACTTTTTAAATCATAGGTAAAAATTCAAAATTTTACCTTTGATATAAACAGAAGTAAAATTTTGAGTTTTTAACGCAACACTGGGTGAAAAGAAGTAAAGATTGTGAGAAATGTGAGACCTGCTTATTAAGTAAGTATTTCAGAAGTTATGGAGAGGTCGAAAAGTGTTAAATAAAAATTCGAAAATAAACTAAATATGGGTAAAAAGTGATTTCAAATTCTAAATCGGATTCTGTTGTTATAATAGAAAGCAATTTAAAATTTTTATAGAGCACGGACGAAAGCCATGTCCAAAATTTCGGAATGTAAGGTCAGTTGTTTGGGAATTTACATGGTATTCAAATTAGTTAAAGAAAGACAGAAACTTTTCAATAGACAAAATTAGGTCGTATTTATATTTGGCATATCGCTTGGGAACCTGCCAAACACTACGTCAAAATTTGCAACATTATGTGGATGAAGGTGCGGTTCCGAGGAGCATACCCTTCTCCGCTCTCCCTTTAAGAATGCTAATATGCGCAATGGAAGCCAAAAATGTATTGAAATTGTGCATATTTCAATCATTTTTGAATTTTTTTTAAATCTCGAAAACGAAAGGGAAAATATTACACACTGCAGTGGAAATTCAGTTTCTTGCCTTCCGCCCACCTTTACCTCTTTTTGGCTCGATTGTATCGCTTGCCCCCTCCCCACTTTTATTTTTTTCTGAATTTGAGGCCTGTCTGGATGAAACACTCCCTCATTTTTGGCCGGAAAGCAGATTCATGCTTTTTTCACACTTGTCTAATTATTAAAAACTTAATATGAAGTAATCACACTTTTGCAATGATTATGAATCGAGCTTCTTGCAGAAGATGCTATTTACAATAGTTGTTTTATAGTTGCAAGCAGTGACGTAACAATACAACCCAAATGCAGTTCTATTTCTTATTCCAATTTTGGTTCCGACTGCAACTCAGGTTAACTATTTGGAGAGATTTCATGTTTAGAAGCACAAGAAGAGATCGCCTAAATGGAAAAGTGCCTATTTATCGCAATTTTGTTTTATTTATAGACAAAGTTCGCCATCATTGCAACATTTGAGCCTCTCAATAGCCAAACTGATCAACTCCACTTTTTGGAAATTTCGCAATTTTAGTACCCAAGCACGTTATTTTTATGTACTTTTAAATCTTTCAATAATAGAACCTATATCTGTAATATTACTCTAAATAATATTTCTTTGTTCGTATATTTCAAGCAAAGTTTTAAAATTAAATCTTAAAGAATTATCAATTTTCTCCACTTTTATTTTATGCAGTTGATCAGTTTGGCTTCTGAGAGGCTCATTTGTCACCTAGAAATTATAAGAATTTCGGCGGGGCTGTAGGTTCTATCTAGTTCTATTCTCTTTGATTAGGATCTAATATTGTTTTTACCAGAAAATAACCATTGGCAGGAAGTTTACAAGACATTAGATTAGGAACTGTTGTAACGCTGTGTAGCTCGTTGTTAATTGATAAAAGAGCAGCTGTTTTCAAGGGAGATAGTTAACACAAACTTCGCATAGCGAAGGAGTTTCCTAATGCTGAATTATTTCTTAGTTTATGAAATTACCCCAACCCTTTGCGGACGAAAGTGACCATTTCCAGATGCACAGACAAGCCATTCTCATTTACCATCCGCTGCAGAAGGGGGCTATTAATTATACTTCTCGCCTGAGTTGAATATCTTGCTGTTATTGCTATGTATCATGGTAGATGATTAAATAATCTCGAATGCATGTTCTCGTAAATAGTGAGATGGAAATTGTGCTAATGCGTCTTCTAAACTCTCCGCGAACAGGAAGATGTCGACTAACGCTATTTCATCGCTGAGTAAGCCGCTCTGTAATCAGTTTTCTGCACGCTCAGGTTCATGGAACGTCATTCATTTTCTGAGCCCTCTGAATTTCCAGGAAGTTATTTTTACACCCTATTTTTTCACTTTCTACTTCCTTTATGCATAAGTAAATTAATTACGTAGTTAAGATTATATCTGTTTTGAAAATATAAATTAATTTCTTATTTAAAAGTCAATGATGTGTGCTGAAAATAAAATAAAAAAATAGTTGACACCTAAAGTATGAACTATAACTATAAAAATAGGAGAATTAATTGTTACCTTAATTGTTTTAGTAAGCTATCTAATATTTATTATTCACGCATAGTATTAATATATGACATAATATTTATTTTTATGGATAGTATTAATATCTGAAATAATATTTATTTTCATGGACAGTATAAATATTTGAAATAATATTTTTATTTATAGATAATATTAATATCTAAAATGTTATTTCTTTCCATGTGTAGTATTGATATCTCAAATAATATTTCTTATTCATGGATAACATTAATATCTGAAATGATATTTCTTTCCATGCAAAGTAGTAATATCTGAAATAATTTTATTTTCATGGATAGTATTAATGTTTGAAATAATATTTTTTATTCATGGATATTATTAATATCTGAATTAATACTTCTTCTCATACTTAGAGAATCATCAATTTTCTCCACTTTTTATTTTATACAATTGATCAGTTTGGCTTCTGAGAGGCTCATTTGTCACCTAGAAATTATAAGAATTTCCGCGAGGCTGTAGAATGTAATACTATGCATAAAGAGAAGTAATATTGAAAATATTAATTCTCGTCATGCATAGTATTAATATTCGAAAATATGGATAGCATTAATATCTGAAATAATTCTTTTCAAAGATAATATAAATATATGAAATAATATTTCTTACCAAAAAGAGATGTACGAGTTGTCTGATAAATAGACGTAGCTAGTAAAATTTCAGATTTTATTAATTTAAAACACAATTTTTCAATTTTGGCAGAACTTTAATGTAGATATTCTTTCATAATAAGAAAGTAAGTATATTTATTTTCTTTGGGTTTAGTTAGAAATGGGTAAACAAGAAGTCATGCGCACAAGCACAAGAGAAAATCAACGAAAAAATTGCACATTTCAAAGTTAGAGACAATGCATTTCAATTTTCATTTGAAACCAAGCTTATACAAAATCAATCCAATAATACAACAAACAAACAACAACACATTCTTCACTCTCAAAATAAATATTTATGTTGTGAATTAAAAATACCTGGCTGATTCAAAAGTTTTCATATATATATAACGTAAATAAATGAAATCTTACGGTCTCGAAAGTCAATACAAGATCGAATCAAGACTCAGTGTTATAACGCGAAGTAAATTTTCCTTTTTAGGTATTTCGATAAATTCTATCAAAAAACTGCTTACAGTAATTTTTCCTTTAGGAAAGAGTCAGTTCTTCTAAGGGTAAAAGTTTTAAGCATGCATCTGTTTGGATTGTGTTGTTTTACCTCTGAGCGGAAGTTTTTTTGCAGACCATGGGCTAAATGGCCTGGTCACAAGGACCTCGAAGGCTCAGAGAAGGTTGGGCGAGAGGACCCACTGGAACAACTGTTGGGAGACAGATTGTAGCCTCCCGTCAAGGCCATCTAGTGTGTTTTTAACGTGCACAGAGCATGGCTCTCCCGCACACGGAGCCACGGCTAAACGTCCCATCGGACGGACGGCGGTCTTTCCAAGCCGATCGGTGTCCCCTACTGACCGTGGGCAGGGCGGGGAATTTTGCGGAGATAAATCTTAACGCTGTCCCATCTGGGACTCGAACCTGGGAACTACAGATTACAAGCCTGGCGCACTACCGACTCAGCCACCTCGCCCCTGCATTTGTTTGAATCAGATATTTTAAAGCAGTATTTTTTCACAGCTTTAAAATCACTTATTAAATAACGGTAAATTTTGCGAAAGAGTAAGGTTGATCTGTTTTGATATTGTTAAGCAGATCAATATTATCAAATGTATAAATTAACTTAAATGGTTTTCATTATTTAATAAATTAATCGTAAAATTCCAAATCCTTTACGGGGGGAAAAATGCATTGAGGAGCTAAAACATTATGACGGCTCGTCTTTATAGAAATCGAAGCAACTGCAGGTAAGCGACGGCGGTATAAATAACACCTGATACTGAGCTCTGTTAGTCAGTGTTATTCTTGTTCTTCAGATGGGAAAGACAGCGGACTTAAGTGAGTTTGACAAAGGCCATATTTTAATGGCCAAACGACTGGGTCAGAGTATTTCGGAGACGGCAAGGCTTGTATGGTGCACCCGTGGTTAGTACCTTCAAAAAGTGGTCCGAGGAGGGAAAACCAATGAACCGCTGGAAAGGTGTGGGCCGACCACTGCTCATCAATGCTATAGGTGAGCGAAGGCTAACCCGTATGATAATAGCCAACAGAAGACATACTGTGGCGCAACTCGCCCGTAATTTGAATGTTGGTGATGAGAGTAATGTGTCACAACAGACAGTACATCGAACCCTGCTGAAAATGGGGCTGCGTAGCCACAGACTGCTCCGAGTGCCCATGCTAACTTTTGTTCACCATCGAAAGGGCCTACAATGGGTACGCGAGCATCAAAACTGGACCTTGTATGATTGGAAGAAGGTCGTTTGGTCTAATGAATCTCGTTTCCTGTTGCACCATGTGGATGGCCGGGTACGTGCATCGTTTACATGGGAAAGTGTTGGCACCAAGGATGCACGTGAGACAAAAGCAAGCCGGTGGAGAAAGTGTAATGTTTTCGGTAAAGTTCTGCTGGTAAATTAAACTATCATAATCTGCATGTGAAGGAAGCTATGACGTCTCACAACCTACCTAAACATCATTGCAGACTAGGTAGATGCTTTCATCGCAACGTTATTCCCCTCTAGTAGTGTCTTTCAACAGGATAATGCGCCATGCCACACTGCCCGGATTGTCCCAAAATGGTTCGGGAACATGAAGAAGACTTCCAGGTATTGCCCTGGCCTCCAATTTCCCCAGACATCCAATCGAGCATCTGTGGTTTGTGTTTGAGCAGCATATCCGATCTGATATCCTCGCCGGGTAAGAGCTGTTTTGGCGGCACGTGGTTGACCAACATCATATTAGGAAGGTAGTCATAATGTTTTGGCTCTTCGGACTATAATATTTTGCGGAATATCTGGGAATTATCAGTGTAACACCAGAAGATAAACACTGATTCAAATGTATATTAAATGTGTGGGAAACTTAACATCCCTGTTTCCTTATATTTCCTGCTCTGTCGAAGAAATATTTCAAAATATTTTTTTTTCTCAACTTGTTCCTCAATATTTTTTTAATACTTGCCTCGATCTCTATTCTCGATAAATTTCGAATTCTTTCAGTTTCATCTCAGTTTTATTCCTGTCCCGATCCTGCTAATTTTCAAATTCCTTTCTTAACCCATTTGAAAATCAAAGAAAAAAATGCTCATGAGTAATATTGAAAAAATATATATATTGAGAAAAGAGAAAAATTGATGAAAGCAATTCGATGATGGTTAAGAGAACTAGAGTATGAAGCGATTTGGTGGAAAGATACGATTCTTCCCTAAGGAGCATCGTTTCCAAAGCAACCCCTTCATTGATATTCCTTCGAGGATTGGGATCCTCTATGGAGCCGCTTCCACCAATCATCGGCCCCTCCTGTCTATGCAATAGACATATCTCCTCTGGTGAGCAACGAGGAAAAGAAAATCCCTTGTTGATAGCGTTAACGGATTTCATCCCAATATCATCTGGAATCTGATCTTGCTAATGCTATTAAACGGGGAAACTATAAGTTGTTACAGATACAAGAAATCTGTTCTACAACAGGGAACGTCTATTTGTGAACCGCTAATTAAAAAAAACCGCTGATTACAAAAAATATTAGATTTTGAATTTTAGAATATAATATTTATATTCTAAAATATATATATTCTATATATATATTATATTTTTAGATATATATTATTTATATGTTTGGTTTAATAATTACTGAAAAAATAAAGTATTTTTTTAAATATAATATTTATTTGATGTTTTATTAATTTTATACTAATAAGTGCTACGGATTGTGAGTTACTTTTCTTCTGTTAATCGTGCTGCGGTTTTCGGATCTTTATTGACACAAATTGATCTTATTTTAGATGGAAGGTTTTGAATATTGCTTACTCTTCTTGCTCCTTTGATTTACCATCTTTTAATATCAAAATTGACAAATATTTATTTCTTCCACCTGCTGTTATGCTTCAGTGAAAAGGAAATAATATAAAAGCTGTTGGGAGTATATTTAGACTTTAATGTTGCTTTTGCCAATGGGTGGCTGAAATAACAAGTCAAACCCTGCCTAAACCAACCAAGCACGGAATCTGCAGCTGTTTAGGATTCATCTAAACATTGAGAACTTATTTGTGGAGGTTGACTTAGACTTGGATACGCTAGGCAACCTTAACAAATAAATCAACCTATATAAATGATTGAGCTTATAAATTCTAAGAACCAAATGAAAGCAAATTAAATTATGATCAAGTCGACTTCTAATAGTAAATGCATTTTTCAGAATTACTCTGTC
The DNA here is from genome assembly GCA_038380435.1 of Ryuthela nishihirai. Lineage (NCBI taxonomy): Eukaryota > Metazoa > Arthropoda > Arachnida > Araneae > Heptathelidae > Ryuthela > Ryuthela nishihirai. Next base: position 30,888,479 of record JAWZYU010000011.1, on the reverse strand, counting down.
CTCCTTTTTGGACCTGTCAGAACGCATCCAGTTCTTACTTAGAATTAATTTTTCTCATTGGCGGGTCAGATAATGATTTTCAGAGTGCCATGGGCCAGAACCTTATTACTGCCAGGGGGCCTAGGAATAGTTGAGTCCTCCCCGGGAAAAATGATGCAAATACTATAGGTTATTACTCAAATACAAGTGTAGCAAAAGATAATGTATTTTTTCACTTGCCGAAATGAAATATCGATTTTCTCTTACATTCTTTCTTGTTTTAAGAATCATATCATTTCTATTTATTTATCAGTCAGTAACGCACAACCTCGTAATCTCTTCCCAAATTCGAGTTCCAACTGTGCCAGCCTCCCTAACCCCAACCCTGCCCTTGGTAAGAAAGGGAACTTCGATGGGATTGGAAAGGCCGCCGTTCATTAAATGGGACGTTATAAGCGGTGGCCTATATTAAGGAGAGTCCTACTCTGTGCACATTAAAGAACTCTCCGGATGGCCTTGACGGGAGACTACCATCTGCCTCTCAACAATGTTAGGAGGCAGATGGTAGTGGTACCTTTCCCCAAACTTCTATAATCTTTGGGGTGTCTGGGACCTGGCCATTTAGTCCACTGTGTGCATATAAGTACCGCTAGGAGGTAAAATAACTCAAATAACATGTAAATGCATAGCACTTCTGATAATATAACATATAGGATAATTTGATTATGTATTAGTAGTAACGATATTTTTACATATACTTTTCTCTCTATTATACTCTGGCTTTTTATGCTTTCAATTTCATCGCACATTTATTTTTGTTCCAACAGAGAACCCTTTGTAAAGAATGGAAGCAAAGTATTGCTCAAATATATTAGTTGTCCCTTAATTACACTACAGGAATTAAAAAATGGGACACTTGCAAGAAGTTATGCAAATGTGACGAAATTTAAGGAGGTGGTAGTATATGGAAATGCATGGAATGATTAGGTTTGCAGGACGATCGAAACGATTGGACAGGCGCGAGCTGACATCACAGGTGCGAAGCAGTCGAACGCAGTTAAAGGCAACCAAAGCTCCATGGTTGACAAAACGATGTGGAAATTGTTCTAAACTACTACAGATGCCTTTATGCAGACGTCGACAGCCGTTCCAGTATTTGAGTGTGGAAGAATCATCGGCCTTAGAGAAGTTGGTTTGTCGTGTAGAGAAGTGGCAAACTTTGTTGGCCACAGGGGACCACCTTGTCGTGGTGGGGGGGCCTAGGGCCCAGCAACCCGGCTGAAGGCTGTGCCGACCGGGTTGGGCGCCGGTTGGACATGGCCAAGGCCAACCGAGGTTGAAGACGCTGCTGGCCGGCTTGATTGCCGGTCGGGTGGTGACGGCGTCGGAGACCTCACCTTTCAGGGACCTTGGGTGGTCAGTTCGACGGCTCGGTCGAAAGGTTCCTCCTGCCTAGTAGGCACGAGCCGTCCAAAAAGTCTGGGTCTTACTAAGAGTCTCCACCCCGGGTGCCGATCGAGCTTGGATCTTTATATCCTTGCACATTTGCAAACCGGGGAATAGATTAAAGTAAGGTTTCTTCCGGTGGTTAGCTTTCCTTCTATAGGACTGCTGCCATGTGAGGCCGGGGTTGAGGTGCGCCTATAGGGCGTATTCCTTGCCCCCGGCTCTAGATAGTCATGGCTTTTCTTAAACCAGGTAGTGCTGTCAGGCGGAACCGGGAATTGCCGTGGTTGCACAAGATCGCAACATAGAGATCAATCCCAGTACCATCGCACATATATGACACCAATGGGTTCAAGAAGAATCCAGCACACACCGACAAGGATCTGGAAGACGTATGACCACGGAGCAACAGGACCGCCATTTGCGACGAATGACATTGCGTGACAGATTCGCGACTACAACGCAACTGCAAAGCGACTAGCAACAGGTAACACATCGAATACCTACCAGGTGAACGGTAAACAGCAGGCTTTTACAGTTTTAGTTGCGAGCCTACCGTCCGGCACTGCGTTTTCCCTTCACATCTATCCACATGCAAGCACGCCTTCAGCGGTATCGCCTCAGACAGAACTGGAACGAAGAAGAATAGAGTACCGAGATGTTTAGTGACGAATCTCGTTTTTGTCTTGGTCGGCACGACGGTAGACAATGTGTTTTCCGTCATCCAGGGGAAAGGAACGCACTCAGTGAGTGCGACATCGTCACACAGCTCCAGCATCTGGTGTGGGGTGCCATTAGTCGGACATCTCGGTCAGAACTGGTCATCATAAGGGGATCTCCAACTGCCCAACGATATGTTACCAACATTTTGCAGCCAGTGGCTGTCCCATTTGTTCAGCAGCACGGAAACTTTTACCAGCAAGATAACGCCCGTTCCACACACAGCCTGCATTAGTCTGCAGTATCTACACGAGCAAAACGTTCAGGTACTACTATGACCAGCACGCTTGCCATACCTTTCACCTATTGAACACGTCTGGGACATGATGGGCCTACAGCTCCAACAACATCTGAGATGTGCGCCAACCACTGTTGATAAAATAGAGCACCAACTTCGCTCTATTTGGCGTTCCCCGCATGTGCAATACTTACTTTTAATGCAATGAAAATAAGAATTTTCAGATTAATAGGGACACCCGGGTAGCACCGGGTACTGTTCAGCTAGTACAACATAAATAAAAAGAGATCGAGACATTGTTAAGGCTTGAATCTTGTTTCCATTTTTCACAAATATTTATGAATGCAGAACAGACAGGAACGGGAATGCATAGCAAAGTGTTGCATAAGTTTCCCAAGTTTCAAGGGGTCCGCAAAACATCTGAACACAAAACAATGAACATTTTCGACAAATGAAGTCGTTTATTCAGTACACGATTTTGCAATAATTGTGCAAAGAATTTTAGTTTGTATACTTCGGTTGAAGAAATCTCGTTTTAATCCGAGAACTTTTTATTTTATTTTGAGAAGGGGCCCCGTTATTTATTTTTTCTCATGGGAGTTTAAATCGTATTACGCCACTGATCTAGAAACAAAGGATTTAGCGTGTAAGGTATGAATATTTTTCTTTGCTTTGTCTTTCTACAGGAGTCTCGCCTTCCTCATAGATCATTAATTTTTATTTCTTGATATGCAGATAAATATAATTGAGTTGCAGTCCTATCTCAGACATGGGAGAAATTATTTCATTCGTTTTATTGATTCGGATTTTCTATCCTAAACAGAACTGGAACGCAATATACATACAAGGTGGTTATAAAATACGTTTCTCTATTCCGGAGTTTCTAACGAACGGAATACGGAACGGAACCGTTTCTTACGAACGAAGTTCCTGAGTTTCACTGACGAAGAAAGATCCGTGATAAGGAGATAGCTCCGCGAAAATTGGTAGGTAACTTAATGAGAACATGCGGAAGTGAATTAGAGAAAAAAAAACAGTTCCAACTTTAAGGACCATGGGAGGACGGACACTTCAGGTGTGCTAATCGCGTTCGTTTGCATAATAATATGTTTCCGACGCGAAACAAAAGTCGTAAAAAAGTGGGAAAGCTCACACCGCAAGCAAATGGCCGTATGGCTCTCACGAAGAAGGAACGTTAGCTGGCATCAGGGCCGCACTTACGCATAAGCTAACTAAGTTACAGCTTAGAGCCTTACGATATGAGGGGCCTCAAAGAAATGTATTTCAAGTTTTACTGTTACGAAATGTTTTTTAATATTTAATCTATTGTGCAAACACTGTTGATCTTTGCTTGCCGAAGCTAGAATAACGTTTTCACCACATCAATTTGGAGTTTATTATTCACTGTTCCCATCAATCAGAATAATTATAATTGTATTTCGACTTTCGAATTTTTGGAGCCTTTTAAATTTGAATAGCTTAGGACCTCTTAAATATTCCTTAGCTTAGGGCCACAGAAGGTTAAAGTCCGGCCCTGGATGATATTGAAATTATTCTAGCAGAATCAGAGCAACGGAAATGAAGCACTGCGAGAATATTGGCGCCTGAAAAGTCTGCGATGAAGACCCCTGATGTCTGTGTCGTTAATGAAGATGGTGAAGAAGTTTGAGGCAACCTGTCAGTTGGAAGCGACACCAAGAAGACGATGGCCACCATTGCAGAAGACATGATGGATGAGGTGACGATTACCATGATAGCCCGTGATGGAAGTGACATGTGGTCAGTCAGCAGTGCCAGAGCAGTGTCACAACAGTTGAACTTTATGTGGGCAATTGTCCGCAAAATGCTATGGCGTGTTGAACGATGGTCCCATACAGGATCCATGTGGTGTAGGAACTGCGGCCACAATACTCTCAACAATGAACTGACTTATTTTTCCAATTTATGGCCCAGATGTAGATGAAAAACAGGTGGCACGGGCTGTCACGTGGGCTGATGAGGCGCACTTCACCCTTAGTAGGGTCGTCAACACAGTATGCTGTGGATGAACGGCTTTTCCAGCTCCATACGTGACATTGCAAACTGCATTATTGGGCTGTTCTTCGAGGAAGCTACACCTAATGGTCCAGTATGGTGTACTGTAACAGGTATCCATTACTGTGTTCTTCTTCAGCATCACATGATTCCCGCCATCCAGACATGTCAGTATCTGGACACCACAGTGTTAATGCAAGATGGTGCAACCCCACATATTTGTCAGCAGGTAAGCAGTTGCTCTGTACAATTTTCGTTGATGATCGCTTAGTTTCTCAAGACTTTCCTCAGGCCTGGTCACCACACTCACCTGACCTGAATACGTGTAATTTCTGGTCATGGATGTATCCCCAAGGACCAGGTTTATCGTGGCAACATGTGTTGCTTGCTGATCCGAAGGCCAGCAATATATGGGAAGTGACCAACCTCCACAGCAACATGCTCCAAATAACTATGGCCATGCAGTCCTTCACTTCCAACAAATCCTTAGTACTAATGGAGAGCACATTGAGCAGTTTCTGTAACAGACTTGTGCGTGAAATAAATAAACATTGTTTTCTCACTTGTGTCATTCTTTCTTGTGTTTTCAAACGCCGGTTTCCCCCTGGTGGCGACTGTTGGAACTATTCTTTTCCTTCGCTAAATTGCTTCTGCATGTTCTCATTAAGATACCTGCTTACCAATTTTCGGGGCGCTATTTTCGCTCGTCATCGCTCCACAGACTCCGGAAAAAGGGAATTTATTTTATAAGTACCCTTTATATAAATTTATGCGCCATGCTGATTTATATTTGGCGGCTGTTATGCTTTTGGGATAGGGTTGGGTGACACTAAAAACACTTTCAATGCTCGGGAAGGTTGGATGGCTCTAATGAGAAGATTTCATCTGCCTCCTATTAAAAGTAAAATACCACTGAGCCCTTGGAATCCTTTTGATTGGGCACTTAGCAAATTGTGTCATTTATCCACTTTGTACAAAAACAAATGTAGCAATGGTGTAAGAATAACACTCAACAGAAAAGATTTTTACTTCGCTGAAGTTTGGTTGTGTTTTAGATGTTTTTTTTTCTGCACGAGTGGTTTCTAGTAGTCATTTTCGTATTATCTCTTTCATGCTCTTGTATTCGTTCTCTCTGTGTCATCTTTCCCATTCGTACCTAATGCTCTATTCGATTCCACTGCAATATCTTTATACACATAAGCATTTGTAACATTTGTGTTGATTTGTATTTCATCCGTATCACCTGAAGGCTTACTTATTTGGCTGGACGTGTTTTCCTTACATTTTGAAATGTTTGGTACTGATATGGAAACAACTATTTTGCACTTTAAAACATTTTTCCCAAACCGTTGACAGATCATAACTAATTGGTAGTAGTAGCAGCTGCATTTATTTCCACTTATAATCAATATATATATATATCAGAAAAATTTCCTACATATAAAAATTTAAATAGTGGAAACACAGACAGAAGTAAAAACAACAAAATGTAGCCAAAAAAACAAAAAGCAAAAATACACACCATAATTTTAAATATTACATGTCTGGTAAAAAGGTTTAAATTCCAACGTTATATTAGGCAACAAATAATGGAAATGGTAAAATATTCAATTCTTAATATAAATTTGATAACGCTAATAATAAAAGAACAGGATAAAGTAGTACTCATTTATTAAAAATAAACGATTAAAAAAATTGACTTTAAAGTAGGACAATGCATCAAATGAAAGTTTGTATTTTGAGGAGTGTGATAGAATATCAAGAATTATTCTCAGACTCTTTTTCCCCCCTAAAAGTGGAAATATTTAAAAGATTGTTCCAATATAAAGAAAAATAAATAAAAAAAATAAATAAATATCTCCTCAAACAGCTTGCTTGCTACAGATGTCTGACATGAGCCTGTAAGTTTATATCCCATAGTAGAAGGTCTGAGAGGATGGCGGGACCTCAGCAGAAAAACAACAAACACATCCATACCTTACCCGGGGCTCGAACCCAGGTCCATTAGATCAGTAGCAGCGCGTCATGTGTCCAAAGAAAGTTTGCGATATGGGGAGTGTCCTAAGCTAGTTATTGCACCATTATTCCTTCAAAAATGATGGGTGAAAAATTCGCAGAGATCAATGAACTGCCTCCAGATATGCCCCCTCTCTCTTTTTCCGCTCAAACTAAAGGGGAGGAAAAATTAACTAGATCGTTCATAATTAGTCATACGTTAAGACTTGCAGATTAACATAGGGAAAGCAATAATTTTTCTCCTCCATAGCAAAGGAAGGATACATAGTGTTACGACAGATAAACGTACTACAATGAACCGTGATGTGATGTGTGGTCTTGATTCTCGCGTGAACTACAGCGTGAGAATTACGTCACCAACGACTTCGAACAAAGAACCTAACTGAAAAATAAGAAAGAAAGAATTGTATGAGAAGGAGTTGGAGTGTTAAGGGAAACGTTGTTACTCTCAGTTTGTACACGAGATAATCTAAAGAAGAAATATTTTATGTGGTGTATGTGCGGAAGATTAAATAAGTTATTATTGTTGATTCTACTAGTGGACTGACAAGAAAAATAAGGATGTTTAGGACACTTGAAAACATGACTGAGGATATTTTATGTAAAGTGAACATATGGAACTGATTTCAACTTTTCTGTAGGAAGAGTTCATCAATTGGAGTATAGTTACATTTAGTTTGTTTATGGCCGAGTGGTTAGCGCGCTTGGCTACTGATCTAAGGGACCTGGGTTCGAGCCCCGGGTAAGGCATGGATGTTCGTGTTGTTTTTCTGCTGAGATCCTGCCAACCTCACAGACCTTCTACTATGGCATATAAACTGACAGGCTCCTGTCAGACCTCTGTGGCAAGCAGATGCTTGAGGGGGTATTTATTATTATTTTTTACAAGAATTGGTAAGGTTATTCTCGATAGATTAAAGATTTGTTTACAAACATGATTTTACTGCTCATCGACTGATATAAGCCTTATTTTATGATTTGAGTGTAAATAGTAATGAGATACTAAGTTCTTTTGAAGATTTATTTTTATACTGATAAAGATTTGTATTGGTTGACTTTAGTTTATTTAAATGTTTTCATTCATACTTTTGTAATAAATTGTATTATATTAGAATTATAATTGTTATATACTACATTTTTGAGCTCACGCTCAGTTTTCATCTATTTAATTCATAACAATATTTTTGTTGACAAGGTTCACTGTAAAATTGCTACTAAAAAGCAAAAACTAAAATATATAAATTTTAAAAAATAAAATTATCTGTAAAATATATGTGCCCTAAAAGTGAAAAATAAAATTAAAACTTGTCAAGGATGAAATCACTTACTCAATTTGCATTAACTTCAAAACAATATTGATCGTCAAAAAAGGTTTCTCGTAATAAGTGAGCAAAAATTTCATTCGCTCTGTCTTCCTTTGAAGTTAATACAATATGAGTAGGTGATTTTATGTGCACTTAAAAATTTGTAATTTAGTGTATATATATATATGGATTTTTTTTTCAACTGGAGTTCGTTGTAAGTAATGCATCTCTTTGCTTAGTTTGATGGATATTCAAAAATCAAACAAGAAAACCAGATAAATTTAATCTCTATAGCTTCTTCTTATTCCAATCAAAACTTTTGTATTCTCTAGAGAATATTTCTAAGCAATTTTTCTTCTTTCTGTATCCTTCATGCAGCCGATATTACGTTGTTTTTCACTTTAACAGACATGAACTTAGACAATATTTTTGATTCTTTTTAAGCATCGCAACCTAAAATATAGCAAAATGATCCGGGACAAAATTTCTCTTTTTTCCTGCACTATGGAAAACGTTGGTCAATGAGTAGTTGGTCAGTGAAGAGAGGAAGTCTTTAACTGGCTCTTCCGATGACGAGGGATGATCACAACAAGAAGAGAGGCAGCCAAGAGTTATTGGAAGGATAGCCACAGGACGCTGTTCTCAGCCAGAAGCGATTCCCCAATCAGCAGCTGCCTCATGCTTCGCAGCGTGAGTACGGATATATGATTCTTCCCCCTTGTTTTTCTCTTATCGGCCTGGGAACCATTGGAACTTGGTCTGGCCTAATGCTATTCCTTCAATTAAACTCGTTGTATAAAGACTCTGTTCTTATTTCAGATTTTTATAAATGATACTTTTCTGTGCTTCTCCTCGCAAAATGAATTTTACACCTGAATATATTAGAACTATCCGGCTTTGTGATTGCTCAGTTAAATTACTATTGCTGAATAAATAAAGAAATGATAATATGAGTTCTATATTATATGAGTAATTCAGTTCCAATTGTAGTTAAATTCCTTTTTTTTGTTCTTTAGCTGCAACTTACAACTTTATACCACATCATTGAAAAACAGTTTCTGTTCCCCAATTCTATTATAATCAAATAATACAGTAAATGTGATGATTCTGACATTGAATGCATTGCTCTCTATTATCAGCTTTACCGTCGCAATAGGAACAACTGTAGAAGTTTCAATTAAATGTAGAGGGAAGAGTTTAAGGTGCAACTGAAATATCAAGTTAAATAAATGGAGAAATTAAAATCTTTTCAGAAAAATTGTTTAGAAAAAAATCAATATTCAATTTTACGAACTGCAATTGTCATACCTAACCATAACTTGTAGTAATATATTACTTTTACTCTAAAACGAAAAAATGATTTAAGTATCTAAAAGTGGAAACGTTATTTAGTAAGGACATGTAACAAATTATATTTCCCTGCTGTGTAAATTTCGATTTCATTTAAATCAATATCACATTCATTTCAAGCATTGGCACCATAGTAAGTCAATGATAAAAGATGCTTCTGAGGTTGCCATTGTAATCTGTCTGCACAATCTAATACATAAGAACAGTGTTTGACTTTACTTTTTTATCTGTCCGCTTATGCACTCAAACCTCTTAAGATTGATCTCTAAAAAGTTAGAAGCACCAAACGTTACATGGATTTTGCTTTCACTCAAAGGAAAATTATAGGCTATGTGAGAATCTGCTGGAATCAACTAAATTGCTATAAACAGAGAGAAGGAGAAACATTAGCACAAGGGGTTTTGGTGGAAACGAAAAGGTTCGAAAACCAGAGCAACGCCAGGTAAATCTGCTGGTTTTCCATAAAGAACAATCTGTGAAGAACGTTACCTCAGAAAGATTATGTCTCAAACAAAACATCCATATCTTAACCGGGATTCGAAAACAGATCACTTTATTCCACTATTAGAGGATTACTTTAGTGTCTCAATGGTCTATTCTTCCATTGGGACAATAATGATACCTATCATGTGATCGATAAAAATAAAGGGTTCTTTTTAAAGACACGAATAATTAAAGAAAAATTTGCTAAATATCTTTCACGAATGTCGATCTTTATTACAATGCGAAAAGGCTTGGGCGCAGTTCTAATTCGACATCATAATATTAGTTTCACGATATAGGCAGGATCATCGGAGAAAACATAAAAACAAAACAAAATTATGCCGATATGACACTAGCATAGGAAGGAAAAAATGTAAAAGTTTTCACAAAATAAAACATCGTCACATTTTCATAGTTTGAAAACTTTTGTATTTCGTATTCTCTTCGTTATGATAACCTACGTCTCTCTGTCTTGTTATATGTTTCCTCTGGTGATACACAGTTGCATTATAAAAAAGATACCCCTCAAGCATCTCTTACCACAGAGATCTGAAAGGAGCCTGTAAGTGCAATACGCCATAGAGAAGTAGCATGAGAAAGGAGAAATCTCAGCAGTGGAGACTCGTGAGGAACATTTTTGTTGATACTTCACTACTACAGACTGGTCCGGATGTAGAAAGAAAAACTGGGGAGATGTCTGATATTGAATTGAATCAAATAGGTCTGAAGAGACGTTTCGTAATGCATATATTCGTTTTTTTTTGAGTTATTCTCAAAACGCACTATTTACGAAAATTTTCGGGGAAAACCCGCCTATGGAAATGTGTTCTTGTCCTTTCTTCTTCAATTTAATATTTTTCCCATCCACTGTAATAATATATATGTGTGTGTGTGTGTTTTTTTTGATTCTCCCTTCTGATGGTATTTTAAAAATATTTTAAAAGCTATTAAACTATTCTTGAAAATTATGTCTAATATATAGATTTGTTATTTTTGATTTTGTTCTGATTACAAACTTATATTTATTATTTTAAACTAATTAATGAATAACTCATAAATTATAACTGAAAATTTGTCTATTTTGGTTATATTTAATTTACAATATTAATTTATTATATATACAGGGTGATTTAAAACTCTTGGGCCAAACTTTAAGGGATGATTGAACACACCTAAACAAACACTTTTCGTCATACAATGCATTATCGGAACTCAAGCGGTGAAGCGCTAGGGGTTAGTAGAGGTCCTGTATAGTTAGAGGGTGGCCATCTCGGTGATTCACTGCAATTGGTTGATTGAGTCACGTGGTTTATGGTCGCCATGTTTTGTCGTACTGTGAGACGAAAGCCTATGCGTTAGTGTATGTACCAAGTTAAAATTTCTCAGATGTTATAGTTTTATATATTTCTAACACTTTTTTTTGTCTATAAGAGCTGTCATATTTTATGAGTGCCTCACTGCGTTGCATTTTGATGTAAAAATTTCACAAAGAAATAATTTAATGAATATTTTTCCCCGAGAAACTTTATCAGAAGACGGCAAACGGTTGCAAAAGTGAAACGAGCTAACTGAAAACCAACAAATAATTTCTTTTAAGGTTAGTTTGAAAAACAAGCTAATGTTTCCCTTTGTCGGCTGCGTATGCCAATATTTGTTCGTCTCTCTCTCTGTCTCTCTGTTAACTGTTGTCTGTCCATCTGTCTTTCCACCTGTCTGTCCGTCTATAGACAATCAATATTTTTACTCTTAGAGCTAAATGAAAAATTCTTTTTGGGTTCGATAGGTGTCGAACAAATATTGCGATTAGCGATTTTGAAAATTTTCAATAGCTTTAATAGCGTCCTCTAGCGGTGGGAAAAGATGGAAAATGCTACAATTTGAAAGGAATATTACAAGCAAACTATTTACACTGGAAATCTGAAATTTTAGTAGTAGTGTGTTATGGTCAGAAGGTTTACAACCGCAACAAGGTTTTACCACCTTAGCCAAAAGGGGGGGGGGTGCGAAAATGAATCTTTTCTTTTTATAGATACTAACAAAATATTATGATTTAAACAATGTTTGATAATTTCAGCATTACCCGTAGACGTTTAAACGTCTATAAATCAAAAAATGTTTTTTGTGAAAAAAGCCGGCTTTAATTCAACAGGTTAGAATGTTCTGGCATATTTCTGGAGAGCTGCGGGTTCGAATCCCGTATGTCGGCGATTTTTTTTTTCACAAAAATATTAATATTTACGTTGTTCGAATCCCCATCAGCTGCAATTTCCAGTGTTAGAGAGTGCTAAAGGCGGTAAATGAAAATTCGAAAAGCGACCTCTAGCAGCGGAAAAAAACTGGAGAATACCAAATCTTTAAATATATATTGCAAACGATCTATTTTTGCTTGATACTTAAATTTTTGGTCATAGAGTGTTTTTTTTAGTCATAGGTCAAGTGGTTTACCCTAACAGTAATGATTTGTCCCATTGGTAAAATGCAACTTTTCTGCTTTAATAGATAAATGAAAAACTTTTTTTTGCACATTACAGTTACTAATCAAATATTAATAATTTATTTTCGCATTTATACAATAGTCCGAAATTTCATAGTCAGAGAGTAATGAAAGTGTAAAATAACTAGAAGAACACATATCGCCTCCGGGGCATATGGGAATCTCATTTTCAAAGAGACTGAAGTTTTCCTTTTGCCTACTTTTTCACTCCTTAAAAGTTTTAATTATGGATATTCGTGTTTTTTTCTGCTGAGGTCCCGCCATCCTCATGGACCTTCTACTATGGCGTATAAACTAACAGGTTCCTGTCAGACCTCTGTACAAGCAGCTGCTTGAGGGATTATTTATTTATTTTTTTAATATATCATGAGGGGAAATGCACATATTAGTATTTTATTAGTAATTATAAAACTTAATAAGTATTATTCTTTTAGTTCTTAAATTTAGAAATTTGCTTTTCTCTCGATCCTCTGAAAATAGTGGGCAGATCATTGCTGTCAGAGGAATTTCTTCCATAACAGAACTCTACTGCCGAAATTTCTACCATAAGGAGATCACTTGAAACATTCGTTAAAAGTTTTGCAGTTTAGATATTTATTGATCTCTAGCGACATAAATTAAAACTACTTTTGAAAATGCGAATTACATTTCATTAGTAACCAACTAAAAACAGATTTCCAATTATCTCTTAAAACGAAACCGTGCCATTTTTTACCTACATTGGGCTTAGGGTCAACTCATTGTTATCAATGGAATGTTCAAGACTGTCACATTCTAAGATCAAAATTTCAAATTTCTAGCTTAACTACATGGTTTGCAATTTTCGTTTTAAATTTTTGGTATTTTTCGATTTTTTCCACCGTTAGAGGGAGCAATTTTAGTTTTTGGAAAATTCGCAAAATGCAAATTGTAATATTTCATCAATACCTCACCAACCCAAAAAGAATTTTTAAATTATCTCTAAAAACATACACTTTTCTGTTAAAAAAAAGTTGTATTTACCTCCACCTGGTCTAAAGGATCAAGTGATTGTTTCCAGTGGTAACTTCGTAACCTTCACATTTCAACACCAAATTTTTAAATTTCTAACGTAACTACATCGTTTGGAATATTCGTTTGATATTTTGGAATTTTCAAATTTTTCTAGCGTTAGAGGGCGCAGTTATAACTTTTGGAGATTCGAAAAATGCAAATCGTAGTGTATCATCAATTCCTATCTAGCACAAAAAGAATTTTTTATTTTGCTGTATAAATAAAAAAAGTTCGATGTCTACAGACGGACAAGACAATAAAACGAAATTATATCTTTTGTTTTTTAAAGAAAAAAAATGGCGTAAAATTTACTTTTCCTTTTCCTAGCCGTTTTCTAAAGTGTTTCCAATCATGAACACTGGAATCTGTATCAAATATTACCTTACCCTTTTCCAGAATCCATAAGTACCATGTAATAACATTCAGCTATGCACGCTAAACAATCCGAGCGACGACAAACATGGCATCCAATTTTGAGATGGCCAACCTCTACCTATATAGGGCCTCTAGGGGTTAGTAATTACTGTGTCAGGAAATGAAGAAACACAAGAATTACAGAAGAGGTTTGAAACAATTGCAGAAACTACAGAACAGAAAATACAGAATTTTATTGAACAAATTACAGAAACTGCTCAAAAGAGCGACCGCCAACATTAATTTAGGTTTCACACCTTCGACGTAGTGATCGGCGTACATGGGCGAAAACACCAGGCATTTCTCGTATAGCGGCAGCGGCAATAGAAATCCTGGCAACAAAGTCCTCATTAGAATCGATAGGGCTCTCGTAGATGAGGATTTTCATATGGCCCCATAGGAAAAAGTCCAGACATGAGAGATCGGGCGGTTGTGGCGGCCAAGCGATGGGATCACTCCAACCAATCCATCGTCCTGGAAATGCTGCATCGTCCTGGAAATGCTGCAATGACGATCCTGGAATCGTCATGGAAATTTCAGCGTCGATGTGCGTTCCGCACATCGACGCTGAAATGGTGTGGCGCTCCGTCGTGTTGGAACCACATACGTGTTTGAATGTTTGCTGTAACAGGGTTCAATAATTCTGGCAAGACTTCTTGTGAAAATACGAGGTACGTTCTTCCTTTCTGTCGGGTTGGCAGAAGATATGGGCCAATCAAACGGTCATGGAATATTCCAGCCAAAACATTTATGGAGAAACGCCGCTGGTACAAATGTAGACGTATGGCGTGCGGATTACTGGTGGCCGATACATGTGAATTGTAGGTATTAAAAATGCCCTCACGTGTAAAGGTGCATTCGTCAGTGAATAAGACATGTGCGTCAAAGTCCGGTTGCGTTGCAGTCTGCTGCAGGAACCACTGTGCAAAATCCACAGGAGGCCGATAATCTGCAGGTGTCAAGGTGTGTAGCCTCTGTGCATGGTAGGGGTGTAATCGTTCGTCTCGTAGAACTCACCACACCGTCGATTGGGGCACATTTATGGCATGGGAAATTGCTCGTGTGCTACATTCGGGACGATCTCCAACCCTATGTAGAATTTCCTCTGTAATACGTGGCGTCCTCACACTTCTTGCACGCCCTGTATCCTGCAAGCCGCTGACAGAGGAGCCCATTTCGCACAGATACCGGTGCAATCGCTGAAAGGTTTTACGATCAGGCACGCGTCTGGTCGGAAAGCACTCCCGGTACAGTCTTCGGGCTTCCTTCGCATTCCCGTCCGCAGCTCCGTACGTGAAATGCAAGTCCGCCTTCTGATTCGTGAAACAATCCATCTGTTCTGCAATCCACGGTAGAAATGACGATGATTGCGAAAACCAGCGCTTATAAGTGTTCACTGGAAAGCGCCTCTAGCGCTTTACCGCTTGAGTTCCGACCATACGTTGTATGACGAAAAGTGCTTGTTTAGGTGTGTTCTATCACCCCTTAAAGTTAGGCCCAAGAGTTTTGAATCACCCTGTATATATTATTGCATATATTAATTTATTTAACAATTGATTTTAAAAAAGTGATACGGTTATAAAATGAATTATAAAAAAGATGAAAAAAAAAACTATAATAGTAGCGGCTGGGATCGAATTGGAGACCTTTAAGATGCAAATGAAAAACAAAATGCGTCTGACCAACGTAGCTATTTATTACTAAAGAAATGTCTTGTTAAATTATATTATTAACATTCTCTTGTACACCAAACGTTCAACACATTTTATAATTTTGTATCTAATTCTCTTCTTATTCTTCGTATATGAGTATTCTTCCTTAACAAAATGAAGAAACCGATGAACTGCAAGAGATGGTGACCCACCTTCTACAGTTCATCGCTATTCTATTTCAGCGCATGTGCATTTGTACCTTTGATATAAAAGATAATAGATTCCGGACGGTGGCCGTAATACAGAAATTCGTATTGACAATAAGAAAACAGACGAGTAGAACTGATTCACAAAGTAAATGATGTGATGGTCTACCTAACACGTCAAATAATAATTACAAAACGAATATAAAAAATGATATGTTGATTTAGATATGACAAATTATGAAAATTTAATATGAAATTCTTTTCTTATTTTTGGAGGAGACAGTGCACTAGTTGGTCAAATGGACGAGCCACCCCTGAGCCTCAGCAATGCATTATAACTGCAGAAAAGAGTTCAAGAAAATGCAAAGAGGGGGGTAGGGGGGAATCAAATAGAACCGGAGCGTCGTTCTGTTATAAAGATTTTGCCATTTTTGGTAGTATTCAAAAAAAGGTTCTTGAAAAGTACGTGCAATATTCTTAATAGTTTTTCTCAACCGTTCGCAAAGGAGGAAGTGTGGACCCTCTCACCCAGAAACGATCCTGATTCAGCCACAAAGGTTTGATCGATTTTTAAGCCTAAAGACTCATATATTGTTTTCTTTTATTATTGATGAATTATCACTTACATTTTTACTCATAATAGTATAATTAATTGATTAAATCTAAGTTTTAATAATTATGGGTTTTTTTCAGACATTTCAAAAAAACGTTTTCCCATCTATGTAATTATTAATGTTTCATAATTCGTATGATATTACTCACCAGAATTCTTTTTATCTCGCTGATTTAAAAGATGAAATTAAACATCTAAGTCTCAAAGACAAAGCTTTGTTGTTAAAATTTCAGAGACAAGCCCGTCAAAGTACTGACGCAGCTCAGGTGGAACCTGAAAGCGATCGATGTTTAAGATTAACCGAAATTCGGCTTCGCTTTGAGGTAGTTAAAATGCAGTGCCTAAAAGCTTCGTGTGCTTCTATACTAAAAGGATAAAACTGCGTATTTTAGCAGCATTATTCTTTACGACAGCGGCTTCTTCATTTCTAAGACGGTTAAAAGTAAAAAAAAAGACACAAAGGGGAGCTTTCAAAGTGAGCTTTCTATGCTATTTACGTTTTATACGACAGCGTTATTATTTCGTTTAGGAAAATTAAATTCGTGCTCAACCCACGATGAAATAGATTATCCCGTGATTTACGTACGGCAAGTCGTAAAAGCTGATGATAGTAGTCCGAAGTGGCTGGAAAGACTTGAAACAACTTCTGCAAATGTAGCTGCCTATGATAAGCCTGCTGACATTTTCACCTCGTCTTTACAGCCACAGGAAGCATAATTTAGCCCATCATAAATTAAGTCTCTATCTTCGCTAGTAAATGCTTGGTGATTATGTTACTAAGTTGTTTGGACGTCTGCGACATTAATCACAGGGACAGGATCTCTGCTGTTCCATGCCTAAAGATAAAGAGTAAAAATAATTTATTCCTTTTTCTTTCTTTACGTAGTCTCACTGGGACGCTACAACCAAAGACACGTAAGAAACAATTACAGACTAGATTTTCTTAGTTTAACGTATCGCTCAACTAAATAATAAAATATATTACTATGCAGATGATATGTGTATGCAGGGAATAAATATTGCTCGTCAAAAGGAACGTATGCTCATGTTCATGTTAATGAAAAGAAACAATTCGCTATACAACATGCGTAAAGTGCAAAATTTGCTTTTCAAGCGTACAGTGTGTCGCGACACTTTAAATGGACTCTTTTCCAGAAGTCTTCTTTTCATGGCAACACTTTTCCAGAAGTTCCCAGTAATAGCAAAATTAAATACTACAACTTAGACCAATTAGAAAATAATTATTTTATGAGATGTTTAGAATTTGCTCTTATCTCGTAAACAAGTTGCAATTATATTTAATTCATTAAAAACCAATTAAAAAAAACCATCATTTTAAACAGACGGGTTGTAATTTGATTAGTGCTTTTCAGAACTTTTTAAGTCCACGACACAATTTTGAGAATTCAAAATTGTCGCACGCCAGAAAAAAACTTGTATAACTACTATTTAAAAATAAAAAAATATTTATTAGTTAATATACTGGGCTATTATATTTAGAATAAATTATTTTTTGTTATATTTTATATAGCGCTGAAAGGTAGACCAGCTAAAACATATATGAATCATTCAATAACAGAAGGATGAAACACTAAAAATTTTAATTATGCATTTCTTTTTAATTTCGAAAAATTCGAAGGATTTTAATTAATTAATTTCCAATAAGTCTTCCTGATCATAAGATCAAAGAAAGAGTCTCGATTATTTTAAAACTGAATAAAGAGATAATATAAATTAAAATTACTTGTGGAATAAAATCTTATTTAATGCATTTTTTAAAATTAAGTTACAGGTGGTTTCGTAAATATCAAAAGTAATTTGCTGTAAAGAGAATAAGCTGATGAAAATTTGCGTAAACATAAATATTTCGAGCATACCTGAATCTCTTTCACGGCATCCCAGTTAAGAAGCTCTGACTATCACTAAATACCAATTTCGAGTATTGTTAGGCGTTACAGGAAGCAAAGATTCGTTATTTTTCAAGCAATGTCTCTTGTCTATGCAGGTTTTGCTCAAGAAAAGTTTCCATACACTTGATAACAGAGCGCCGAGGCAAAAAAACAATAGAACATCGGTGAAACAAAATATTTCGAGACAACAGGGAATATTTTACTGGGTTCTCTGATGTTGATATACTTTTGTATATAAAGATGATTTTTTAAAGATGGCATTTTAAGTAGTAATATCAGTATTTTATCCCTTTTTCTGATAAATTAAAAAACATACAGATTAATGCTAATACGGCATTCAAACTAATACACAGACCAATAAACAATATTAAACACCATGATAGATTTACGATTTCTAGAAGAAATAATATAATAATCTTTCACCGCTGTACATTCTAGCTCCTGAGTATAATTGTGAAAGTATACATTAATATACCTTAATGTTATTTACATTTCCATGAATTATATCTCGTATTTCAATATATACCACCAGTAATAAAACGCACTATATTATATAGTTTAAATCATTGATTAAAATTTGCTGTTAATCAATGAATATAACCTAAATCTTTAAAAATAAAGTACCTTTCTTTCAATTAATTAATATATTTCGGCAAAAAATGCGAAACTAAGAATGGAGTGTGCATGGGAGATTACATATCTCCTGATTGCTGCCTAGTAGATCCTTTTCCTCTGCTGACTCTGAGGCCTTTGGTATATGCGATCTGGCCTTTAGGCAATTATTTTGAAGAAAACGTCGACTTAAAGGTGAATGAACGATAATAAATCTAAATAATTCGATGTAATTTATTATCAAATATTTGAAGGTTGACATTCTATCATTGCTATCCATAGCTGAGATTACTTCTAGGGATCAGTAGGAAAATGCTTGTTGAAAGCTGGTTTAGTACAGTCGCTCAAAAAAGTATCCGAACACTATGGTTGATTGCAACATTCAGAAAAAATATCTGGCATTGATTTTTTTAGAAATTAGTCATTGGCAACCTTCGTGTCACGTGACACGAAGGTTGCCAGATGACCAATTTCTAAAAAAATCAATGCCAGATATTTTTTCTGAATTTTGCAATCAACCATAGTGTTCGGATACTTTTTTGAGCGACTGTACATGCAGTGCTACTTCACAGTTGAGTATCGATGTTTGGGGTTTAGATTCAAAATTAATTGTTAAAATTTCAAAAAATGCTGTATGAAAATTATAAGAGAGAGAATTGGAATGTGTGCTCAGTCCGTATAAGAGAAACAATCCATTATAGACGCATACCTCTGTATAGAACTTCCACCTCTCAAGTTGTATTCTCTTTCTTCCATCGATGATTCTAAAAATATATCCGCAGGTTTCTAACCCATTCGGTAATATCATGATTATTTTATGATATTAACTTCATTATCATGATTAACAACCTAGAAGATGATATTGGCATCGTTATTTACACTTCAATAAGTTTTGAAATTATAGTTTTGATTTCTGGATTTTGAGAGGGTTTACATAAGTGGGTTCTGTAACTCGAGATTTTATTAAATTGCATTTTTATAGCGTGAAAAGTCCAGCATTGGTGCTATGAATAGCAAATCATATGCTAAATTTCTAATGTAATAAGAGTTTTAATATTTACAAAGTTCTTTTAGTTTATCAGATTCCAGAATGATAAAAGACAAACCCTTTGACTAGAAAAAAAAAATTATAACTTTGTACTAAAAGTTAAAAAATATATAAGCAGATTTGTTTATTCTTTTATTTAATAACTGTATGGTTCTTCTTGTCAAAATGTATTTGTTCTGACGAAGCATGAACCTTCCTTTACTTTTCCCTTTTGAGCGAAATTTTGAAATCCAATTTTCCAACAAATCTTTAATTTCAGTATTCACTGTGTTTTCCAAAAACCTTTTTCCCTCAAGTAGCAAAATCATAATGTATACATTTTTTTCATTGTCATAAAAAATAAATTAATAGATATACTTTTATACCTATGCTCTTCAGGGGCTTTCTAAACTGTAAGCTTTCCCTTTCCACAAAGCGTATCATCTAAGTCATTGTAGTCCATCACTGCATCAAAAAACATGTTTTTTTTTAAATCTAATTTTGCTTATTTTCCTTCGGGCATTTTCATCTGTGTTTCTCCTTTCAGTGTTTTGTGAAGTAGAAAAATTTATATTACAATTGAGTTTTTCGAAGCAGAAATAATTTAAAAAAATAGAGTTCAACGATTCGTTTCGGTTTTTCTTTTTCGATTATACGTAAATTTCAAAGCATTTTGTTGATAGTTATAGTTCGAAGCCCTACTAGTGTTCAAATATGAAGAAGAATTATTACATAATTTAATAAATCATGTAAATTAGAATGGTACAAATTGAATCAAATGCTACTCTAAAAACATTCTTCAGCAATTCGCAATATATTGCTACGAATCATATGAATATAGAGGATAAGTAAATAACAAAGCAATCTCTATTTAGAATTTCTTTTTTTTTCAACGAGGTGAAATGTTTCAAGGGACTTAGATGGGTGATTTTAAAGCATTGTTTTTTTTTGCTCACGTCAATTATTTTTCGCGCGAATCCTCGCGGCACCCTAAAACCAAAAGTTGGCAACACTGCGAAAGATTTGCACATGCGGAGTTTGCTTCAATAATAGGCATTTCTGTAGAGTCGCTTATAAATGCAGAACTAATCTGTTCAAGTTCTAACGTGTATCGATATTAGTGCGTACGCTGTACGTGTTAATGGACATGTTTTGCGTTCATTTTGGTATTAATATTAAGATTTAATATGGATTTTTGATTACGTAAAAAAAGTTAAATGAAGAATCAGTGGCAGAAAGTAGCAACAAAATGGTTTATAAATATCCTTTTATTTACAATATCATCCGAAATTTCGCAGCACACCAGTCAAATCTTGCTGCACACTCTTTAAGAACCACTGAATTTTAAACACATTAATTATATACGTTACATGATTTATAAGCCAATGACTTATTTACACTTGCATTCATACTACTACCACTATAAGAATCCTACAAGAAAACTCTATAAATATTAAAACTCTTATTACGTCAGAAACTTAACATGTGATTTACTATTCACAGCAGAAATGTTGGACTTTGCACGCAATAAAACTGCAATTTAATAAAGCCACGCGTTACAAAACCCACTCATGCAGAACCCTCTTGCAAAAACTATTAAATTCCTTAGTTTCCTTGCTTTATCGTTAACTTCTGGAGAGTAGTCGAAAAAGTCGAAAAAGTGTCTAGATCTGTTCTGAAATTAAACTCTGATCATTTGCAGAAACAACGTTCTCTTGTAATTGGTTCCTAAATGGACCCATTTATTAAAATATATTAGTAATCGAGAAAAAAAACAGACATTGTGTAATTCGATCTTTTTGTGTAAATAATCTACTTTTGAATGCTTGGAATTTTTTTTGTTGTAATACGAATCGTCCACCGGCAGTACTCAGTAAAAGTGTTAACTGAAAGAAACCTGTACGTTATACAAGCAAAATTATATATTTGGTTTGCTTCGTCTCTGAGCGGCAAATCTTTGGTCACAATGGGCTAAATGACCAGATCACAAGAGCCGAAAGCTTTCCAATAAGGTTGGGGGAATGAGATCCACTAGACAGCTGCATGGATAAAGAAGGGAGTCTCTCGTGCAATGTGTTCTTTAAAATGTACATGGTATTGATCTCTTATAGTGACTGCTTAACAAATCATCCACAGGGCGATAGCCTTTTCAAACCGCCGTGCTATAGATGAGTTGTTAAGTGTGAATAACGTAGTCAAGATAAGTTTGATGAATTTTTAATTTCTTGTTTATTTGCAACATGTAGGACGGAGAAGAGTCCTAAAAGCTACTCCTAGTTTTTACAAACCTGCTCGTACAAAGACATCCCTACTAAGATCGAAGTCACTGCTGACCACTGCCTCAATTAGAGCTAACACAACACACAAAGTTTGATTGTTGTCAACCTTGTTGGCCGCAATCCCAGCACCATTTACACATATGGCGCCAGTGGGTTCAAGGAGGATCCAGCACACGCTGACAAGGATCAGGGAGACGACCAGGAGCGACAATACCGCCATATGCTACGCATGGTATTGCGCAAGAGATTCGCGATTCCGCCGATACTGCAAAGGGACTGGCAACAGGAAACATCGAATACCTACCAGGAGGACGGTACACAGCAAGCTTTTACAGCTTTCATTGCGAGCCTATTGCGTTTGCCCCTCCATCTGCCCACATGCAAGAACGTCTTCAGTGGTGTCGCCTCACACAGAACTGGAACGAAGAAGAGTGGAGTACCGTGGTGTTTACTGACGAATCTGGCTTTTCTCTTGGTCAGCATGATGGTAAACACCGTGTTCGCCGTCATCCAGGGGAAAGAAATGCCACACAATGAGTGCGACACCGTCACACAGCTCCAGCATCTGGTATGGGGTGCTTAGTCGAACATTTCGGTCAGAACTGGTCATCATAAGGAGATCACTAACTGCCCAATGATATGTTACTAATATTTTGCAGACAGTGGCTGTCCCATTTAATCAGCAGCACGGAACCTTTTACCAGCAAGATAACGCTCATCCACACTTAGCCCGCATTAGTGCAGTATCTACACGAGCAAAACGTTCAGGTACTACCATGGCCAACACGCTCACCGGACCTTTTACCTATTGAACCCGTCTGGGATAAGATGGGCCGACAACTCCAACAATATCCAAGAGGTGCGCCAACCACTGTCACTGAAATGGAACAGCGACTTCGCGCTATTTGACGTTCCCCCGCCATGTTCATGAATGCATTGCTGCGCAGGGCGGTTCAACATCATACTTATTATACCACTTTACCGGATAGGTACAGTGGTAATTTTCCATTTCTTTTGATGATGTAATCAATCGTACATCTCAGTGTATGCTAATAGCTGCTTGCGTTTCAGGTTGTTGCAATTTTTTTATCTATAGTGCATATAGGCAAACATATATAGTTGTTACCTTTCTCACCAAAGTATACTGAATAATAAACGAGATAAATCTAAAGCCAACGCAATGTGGTCTCGAAACTGGGAACATTATATTACGAGCATGGCGCACTATTAATTGAATCAACTACCTATTAAAAATAGAGGTTTCAATAATTTTATGTAATGGCTAGTGATTATTTGTTGCTGTGTTTTTCGGTCTAAGAAGTTGGCTAAGCTCATTAGAATTAATGAAATACGTATATATGAATATATAAATATGTTTTAAAAATGAGAACGCTAAATGTACAGTCGACTGTAAACGTGGAAGCCATTGGAGAGCAAAAGCAAGACAGAAAACTGCCAAAATGATCATCAGAATCAGAGATCTGTGATTTTTATGGTTGATTAAAATGTGCTTTAATGTTATATGCTTGTTTGCTGGTTCTCGTATACTTCAAATATAGTTAGAACAATAACTATAATATGCGAAAGCAAACTCAAAACTACTGAAAAACTAGAGGATAGAATCTGCTCACATCTAAAAAAAGACAACGAATCCCTAAATGTCATTAAAAAACTAAAAATCAAATTTCTGACCCTGACAGCAAATTTGTTTCAATTTTGTACTTTCTAAAACCTTGTGACGAAACAAGAAACATTTCTATTTCTTCTTGGGACTCGAACACCAAAATTCTTTGTATTCATCTTTTGTGTGACTCAAAAATGTCACACACATTGTTATGAAACGAAGCCTGTCGCATTCTTCGCTTTAAACAACAGTTATTTCAGAAATAGCTTCGAATTGTTGCTGGGGTGAGTTATTCTTTTCAGTTCTAACAACCACTCTGCTGCTACAGCCGACAACTGAAAGTACCCAAGAGTATGTTGTTAAGTACAAAGGAAAATGTGATGCATTCCTGAGATGGGACGAAACAAAATATAATTCCCTTTAGAAAGTGAAGCTTTCTGAGTGAAACGCGAGAAAATCTACAGCAAAACTGGGAAGAAAATCATTCTCTTTCGAGACCGTTCTGACTTCATCTTTTAGGGCTTCTGCTCAAAGAACTGCATGCTGCTTCTTGAATTCTTCTTCCAACGGTATCATTATTTCCGCAGTATTTCAGTAGCTGGATAAGTAGTTTGACTGAGATAAAAATATCATTATATAAAGCAATTGTTCATCATCAAAAGAATGTATCATCGTTTTCATGCGTCAGCTTTCAAGCGTTATCTTATTAGATGTCTGTCTGCTCTGCAGAGAAGGTCTCGTATTTTTACGACTAGAATTCAAAATAAACGTATCCAGTATGTTAAAGATAACGTATTGAAGAAAATGTGTCTACTACTGTTTGTCTCGTCGATTCAAGTAAACAAAACAGTAAAATTTATATTGGTGTCTTCATTCAGTGATAAGTAAAATATTCTTCAAGCAATGTTGCTATTCAAAATAACATTGTTTCCTACAACGAATTTCTATACTGGAATTTTTGTGAATGTCAAATATTTCATAAAATTGAATTTCTGTTTCATATTACATTTATCTTACAAGATACATTTTGAATGTCTTATAAGATATACACTTTCCGAAATAAAAAAATCAGATTAGGCTGATCTTTGACTATTGTTTAGTCCTAAGGTAACGGTGAATGGTTTTGAATGTTTCAATACTGTCTCTTTCATTTTTCAAAAACACTTTCCACCGAAAATTTCCTTTTTTTTTCAGAAATCATAAGACAGCGTCAAAAGTACCAAGGACAATACTGTATTTCTTGATATATAATGTTTCCTTATCTGAATTATTAAATCATTTAATAAAAATAATACAGGAAAATTCTAGTTTAAAAATATTTGAATTCGATTGGTCATTGCAGCTTCTTTTTATATAAAAATTCTTCTTATTACTCTTCTATATTATATATATAAAAATTCTTATAAAATAAAAAGAAATGTAAAAGCACAGAAAAAATTCGGCTGTCTAACTGTTCTTTCATGAAGAACATGGAAATGGATTGGTTTCTCCTTTTTCCACGGTTTCCTGAAATATTTCCTGTACATTTTAGGCTGCCTTTATATTGAATAAAGGCAACTAACTTCCATTAGTGCTCTACATGATTAATTGAATTCTGTATCAGTTTTTTCGCAACACTGTTTTCATTTGCACCAATTGATTTACGAAACATACATTGAAAGGGTTTTTATTTTCTCAGGCAATAAAAGATTGTATGTCAGCAAATAAGAAAAAATCTGTGTTGTTCAATTAGCTCTTGTTTTAGAAGTTTCGAACGATCTAAAGAAGCATAACAGATATCGTACTAGTTAAAGAAATTTGTTGAATTTGTTTAAAGGAAATTTGAATTGGAATAACACGGCACTAAAATATTTATATCGGCGGGATAGTGCAAATCTGCTCTATGTATTCCATTACAAAAGTTAAGAAAGCCTCGAAAGCGTCTACGATCTCAATGGAAAGGTGGTGAATGTGTACTAAATTTGGCCTCAATGTCGCATTTGATATATTTTCAAGTAATCCTACTGTACAAAGACAATCTAACACCTAATGTGACAAAGCGTATATGGTATATTTCGAAGAAAATGAGACATTGAGGATGCGCATTAGATGCAATGTCAGTCCTTATAGAGCACTGTTGCATAATATCTATACAGAGTGTCTCAAAAATATAGGTACAAACTTTTAGAGGAGGTAGATAACATCTAAAGGAATGAGAATTGCATAGGAACCCATAACCGGAAACGTCACCGTAAGTCAATAGGCGGAGCTGTTCATCAGTGCGCTAGAGGGGAAATTTCGGATTTCCTCATTCGAGCGGTAGTCGGTTGACGAAGAGCATACAAAGGTATTCGAACAGGGAGCTGGCAGACATGCACTTAGTGTATGGAATAGCTGAGGGCAACGGACGAGCCGCTCAACGAATGTATCAAGAACGCTTCCCACACAGATATGTACCGGGCCACCGTTTGTTTGCGTTTGTTTGCGCATCCGTTTGTTTGCGCATCAAAATTTGTGCGATTATGGGTCATTAAGAGGTAGCAGAAGTGAGGACAGGCCATCTAGTACGCCATTTGTAATAATTATGTCCAATAAATGTTTTCCCATTAATCAAATAATCTTGTGTCCTTTCAGATCTTGTACCTCTGCTACCACTTTCCCATGACGTTTCCGGTTATGGGTTCCTATGCAATTCTCATTCCTTTAGATGATCACCAATTACCTCCCCTAAAAGTTTGTACCTATATTTTTAGACACCCTGTAGATATGTTAAATGGTACATTTGACAAAGTAATGATAATTATATCTTCAGTATTATTGAAGCCACATATTCACAATGAATACCTCTGAGAAGCACATTTGTGCACGCAATGAGCTAAATGGCCAGATCCCAGGGATTTACAGAAGGTTGCAGAAGGGGAAACAGCTGTTAAGAGACAGATGGATGCCTCCTGTCAAAGCCATCTGACTTGCTCTTCAATGTGTACAGGGTAAGGCTCTTCTGCACACGAGGCTACAGCTTAATATCCCATCCGACAGACAGCGGCTTTTCTAAGCAAGGCGTTTCCATTCTCACCGACAGCCGAAATGTAGTTAGCGGGGCAAATTCTCAATGTGGGCGCAGTCGGGACTGCAACCTGGGAACTGTAGGCTATAAGTCTGGCGGTCTACCGGTATTTTCTGTGCCATTTCTGATAAATGCAACAAAATTATATATAAAGCGTATTTTATTTTTCACTAAACACTCTATAGTATTTCTATAATAAATATATAAATAGGAACTAGAGATGAATTCGAGCTCAATATTTTGAGGCCGAAAGCTTTCGATAATTGCTGAGCCTGAGTCTATTTCGAAAAATCAATATATATATATATGACACAATCATAAAATATATATACAAACTACTAAACCATTTTTCAGTTATTTATATTTCAGATTATTAAAAACTTTAAAATATATGTATTTTTTCAGTTTTAACAAATCTGAAAAGTTCAGTGTTATTTGTAACTAAAAATACAGTTGATTTTAATAACTGAAAATACATTCTAAAATCATTAAAAACATCAACAGTGATTCGTTGAGGAACGAAGTAATGCATGAAAATATAATTAAGAACTGAACAGCACTTATTAATTTTGTATACTAACCGCCGATTACAATTTTAAAATCATAATAATTTTAATTTTCTTCCTTTTTTTCCCCTATTGTAATAGTTACTGCTTTATATTTTTATATCTTATCAGCGAAAGGAATGCGGCACTACAGATCCCTCTATCCCGCTGTGGTTAATGCTCTTGGCTTTTAATCAAAGGGAGCTGGGTTCGAACCCCTGGGAAGTCATGGGTGTTTGTGTAGTCTTTCTGCTGAGATCTCGGCTTTCTTACAGATCCCCAGGTTCGAGTCCCAGCTGGGTCAGCGTTGAGATTTATCTCCGCAAAATTCCCCGCCCTGCCCACGGTCAGTAGGGGACACCGATGGGCTTGGAAAGGCCGCCGTCCGTCGGATGGGACGTTAAGCCGTGGCCCCGTGTATGGGAGAGTCATACCCTATGCACGTTAAAGAACACGCTGGATGGCCTTGACGGGAGGCTACCATCTGTCTCCCAACAGCTGTTCCAGTGGGTCCCCTCCCCCAACCTTCTCTGAGCCTTCGGGGTCCATGTGACCTGGCCATTTAGCCCATGGTGTGCAAAAAAGTGCCGCTCAGAGGTAAAACAACCCAACCCAACTTACAGATCATTTCCAATGGCATATTAAATTAACAGGCTCAGACCTCTTCGGCAAGCAGCTGCCTGAGGGAGCATTAATTAATTTATTTATTAAAAGAAATGTAAATTAAAATACAGAATGAGGCCTGAAAAGAAATCTTTCTGTTTTATCGTCTTCAGTAACGAGTGAAAGAATAGAATCTGCAAAGGTAACCAGACTGAAACATAATATGAGATTTATACTGAATTATTTAGTTTTAATATTCATGTCATCATTCAAATATGTGAATAACACAAACCAAAGTTACCAAATTTGTGGTGACAATTTATTCCTTTTTTTTCCATCATCAGCCTCATTACGCCCCATTATCTTCTTTGTCAATTATTTATTCATTGTGAACTAAATAATTTTCTCATTAAACAATTCTATTCAAAAAAGCGTTGTAACTAGATCTAAGTGAAAATATCCAATCAGCAGAATGTTTCATTTTTAGAACCACGAGCATATTTTTTGCAGTGGTTCTATAACTGCTAGATGATGCTTTTCTTTAGATAGTTTAAATCTGATTTCCGTGAACTTCAGAATTGTAATAGTTATTCATCATCATCATCATCATCATCCTCAAGCAGCCATGGGCTACGGAGGTCCAACCAGACCACGCAGTTTACTTCTCCAAGCATATCTGTCCTGAGCTACATCTGCTGCATCCGGCCACTGCACACCAATTCTAACAAGGTCCTGTTTGACATTGTCTGCCCACCGCATCCTAGGTCTCCCCCTCCTTCTGAAGCCTCTAGGCACACTGTTCATAACCCTATTCGCCAATCTATAATTATCCATACGGGCAACATGGCCAAACCAGCGGAGTCTCTCTCTGCACAATATGCTGCTTAAAGGAGGTTGCAGACTCCTTTGCCTAACCTCATCATTAGTTACAAAGTTAAACCACCTAATACCCAAGATACTGCGTAAGCATCTAGAATCAAAAGCATCTAGTTTCCTGTTATCTTGTTTACACAGCGTCCAAGTTTCACTACCATAACTAACCCTAGAAAGAACCAAACTATTATACAGTCTAATTTTAGTCTTTAGGTGTATACGCCTATTTCTCCACAATCTCCATAGATTCTTAAAAGTCCCGGCAGCAATACCTATTCGTCTGTTAATCTCATGCCGCACATCACCAGTATCAGTTACATAGCTCCCAAGATAATTAAACTGTGACACCTGCTCAAGACTGCAACCATTCAGATTAACTGAATCACAACCTGCCTGACCAATTTTCATCACTTTAGTTTTTTCTCTGTTTATAACCAAACCTACTGTACTCCCAGTCTCATCAACAGTTCGAATGAAAGAGTTCATCTCATCAACATCATTTGCCAAAAGGGCTAAATCATCAGCATAATCTAAATCAGAAATTTTCGTATCTCCAGCCCATTTAAGGCCAAAAGCTTTCCCTTGAAGTGAATTTCGCATAACATAATCAACAACCAAACTAAAGAGAAAAGGAGACAAAATGCACCCTTGTCGAACACCAGAAGTAATGCTAAAACAATTGCTACAAGACTTACCAACTCTCACACATGACTCAGTGTTATTATAGAGAGCTTTCATTATGTTAACTAACTTGTCTGGTATACCATATGATCTCACAATCAACCACAAATTATGACGATCAACAGGGTCGAAAGCCTTTTTGAAATCAACAAAGCTAGCAACCAAAGGTTTCTGAAACTCTAAACATTTCTCAAGAATCTGCCTAAGTGAAAATATCTGATCTACACATCCCCTACCACTTCTGAATCCACATTGCTCATCACGCAATTGCCTGTCAACCAGATTCTTAATTCTATTAAGCACAATCATGGAAAGAACTTTACCTGGAACAGAGAGTAGGCTGATACTCCTATAGTTATCACAAGAACTGCGATCACCTTTTTTGAAAATAGGGATAATAATAGCTCTGGTAAAATCTTTAGGAACCATGCCTTTATCATAAAAGTTATTCAAAATTTCAGTCATCCAAGTGATAACCAAAACATTCCCAGCTCTGAGCATTTCTGTAGTAATTTCATCTACCCCTGGGGATTTATGAAGTTTCAGTTTAGAGATAGCCAAACTAACTTCAGATTGTGTTATAGGGCCAACATTAAAGCTGCCAATGCATCTATCATCATTACAAACAATGGGAGTAGAACTAACCACATTGTTTAGAACATCACTGAAATGCTCAGCCCACCTAGTCATGAGAGAATCCTCACCTTCTATAACCTTACCTTGTTTATCCTTCAATCCCTGTATGCCTGTCCGTTTTCTACCACACAAAACATTAACTATCTGGTACAGCTCTCTGCTGTTGTGCTGTCTAACTGCTTCCTCGGCTTTGTCAGCAAGGCCTTCAAGCCAAAGATTTTTATCAGTAGCTAACTGATCCTTTACACGTTTATTAAGCTCTCTGTAATCTTTTCTATTAGGACTAGTAGGGTACTGATTAAGGACATTCCTGCAATTCCTTCTTTCTGAAATAAGCTCAATTGCCTTGTCACTTAAATAATTCTGCCTCCTCTGCTCCTTTTTTCCTAAAAGAGTACTGTTAGTTTCCAAAAAAGCCTGTTTAAAATGGCCCCATTCTTCCTCAACTTCAGTATTAAGCAAACCATGACCGTCATAATGACTAAGTAACCTATTATGGTAAGCTTTAGCTATAACTGGGTCATTCAGAGCTTCAGTATTAAAGGTAAATTTTTTAAGTCTAGCACAACACTTTTTAAGTTTAAGTTGCAAGACACTTTTAACAAGGTAATGGTCAGATCCAATTTCAGCTCCCCTATATGCCCTGGTATTTCTAACAGAACTAGCCCATTTGCTGTTAATTAATATATAATCAATCATATTCCTATGCAGCCCATCAGGTGAAACCCATGTGTATTTATGTATGTCGCGGTGTTTGTAACATGTGTTAGTTATTCTGAAACCATTGAGTTTACTTACCTGTAGGAGACGTTGCCCATTGCCATTGCAGCTACCAATACCAAAAGGACCTATTACTCCTCCCCTAAGGTCAGAGTTGGTACCAACTTTGGCATTGAAGTCACCAAGAACAAGGGTAATATCTCCTTTCTTGACAGAATTCAAAATGTCCTGAAGTTGTCCGTAAAACCTATCTTTCTCATCCTCATCAGCATCCTCAGTGGGGGCATAACAGCAGATAACATTCAAGTTTTTAATGCTTGTCTGAAATTTTGCTGTAAGAAACCTTTCATTAATGCACTCATATCCTAGAAGAGCATCACTAGCATGTCTGCTGAGCAGCAGACCCACGCCTTGGTGATGCTTTCCATCCTCCCTCCCTGTAAAGAGAAATTTAAAGTTATTTTTAAGTATCTCACCTTTACCTGTCCATCTGGTCTCTTGCAAGCCTAGAATATCTAGGTTATAGCACTGGAATTCCTGCATGAGGACATCAAGAGAATAATCTCTATGTAATGTCCTCACGTTCCACGTTCCTGCAGAGAGAAAATGATTAGTAGGATTTTTAAAGAAATTAGGTTTATTGAGATTGGTAGGGCGAACAATATCAAACAGCCCCCTGATCGCAGGCATGGGGCAAAGACCCGTTCCTCCTCCGCTAAAGGCTGAAGTCACCGATGCTGGTAGGAACTTCAGGCACCACCTTTTCAAGTGGACTTTTTCAAGAGCCACATGGCCTGCCTGAGACGCATTACTCCAGTTTAGGCTTGACGATGCCCAACTAGCTAAGTAAGGTTCAGGTACCTGCGATGGCCTCTGATTAGGATTATCCACCAGCTGATATAAGGTATCCCATGCCTCTGTTCACTTAGAGCTGGCAACCCAGAAGCAAACAGAAAACACAGCAGCAGACTCTCCCTCAACAGAGGCCCACCAGTGCAGCAAGTCCAGGATCCATAATCAAGCTCAAATCCATAAACAAGTACAGTCAAGTAGGTATAAATGGTCAGCACCAGGACCCTGTGAAGTTGACCACTCCCCAGCAGGGTTGAAAAAAAAGAAAAAAGTGGCCGTAGATGACCAGATCAGCAGGCCATACTGAACTGGCAGCCCTCCCCTTCCGTTCCCTTCCAAAAGAGAGTATCTCTTTTGAAAGGTACTAACGGCCTGCACCACGAGAAGGCGGGGTCGGACATTAGGTGCTAGACCTGGCCGGTTCTGTGCATCATCACTAGGGATTGGTACACAGCTCTCCTTCCAGTTTACGCCTAGCTACCATTTACAGGCCATTAGCGTAAACAAATCAAATTACGCAAGGTACTATAAGTGGACTGGAACATCGTTCCATAAGGCACACATATATATATATATTTTCAGTGGAGGAAAAAAGCAACTCGGAATTGTGCTTTCCAGTTCAATTAAGCATTTGCCATTTCCTATAATAATTACCTATATATGTGTGCATTTTTTTTTCCTTTCTACGGTAGTAGCATTTTAAAAACCTATTCGTGAAAAATATGCCTCATACAGAAGTTTACTATTTTTTCGATTCCATTCCATTTATAAACTTATATTTAATTCATTTAAACTGAATTACTCGTCCTAAAATATCACTTGAACAATTTCTTTCTGTTATAATTATAAATTTAAAATTTAATTTATTATCTATATTTATAACGTACGGTTGCAATTTCGTTCGTTAAAATGTGTATTCGAAATTTTATCACAATCCATAATCCGATCACTTACTAAAACTCTATCACTTTCATGGATACCCAAGAAATTTAAGGCCCACTTCCTCTTGTGATAAGGTATCGCGTCTTATTCTTTTGCCACTGCTTCTTTCGAGTATTGAAACAAAACTTTGTTGTTTTCCTCGGTTTTTGACATCGTTGTTCTCGCTTTTCACCTAGTTAATCTTGCCATATATGCTGACACCCTAGCCAATTTCGCTACTGCCGCAATATTTATTGCTATCTCTGCGGAGATTAGATCTTTAGATAATTGGCTATGCTCCATGGGACGCATTTAGTAATTAATGGCTCAATTTGATTTCCTGGGACTTCCTCAGAAGTATACGTTATTCAAATACTCAAATGGGAGTAAAACTACACAGTATATATCTCGAGCCCAAATTCGGGATACGTGATCGAACAAAAGATTTTTTTCTAATACGTTAATTTATTTATAAGAAAATGTATAAGAATTAAATAACATACAAACGAATCGCCTTTATTGAAAATAAATGATAGAAAAAATTAGCCCTTTTTCTGGGTGATGTTTCTTGAGTCTGTGACAAGAAAAAGTTGAAGCTTTTAATCTTGTGACGTTACATCATTTGAAGCTTTTAATCTTGTGATGTTATGTCATTTAAGCTTTTAATCTTGTGACGTTCTGGACTTTTTTTTATTGCAATGCTTATTTACGTGCTATTTTCCAACATATTGAAATTTTGGAAAATCCCATGGTTTATAGTATAACGGGAAACAAATTTTGAAATCCACTTGTTAATGCTGTAGTAGAATGTTACTAAAGACAAGACTGCTGAATTCAACACCTACAATTTTTCTTAAATAGTTAAGTGTATGCAGATCCGGATGTTAGGGAGGAGGGGTTAAGGGGGGATATCCCCCACTTGAGAATGTTATTAATTTAAATGGAGGCAAAAAATGTGAAATATATAGATATTACACATATTTGCTAAAATATTTTAATAACGACTAAAACGGAGCCAACCATATTATATCAAATGGCTGAACCCTCCCACCCCTCGACCTTTTAATTCGGATCACTTGCCTCCCTTCCCCTTATATTTTTTTAGATCCGGGCATGAGTATATACTTAAATTAATTTCAATAAATACCAGCATCAGAATATTATTAACTACCTCTGAAAACTACAGCTTCTTTCCACCTGAAAAAATTTTGCAAGTTATGTAATATATATTTTTTTATTTCAACATATATAACCTTATATTGGGGGTTTCATTACTTTAATTCGCACAGGGCCAATATGTAGATTATTATGCTATTGACCAAGGCCGAATCTGGGAGGAGGGGAGGGCATGCACCAGTTTACAAATTCTAGTAAGGGTAACAGAAGCAAAAAAATATTTAACCTATTTTTGTTTCATAAATTATTTCAAGAATTTTTTAAAGACCTGTAAAACGGAGAGTCTCTTGCCTCCCCTCAAACTCGATTTTTTTCTAGATCGGGGCCTACTATTGATTATAGCACTCGTATAAAAGAATCAATTTGACAAAAATCGAATGAATGAAGGCCAATGCTTGACATTAATTGAAGAACAAAGCTAAACAGACAAACAAACAACAAATATGGAAAGAGCCAATGGAATCAAAGACCATAGATTTGATCAATAAAAATAAATTATAATCAGATAATAGAAAGAGGAATTATGGTATCCACGATGTGGTTACAAAATTTCACAGAACCGAGCACTTTGATTGCTATGATTGAATAGAGCAACAAAGTTTTCGTTAACGATCGGTTAAGAGACTAAAAATAAAATTCGAACAACGCTTACACTTAAGTCTTCCATTGACCATGCAACTTCAGCATTTGGAACAAAAAGCCCCTTTCTTAAGCAACAAGATAATAGCACGAGATCGGAGCACTTTTCCCATCTTGAAGGTTCGCGGATCGGCAAAGTTGTAATGGTCGACGTTTTTCTCGACCGATCGAGCGAGAATGCATACCTCGTTCCGCACGCTCGCGCGTTTGGTAAGCAATAATTTGGCGCCGGCAAATGGACCGATTGATTGGCGCCGGAAGCTCAGGAAGTGCGGGAAGAAGAGCTGGCAGACAGCGAAGGAAGACACATTTACCACACGTCGTGTTTGACAAGAGGGAGATGTGTGTTTTCCGCCGTTACACGGACAGATGGTAGATTCCCTCGAACTGCCACTTAACCCTCTTAGAACCCGATCGGCGGTTGCGATTTTGCAGAGGAATTCTTCTGTTTTTCGCTGTTGTTTTCTTTATTGTGTGACTAATGTTTATATCGCAAAAAGGAATCACTAGAAGTGGCGAAAACTAGTTTTTCGTTTAATGAGAGTGTTCTTGTTAGCACTTCCGCATTTGCTCTTAGTTCTTTGGCAGCCAGCTGCTGTTTTACCAATTCTGCATAATATTTGCCCTTATTTTTTTTGTTATGAGTCACTTTAATAGGTGAATGCTGAAAGTGGAACAGAAGTAAAAAAGGGGACAAGATTAGAATAAAATACAAAATATTATATAGTCAGATACTTTTTCAATCCACAGCAGTGTAGAAGTACAAGACATTTAACCACTATTACGCTGTTGAAGTATGATGATATCAATGGTTGCAGAGGAAAAATTGCCTTGAGCCAGGTAGGGTCTGAACCCAAGACTTTCAGATAACATGTCAGGTGCTCTATTATATATTCAATATAAAGAATGAGAAATTACGTGCGTTTTGTAAAGTGATCTGGGTTAGTCTCATCTCTCTCATAGGTCTAATTTTTTGACAAATTAAACTGAATCTCTTGTCAGATATATGTGAGAAATAGGATTCCCAATGAGAAATAAATCACCATAAATAGCTTGTTTGGTATTGTTCTAATGCATTGCAAGTCTTGGATGCAGAGTGCCTTGTTTCCATTCATTTAATAGCTGAGATAAATCAAATACGTTTATAACGTAAATTGATGTTTGATGAATAACCAGAGTATTCTCTGACCTTTAATCAATTTATAGTGTAAGGTACCACCAGGAAAGAGGAATTCTAGGAATGAGAATTGGAAATATAAATGGGAACAAGGACTTTAAAATTTATTCAAGTTTCAATATTAAAAGATGAAATACTTTTAGTGCTTTCAAATAAGGAATAGCTCATATCGAAAAAAGATTACTAATGTTGAGGAATTAACTCGAAAAGCAAATAACATGGCTTGGATATGCTCTCCAAATAAAACTGTTATGGAATGAATTCATTATTTTCGAATATTTGTAAAAAAAATGTCAGCATAAATAATTTGAAATTAAGTGTAAATTTGACTCTGGATTATTCGGGCATATTGTTTTCTAACGTCTGTATACTGAAATAATAAAAGATATATATAAAAAACTGGCTATATCAAGATCATTATTGTAGTAGCATTCTTCAACTTTAGCGAAAACGTATTTATATCTGGGTCTCTTTTCTGAAAGGAAATATTTTCAGGCAGGTCTCACAGCGTTTCTTGAATAATTGCCAAATTTACACTGACTTTTGCATTTTCTTTTACAATGCCATTGTTCGTAGAATCATTTCTGGCATCTGCACTTCATTCTTCGTCATAGAGAGAAATTATGCGAAGAATTAAGGTCCAGAGATGTGTTGAAAAAAATACGAAATAATGTTATGTAGCGAGAAAATTTTACGTAGAACTTCAACAAATGAACTAGATAGTCAAATGAGGTTAATCTTATAAGCATTCAAATAGTTAAATGAGCGACAGAAAGGACACACGATTAAATGTTTTGTTTGCCGTTTTTATTCGAAGTATGAATGACGCTCATCGTACTTCGATCATTATTTCTTCGAGAAGAAGAAACCAAAAACAACACCCGTATTAGGTTTCATGTCGCACTTCACACGAATTCACGAAAATAATTATATCTACCATTAAAAACAATGCTTCAGTGAAATAAAACAGTATTGATATACAGGTATCTATAGAGACATTGCGTGAATGGATGCTGGCAAGACTGCATCTGGGGGGCAAGGAAGTTATTCCCCCGCCTTTGAGAATTCTACTAAGAGTAATGGAGGCCAAAAACATTAAACTTGTGCATATTTCACGCATTTGTCATGTAATTATTTTTGAAAACATGTAAAACGAAGGGAGGAAATGTTTATATTGCAATGCACACTCGGTATCTCCCTACACTTCTTTTACACTTTTCTGGCTCAGTCGTGTCGCTTGCCTGGTCTGGTGAAGGTATGCGCTGCTCACCGGGACTAATTTTAATAGTCATCCGATACACACTAAACTCATTTTTTCTTAAATAAAACGGGTAACATATTTGTTTTGCACAAAGGCAACCATAAACTTCGCAGAGGTTTTGTGCATATGGGATATTTTTCAACCAGTTTCTAGAGAAGATCAGTGTTTGGTGCAAAATTACAGTATTCAGTCAATATTGCAGTGAAGCTTTGTCAATAATATAGGCAACTCACTGCCCAGAATATTAATTTATTGTGCTGATTAAGAGGCAATAAGAAACATCCGTTTTTCATATATTAGTACATTAGTTATCGTGAAAAATAAGAAAATCTTCTTGTGGGTTGATTAAATGGGTTAATTAAATTCAGAAGCGTTCCTACAGATTATGTGGAAGTATCTACGTAAGCTACTTAAAATTGGAATTCCACTTCCTAACCACACGAAAATATTAATACTCGGTGGGTTGGACAAAATTGTTCGAGGGTCATAGTTTGCATTTACTTGGATTATTCAAATATTTTGTCATTCCCGCAATCGATTCCAAGACCTTACTTAATTTGCATACCGATAAGAAACCTCAATTCAATTGTTATAATACGTAGTAGGAATATTACAATTCTCTAAAAGCTAATGAACTTGCCAATAAATTTAGCATATCTTCATGTAGTGTGATGTTTATTTCATTCCGATGAGATTTTAAGTTTGAGAACTGGGATTGTTTAAGTTCATAGTTATAACGTTTCGGAAGATGATGCATAACTTTTGTAGGAAAGGTAGTGGCAATTCGCCTCTGATGCAATCAATACATTCGCTCTGGACTGAAAATAAAATGATGCTATGTTATTCATTTTATTATTTCAGATAATATTATTCTTTATCCATAGATGGAAGTATTAAACTTTTTTTTATTTTCTTTGAATGTTGTAACAGGGTATTTTTTATGTTAAAAAAAACCCTCAAGCAGTTGCTTACCACAGAGGTCTGATAGGAGGCTGTCAGTTTATACGTCTTAGTAGAAGTTCTGTGAGGATCGTGGAACCTCAGCAGAAAACAACACAACCATCCATGCCTTACCCGGGCTCGAACCAAACAGAGTGACCCGGCCTTAACAGGTCCCTCTGATCAATAGCTGAGAGCGGTAACCACTCAGCTACGGGAGTTTTACCAGAAACAAAACAGGGGAGAGGTTTAAAATTAGTGGGAGGGAATTATCTCTTTGGTAGGGAGTAGTGAGCAACTTTCAGAAGCGGGGGTTCACTGAATTAGTCAATGTTTCTCTCTGATTCTTTCTCTCAGCCTTTTTTTAGGGGGGAGGGGGTGATGACTGCCCCTACCAAAGAGATATCTACAACACCACTGAATTAGACTTTGATTTGTAAGTCGAAATTGCAGGTTTGTTTTTTCTTTTGTGTGTGTGAAATAACAAATAAACTAATATATACGATATACATATCGACTTATTTATTTACAAAACCAAACATTTTGCCTACATCCCGATATCAATTTCTGGTTGCTTCTGTTGTGTTTACTTTTCATCAGACTGTGGTATAAACGTAATTGTTATATAATAACCTTCGTTATATACCTTTCAGTAGAGTGTGACGTAACTTACCAACATAAAAAAGGTAGTTCACTTGCCTTTGATATTCTGGCTTCTTGTTGTACTTTTTTCAGTGCATCGTCTCCTAAAATTATAATTTGCATATCACTAGCTTTTCTGTTTTAAACATTTTGATAACTTTTCGCAGACTATCTCTTCGCGAAATAGAATTTTTGGCAATATTAGGAATTATGACATTAAAAATCAACTTAGAATTAAGTCTTTGAGCTGAACTAACAAATATTGAGCCACATATTCAAAAATTGTGCTCTGAAATACAAGCCAGTCTTCTCATTAAAATATTAATTATAGGTTTCAGTTATATGTACATGATATTGTCATTAAAGTTTTAATAGAATGTTAACGTGTTGCTTCATTTTGTGCATTCTCTTATTTTTACTGCTTTTTTACTTCAAACCTTCCCCCACCCCTTTTATACCAATTCTCAATAAACTCTACTTATTTTTACTTTTTTACAGTTCCACCAAACAATAGGATACGTACCACAGGTTTGTAACAGCTGTTTTACGCTACAATTGATTACAGCGATGGATAAAATATATTTTATTTTGCTTTGACTTTTAAAAAACGGCGTCAAAAACGATTCCTAATCATGTGTTAACTAGCATAACACCAAATGGGTTTGAACCGCAATCATTACTCCTTTCCTTGCACTTCAGTGAAAAACATCAATACAAAACACGGAGTAATACATCACTAGTAGTTGTTCTCTCTCAGCAGGCAGAGCACTCCCAGGGTTAGATAGATGACGCAAAATTCGAGTCCAAGTTTTCCCGGTATTGATGTTACGGTCCATCTATTCCCCACTGTTGTCCTGTTCCATTCTTTTCAGATCACTGGCGCTATGTCTAGAACGGAACAAGCCCAACTCATCGCATTGTCAATGTTTATAGCTTCAGATATTTCTTTTCTCTTAAAATCCTTGTTTTTCACGTAGGCTTAGGAAAAGTACAAGAAAATGATTCTGATAACCGTATACTTGGTACAATAACTCCAAAAAAGGAAATTGAAAAGACAGTAAACTGTAAAGTATATTGAACCTAGGAATATTTGAATACTTAAAAATAAATTATTCAACTTCTTGCTTTTCTTTAAAAAATACTCTTATCTTTTATTCCATTAAAGCTTTTTTCTTCTTTACTTTAGTTGAAATTTTTTATTTAAAGTTTATTTTTTCGCCTTATTGCATTCGATTTCTTTAATTACTTTATTTTTATTTGTTTAATCACGACTCGTGTTTTTTCTTGCATTTGGTGTCATTTATACTACAGTTTTGTTTTTTCCTATATTTGTTACCTTCTTTGAATTTTATCTTCAATTATTTTAAATTCCTGTTGTTTCACCGACAGTTTTTTTTCCCACATATTTCTTTTCTAAGTTTATTTTATCTTTTTTGGTGTGTGTATTTATTTCAGAACATTATATCTGTAATCTCACTTAATTTTTTTCACATTGCTTAAAATAAAAGCTTTCTTCTCATTTTTCAAAAACGTTCTTTCATATTTATTTACTGAACTAAAAAAAATATTTTGCGCCGTATTCTCTAAGGGGGAGCTGGTGTCTTATTGATAACACACCAGGCTCGTAACTTAATATTCCCAGATGCGAGGCCCAACATAGTCAAGTTGAGTTTTTTCACCTAATTCCATTCTGCCCTCGGTGAAAAGGGGGAAACCGATGAGCTTGAAAAGTCTATCGTCAATCGTAGAGGAAATTATGCCATGCATTCGTGTGTCAGAGAGCCATATTTTGTGCTCTTTAAAAAACAGCCTGGATAGCATAAACTGAAGGCATCCTTTTGCCTCGTAGCATTTGTCCAGTGGTTCTCTTTCGCCAAACATCTCTTAGGTCATTGTGATTGGTTGGGTTGCTTTACCTCTGGGCTGCTCTTTCTTGCACACAATTTGCTAAATGGCCAGGTCACAAAATCCCCACGGGCTCAGAAAAGGCTGGGGGAAGTTGACCCACTAGACAGCTGTTAAGAAACAGATGGAAACTTCCCGTTAAGACCATACAGCATGTTCTTTGATGAGCACAGCATACAACTCTCCAAAACAAAAGCCAAGAATTTAACGTCAAATCCGACGTTATATCGGCGAAAGATCGTATTTTTCGTCACGACTGTAAGGGAAAAGAAATACGACGACCTTTCCAAGCTCAACGTGTCCCCCTTTGTCACCAAAGGAAAAATGGGATTTAGCGGTGTAAACTGTGAAGGAAGACAAATTTGAGACCCGAAACTGGCAACATCAAATAACGAGCCTGGAGCACCATTCCTTGTAACAAAAGAATCTTCAAACTTAAATATAGAAAGTCCAATCGTATCTGGATAATGTAAAATGTTCGTTTTCAATAATCAAAATTATTAAATTTTCC
Organism: Ryuthela nishihirai; assembly: GCA_038380435.1. NCBI lineage: Eukaryota > Metazoa > Arthropoda > Arachnida > Araneae > Heptathelidae > Ryuthela > Ryuthela nishihirai. The sequence continues at coordinate 30,847,919 of JAWZYU010000011.1, read as the reverse complement.
CAGAGGGTTAATATCAAAACGCGGTCATCAATATAAATCTCCTATTCCTCTCTATACCCTACACCCTAAATATCATTTTTAGTATATCCTGATATATATTTATGATATATATATATATGTCAGGAATAGTAAAATTTGGAAAAACTTGCCAGCCACCAATTGTTAGCATATGCGAAAGTAAAGGCATATGCCAACGAGAGAGAGAACAGAAGAAAAAAAAACTTCTGTTTTTATGTGTATTATAAAAGAGCGTTTAAACAAATTAATGATAGTAAGTTCAAAGGTTCAAAGTGATGTTCTTTCCCAGGGATTTTTTTATCCTTATACTTTTCTTAGCTTTAAAAGTAACAAGCCAGGCCAAAAAATTCCCTTTCCATTGGCGATTGGATTATCCCAGCCCTACTTACGAGAAAATTTGAGCAGCGCATGTCGTGCGTTTAGTCAACGTGAGCTTCTAAAGAATTAACAACAAACACAATTCATATATTATTGTGTTTGTAACTTAAGGTTTCGAATCTCCGTCAATCTTAGAAGAATACTCGAAGGGAAGAAACGCTTTCGGAATAACACTTTATTTATTTAACGTTCTTTTTTTGACACACTCTTGTCACACTTGTGTCTGTGTAAACAAGACGGCATGTTTACTTCCAACTCAATTACAGCGAATAAGATCTTATTGTCAAGAGGACACTAAGGAAAGAGGACTAATTGGACTATGACGTGTCAAATCCCTGAATCTTATTATTCTTTTGATTTCGCTAATCAAAGTTCCAGACTATTTACAATACTTCAAAATGGAAACGGAGTCAGAGAACTTTTGCGCGAAAGTTACTAATTATTTCTTCTATGCGTTTATTACGATGCGAATTTTTCTAAAATGCTATTATAGCTAGGAAATAAAAGATACGTACTCTTTAACCAGTTAAGCTTATTATCCTGAATGATTTTATATTTCGGAATAAGATCATTAGAAATATTTTCAATTTGTTTCTTAATAAAATATGGTCTTATGATGTAAATGTGTAGTAGTGCGCAGTGAAAAGGTCTAGGAATATCCTTTGACATTCATAAGGCACATATTTCAAAAATTCTCAATTTCGCACGGAGACAGAATTAAAATATGAAAATAAAACTATCCCCATGTCATTCATTGATGTTTGTTTCAAGGCTTTCTGGAAAATAAAGCACACATTGAGGCTAAATATTTTACGTTATAAGAGGCCAGGGCGTATTTTACTCATTTTTGCTTCAACGTCCTTTGATTTCAAGATCGTAGGAAGTATAGATAGTTTGAAAACCATTTCACCATTTCCTTTTGAGACTGTATCTGAAATTTTCAACACATTATACCTTTCTAAACACTGTTATTAGTTATTAATAAGATAGTTCAATATTCACGACTGTTGAATATTTATTATTCAACAAGAACAACAATTATATTTATTTATTTTATTAAATTTTTACATATTTAAGGGAAGTTTATCTTGAACGTTCAGTTAACAACTTCACAAATTCATTTTGAATTATGAATAAATAAAAATCCAGAGTTTCGTAGCTTTCGGATAAGATAAGTTATAAGATTTTTCTACAGAACAGTATATATTTGTTCAAATATAAATAACACAACTTTTAGTTACTGTGCATACATTTGTTAGTTATATTACAAAGCGATGTCTCAAGCTCGTAACATTTGTTTTTCCTTTATGACTAAATCTAATATATCGCGGAATCCCTTTATTGTAAACGTGTTCTTTTCAGGGGCAGAAGTCAAATTAAGCTCTCCAAAACATAGCTTTGCATTTATTAAACACATTATTTAAATAAATTTATGCCTGCTTATTATTTTTATTTACACAAACGTATGCCTGATTTTACTGATTATTATTGTAAATTGTTTCCTGATTTGTGGCGTTTGTGGAACCCCTGAAAAATACAGGGTTTTTAGGGATTCCACAATGGCATAACCCCTGGTTTCTCCTGAAGAACACAATTTGAATACTACTGCTATAAAGAATCTATAAGTAATCCTTGTCACAGAGTCCAGAAGAATAATTAAATATTAAATATCCAATAACTTTCCCATGCTCAAATTCAGTTTAGAAAGCATTCGTTACCGAGACCAAGTTGCGGAGGTGACATTTATTGCAGAAATAATGAATAAATAAATTACCATGGATTTTATTCTAATCTGCTATATACTGAGAATAAATCCAACACGAAACAATTAATAATCAACTGATTGTCATGCAAAAATATAGAAGTTGTTTTTTTCCTCCTTTATCCTAAAAAAGTAGAGAGAGTTTTAAAACCATTTCACCATTTCCTTTGTTTCTGTAGTCATCTCACGAGTTTAATTACTGAATTTGTCTGTTTATCAAATGCCCAACTTAGCAGGTGAAGCATTTCGTTTTAACTAGACATAGGTTTAGATAATTCTGCAATATTTTCCGATACTTTGTGTATTGTAGATATCACTTAAGTTGCACATTTACCGAGGACTTCCTTGTTAGACTAGTTGGGGAAATAGCGACACCTATCGAAGAGTTTCAAAATTAAGGTACTTAGATTTATAAATTAAAATGCGGGAGATCTGTTTCTTTGCAATCCACTAATCATTTTTTTGCGTTATTAAAGATCTGAGCTAAAGTATTAAGTCTGAGAGATCACAAGATGATGCCATTCGGTAAAACGACAAATTCTCAATCTAAAACGCCCAATGTGTGAATTACATTTGTGCTAAGGTTTTACCATTGCCCACTTCACACCATGGTATAACTGAAAAAGAAATCACCATAGAATTTAGAAAGGTAGCAACTGTTCCCTGAAAGCACGTTAAGATGTGAATCTGTATGCAAGGAAGTCTATTCTGTGAATGTTAAGAAACATATTGGATAAATTATGATTATATTTATCCTTAGTAGCGGAATATGGGAGATGAGCCTTAGGATTCTTGTGTTGTTGGGTTGGGTTGTTTTACCTCTGAGCGGCACACCATGGGCTAAAATGTTTGCAGTCATTTTTGCTGGCATTTTTGCACACCATGGGCTAAATGGCCAGGTTATATGGACCCCGAAGACTCAAAGAAGGTTGGGGGAGGGGACCCACTGTAACAGCTGTTGGGAGACAGATGGTATCTCCCGTCAAGGCCATCCAGTGTGTTCTTTAACATGCACAGGGTGTGGCTCTCTCGCACACGGCGCCACGTCTTAACGTCACATCCGACGGACGGCGGCCTTTCCAAGCCTAACAGTGTCCCCTATTTACCGTGAGCTAGGCGGGGAATTTTGTGGAGATAAATCTCAACGCTGACCCAGCTGGGACTCGAACCTGAGAACTACAGATTACGAACCTGGCGCGCTACCGACTGAGAACCCCCGCCCCTAGGATTCTTGTGACCTGACCGTTTAGCCCATTGGAAAGCAAAAGTTGTGACTTACAAGTAAAATGTACAAAATTATTGCGAATATCTGCTAGTAATAATTTAGTATGACAATAAGCTTATAACGATAAAATCAATTTCCTTTAATGTAGCTCACTTGTCACTGAGGTCTGGCAGGAACCTGTCAGGATATAATAAACTACAGAATACTATTATAAAAAGAAAAATATTATTAATAATATTAAAAGCTTTTTTTAAAAACATTTTTCTGGTATTCAGGGTCGCATTTATACTCCACACACACCACCTAAGCACACGAATGGTAGTCCGCCTTGATGTAGAGTTGTTGTTTTCAATTTCGAATAAAAAATTAAATAGTTGTGAAAACCACGAACAATGAAAATAATGTAATAATGGATGTAGGAATTATTTAGTTACATTTTTCAATTAATTTGCTACTATAGGAATTTACTTTAAAATTATAACAAATTGTTTATTGAAATAAATGCAATTTTAGAAGTTTCGGTAACGTTTTTCATTTGCATCAATTTTAAAACTATCTTCAAGAGGAATGTAAGTGCAACGTTAGCTGTCAAATATTTTAGCTTCAATATCTCTTTAAATAATATACTAATATTTTCTAAAATCGAAATTTGGACTCACAATTTATCTTCTGCAACATTTTTCTCTAAAAATAATAGCTTATTTCCGAAGTTTGTGACCTTAGAAGTGGTTTCCCTTTCACGTACCATGGAAATAGATTACGCACTATGTTTCCCAATACGTTTTGGTAACTTAATATATAATCTCAAAATCCATATTCTTTTAAAAGCGTATTTTCAATTTTCAGGATCAATTTTTCAGGAATCATTCTCCATGGATACTTGCAACCAGTTAAAACGAAAAAAAGACAAACTTTTATTATTATTTAAACAAATTACATCATTTAAAGGATGCTTACCCTATTGGTTGGCGTCCCTAGGTTAGTGTTTAACGAACCTAATGGGAAATCCGGGCTTGCTGGTATTGATCTTTTTGTTGAATTGATAAAGGAATTGAATCAAAGGTGTGAAAATCAATATTTACTTCATTCTATAAATAATTTTTTAAAATAAATGTGCTTAGTGTTTTTTAATCTACTTCAGAGTCCTTCATTTAAACTCCTGTAGTAAGAGAGAAAATGGGGGAGGGTGTACACAGTTCTAGACGGTTTGAGAAAATATTTTCGGTTAACTTGCCGGGGCCGAAAGTTGACCAACAACCTAGAAAACACTGTCACAGATGTGTGAGGAAGGCAATACTATCGCATACACACACCAAAAAATATTTCCAAAGAAACATTACCAAGAATTCTAACCCAAGTTCCTTTGCATCGCAATCATTAATGCTAACTACTCGTTTCGAATACAAAGACTGATGCAGGGCATTAAATCATATTGATGCTTTTATTTTGAACTTCTGCTTATTCAATGAACAGTGCAAAATCGCATTATTTCAACCATTTTGAAGATCAGCAGCAAATACAACCAAAAAACGTAATCTGGTCTGTTTCATAAGGAGATTATTGATGATAGTATAAGGGGTAGCATTTCAAACATTGTAACTCAAATACAACTTTTAGAGATGTTTCTCTTTTCCAATAAACAACAATGCTTCTTCATTATCAATCTGAAGGAATGCTGAATCTTCAAAATCATGACTTGAAACTGCCATGATTGAAATCTTAAGGTTAAATATGTTCTTTTGCTGAAGACAAGCTGAAATCAAGCAGAGTGGAACATAAAGGGGTATATTATACCCATAAAAACTTCACATGGAAGCCAAATGTACGAATATTATGGATTCAGTAAGTACTGTGTGGAAATGCCACGTTTTTCCCCTTGCTAAAATAAAATCTAAGCTCAGACGAAATGAGTTATAACTGACCGTACTGAAAACCGTTTATTGCTGTTTGTAACGTCGTCGAAGAAGCTGCCATGGAAACAGCCTCTTCTTTGGATGATATCCTGCATCCCATCTCTAACGCTTTCTGTGCCACATTGGTAGTGGGATGACACTCTGCATGAATCTCGGGCCCGATACTCATAAAGAAAAGCCTTCGGGAGTATTAGACACTGTGTGGGAAAGAAGAGAAAAAAAGCCTGTGACGCGATAGCCACCTGCACACCGTATAGCGCCTAATCCCTCAGTAAAATCGCATCGTCGAGGCTTTGTGTGAGATCGGGGATATAACACATCTTCTTCCTACTTTACCGGACAGATGGATGGTGGTAGTTTGAAGTTCGTTGGAAATAAAGCCGGAGAAAATGCCATTTAGTCGAGTAACAATGTGGCCTAGAGAAGGGAAGGAGAGGATTTACTCTCTGGGCGGCTGAAATGTTTTACAGCTACTCCAATCTCTGTCTTCCAGATCTTTGTATTTCTGTCAAAACGCAAGAATCACATTAACTGCTTTTCCTTTTTTTTCCTAAATAAATATTAGTACAGGATGGTGATGGAATCGTTTCTACGGTTCAAATGCATTATCCAAACGGGCAAGCTTAAGTCGGTGGAAAAGCAATTAAATCTGTTGCAACTTGAAGTATTGTCCGAATTGAATGAAATGAGAAAATTAAACGTGGGATTACAGTTGAATGCTAATGAGCAAATTTAAAGCTTACTATATGCCAGTTTAATATGTCGTTGGACTGCTCCATTTGCATTATATGAAGGAGAAGATGAATGCGAAATTGCGTATATCCTATCAAGTAGATGTAAGTCATAGTATAGAGGAAAAAATTGATGCAATCTTCTCACAAATTCGAGGAAAATCGACAAATATCCAATAACATTCAGGCCAGAAAGCGATCGCTACTGAAGAAAACTGAAGCAGTTTATGCAACTCTTACTCACTTCTAAGCTACTCTACACTGGAACACTTGATTTATTATATTCACAGCAGTGGATCTGATGTATACAATATATAGCCGATTGTGACTGAGTGAGAGAGGGGATGAGGAAGGAGAAGATGACGCTAATTCTAATTATGCTGTATAAGTATTGCAGTGCTGAAAATTTGCACCTGTGGGTAATTCGGGTAACAGATCTCGTGATAAATTCGGAATTTCATATCCGATGTATCATTCAAAGTGAAATAGTGGTCCAGTTTAAGTCAAACCTTGATCTACGCATTCTAGAAACGTGAAAAAATTAATACCTATTGGCATTTATGATGGTAGATCTCAGGAATATTACGAAATTTTCAATCAGGAGGGTTTTTCGAAATCAGAGATAAATTTTTGATTTTTTCTTGTACTAGGAACGTGAAATCAATGCATTGGGGGTATTTCGGGATATAGACTTCAGAAACAAGGCCAAATCTACGATCCTACGAGTTTTTCAAGTTCAAATAAATGCCACATATCGATCAAAATATGAGTTACATGCACTAGAACTGTGAAAATTGGTGCCTAGAAATACTTTGGGTATCAGATATTAGACATTTTGCAAAATTTCAGATTCCAAGGATCCCTGAAATGTCAGAAGTCAGATTTCGATCAATGTGTAATAGGAAGGTGAAAATTGATATCATCATCATTATAATCAAGCAACCATGGGCTACATAACCTAAGGGTAATTCGGACTGTGGACTTCTCAAGAAGATGTGAAACTTCAGAACTTTCTCTGTTGTTATAAAACCCGTCAAGAATATCGAATTTTGCTGCCTTGCTTGGTACAGTCGCTCAAAAAAGTATCCGAACGCTACGGTTGATTACAGAATTCAGAAAAAAATATCTGGCAACGGTTTTTTAGAAATTAATGATCTGGCAACCTTCGTGTACGTATTCGAAGGCTGCCAGTTTTACTAATTTCTAAAAAAATCGTTGCCAGATATTTCTTCTGAATTTTGTAATCAACTATAGCGTTCGGATACTTTTTTGAGCGACTGTACCTGTGAAGTTTCTTCTTCCGAACCGGAGTTGCTGTGATGGAAATATAGTTTTCTACATGGATCTGACCAGCCACCTTTTATTTCTAAACGATTTGCAACATGAAATTTTTGTTACCATCATTCCCTCCCTTTGCATTTTCTGGAAGATTAATCAAAAATCTTTAAAACCTCAACTTACGAACAATTTCTTCTCGGCTTCTATTATTTAGGCAATTTATCAGTGCATCCAGGCATGAATCTCACAAGATAGATGGTTGTGTAAACCAAAATGACATTTGTAGGTTTTTAACTAAGAACATTATCTCCACTAACTCCCTTTCTGGCCTCAATGAGAAAGCATATATCGGTGGTGGGCCTTGGAAAGGACCCCGTCTGAACATTAGATCGTGGCTCCGTATGCATAAGAGCCATACCCTGAGCATATTGAATGAAATGCTGGATGGTCTCGATGGGGAGGCTTCCCCAATCTTCTCTTAGCACTTCAGGTCCTTGTGACCTGGCTATCTAACCCATTGTATACAAAAAAGCACCTGATGGAGGTAAAATAATCAACCAAAAGCCTAATACAAAATATCAGTTTAACAACTTGAGATATTACGTTGCACAAGGTCGATTCAGGCAAAAGTTAGGTGACTGAGGAACCAACATTTTCTTTTTTCAGGATCCTGAAATCGAAGAGATCACAAATTCTCTCTATGCTTTGTGAAAGTAAATGAAAGTTTATTATTATAGGTGCTATGAAACTTCCAATATGGTTTCCTATTGAGATTATTTAGTCTCCCATTGAGTTTAGTAATCAATATATGTATTAGCAACTTTATTTCGTATAAATAAGCGACGAATTGGTACAGTCGCTCAAAAAAGTATCCGAACGCTACGGTTGATTACAGAATTCAGAAAAATATCTGGCAACGGTTTTTTAGAAATTAATGATCTGGCAACCTTCGTGTACGTATTCGAAGGCTGCCAGTTTACTAATTTCTAAAAAAATCGTTGCCAGATATTTCTTCTGAATTTTGTAATCAACTATAGCGTTCGGATACTTTTTTGAGCGACTGTACCATTGAAGTTTTTTAGAGTGTTTAGACAGATGTCTATCATATTTCTATGCACTGATTTAATGCTGCGGGAAGAAAGTGAAAATATACATTCCTCATTTAAAATTAAGTCTATCTATGCATTAGAACCATTAATAATTAAATCTTCAAATTATTTTCCACCTGCAATGAACACTGAATATCATTTTCCTATTAATTTTAATTGTAATTCTATGATTAATAATGTAGCGAAAAATATTCATATATTTCTCGGATGTTTTATTTAATTCTCTCATTACCGTTTTAGAAATTTTCTCTGTTATGTTTTTTATACAACATGACAGTTTTGTGAGTAATAATTATCTGAATATTAAATTTTAAGAGGATTAATTCTATCATCTTAACGAATTGCATCCATATTATACAAATGGAACAACCTTATACTCGTATTACTTTACAAAAGAAACCGACGGTTGTTTTCGTTTACAATAATCAGCAGATACCTTATTCGCTCCTGCGCCTTGAGGGTATTTTGTGAAAGTTCGACAATGTTTACCTACAGTGGGAAAAGGGCATAAAAAAAACTTTAGCAGAAAATGTTTTCCGTTTTATTATTTTGGAAAAGTTTCTCTTCCAGAATTTCTTTTTCGTTCTTTCTCTTCCATTGTCAGTCAGCACTCTCGTTTGCCCTGATCTATCGCTTTTTATTTGGGGCCAACGAAATCTTGAATGGACACTTCGAAAAGAAGAAAACTTATTTCAGCTCATTACCAATTTCTTCTTTTTCCCCCCATCTTCTTTCCTTCGCTCCTTATGAACACGAACCAGAAGATAATTAAAAAAAGAACAAGGAAAAAAATAGGGAAGGGAATAAAAAAAAGTTAAATTCGTGACCGGCGCAACCACCAACCACTCGGCCCAGTGCATAAGTTGCAATAATGGTGGTACAGACGTTTTCTCCGCGCTTGCTGTCTCGGTGCAGATCAAACTTGTTCGCGATGGTTTAGCGTTCAATCTGAGGAGAGGCGATTACATAGCCGAGGCCTCAGCCGCTTGGGAACCTGAACATGTGGTGCTCTCGGCTCATTCTCTTTCCACCTGCCTTTGGGTAACAGAGGCTCCTTGGATAACGGAGGCTCCTGGTCTAATGACATTTTGGATGCTCTCTCCGCAATCAGATTTCTTGGAAAGTGCGGTCACTTACAATATTACAAATAATACGGGGCCAAAATATAGAGTCACAGAAAATAAACGAATAAATAAATGCTGTTTGGAAAGAGAGAGACCTTGGGTGAAAACACAAAATGAGGTTATGGCTCGAGATAATTATATTTGCGAAGCTGATGATTTTAGTTTGTTTTATTTGCTCTGGCGTTTATTCTGATTGTTGGGTGGTATCACAGCCTTAATGCTAACGTAAATAAAAATCAAGGGATGCACGTTTCTAAACGATGATCTTATCTCAGAAATTGATGGTGATTTCATTACAATGCGTTTGAGATTTTTTTTTCAAGAAGTTGTATTGATTTGTGTCACAGATGTTATAAATCCTTTTGCAAATAAGATCAGTGTGAAGAAGTCAGCATGCCAGTATTTCATTTTGAATATGGTATGTTGATTTCCATTCTCTGTTTGGAGTTCACAAAACGAACCACAATTTCCCCAAATATCGCTTAAATATATTATCATAAGGAAATCCTATTATCCTCTATGATCACAGTGGAGAAAGCATCATTTCTGAATAATTTATAAAGCTTTGAAAGTAAAATTATACAAAGGGAAGTTTATGCAAAGGCGAAGACATACGCATTTGTAAAGTATCTGTAACACAATTTTAATAGTTTACAGTAGGGTTTCTCAACGTGGGTACGCGGTAAAATTTTTTGGGGAACGCCGTGAGAGCTCAAAAGTCGCTAGATCTTATAACAAAGTAAAAATAACCATTGTTATATTATAACTATAGTTTTATCTATCTATACAAGGGGTACGCCAGTTACATTCACATTTCCAGGTGGTGCGTGAAGCAATAAAATGTTGAGAACCACTGGTTTAAAGTATATCAATGTTGATAGGTCAGAAATTAGCAAAATATATCGCTTTAAATATATGCCATAAACACCGTAGACTCTTTTAGATTATAATAGCTAGCATAAAAATTGTTAATTAGGTGAAAAATGAGATTAACTTTTCTATTTAGTTATACACAAATCTGAAGAACTTACAAATTCTTTTCTAAACTTAGCCAACTCAATTATTTCTTAGGGATTAAAATATGCTAAGGGCGAAATTTTTAATATTTGAAATTTTCCTATATGATATTTCCTCAAATACGTATGAAATGATTATTCAGATTATTATCCTTTTAGGACTCATCTATGCAACACTATATATATATATATTTCGTAACTGTCAATACAAAAATAAAAAAAATGTATTTTCTGTTATTTTGTGGACTCAATTGACACTTTCTTAGGAACAGAACCATATTGTGTTAGGAGGGAATCAGATTCAGAGATTGGCAGCTTCTTAAATAAAACTTTTGTGGAAACAAGTGACTGAAGATAATGGTCTCAATCAAATATGTCTAAATCCTTATTTTCAATAATATTCCTTCAGTTTTAAAATTTTACGGAAGGTGAATTTATATCAGCAACATTGCTTGTTAAAGTAATTGACCAGAATTTATTTTTTTAATCGAAACAGAAAGCGAAAAAAACGAATCATTATTACTAGGTATTTGGCCACTATTATGCTAAGGTATGACATGTTATCAAACCGTCGTGGGTTCAGATTCTCCCAGCTCAAGACAATATTTCCTCTGTACCCAGTTAACATCATCATACTTTAACACTTAACAGCGCAGTGGTAGCTAAATATCTTGTAATTGCAAAATGCTGTAAATTAAAAACATATATAAAATAATCATTATATTAAATTGTATTAAAATGTATAAGCCTAGATATGAGTTCCAGCTCATACTTTTGAGACCGAACCATTTCAATGATTTCTGATCCCGAGTCCGATGAGGGGATAAATTTCTCTAATATATAAAAAAAAAAAAATAAATACCCCCTCAAGCAGCTGCTTGCCACAGAGGTCTGACAGGAGCCTGTCAGTTTATATGCCAAAGTAGAAGATCTGAGAGGATGGCAGGACCTCAGCAGAAAAACAACACATACAACCATGCCTTATCCGGGGCTCGAACCCGAGTCCCTTAGATCAGTAGCCAAGCGCGCTAACCACTCGGCCATGGGACGGCATCTAATATATAGTAAAACATAAATATATTCATATTCATTTTATTCCTATTCATTCATATTCATATTCATTTTATCCATATTCATTCATATTCATATTCATTCATATTCATTTTACTCATATTTATTTTATCCATATTCATTCATATTCATATTCATTCATATTCATTTTACTCATATTTATTTTAGCCATATTCATTCATATTCATTCGTATTCATTTTATTCATAATGAATATTTCCTTTCTCTGTAGTTTATTGCTAAAATGTTTAAAGCTTATTTTTTCATATTAAATAGAAATTCATATTCATTCATATTCATTTTCTTCAATGAAAATGTTTGGTGACATACCGAATCATTCGACCATTAATCTCCTATTTCCTAATCAACTCGAAATCATAACTTCCCCCTGAAGTTTTGAAAAAATTAACTAAAACTTATTTTAATGGAAATTTAAAGATTATTTGGCTTTTTACATGGTGAGGTCGGTTCATCCCGAAATCAAAGGCGCTTCTGCAGCTTTTTTCTTCCCAACTCAAAATTTTTACAAATCCTTCAAATTTCCTGAATCTACCACAGTTTTTGAAACTGAAATTATTGTAATATTATAAACTATTAAACGGATTTCACTCACTTAAATTCCCCAAAAATTGTGATTTTTACTGATTCTAAATCAGGGTTGGAAACGTTAAAACAAGACTTAAATTACACATAACATAAATGCAGCATTATATCTCTCAACTCTTGATTATAACTACAAAAAAAATATATAATTGAAAACAAAAACACTTTATTTATTCAATGGATACCTAACCACATAGTAAAATATACGAAAGCGAACAAATCGACCTACATGCCAAAAATACATCAAATTTGACAAATATTTCTGATACTCGTACCTTTTTTTCAATTATAGAATAATTATCACAAAATATGAATTTCAGCTTACTAATAGATACTTCAAACTTTATGGCCCAATTTATAAAAACTTTCGATTTGACTTATCTAACGAGATTAATCACTATCAATAATTTCCCCTCCATCGTAAGCTTTTAACTAAAATTAACCGTCATAGAACTGGCCAACTAGGATTAAAGCCTTACTTTTTTTAAATTAAAAGAAATTCTCCCCCAACTAATTTTTGTCACACATTGGAATCGATTCATCACGTACTTTTAATTGTCCAAAATTTCGAACACAACGAGACCAATTATTTTAATCTATTAAAAATATAAACTAGCTAGTACATATAAGACAACTCAATACCACTGCTTGCCACGCCACTTTTATAAGTTGCCCGTAATTCTCATTTTCCAAACTTTCCAAACTTGTGAACATATCAATTTAAGGTTTCTATTTGACTATTTTTTGCTTTCTTATTGTCTTCCACAAAAAATATGAAATGGAAAAATTTATTTATTAAGATTAGGTAGTAATATTACAGAATAATCTAAAATTAATTGCTGGCTCTTTTTTTTAAAGTAGCTATCCGTGTAGTTTTAAAACTATAACATTATGTTATTTTAAACAAAATAAATTAAGCCACTGCTTGGTAGGAGTGTTAGTATCGATTTTGTGTTACAATGGGCTTATATGAAAGGTCTTCTGTGTTAGCTACTTAATCTATAGGCTGCTAGGCCATATGGACGAATATATAATCTCTATATAAAAACATAATCCCTCAAGCATCTGCTTGCTACAGAGGTTGGAGTTTATACGCCATAGTAGAGTATTCTGTAAGAATGGCGAGATCTCAGCAGAAAGATACAAATTTCCATGCCGTGCTAAGGCTCGAATCCAGGTCTCTCTGATCAGTAGCCAAGTACGTTAACCACTCAGCCACGGGAGTATTCACCCCTAATGTACTTTTGTTTATTATAATGCTTTTACTAAAACAAAGTACAGAGAGTACGTAGTTGGACTAATTCGGTTCCCATTGTGTCAACCCGAAGATTTCTTTCTCATGTCCGCTGAGTGATTTTAGTAAGAAAGTAAAACCTGACTTATATTAGTAAGTCTGGTTTACTTTTTTACTGGTTAGTACGATTATCTGGAGTCGTATTACTGGGATGCGTATTAACCGGGATGTTGAAAAAAAAAAGCATGCCCAAAAATATTGTGGGATATGAGAAAGTTGCCACTGAAATATGATGTGACAGTAAAAAGTTTTCACACAGCACAATGTGACGAAAGACGAATGAAGGAAAAAAAGCATTGCCATTTTACTTTAAATGAATAAAGTAAGTCCAATGTATGGTATGTTTAAAAAAAACTTATAAACGTTTTATATGGGTGGCTGATTAACCGGGAGTTAGGTTTTCCGGGATTGCTTTTTTCCCTATCCATTCTCGATAATCGGGAGTCAACTGTGCTTGTAAATCTCCATCCATTTGATTGACATTGACTTGGTTCAATGTTCAGGCGATTAGTACCTTCAGTGTCTTAAGCGAACATAAATAATCTATTTGATAAAATGTTTCCCTTAGTTCCTTTAGTAACAATGATTTTCCTTTCCCAATTATCTAGTTAGTCTCTTTTGCGAATTCTGCGCCATATTGTGGAGTCATTATTCCTCTTGTGTAATGGCCTGATCATTTCCATAATGAGACACAAGAGTGTAATGGACCAGGGAGAAAAATACACTCCATGATCAAACCTGGCTATTTAATTTAATGAAGTAAAAAATGACTTCGTACTTCTTATCTTTCTCTTTCAGCTGTAAGGACGTAATTATTGAGGGTTTTAGGATATTTTATCACCGAAAAAAATATGGACACTACCCACCCTACTCTACGTCTATGGAAGCATGGGTAGAAATCGTAGCTATAAAAGCGGCCATTCTTTCCTTGTAATTTTAATAATTAGAGGAAATTTCTACTAGATAAGTAATGAGACAAAATTGATATAAAACTAAAGGAATTTTCTTAACTAACATGCATCGTGTTCGAAATTTGAAAAGAAAAGAGCACGATGGTAGTGTACCACCGTGCTCTTCTTTTTTAAATTGAAAGAGTGCTTTCAATTTAAATGCGAAAAAGTGATGTGCGGTATGAAGTATATTGTCCTACTCCTGGAAGACAATAACTCGTATTTTTGTTCAAAACTTTTAAAGATTTTCCGTATGCTGAAGTTTTGACACTTTAAGGTCTAGGCTTCATAAGCCACCAGAGAGAAACAATATTCATCAATTTGACTGTTGATATTGCTCACATTGTTACTAAAGACAAAAACGCTACTTTAAACAAATATCACAGAATTTCCATGTTTTGTCGATGGGATTTTAACTTCGAAACTCTATAACTTCTAAATATTGTCCTTTAATGGAAACATGTGAGTGAAGATAATTAAATACCATAACTAAATCTACTTCAATCTAGTTTTTCAATAATATTCGTCCAATAATATAATAGTTATGGAAGGCTGGAGCATTTACCGTGTTTTATACAAATCGTTCATAGTTGTCTAATATTGAAAAAACATTATGCAAACTTCTAAAATGTTTATTTATGTTATTAAATAATTTGAAACTGTACCTCTAATTTAAGTTGTAAATAATTTCGGAGATAAAGTTTTATGATGTATTACTGTCGTGAAATATTCTAGCTCCCATAATTCTTTAAATATTGAACGAATATTTTTTGAGATTTGAGATTTAAATAGATTTTATAATGATCTTTATCTTTAGTTACATTTTTCCATTTAATGCATATTTTACAAGTTATGGGTCTTTAAAATTATATTCTTATTGATATAACGTGGAAAGTCTGTTATTTTGGTAGAGCAGTATGTATTGTTAGTGACGAAAAAATGCAGTAAATCAGTATTTCATACTTAAACTGCAATTGACTAAAGATTTTTAAGGGATGCAAAATAAAAATCGACACAACTGACAAATGCGCGCCGGATTTAAGTATGAGAAATTCCGAATAAAATCCTTTGACTCATATTCCGGCTCTACACGGAGGTTTAAATTCAAGGCTACGAGACTGTTCTGATTCAGATGGAAATTGCCAATATAAATGCTTATCCCACCATAATCACCCAGCAGAACGCAAATCTTATCTGTGACGTCATTCTCAAGGGGAAAGCCAGTTTTGTCCTTCAGTTGACTTCATTTCCCTTGGGATCAAAGCAACTGGGAGATAAAAAGTCCCTATTTCGATCCAAAGTCCCAACACATTGCACGGGGCTTTCATGGAAACAATTTAATGCATCAGTTACCCTCTTCTCTGTAATACCTATTTCGTAATTTATTTAAGGGACCTAATATTTGATTATGGGCGTAGATCTACAGAGTATGAAAATATTAAATTCTTAATTCAATAACTTTCCACTACTAAAATTGCATCACCTGTATTAGATACGTATACAGTGGTATGATTCAGGTGTTCTAGTTTATTTATATTTTATTTTTACCTTAAAATTAATTGGGTTTTGTAACATTTGATTAATTAGGGTTCATCTATTAAGTTCAAAAACCAAATCCCATCTTCAAAAGAAATTTAGCATATCAGATTTTAATGTGAAACATTATTAAAATACATTTGTAATAATACAACTAAAAATATATAAAATAAAATAAAATACAATTGTAGAAGAAATATAAGAATGAACTGGTGATTGTTTATATAAAGTTTATTCTGTTATCGTGAAGATAAGCTACTAGCTTTATAAAATTATCGTAAAACAATTTGTATATATTAAAGATATTTTTTATTTCAAAAACGAATGGAAACTTTCAATTAATAATGACAATTTGATTGGATAGGGGAAGTTGTTTTTTTACATATGAGAGGCTTATTAGCCAAGTCACAAAGATCCCACGGTTCAGGACCAAGTTAGCAAATACGACCCACTGTATAACTGTTATAATAGCTGTAAAGCAGCCGTCCATTTCCAACTGGGAGCTTTATGTTCTGGTGATAGCTCATCAACTTATATGTTGAGTTGGGTTGTTTTAACTACGAACTCTACTCTTACATGTAATGGGCTAAATGGCCAGGTCACACGGATCCCAAAGGCTCAGATATGGTGGGGGAAGGGGATCCATTGGACAACCGTTAGAAGCAGATGGAATTCAAAGCCTCGATTACGGGTCTGTCGCGTCATCTGTGCCAATTGTGCGTATTCCTGAGCATGAACGTTGAATATGATTCATTTTATCAACAACTAAAACATTAAGTCAGTTAAAATGGGGCCATGATTTTTGGATTTGACTACACATACAGCTAACAGTTAAGGACCTAAATTAAATTGCATAGATTTCATGAAACTTGATTCAAAAACTCTAATCTTCTAAATCTAATCTCACATTATCACCACGCTAAAGTTTTCTAATCACACTGTTTCACGTGATCATCCATAAGTGCACCTTGATTATCTTTGCTTTTCACGCTTACAATTGTGTACTAAAAAAAAATCGAGTCCTGGAATAGAACCTTCTAGTGTGAGTGGACCTAAAATTTGCGTTGTCTTGTTAGGACCATTATGAGAGTATATGTGGAAATTTTAACATCGATAGGATTAAAATGGCTGAGATACAGAACGTTACAAAGATAACAGAGTATGAAAATATTAAATTCATAATTCAATAACTTTCCACTGCTAAAGAAGAGATATGCTAAGGGTTTTTACATTATTAAACGATTAGGATTACTTGCAATTTTTTTATTATAAAAATGCATTATAAAAAGCTAGGGGTTATATTTTAGGGGTTTTATTTTCTGATATCATCATGTGATATTATTGAATTTCACACTATAACACAACATAGGATGCCTATTATTAAATTGTAAGCATATTCTTTCAAAATTTAGCAAAATCCGAGTTTTTATTACCTCCTAAATGATTTTCTAGAATCATATTAACCCGAAATGAAGTTATATTCTTAAACTACATTGAAATTTAATGAATATAATAATTTCAGTAGTTCCTATGTTGCTTAATATTCCCTACAGTATATGCAATTATTGAGCATAAATATTTTTAGCAAGAAAAAGAAGTCTGTTTAAGATATAATTTATATTATGTTTTATTTGAAATAAATTAATTAGGGATGTTTTTAAGGCATTCTAGAGTTAATGTTATAGCTCTATCAGTAAAAAAATGCGCAATTATTTAGTTTTCTATTAAAATAGAATTAAAAATTATTTTTGCATTTAACACGTTTTTGAAGGTGAAAAGCAAGAAAAATCATCCCTTAAACCCACGAACTACCAATAAGAGTTTATTAAGAAAAAAGAGACAATTTGTCAGTTATCTTTAATCATCATTATCTCAGTTTCATTTAGTTTTTGAGTAGTTTTGCATTTGAGGTTTAAAAAATCATTGTCAGAACATATTACGAAAACTAATAATAGAAATACTTTTTCGCACTCTTTCCATTTACGTAGCTTCACATATACGGAGAGGAAGTGAATAATAATAACTTTTCCTAATTTTTAGAGTAATTTCCTTTTTTAAGTAAAACCTCATGAAAAATTCGTTTGCCGTATCAAATATTAACTTTTTTTCGTAAACTACTATTTTCATGCCTCCATCGACTGTATATTGAATATTTCACCTGCAATAAATAAAAGTTTTTCAAAACGAAATTACCATGTACTGGTGTATCCAGGTGACGACGACTACGACGATGATGATGATGATAACCAAAACTAAAACAACAACAATAATAATATTCACTTTGGAAACAAAATTTAAGAGAAGTTTATCCACTTTTTCGATTTTAAAGCCGAAAAAAATATTAGTAATAAATTATGTTGCAAATTTCGCATTAAAAGGCAACAAATAATTCTTGGAAAGAAAATTAAACGAAAAGTATTCAATTTACACATTGAAAAATAATCATATATTTTTCTTCATTCTCTTGACATTTATTGTCCATTAATGCGAAAATAAAGTAGTTCCATGTTTGAAGCTGAAAAACGATTTCTAATTACCCAATATATATATATAGGGCTGCAAGGTGTAAAATTAGTACAAATAATAAATTTAATTTATGATATAGTTATAAATTAATTTCAGGTAGTTCCTAGCTATAAGTTTGAAGAATTATTCTATTCTATGTTACCTATTCAAAGCATTGATATACAGATGTCTTCAAAAATACACTCTGTTTAAAGAATGCTGAATTAGCATAGCGTGAATGCCGATGGGGGGTGATTAAAAGAAATTTAGACTTCACAGTTAGCGCTTCTATATTCTCGTAGATCATAAATCAATGACCTAACAATATCGTATCAATCAACTTAAGATCTATAAGAATTGTCGAAACGTTAACTACCCAAAACTTCTTAAGTGTTAAACTGCTCATTCTTTCCCTTCTGATGATATAGTTTCTTTAAAGAATTTAGTGTAGTTTTATTTAAATTGTAAAAATGATTATTTTCTCCCATCGAATTACGATTTTTTTATAACAGTGCCGATAACAATTAGTTATCTAAAACAGCGTTTGTTTCATTTAAAGCAGCAAAAAAAGTACTTTTTGAAGCATAAAATTTAACATTCCCTTTTTACTGCCACTTCCCTCTCCTTCCGCAACTTTCACCTCCTTAAAGTCACTCAAAAGCGGTGAAAATGTAACCGAGATTGCACTCGGCGTCGACTGCATTTGCGAAACGAGACTGGCGCCAATAAGCATTCATTAAAACTATGAAACATCTCTGTCATCACGACAACAAAAATGCGTCATTAGACAAAGAAAATTATAGCTTCCTTATCATTAGTGGCACGGGCATTTATGAACAAAATGTTTAATGGGGCGCTCACCTTTTCGAGTGCGGCCACGTTTTCGACCGCTGTCGGTTAAGGAGCCGCAACTGATGTACGGCAAAACTAAAGACATCTACACGCAGCGTGCATGCTGATAATTTGGGATCTGATGAATCGTAGATGGTGCCTTGGGGAAGAGAAGGAGCGTAAGAGGGTGAGGGAGAGAGGAAGATGGAAATAATCAACACGATAACAGAAGGAACACAGATAGACACTCTAGAGGCCTTGTGCGCCTGGCACCAGCGCCCATCGATAGAAACGTTTTGGAGTTGTGGCGGACCACTTCTTTATAGGGATGAATCCCAGCCTCTTGCTTTGGAACACTTCCTTAAGTTCATGCATTCTCGAGACGGAAGATGAAGCGAGAGTATATTAAGAGAATGTCGATAAAGTTCACTTCTGCTGTGATGCGATGAATTGCTCAGCTGCTTTCTGCAACAAGTGAACTGTTGTTAATAGAAAAAGCAAAAGAAGTTTTTGCAGTTTCTGAATAAACTAGTTTTAATGCTTAACTGTCTTTAGTTGCATTCAGCTTGAGGAAAGTGTGTTGGTTTATTCCCTTAGCTCAGTGCAGGAGCAAATGTGAGGGGAAAACACTATGAAAGAGAGAGTGATTGAACCCAAACCAGAATGACATTCAGGTACTGTTTTTTCATAAACTATTATCACAGAACAGTAAAATATATGCATTTTACCTTTAGTTTTAGTGGTCTTTAAAAATGTTCTTACAAATGTATAACGTGCATTCTTTACAAATGTTCTTAGGTATTTTTGTTATTATATATATATATTAGTGGTTAGCGTGATTGGCTAGTGTTCTAAAGGACCTGGGTTCGAGCCCCGGGTAAGGCGTGGATGTATGTGTCGTTTTTCTGCTGAGGTCCTGCCATCCTCTCAGACCTTCTACTATGGCATATAAACTGACAGGCCCCTGTCAGACTTCTGTGGCAAGCAGCTGCTTGAGGGGATATTTATATATATATTTTATTTATATTTATATTAGTTCTTTGTATGCATGTCCTCCGGGGGGTGGCGGTTAGTAAACCTTTGTTAGGTCTGAGGTGCACGAAATATTTACAGAGTTGAGAACGGTGTTGCTATTCGGGAAAATATTTAAATTTAATGTTTGGGAATATGCTGTTAGAAATTCTAGAACCGCAAATTATGAATATTGTGTGACAGATGACAGTTCTTTACCCCTTAAATCGTAATTTTCGGATTTTGAACATTCAAAAACGAACTTCAAAAGTTTACAGATATTCTCATTAAATGCTGTGTTCCCGAAGTATGTGTTTTAATGTATGCCAATAATGTATTCTATATTTTTTGGCAATTTTATTGTTTAGAATTTAATGACCTTACTTTTGGTATAACATGATATATATTTGTGTTTGTTAGTTGATTTGCTTTATCTCTCAGCGGTACAGATCAGTCACACGAATGCCAAGGGCTGGTAAGGGAAAGAGATCCACCGGATGTCCTTACGAGACAGATGGTAACCTTTGGTCAAAGCTATCCAAAGTGTTCTTTAACATGCACAGGGTATAGCTCTTCTGCGCAGGGTACTACGGCTTAATATTATATTCCACTCACAGTTGCAGTTCCAAGCCCAAATCTATCTCTTTTCTCACCGAGAGCAAAGAAGGGGTAGCAGGGGAAATCCAAATGCAGATAATGATGGGAACACAAAAATGAGAAAATCCTTTTACAGGCCTGTTGCATTTCCAACTGAATCAACCCTAAATAAATGCAGCCAATGTGAAGAATACCAATTTAAGGCTTAGTGAAAGCATGTAAACTTGAAATTTTATGGGTTAGGAGAAAAACAAGCCATATAAATAACTGATGATATATGACGCAGAAATGCAGCATAACCCCGATCATTTGCATCAAATAGGAGTGAGATATTCTGGATTATTCGAAAAAATCAGAAACCGAGAGGTTTCATCTCTTTCCTAAAACCTATCTAACCGTCTGTCTTCTCTAACCACTCTCTGAGCCTTTGAGGTCTTTGTGTCTTGGACATTCAGTCCATTGTGTGCAAAAACGTGCTGATTAAATGTAAAACGACCTAACAAAAACACTTTTGGTATTATAGTGTAGGTGGTTTGAGGTTATTTTCGGTTACGACAAGAGTCTGTGAATGCGATAATGCTGGAATTTCTTAGGTTATAACATTGTAATTGAACCACAAAATTTTAATGTTAGCAGAAAATGGAGATGTTCATTATCATCTACATGACGTTGTTTGCGAATAACACCTGATGATCATAAAACGAACTTACGTCGGACTAAATGCTTTATTGCATAATATGCAAACATCAAACTACTTAAGGCCAATGAACAACCACCATAACCATGATTATCGATTTATGCTCTCTTTAAGCAAAGACGTTTAAGATAAGGAAGGCATTGGCTATTTTCTGCCTTATTTATAACAGATGATAATCACTTGATTGATTGCCCTCTCTTTCCTAATAGTTAACGTAGCAAGGTTATTCCTATATTGAAATTCTTAAATTCATTATTGCAGAATAATATGAAAAATATAAAGAAAGGCCTACTTTATCTAGAAGCTTCTTAGAACGGAGTTATAATAAAATCTGTAGTGTAATAACAAGACTTCAGCAGAAAGATATCATACATCAGAAAAACCAACATCCATGTATCTTCCGGGACTCGAACTTAGAGTCTTTTTCATTCTGTAGCCAACACGTTAACCACGGTCACTGGGTAGGTATGTAAAAAGATTCAAACAGTCAAAGACTACGGAGAAGCAACCAGATTGCAGAATTCCCTTCACCAAACATGTCTCGCATGAGAAAGGATGCGGAATTCTGACTCTGAAAGCCAATTTTATCAGTCTTTCCTAATACTGTCTCTTTGTTTTGCTGTTGGCGGAGCTACCTTTGTACCGTCAGAAATATTTTACGTTTTATGGATTCTATTTCGATATATAATCCCTTTGTAACTTTTAAAAATGCGAAAAAATATTATAATATTATTATTGTTAAAATAAGATTTTTTTCACATATTTCACGACTCAAGAAGTTAACATGAACAATCACTCTTAGTTAAATTTAGTTTAGTTAAGTAAGAATTAATTTATTGCGTCATTGCGAAAGAGCGTCGCCATTAAGAAAACTTCAAGTTGGTTGGGTGTGTTGTTTTACCTCTGAGCGGCACTTTTTTGCACACAATGGGCTAAATGGCCAGGTCACAAGAACCACGAAGGCTCAGAGAAGGTTGGGGGAGGGGACCCACTGGAACAGCTGTTAGGAGATAGATGGTAGCCTCCCATCAATGCCATCCAGCGTGTTCTTTAACGCGCACAGGGAATGGCTCTCCCGTACACGGGGCCACGGTTTAACGTCCCATCCTACGGACGGCGGCCTTTCCAAGCCCATCGGTGTCCCCTTACTGACCGTGGGCAGGGCGGGGAGTTTTGCATAGATAAGTCTCAACGCTGACAAAAATTTAAATAGCCGAAGTGGTGTTGGTGTATAGTTAGAAGCAACGAATTTCATTATATAACGTTTTCGGAGCATTGAAATTTCACCTCAAGGAAGGTGATGACGATGATGATAATAGTGATAATGAAGAAAACGAAAGGATAATGACAAGGAAAGGTTGCTGACCATACTAATATTAAAAAACTAGCTCTTTTTGGATCAAAATTTGACGAAAAATTGGTCTTTACCCCCGGAAAAGGTAGGTCTTTGTCGTATGAATTCGGGTTTTGAAACAAGTGAAAAAATTGTCCTCAGGTCGGTCTCTATCTTGTCGTCAAATCGTAAAAACTTTCTAATGTCTGGTGCTAATAAAACAATATCATTTTTATAACAAGAATTAAGCTCGACGCAAAACAGGTCCAATAATTATCCATTTGCCTCATTTCAACATCAATTTCTAGTGAATTTGTTTTCTGCAAATTTGGTCAGTAAATTTTAAATGCAATCATTGAAATTAATTCACGTTTTGTTACAAAAGCCAAATTTAATCGGTGTTTGCTTTTGCTTTGTTAAACTAAATCCCTCTTCGGAATTAGTAAATTTTCGAAATCATGAACCAATGATAGACTAAAGACGAACTGTTTCATGAATTCCGAGCAGCTTTGAGTAAAAGAAATATTATTTACTGTAACCTAAATTGAGGATTTGGATAGAAATAGCAAGGACACAGCTTGAATTGCAACTGGAGAGACTAGTGACACTGTGTAATTACAGTTCCTTTAGTGCTTCTGAGATTGTTTTACCTCTGAGTGGTACTTTTAGGCACACAATGGATTAATCACGAGTTCTTAACCTTTTTGATATTGCAACACCCTAGATTCTTAGAGAAATTTAAGCTGTTCCTTTCCACTCTCTACAATGTAGGATCTAAATAGTTAAATCTAAGGATTTCATTACATTCTTTCGGCTCTTTACAATCTCCTTCTAAATTGCTCGCAAACCACAGTTTGAAAACCTCTGCGCTAAATGGTAGGATCATAAAAATTCCAATAATTCTATAGAATCCGTTGGACAGATACTGTATATTAGGAAACAGATGGAAGCCTCCAGTCAAGGATCTTCTGAAAACGGTGTAACATCTTAAGTCGCATCGATGGACGGCGTACTTTTGCAGCCTATAGGTGTCCTCTTTCTGAGAGCACTGCAGGGTTAGCGGTGAAAATTTTAATGCAGGTACACAACGAAATTTTCACCGCTAACTCTGCAGGGACCGGCATTTAGAGTCTGGAACCTTATTACTTAGTACTGGATTGACAACTCCGGCTCTTCTACTTCTGACACCAGATTGATTTAGTCTCATTTATCTCTCATTTCATCACTTTTGAGACTAGAGTGCCGACTGAACCAGCCTTGTTCTTCTTCTGAGACTAGAGTGCCGACTGAGCTAACCCCGGCTCCTCTACTTCTGACACTAGATTGCTTTAGTCTCATTTATCTCTCATTTCATCACTTCTGAGACTAGAGTACCGACTGAGACAACCTTGTTCTTCTTCTGAGACTAGAATGCCGACTGAGCCAACCTTGTTCTTCTCAGACTAGAGCGCCGACAGACAACCTCAGTTCTTCTTCTGAGACCTGAGTGCCGAATAGTCCATACCCAGGTCTTCTTCTGAGACCTGAGTGCCGAATGATCCATACCCAGGTCTTCTGAGACTTGAGTGCCGACACGAATGAGCTAACTTTCTCTGTTCTTCTGAGACTAGGGTATTTTAGTCTTTCCCCTCTCTCATTTCTCGACAGTGTTTGATTTATTGGAATGTCACTAAAAAGATAATATTACATCGAAATTTTTTCTCCATAAGATCAAAATGAAGGTCTTTTTCTGTAGCTAACGAACATTTACCTTAATATATACATATATGTTGCTGTGGATTCTACTTGATAAGTTTTCTTTAAAGTGATTCGTTTCCCAGTGTCTCCTGATTTTACGATATAGATTCATGGAATGAAAATGGAATTTAAGGTTATATCATTAGAAAGCCAGAAAATAAACTGCGCCTTTTTTGTTGAACTAGTTTTCACAGAAAAAAATCCTTGAAGATTAATCAAATATTCAAATGAAATCTCTCTCAAAATCTCGAATTTCTAAACAATTTACGTTCTATTTTTAAAGTGATATAGGTACTGGTATATGCAGAATGACGTTTCTAAAAGAACGTTCTTTAAAAAACAACCGAGATTTAAAAAAAGGTTGCCAAAATAAAGCCCCTGAAAATTCGCTGTTTTAGTAAATGATTTTGGCAATAGCGGTTATTTTAGCTTTTTTTCGTTTTAAAAATGTTAATATTTATCCTTTATATAAAATCCATTATATAAATCCTTTATATAAATCCTTATATTATCCATTCATATAAATTCAACATTTTTGTTAGCAATAATTTAAAAGTTATTTTTGAATTGGATATGTATCGAAGAAATATTACCATTCGTATTTTCAGAATCTTCCAATAGATATAACAACGCCAGTTAACGAATATAAAAAGATGTGGAAATCGGCAAATTTTGAAAACTTATTACACAATTTTCTATTTATGATAAAAATTTAAAAACTATTATTATTTAAACTTATATTATTATTTAATTATAATTATAATTACTATTATAATTTAATTATAATAGTAATTATATTACTATTATTATTATTATTTAAAATAAAAATTTAAAACTTCGGTGATAGAGGTTCATGGCCATGAGCTTTACACTGGACGCATTCGTTTGCCTCTCGGGTGAAAAAAATCGTTTTTTTTTTCATTTTAAGAGATAAATGAAAAATTATTTTCGTTGTGTTGCAATCACTAATAAAATGTTACTATTCGCTTATTTTCCCAGTCATCCATTGGGGTGGCTCAGTCGGTAGCGCGCCAGGCTCGTAATCTGTAGTTCCCAGGTTCGAGTCCCAGCTGGGTCAGCGTTGAGACTTATCTCCGCAAAATTCCCCGCCCTGCCCACGGTCAGTAGGGGACACCGATGGGCTTGGAAAGGCCGCAGGATGTCCGTCGGATGGGACATTAAGCCGTGGCTTCGTGTACGGGAGAGCCATGCCCTGTGCACGTTAAAGAACACGCTGGATGGCCTTGACGGGAGGCTACCATCTGTCTCCCAACAACTGTTCCAGTGGGTCCCCTCCCCCAACCTTCTCTGAGCCTTCGGGGTCCATGTGACCTGGCCATTTAGCCCTTGGTGTGCAAAAAAGTGCCGCTCAGAGGTAAAACAACCCAACCCAGTCATCCATTAGCAAGAATTTCCACTGTTAAACAGTGGAATTAATTTTACTTTATTAAATTTAAATTAATAAAGGCGAAAGATTAAAAAGACTGCAATGACGCCCTTTAACTGTTGAAAAAGTTGGAAATTTTAAAAATTTTCAAAGAATGTTGCAAGCGATCTTTTATATGATAGAAATTTTAGTGGTTCCTGTTCAGAGGTTTACATTGGTAACAATGATTTACCCCATTACCTTGAGAGTGGAGGGAAGGAAACTATTTTTTAGAGATAAATGATTTTTTTGCTTTATCGTTACAAATAAAATATTATTGTATGAATTTCCTTAATCACCACTAGTTCCAACTTTCAAAATTAAAAGGTGCTGAAGGCGAAATATAAGCATCCCGTTTCAAAACGAGCAGCTCATATTCGCTAGAACTTATACAGTATCTTCTAGTCTTCTAGTATATTCCCATTAACCTATGAGATAAAATCTTATGACTGGCAATGCTGCATTTAAGTGATCCAACTCCCATTAATATTTAAATACCCAATAAATATTGAAGATAAACAAAATTTAGGCAGATTTGACAGAAATCTTCAAACATGCCTGACAGCATATTTTTCCATGCAAAAAATCTTTTGAAAAATTTGGAGCTTCAAATACGGTTTTCTACTGATATATTCAGGGACGATTCGCACTTATTTTTCTCAGGGACGCAGTTATATCAACGGGGTTTGGGCGGCAACGAAATACTTAATTTTGTTTTTTCTGAAAGATTTCCGTATATATCCTGTTGATATTTCGTACTAACCACCTAAATTAATTTTTGTTCAATAGCAGTCCCCTTCTAAAAAATGTGAAACGAATAAAAACAATTTGCTTAATATCGGCTAACCCTCCGCTCCAATTTCCTTCAGAAAAGGTGTTATTATATCTTCTTCAATTGACATCATTAACAGTGACTCCAGCAGTTCGTTCAATAACGTCTCTCACAAGCAATATTGATGTCAAATTTGCGTTACACGTCATTATATAATTAAAGTTTGCGTTACAGGCATTATATAATTGTCGCATTATCTAACGAGACAATTATATATGTTGGATTCGGCGGCTTTACCTCTGAGCGGCATTTTTTTGCACACAATTGGCTAAATGGCCAGATCACAAAGACCAAGAGGGCTTAGAGAAGGTTGGGGGACAGGACCAACTGGAGGAGTTAACAGTGGTAGCCTTCCGTCAAAGCGATTCAGCGTGTTCTTTAAAGTGCACAGGGTACGGCTCTACAGCACACAGAGCCACTGCTTAACGTCCCATCCGACGGACAGCGATCTTTCCATTATATAATGCGTAAAATAAGAATTTTTATCCAAAAACATGTATTACTCCTATGAAGGTCCGGATCCTCTGTCTCTGCTGTTCTGATCACCCCTTACCAGTCTGCACAGGGACATGGCATTATACACACAATGGAACCTTATAACAAGGAAATTCCGTAACAAATGCTTTCCTATCGTTAGAGCAATTTATTGTCAATTTAATAAATGACGTATTTCACTTAAATGTTTTTTTTTTTCACTTACCTTTCTATTTTGCTTACGATTTCTCCTGATATGATAAACATGAATACTTAGGAAGCAAGTGAATGATCATAATTTCTGTCAATGAATTACAATAATAACAAGATAATGAAATCAAACTGGAAGAACGAAACAACAACATCATCAACAAGCTCAGCAACACATAACGACGGCATCAACAAAACAACATCAAACTCGGTAATAACACTACGTTTATGATACTTAGTAATGTGCATTCCATTTTATTCCTTTTCCTTCTGTCCTCTTCTTTTTTATCAACATGCAGCAAAATTTCTTCACTAATCGAACATGCGCTCACCTATATCGAAAAAAAAAGGACTCAAAGTAGTTCATCATGCCCAAGGAAAGACTAATGGAGAATGGAAAGGAGAGGAAGAGATTCATGTTGGCACGCACGCGCTTCGTATCCATCCACGAACTTGTTCTCACAGACTGAAAGGGAAAGCATTCCGCGATCGTCCACCTGATAAACCTTGCTTTATGACGTAGGAACACGAAACAACCACTCATCACAGAAATGGGCATGCTCACCCTGTTTTGATGATCACACTTGTGCTCTTCATCTGCCCGCAAAAGGCGATTTCCGCCCAGAGAGTATAGAGTCGTCTAGTGGATGAGCGGAAGTAGGTAATGAACAACGGATGCTGAAAACGGAACTATCCACTAGGGCTTCGAGAGCAAAAATTTTAATATCGCTTAGAAACGAAAACGGAATGGATCGCACAAATGTTGCAATGCGCTCTAAGTGGCATAATTGAACTCTGATAAATTGTCAGAATTGTCGCTAGGCTTTAATTTCAATAGGAAAATTATTACTTGACATTGTAACTCTCTATTGATTCGATGCAGTCTCGACAATGTGAATAAAGCTTTGGGTGTTTATCTATTCTAGCGGTTAATAAGTTAAACTGTAGTATATTCAAAATATTATACATTAATTTTCTGCTTGGACTAATTACATACGTCGGAGAAATTATAATTAACCGTCATATTATAAAAATATCTATTTATTTATATGTAACCTAACAATAAAAAGTTAAGTGTAAAGCATACATATCACGAAATCACTTACTGAATTCCTATTGACTTCAAAGGAAGTTAGGGCACCGGCAATTTTTATTCAGTTCCTAAATCAGTTTTGGTACCTATGTTCCTTTGAAGCTAAATAAATAAATGCCCCATCAAGCAGCTGCCTGCCACAGAGGTCTAGACAGTAGCCTGTCAGTTTAATACGCCTTAATAGAAGGTCTGTAAGGATGGCGAAACCTCAGCAGAAAAAACGACACGAACATCCATGTCCTATCTGGGCCGACAAACTGACACACCGACAAACTGACAAATGTCCAGTTAAAAGCAATGGGAAAACATGTAATAAAAAGAAAAATGTAATTTTTTTCTAACGACTGGATATACCATATGAAAAAATGGCACCTTCTCCGTTTAAAACTAAGGTAACTTTTTTGTCAATTTGAAGAAAAAGTTCTACCAACATCATTGTTAAGGCCATTTGGTAATTTACTAACTCATATTATGTACAACGTTTTGTAGAAAAATAAAAGTACACAGAAAAAATAGTGGTTCAAAATATATAATCCCGTTAATTCGGTTAAGCAAACTAGATCCAGTTGGGTTGGGTCGTTTTATTCTGAGTAGCACTTTTTTTGCACACAATGGGCTAAATGGCCAGAATACAAGTACCCCGAAGGCTCAGAGAATATTAGGAAAGGGGACCCACCGAAACAGCTTTTGGGAGACAGATGGTAGCCTTCCGTTAAGGCTATCCAGCGTGTTCTTTAACGTGCACAGGGTATGGCTCTCCCGTACACGGAGCCACGGCATAACGTCCCATCCGAAAGACGGCGGCCTTTTCAAGCCCATCGGTGTCCCCTTCTGACAGTAAGCAGAGCGGGAGTTTTGCAGAGATAAATCTCAACGCCCTAACTCTAGTACGCCGAAAGATAAGCTTGAAAGGTTTGGATTGTTTTGCGTCTAAGAGCTACACCTTTTTCGCAGCACATTATTTTAAATGTCATAGGCCAATCACACAATCAGAGTATACTGTATATCAAGATATTTACTACCATTATTGTTTATTGTTTCTGCGATTTCTGAAGTAAAAATGCAGACATTTTGAATTTATTTAGAAAGTAAACTTTACCCAACTTCGTAGTCAATGTGCAACACAGCTATTTTCCCTTCAACATACTATAAAACACAACAGCTCTTTGTAATTTATCTGTTATCCATATAATTAGATTACTATCCATTTCTTTTAATCAATACTAAATTTCGTATTCACCAGTACCAAAAATAAATCAAAAACCAAGTAATTAAGCTATTTCCTTTGATTGAGTTATCACCCTGTCTTATGGAGCCGCAACCCATAGCCATGATCTCTGATGTTAACGCGCAGAATACGAAATTCCCCACAGCGGGTAAACCGCCTTTCATTACGTAGAGCTTTACGGCAAAAGAAGGACGAGAGAGTGGAAAAAAAAGAAGTAAAGAAAACGAATTTGCATCACCAGGAATGAATAACAAAAACGTGCTGATCAGGCAGCAGAGCAGGCTGCGCTAATTTCGCTCCAGTTACTCCTTGTTGGTTGTTTTCACTGCAGAACCGGGAAAGTGTGAAAGTGCGTATACATGGTTGAAGAACCTTTCGCGTTCATTCAAGTGTTCCTTCGGGAGGGTAAAGATGGTGTTGACTCGCGATTGTGGTTCTTCGGAGAAGAAGGTGAATGGATGGAGCCGTTGCTTTATGGAAGAGGAGATGTGTTGGAGGGGAGGGTTGGAAAATGGTGCCGTAATGGGCCATCCTGCGCTCACGTGATTTATTTATTTAACTTCTTTTTTTTTGCAATTCACAACTCTATGCTCCCTTAATCTGCCTGGCACCGCTTTTCACCTCTCTTCACGAGCATCTCTGCTCTTCTGATGTTTTAATATTCCTTTCAGAGTTTTCCTGCTCTCAAAGGAAAAGGCACAGAAGATGCTCTTATATTATTTTGACATCTCGCTTCAAACTCGCAGAGCTAAGCATTCAGGCGTGAAATGGTGAAAATAACTTATTTTTCTAATGAATAGGAAGTGATTTCCTAGGGAAAATCCGTATCCCATTTAGACGAAATGTTATTAGTTCTCTTTCTGTCACATCCATAACTTTGACAGCAATCAAAGAAATCGAATCATTCTATAGTTGCTCAAACTTTCAAAAATGATGGATAATATTATTAAACGGTACAAAACTTACTGAAGTTATTAATTCTCATTGGCGGATAAACAGTACTATGAATAGTTTACGTTTTGTTATAAAAGTATCTTAACTTTTCTTGCATTTTGAAATATTTTTCTTTTTTGAATAGAAACGAATATTCAGTCTGTTGCACACGAATGAAAAATAATCGTATTTCAGAATTTGCATACGGCGTTTTTCAAATTATAGTAGAGTTATTAATATCAAGGATTTAAATTGCTCCAGTATGCATAATCGTTATATATTTTTTTGAGCGGAGGTTTTTGCAGTATCAAAACATTTGCACAAATTAATCCCATTTTATTAGTTTACGAAAACCGAACAAATGCCCCGAAATTTTGTATATTTCGGTTCGTACTGTTAAATTATCTCAGATTTGCATAGATTAAAAATTTTAGAGTATTTCTGAAAGGCTTCACAATTTTTTAGTTAAAGGACTTTTCAATGGGAGAATTTGTATTCAATATGTTGGCAAAGATACATTTTTGAAGAATTATTTGCACCATTTAATATTAACAGACAGGTTTACCTTCTGATAAGCCTATAAATAAAATATTAGGACTCTTCCGTGTCACGTTATACAACCTGCAATCAGGTAGTAGCGATTATGCAATATTCGTCTTTGAAGAAGATTTTTGTGCTAAGAATCAAACTCGACACAACATCATCATAAACAGTGTCATTTGGCAGGGATCTAGAGCCGAAGGAACCCTGAAATCTGGGACTCTTAGTCGAAATTTTGGTTCTCCAGAGTACCCCAATGGTCCGGTGCCTTTCGCATCTTTGAAAGGAATTGGATTATGACAAATTACATGCGTATTTTATATCTGCATCTATTAATCTTGTGTTCAATAAATCCCAAGAAGAATCGTTTAAATTAACTAGTATTTAGATACATAATCCAAATATTAATGAATAACCAGTTGTATTTGCTTTCCACAGAATTGAAAGGAAACCGAAATTATAACCAATATTGTTAAAGAGAATTTCTGTTTAAAGTAACATCCACATTAGTGAAATCAGTATCATAGGAGATACCACAGTTTGCACTGTTCAAGTAAACAAAGCCTTTGTCTCAAGTAGTAACTGGAGACATTGACTTTATAAATTCTGTGATATATCCATCTGACGACGAATGTCATGGCAACCGATATGCGTTGTTATTTCGTGTTCAAACATTACATAGCTAGAGTGGCGATTCTATCATACTAGTGAGGCTAAATTTTTAAATCTTAATGTCGATTAATTAAAAGAAGAAAGTATGCTTTCTCAAAGCGAAACGTTACTTAATTTCTTGTAACTAAAGATGCATTAAGCAGTGAAATGTGATATTAGGGGTAAAAATGACTCCAACATTAGTTTGAATATATATTACATTTATATTATTAAATGTTAATTAATAATTCATATACACAATTATATACACAAGTTAATTGCAATTTAATCTTAATATTAGCACACTTGTTTAAGTACCCACCTCTACGTCGATACTAAAAATATCATATTTGCTAAGTTACCCATACAAAAGAACACAAAACTGTATTCCTTGTGGCAAAACTGTATTCCTTAAGGACAAAACTGTATGTCCTTAAACAAGGATTATTGTAAAATATTAATTTTAATCAAATTAGTAAATTGCAATCGGATATTAAAAATAACGAATGTATATACACCAAAGAGTCAAAACATTATAACCAGCGTGTCTATGCAAATCGAAGCAAATTGAGGTAAATAACGGCTAATGTGAAGGTCATGAAACGGTATAAATAACACCTGATACTGAGCTCTGTTAATCAGTGTTATTCTTGTTCTTCAGATGGAAATGGCAACGGATTTAAGTGAGTTTGACAAAGGCCAAATTGTAATGGTCAGAGACTGGTTCAGAGCATTTCCGAGACGGCAAGGCTTGTGGGGTGCTCACGGTCAGCCGTACTTGTGTGGTCCGAGGAGGGAAAACCACGAACCGCTGGAAAGGTGTGGGCGACCACTGCTCATCAATGCTAGAGGTGAGCGAAGGCTGTCCCGTATGGTACGAACCAACAGAAGGGTTACTGTGGTGAAACTCGCCTGTAATATGAATGCTGGTAAAGGGAGTAATGTGTCACAACACCCAGTACATCGAAACCTGCTGAAAATGGATATTTTCGAGGATGGAGCGAAATTAGGGGGTCATGCTTAGCCGCAGGCCGCTCCGATTGCTCATTCTAATCTCTGCTCACCGTCGAAAGCACCTAAAATGTGCACGCGAGCATCAAAACTAGACCTTGAATGATTGGAAGAAGGTCTCTGGTCCAATGAGAATCTCGTTTCCTGCTTCACCATGTGGACAGCCTGGTATGTGTGTCTCGCTTACCTGGGGGAAGTGTTGGCCCCAGGATGCACCATGGGACGAAAACAAGCCGGCAGAGGAAGTGTAATGCTTTGGGCAATGTTCTGCTGGGAAACCCTGGGTCCAGTCATTCATGTGAAGGAAACTATGACGTCTACCACCTATCTAAACATCATTGCAGATCAGGTACATCCTTTCATGGCAACGGTATTCCCCTCTAGTAGTGCCTTCTTTCATCGGGGTATTGAGCCATGCCACACTGCCCGGGTTGTTCGAGAATGGCTCGCGGAACATGAGGAAGATTTCCATGTATTGTCCTGTCCTCCAAATACCCCAGACATCAATCCAATCGAGCATCTGTAGTTTGTGTTGGAACAGCATATCCGATCTGCGGCGTCTCAACCACGTAACTTACAGGAGCTAAAGGATCTGCTGGCAACGTGTTGTTACCAGATACCACAAGACACCTTTAGAAATATTGTAGAGTCCATGCCAATATCATATTAGGCAGGGGATCATTAATGTTTTGGCTCTTCGGTGTATATAATTGTATGTAACATACCTAATATATGCTATGTATATAAATGTACCTACTATACAAAATATATAAAGTCCGTATATGGTATCTAGGCAAACACTGGAAGGAGAGCTGTATACTAATCCCCAAGATGATGCACAGAACAGGCCAGGCCTGGTACCTAATGGGCGACCCCGACTTCGCATGGTGTAGGCCATTAGTACCTTTTAAAAGTGATTTATTATAAAAAAAAACACAATGGACGGAGATAATCTAGAAGCTATATTAGGCTTGTTCTAGTTTCTGATACAACATTCAAACATACACTGGTCATAGATAATCAAATCAGTGTATTATTGATCTGGCCATCTATGGCAAATTTTTGTTTTTTTCTGCTCCGCTGAGGAGTAGTCAAATTTACATGGTAACCATAAACCAGTCCATTTATACCCAATGGACTGGTTTATGACTTTGAGGATTATATCTGTTGGAGGAAAATCTACCATTGTGTTTTCTATTTGCCTATGGGTTTCCAACCCTAAGTGAACAGAGGCAAAAATACCTTATATCAGCTGGTGGATAATCGTTTTCAGAGCCCATCGCAGGTACTTGAACCCTTACTTTAGCTAGTTGAGCATTGCTAATCCTAATTGGAGTAATGTGTCTCAGGCAGGCCAGTTTCTATCTAGATTCTAGTTCTTTAAAAGGCCCACTTGTAAAGATGGTGTCTGAAGTTCCTACCAGCATAGCTGTCTACAGTCTTTAGCAGTGGAGGAACGAGTCTTTGCCCCATGCCTGGAATTAGGGGGCTGTTTGATTATGTTGGCTCTACTTCTCTCAAAAAACCTAGTTTTTTTAAAAATCCTACTATGTGTAATTGTTTTCTTCCCGCAGGTACCTGGAACGTAAGGACATTGCACAGAGATCTTGTGAGGATATCTCTTCGCTTGACGACCTCACACAGGAATTCCAGCTCTATAACCTAGATATTTTGGGTTTGCAACAGACCAGATGGACAGGTAAAAGTCATACACTTCGAAATAATTTTTAATTTCTCTCTCAGGGTGGGATGATGGAAAGAATCCCCAAGGGGTAGATTGACACGCCAGTAATGCTCTTCTAGGATATAACTGCCTTATTGAAAGATTTATTACAGCTAAATTTAAAACCAATATTAAAGACTTGAAATGTTATCTGTTGTTATGCCCCTACAGAGAGAGGATTCGTATGAGACTGAGATAGGTTTTACAGACAATGTTAAGATACAGTATCTCTCGTTATAATGCGGTTCGCTATAACGCTGTCATTATAGTATAACAATATCCCATGATAGTGTCATCTCAATTCACTATAACGCTGTTATAACTCTCGCGACATATTAATAAAATAACAAAAGCTATGGATCTGGCAACAGAACAGAAGCCTTCTAATTTCATCATAAACGGTTCATTGCTTCAAGGGTAAATGTTTTTAGCGCTTTTCGTGGAACATAATTGATTATTAGTTATCGCATTAAATTGTGACAATGAATGTAAAGAGTCCAAGAACATCAACTTCTAGTGTCGGTAAAAAGGAAAGTCTGAGTTTAGAAAGTTAATTAGACGTTTTGGAAAGAACTGATTTTGGTGAATGATCAGTAGATATGTGCAATAATTTAGGACAGTAAGACAATTAAAAAAACATAAAGAATCAATTTTAGCAGCAGAAAGTTAGCTATTCCGCTTCAGACAATGAAATAAACTAGAGTCAGGCCGGCTATATGATTGAAATGGAGAGATTTCTAAATATTTTTATTGATTATAACACTGAACGTACTTTCGTAAAGTAAAACTTTTATTCAAGTAAATGTCTATTTGAAAAATTAGCGTATATTAGCGGTTTTAAACGTGGGGTACGCGGTAAAATTTTTGGGGTTACGCCGTGAAAGCTCAAAAGTCGCTAGGTCTAGTAACAAAGTCAGTGTTTTATTTTATTCCCATTGTTATACTATGACTATAATTTTATCTATCTATACAAGCGGTACGCCATTTACATACACATATCCAGGGGGTACGCGAAGTATAAAATTTTGAGAACCACTGACCTATATGAAGATCTAAAAAACCTCAGCCTGAAAAATCTGTAGAACCATTTACCGCTAGTATGAGGTGGTCCAACAGATTTGAAACGTACCCTAACATCCACAATATATCAATCCAAGGAGTACCCGCAAATGCAGATCAGGAAAAAGCTGAAATTTTCAAAAAGGAATGTTAAAATTTTGAAGAATGAGGTTATACTGCTCCACAAGTTTTTAACACGCTATTAATAATGTAACTATCGAAATAGCCTATCGTAGTACCCTAAACTTACTTAATTCACGCATTTTAATGGAAATATCCCGCTCACATATCTCAGATTTATTTAGCGCTCTGTTTTGCTGGAACGAATTAACAGCGTTAGGCGAGGGATTCCTGATTTTGAATTCCGTCAAGAAAGAAGTATTTCCCTCGTGATAGGTGACTTCAATGCTAAAGTTGATACAGACTCTGACCTTTGGGTAGGAGTGCTAAGACCCTTTCGCATTGGTAGTTCCAATAGCGATGGGGAGCGTCTACTACAGGAGACTCTCCAATTCTCACAGAAAACAGTGGGGGAATAACTAACACGTACTGCAACACTGGGACATTTATAAATACACATGAGTTTTACCTGATGGGCTGCAGATGAATATGATCGATTATGTATTAACCAACAGCAAATGGATTAATTCGATTATAAATACCAGTACCTGCTCAAAAGTGTCTTACAATCGAAATTTAAGAAATGTACTAATGTTACAGAATTGCTTTTAACACTGAATCTGTGAATGGTCCAGATATAGCCAAAGGATGCCATGATAGGATACTCAGTCTTTATGACATTGGTAGTTTGTTAACTGCTGAAGTTAAGAAAAAATGCCATCAATTTAAACAGGCTTTTTTAAAAGTTAATAATAATACTGTGTTGGGTAAAAAAGAACAGAGGAGACAAATTCATTTGAGTGATAGGATTATAGAGCTTATTTTTGAAATAAGGAAATGCAAGAATAATTTGAATTAACACCCTACTGGTACAACTAGTTATATACAAAGAGCTTAATAAACGTGTAAAGGATCAATTAACAGCTGAAAAGAATTTTTGGCGTGATAGCTTGGCTGGCAAAGCAGAGGAAACAGTTAGACAGCAAAACAGCAGGGAGTTATTCTAGATAATTAATCTTTTGTATGAGAAGAAACAGACAGGTAAACAGGGAATGAAGGATAAAAATGGTAAGGTTGCTGAACGTAAGGATTTTTTCATGGCTAGGTGGTCTGAGAATTTCAGAGATCTTCTAAACAATGTGGTTATTTCAACTCCCATTTTCATAATGAGGGCAAATGCATTGCTGGCTTCAATATTGGTCCTATATCATAGTCTGAAGTCTTAAGTCACTTTGTCTATCTTTAATTTAAAACTAATTAAATCCTCAGGAATGGAAGAAATCGCCACTGAAATACTAAGAGCCGGGAACGTTGTCACAGGACTGTCTGAAAATTTGAATTTTTTCATAATAAAGGTATTATTTCCAATAATTTTACTTGAGCTATTATTATCGTTATTTTTTTTTAAAAAAAACGATCGTAGGTCTTGTGATAATTATAAGGGTCTACTTTCTACTCCAGGTAAAGTTCTTGCACGATTATGCTTAATGGACAATTGCGTGATGAGTAGTATGGATTCAGAAGAGGTAGGGGATGTATAAGATCAAATATTTTCACTTAGGCAAATTCTTAAGAAATGTTTAGAATTTTTAGAAACCTGTGGTTAGTAGATTTATAGATTTCAAAAAATCTTTCCCCAGTATATCATTGATCGTCGTGATTTGTGGTGATTGTAGTTCATGTGGGATACTTTACAAATTAGTTAGCTTAAAGAAAACTCTATATAATAACACTGAGTCGTGTGCGAGAGTTGGAAAGGCTTGTAAGCGATTAGTCTAGCAATACTAGTGGAGTTAAACAAGGGTGCATTTTGTCTCCTTTTCTCATTAGCTTGATTTTTGATTATTGATTATGTTATTGGAAAAGGGTTCTTTTCAAACCTCTTTGCAAGGGGAAGATTTTGGCCTCAAATGATCCAGCGATTTCAAAATTAATGATTTAGATTATGCGGATGATTTGTTATTAATTTGCGTTGGCTAATAATGTTGATGAGATGAATTATTTCATTAGGGTTATTCATGAGACTGGTAATAGAGTAGGTTGGGAGATAAACAGAGAAAAAACTAAAGTGATGAAATTTGAGAATAAATCAGGTTAATGGTGCTTTAGTTGTTTTGAACTGCTGGATTCTTGAACAAATATCCAAGTTTAATTTTCTCGGGAGCTATGTAACATATACAGGTGATGTGCGGCATGAGATAAACAGAAGAACAGAGATTGCTACTGGGACTTTTAGGAATCTATGGAGAGTGCGGAAAATTGGCGTACACACCTAAAGACTAAAATTAGGCTGTATAATAGTTTCGTTCTTTCTAGAGTAAGTTATGGTAGAAAAACATTGCCCCTTTGAAAACAAAATAACAAGAAACGTGATACCTTTGTTCCAAATGCTTTCGCAGTGTCTTGGGTATTAGGTGGTTTGATTTGGTAAGTAATGATAAGATTAGGAGGTAATTAATGATAAGATTTGGTAAGTAATGATAAGATAATGATAAGGAGGAGGAGTCAGCAACCTTTTTTGAGCAGCGTTTTGTGCAAAGAGAGACTGCATTGGTTTGGCCATGTTGCCCGTATGAAGAGCAGCAGATTAGCGAATAGGGTTACGATCTGTGTGACTAAATGCCTCAGAAAAAGGAGGAGACTTATGATGAGATGGATAGACAATGTGAAACAGGACCTTGCAGCAATTGATCTACAGTAGACAAATTCAGGAACTGTAACACAGGAACCACAGTTCTGGAGAACAAAATTACACAATCTGATAGGACCTCCGTAACTCATAGCTGCATGAGGATAATGTATGTATGAATGTATGAATGTACATATGCATGTATATGTATGTATGTATTAATGCGCATATACATGTATATGTATGTATCTATGTATGTATGTGTTAATGTATATATACATGTATATGTATGTATGTATGTGTTAATGTGCATATACATGTATAGTATGTATGTATGTATGTATACATCATAGTATTTTTAATAATATGTTATTACTACAATGTCTACATATTTTTATATTAATAAATAAATAAAAATCACATTTTTAAGCAAATAAAACTAAATGCTTAAATTTGGTTTTGAATTAGAAACCGTTATTTATTTCCTTATAGCTACAGATTTAAGGCGTTCTGCAGTAAATTGCGTTTCTTAAGGGTAAAAATAACTCCGACACTATGATAAAAAATTGTATGCGAAATCTTTTACAATTTTATCAAAACTTCCGTCTTAAATGCCATTAGCGTATTAATTACAAATTTAATAAATGTTTCTTAAGGCAAATATCATCGGATGAATTTTTTTTCTTCTTTCACGCTACATCGGAATCTCCTAGAAATTTCAGAGCATGAAATTATCGAATACCTTAGTAATAATTTGCGGTTTCCAGAGCAAATCTTTATTACTATTCATTTATATTTGGTCTTGCGAGAAGTGAACAACAAAGAATAACGCGCAAATGATGAAAACAAAATCAGGTAATCTCCTTTCCTGAGCTTCTACATGTTGAACGATATCCAAGCAGGCCTCGGATGCTGGTGAAACATCCTCTACTGCCATCATTGCTTTCTCGAGAGAGCTCATCAGGATGACGCTGAATTACCCTAATTAGTTCGGTCATGTTAGGGGTTTTAAGTCGGTGACTTTAATTACTTCTCTGTCAAACTTGATTGCTGCAAGAAAGATAGAGGGACACTCTCTCTCGGAATCTTAATTTAGTGACGAAAGTTAGAACTTAGAGGATGGGGAGAACACATTAATGGATGTTGGATGCCACACCTTCTCCCTCCTCCTCCTCACAGCCTCCCAACATCTACCCTCCCTCTGTCCATCCCTTCTTGGCAAAAACCCCAGAGAGCCAATGCTGAGGGATGAGGATGCCCGATCCTGCCAACGCATTTTGGGAAAAGGTCCGTCACATGGGCAAAAGAGGAAAAGGGTGGAAAGCCTTGAGGGAAAAGCGGATATATGGGAAGTTACGCTCAGGAAGGTGGGCAATGAGCGGCCTGTTGGGGATGTAAATAATTAGGGATTTGTTCTGGAAAGGTTTAAACTGACGCTTCTGTGAGTAATGACTGCAATTATTGCTCGGTGCGCTCACCGTGATGCAGGTTGGTTCCAACCGCAGCATCGCATTGGGCCTAATGACCAAAGGATTCTCGTGTCTGAAATTCGAGGTTTCTCCACGTACAGATAGAAAGTGCACAAACCAGAATGTGATTTAAATGCTGGTTTTACTTATAATTTGGTACTAACTAATTGCTTACTGGGATAATTTTATTTTTTCGTGTTCATCAGTCTTGCTGGTGTAGTTGTTATTTCAGTTAAGTGAATTAAAATGCAAATGATAAAGGGTGCTTAGTAAATACAATTACTGCGTGAAGCGTTAAAATCAAGTTAACACATTCAATTTAAAAGAAAAATAAATTAAAACATTCATTTTAGTGAAACAATCATTAAGTTCATTGAAACTCTGGTGGCACAATCGCATATTAATTTCACACGTATATTTTTTTTAAAATAAAAGAAAGAATAATCCATATTTAAAAAGATGATGCGAAATATTTTACAAAAGAACTAGAGTTTGTTATTATGCTAAAGAAAGTTAGCTTCTTCCATAAAATGGGCAAAATGGCAAAGACTCAAGCAGCTCAAATCTAAGAATAAGTTTTGAGAAGGAAATTCATTTTTCATTTGTCAGAAGAAAATAACATAATCTCATCAAAGCATTCAGTGCTGGTATTCACCATTCTTCATAGCATATGACCATCTGCAACCATACCAAATTAAATCTACACGAGCAACTCTCTTTCCGAGTACAAAAAGGGTTTACGTGCTCATTGATGTCATTTTTACTATAAATATGTGCTCTTAATTATTAATGTACTTTTTTATGAGCCAAGGTGTATCCTTATACTCGATGTTCTCTTTACAAGCATAAAAAGGTGTTTCCTTACTCACCGATGTCATTTGAAACACAAAGGTGTTTTCTTGAAAAGATTTTACAAATGATGGTTTTTCCAGACACAAAAGTGTCTCATTACACAATATTATTCTTTCCAATCACAAAAGAATCTCCTTATACATCAGTTCTCCCCAAGCACAAAGTTTTTCTTTACACAACGATGTCTTTTTCAATGCACAAAGGTGTGCCTCCTTACATAACGATGTCTTTTCCAAGACCAAACATTTCACCTTATACAGTCTTTTCGAAGCTCATCGGTGGCTCCTTATAAGACGATAGAAGAGATCGCACAAATAATTACTATAATACCCTGTATCTTTTGAAAGATATATAGAAGCAATTCCTGTAAATAACTGTATAAAGTGCATGAGATACTTTTGAAACAGGAGTTCTTAATAGATAAGTCGCTAAGCAATTGTTTTGATCGGGAACCCAGAAATGATTCTGAATCTGATATTCGGCATTTCTTCTGAAAGTGACCTACAGTTAAATTTATGAGATGGAAGATAGCTTAGATCTCTTATTAAAGAACTCTTCCATATCAGTAGCAAATTATTTAGTTATACTACCAATTCGGTTTATGCAATGTATAAAGGGTTTTAATTACCTTAGCAGCATGTTCGTTGCTAAATGTATTGTTTCTCTTTTTAATTTTTAAGAACAAAATACGTGTCCTAAATAACTTACAATTAAAAGAATTTTGTTTCTTAGGTTTCTGAAGGATAGTAAATTCGTTATTTATTGATTTAATAGTAATCGTAAATTTGGGAACTGCAGGTCAAACCCCTGTAAATGATTAATAAAATGGATCACGATCCTTTGAATATCCATTGAAATGGATCGCTATATCTTCCCCACATTGTGATTTATCGTAATACGTCATGTACGAAATGTAAGCTCGTGAAGTGGAGAGTTCCCGTGACCCGTCAAAATAGCTCAAGAAAAAACAGCCCCGACAAAACAGCCCCGACAAAATAACCTGTTCTAAAATAGCCCAAGACTAAATAGCCCCGACAAAATAGCCCCGGAGAAATAGCTTAGCCTATTCAGTTGCACATATTTAGTTTTGCTAGCATCTAGGTTGCGAATACCTGCAGCAAGACGGGTTAAGCGGATTTCTACCATATCCTGCTCTTTTCGGAAATGGTCGATGAGTTTGTAGACGGATGGATGATGGCAATCTACAGTTTGCTGGAATGCCCTATGCCACCCTTCTACCGAATTATTTGTCCTCGGAAGACCATTGACAACGCGCTCATGAACATTCCATATATGTATTGCAAATCGTGGTTGTGCTCGGCGATTGCGTCTTATTCGTCCTATATATGTATCTTCCCAGTAATCGATAATGGGGTCTAGTTCGTTTGGGCATTTTTCAATTAATTCTTCAAATACTCCTATAACATCATGTACCGGTACAAAACTCAACGCAAACAACATTTTTATATAAACACGCACATTTTCATTATTTACATAAAGTTCCGCTAAATTCAGTTCTTGCACTTTTCGCCATAAGCACTGTCCCAAATGAAACAAACAGCCAACAACTTCTGTGTTACTAAAAACTTGTTGCACGGCGTTTTGAACCGCTTTCTCGTAATCACTTAACACACTTGTTGGATTTAAAGTTTCCTTCAACTGTAATAGTTTCTGAAATACGCGAACATATATTGCTTCACTTTTATTTCTTAACAATACATATATCAGTGGAATACAACACTTTTCTATTAGTCCGTGTATCGTGAATAATTGAAAAAACAGTTCAGGTGATACTTTAAAGGTGCCATCAACAAACCAATGATGATTCTGTTCCAATATTCTCAAATTTTCCTCAGTGCCGAACATTAGAATTCGATCAGGATCGTTTTCTCCAGAATCCCACAGAATAAAATTTTCGTTTCTTGTGGTACTTTGAAGATGAACTGGAATTGCAATATTGGCAACACTTGCAGGATTTGGATATGGAAGATTCGTTTTTTTTCGTATACGTTCTATTGATCTCTGGGAGGCAATATAATTTGGAAGCTGAATCGATGCTTCCAAAGATATTCCACTTGTGCAGGCTTGATATATTTGTCTAGGCTTCTCCACAGCACTCTGTGCTCTATGTTTCATTTCAGAAACGCATTTCAATGCCTGATTTTTAGCTGGATTTGGCGCATGGTTGTGTTCCGTCACGACCCGGAAGTCAGCACCCAATGTTCTTAGACGCCCTTTACAAGTCGGAACTACACACCTCCACGATGTACTTTCATCCCGGTTTTCCCTAGCCTTGCGATATCGATGACCATCTTTCAGCAGCAGATCTTTTCCTTTTTGCGACGAGATTTTCTCCATTTTTCTTGCAAAACACAAATAATAACGGATTATCAGTTAATATCTATTAAATAGTTCTATATTATATCAATAAATAAACGCATCCGGTAAGATAGATAT
Organism: Ryuthela nishihirai; assembly: GCA_038380435.1. NCBI lineage: Eukaryota > Metazoa > Arthropoda > Arachnida > Araneae > Heptathelidae > Ryuthela > Ryuthela nishihirai. The sequence continues at coordinate 30,804,494 of JAWZYU010000011.1, read as the reverse complement.
TAAAATAGCTTACTTATTTCCGTTAGAGATCTCTTGCAACGACTCCCGCAAGACACACGTGCGCCACGTGCGAATAAAAAACTAAAACTAGAAGCTAAACTAGAAGCATTGGTTTTAATACTAAAACTAAATCACATGGCTCCGCCTACCGGTGAGCCATGTGCCTGTCACGTGACTCATTTGTTACTATAATATTTCTAATTATAGATGCACTCAACGCAACTTGTTGCAAAGTTACCTTCATTTTACCAAAGTATAGGAAGACATATTACGCGCGTTTTCCGGCGCAAGTTGGATTTTTACTTTGGATTTTAAATAGCCTAAGCTATTTCTTCGGAGCTATTTAGTCTTGGGCTATTTTAGAATAGGCTATTTTGTCGGGGCTATTTAGTCTTGGGCTATTTTAGAATAGGCTATTTTGTCGGGGCTTTTTTGTCGGGGCTATTTAGTCTTGGGCTATTTTGACGGGGTACCGGAGAGTTCCATAGAGTATGCAAACTATCTCCTAATCCTTTTTTTGCTCCTAAAAATCAAAATTACATAAAGGATTATTGACGACCTATTATGAATTTAATAAAATTCTCATTATTTTTTAAGCTCACTTAATGATAAACATTGTCATTTCAAAAATATCAGAGTATAAAATAACTTATATAAAAGTATTTTCACAAACACTTTCAAATAGAAAACACAGAGAAAAAACTTGACAGTGATTCCACACGCAGTGATTAAATTTGAAGACGATTATATCCAGCCTACAAGATAAACAACCACATTTTTTTTTTTTATTTAGTGAACAAAATTTATCACTATTCACGTCAGATCACCTCACATGGACTTCGGGTGGCCCTTCAGGTTATCGCTAATTTTCAGATATACCTGTTCCAGTTGAACTATTACCATATTCCTCATATCTATGCATAACCTGGGGTACGCATTTTGTGTCTGCGTGTGGTCACCCATCTGCAAAGTAATCCTTCATGGCACTTCTCATAGATGTAATGTGTTAAACGAACAATTTTATATGAACTTTTGGTGATTTGGATTAGATTTCTGGTTGACACTTGATGAAAAGTATGTTTGTGAACCCCTGTGCTTGGTGAAGGGCTTGGCTCAGTCGGTAATACGACAGGCTTATAATCTGCAGTTCTCAGGTTCGAGTCCCAACTGTGCTAGCAATGAGATTTATCTTCGCTAACACCGAGCCTCCTTTCGGTGAGGAGAAGTGTACATTGGGTTTAGAAAGACAGCCCTCTATCGGATGGCCTTAGACCGTATGCGGAAGAGCCATACTCTATGCACTTTAAAGAACACACTTTGATGGGAGGCTTACGGTCTGTCTCCTAGCAGTTGTCCTCTTCCCCCAACCTTCTCTGAGCCCCTAGGGTTCTCGAGACATGACTATTTAGCCTATGGTTCACAAAAGTATCGTTCAGAGTAAAACAACCCAACACTTGTGTTCAATATGTTGAATGCCACAGTTCGATCATAGTTTACTAAGGGAAATAAGGGAATCATTCAAATTCAGCCATTCGTGCACTTTAGAGAAGTAGAAATATTCCTTGTTTCCGTCACAATAGAATTCTTAAAGTATGAAGTGTATGATATCCCTCCAGAAGGCAAAAAACTGGATGATCAGATGATATCGATAAGTTGACAAAGTATAGAGTAACCCTTTTTCTTCAGTTCGTGACGGCCCCACTAAGAGAGTCACTATGCTTGGATATTGTCTCCAACCGTCCATGTTTGTGAATGGCAGCAAGGCAAACGAGGCTTAGACGTACTTACGCAACTAATACCAATAGTGCAAGAAACATGACTAATGCAACTGAAGCTCACATTGAAAGTGAAAAAGCGAAGCGAGAAACCCTTGATGCGAGACAAAATGCTTAACCTCTCATTCAAAGATTCCGTATCAGAAAACTTACCGTGAGCTTCATATTCTTCTATCGCTTTCACATAAAAATGCTGCATCTAGCTATAAAACTGGTACGAGTTTTTTTTTTCAATAAGTGTTCAGACCTACAAACTATATAGCACGTAGAGAAGTTTAACTACCAACTGGTGGATCAAGTCACCTAAACGTCTTAACTAGCTTTCAATATATCTCTATTTTGGCTTTACTCTAACATCTACCAAGAAATAAATTTATATTATTATTACATTACTAATTCACCTTGAGGGTGATTCAAATAAATCATCAATCATTTTCCACGAGTGTAAAAGAACACTACAAATGCATATTTATGCATAACATTAATATCTGGGTTGGAGCCCCGATAAGGCATGGATGTTTGAATTCCCTTTCTGCTGAGGTCTCGACTTCTCCCCAGACCTTCTCTATGGCGTATAAACTGACAGGATCCTATCAGACCTCTGTGGCAAGCAGCTGCTTGAGGGGGTATTTTTTAAATGATTTTATGTATATATAATCAGTTTCATTCCAGTTTTAACTAATTTATTTTCAATCAGATTTGATTACTTCATCTCAGCTTGTCGAATATACTCTGGTTGGATACAGAATAGCAAGAAAAAGTACACAATAAACTGGTTTTCTTTCTTTTCTAGCCCTCTTGTGTGAATAACCAGCTAGCTACCTCATTTTCTAAAGACTGGCTCATCATAGCCAAACTGTGATAAGCTGCAAGCAGGAAAGACACTCACTTCACACAGGGAGGAGACAACAAATGAGATAGCTGACACAGATAATTTCACACTCTCCACACACAGAGTCATTAATTTTCGGAGCCTGTCTCTTGCCTGCAGTCGACTCTGCAAAGTGAACTGACAACACTATTTGTTTCATTGTCTGACGCAATTACCGGATTAGTCATAACGAAGTGGATGATAGGCATAGCTGCAACTGAAGCTACTCTTCGCGAGGCGAGGAGGCAATAATGCGAGATTTTACAATGACCTTCAATATTGTTCGAGTAGCATGTGCGGATGATAAACTGTTTCTGAAGATGGTTCTATAAAACTGTTTATTCTTAAACGAGAATAAAAGTAATCTGACTTAGGGCTGCAAGAGAGCCGCGTTTCAAGCTGAAGCCATGGAATATATAATGCATTGAAAACTTATTGAGTTATACAGATTGAAGCTCCCAATTCAATATATCACTCATTAAAATCCATGTTGCATTGTCAACGTCATTCACCCAAAGGTAAAATATTCGCTCCTATATCCTTGTAGTCTTTCAGCGTCTGTTGTAAATTTTGTCGAAGTGATGGATTGTTTTTACCTCTGTACTCTTGCTTGTATAAATTTTGCGTAACGCAAATTAAGAAAAGAATATCCTTTTTCCTCATTTAAGCCGAACGTCGAAGTTACTGAAAGTTTTATTTGACCATGCCGCCTTATTAATCATGATTAAGTACCTCTCCAATGTTTACAATATTATTCATTAGTCCACAAATTTAATAAGTTTTATTTTGTGCGACTTGAAAGCTGATTTGATGATTTAATATTGGAATTATTATTTTGTAACAGCTTGCTAGTAATTGCTTTAATTTTTTTCTTTAATATTTATTTACTTACTTTGTTTTCTTGTACCTCTGAGTGGCACTTTTATGCACACAATGGGCTAAAAGGTTAACTCACAAGGACCCCAAGAGCAGAGAGTTGGTAGGAGAAGAAACCCACTGGATTGTTGTCAGGAGACATGGCAGCCTCCCAACATGTCCATTCAGCTTGTTCTTTAACGTAGCAGGTTATGGCCGTGCTGCATAGAGAGAACAGTTTTATGCCCTATCCGATGAACGGCAGCCTTTCCAAGACCAGTTGGCATTCCCTTTCTCATCGAAGTCACGGTGGAGATTTAGAGGAGATAATTATTTTCAACGCTTGCATAGTTGAAATTCGAACCTTGAACCTACAGATTATGAGCCGAGAGCTATAGGCTGAGCCAAGAATAGGACGCATATAAAAGTAGTGCTTAAAATTTGAAAGCGAATCAATAAATTGAAAAGCGAAAATATTATTTTTATAAGAAAATCTGTTGCAAATGATACACTGACGTAGCAAGTGGGGAAGCAGTTTGAAGACTATGACACTGCGCAGTTAATCAATTGCTAATCAACTGCTTCGACAGCTCATGAATTGGGTGGGCACAGATGACTGATAGATTATTGGCTAATAATTTATGAGAACGGCCAAAGCATTAAATTTGCACTATCTCCATTGTTACTGCAATTGTCCTTCATTCTACACCAATGAGTTATTGAAAAGTAAAAGCTAAGCTACCACTGGATGACCTTGACGAGAAGCTACCATCTGTTTCCTAATAGATTTCCAATGAGTCACTTTCCCCCAACATTCTCTGAACCAACGGGGTCCTTGTGACTTGCCCATTGTGTGCAAAAAAAGTGATGCTCAGAAGTAAAACAACCCAACCCGCATTTTATCTTTAAGGAGAGGGAGTTCAGACCCTATGTACACCCTTTCATACACCACTTCAATTTATATATATATATGTACCAAATAGAGTCTTTTTATTTTAGCATTGATAAGACTTTCAATTTTACTTTTGGCAAAACAGAAAGATTTAATCGAGGTTTTAAATTTATTTAAAGCATTCGGCTACTAATCAGAGATATCTTCTTCCTTTCAATGGCGCACCTCTAATGTGCCTTTCTTTTTCTCGCATCGCTTTCAATTGCATTTTATTTGTTGGGGGGAGAAGTAAGATATATTTTAATTGTTGGAGTGAGCAGTTAGATGTATAATTTAGTAATTCGTACACAAAATTATCTTTATATTCGTCCTAGAAAACAAAATGTTGAGAAGCCGAAATGGATAGTTCTGGCATTGTGAACTAGCCTCTAAAATCTTTCAAATACTCGTACCCCAACTTTAAAAAATATTTTGTGACTGTTGTGTTTTAAAACATATTAGCTAAAAATCATAATTTTAGCTTCACTGTTTTCTTAGTGATAGTGTTAATAAATTGCTAGAATAAGAGAATAAAAATGCAGTATTTGTTAAATTCAGTTCAGTTGTGAATCAAATATTTAATTATTTAACCAAAGTTTACCTTGATATCGACAAACAGATCGACTCCGATAGCAAAGTAATTCATTCTTAGATATGTTTTGAGAATTTTAAATAAATTGCTTATCACTTTCAAAACCCAAATAAGAAGAAAAAACTTTCAAGTTTTCAATTTCCGTCCAGCAGTGATATTAAACGGAAAGATAAAAGAAAATGCATTTAATTAGATTTCTTATGAGTTCGCAACTAGATTAATCGTGGCACTCCTTTACGCACTTCTATGCTTTATTAAGAGGGGAAAAAGAGAAGCAGCAACAAAAGCTGAATTAATAATAATAGTAGTAAATTTATTCACGTTGCTTAAATTAGCTCCGCACGATTTGAAACTCTAACTTTGAGCACCTGAACACTATCGATGGAAAACAGAATAATTCCTTATCATCAATTTAGTTGTTTAGTTATTTTCAGATCTTTATTTGATCTTTTCCTTTGTTTGATTTTGCATCTTTCATAAATTCGTTTTTTGATCAACCAAAGTTGGGCGAGGGATGCGTTATTAATTTTATGTTCCAGTCCCGACTGTGATAACTGCTCTCAGTGAGAATGGGACAATGACGGGCTTGGAAAACTAAAGTTCGTGAATTGGAAGTTAAGCTACAAGTAATGGACAGGAAAATGGAAACAGTTCCACGCTATCTCAATAGAGAATCGCATTCAGAGCTCAATACGATTCTTATTTTGCTTAATTATTATTACTTATTAATAGTATTTTCCTTATTAATTATTTACTTAAAAGCACTTTACAAGCTCTGAGAAGAACTTTGAGTTGAAATGAATCTCCCTCTTAGAATAGAAATAGTAATGACAGTCGGCCTTGAATAAGCCTTTGATCATATAACCAGATAATTATCGGTAAAGAAATTGATAATAGCATTTTTATATTATGAAATATAATATATAGATAGCTCAATTAATATAGTCATAATATAAATTTTATTTTTATATTATGATAATGTGTCTGAAATGTGTCTGAAGATAAATTAAAGATCTCAAAATGTGTCTGAAGATAAATGTGTCTGAAGATAAATTAAAGATCTCAATCTATCTAAATCTCGATTTTAAACAAAATTTGTTCAGCATTCGAAGAGTAATGAACGCTGGAATATTTAACAGGCTACAAAAAATTGATCTCAAAATTTGCTTAAAACATTAAGACATCAGAGATCAAAATTGACTATAGTAGACTTCACGCGGTACTCATTGTCCCGTTTTAATTAAATTTTAGGATCAATTGTTTCTGGCCTGTTAATTATTCTAGCTTTCATAACTATTTGGATACTAATAAAATAAAAATAAATACCCCCTCAAGCAGCTGCTTGCCACAGAGGTCTGACAGGAGCCTGTCAGTTTATATGCCAGAGTAGAAGGTCTGAGAGGATGGCAGACCCTCAGCAGAAAAACGACACAAACAGCCATGCCTTACCCGGGGCTCGAACCCAGGTCCCTTAGATCAGTAGCCAAGCGCGCTAACCACTCGGCCATGGGACGGCTATTTGGATACTAAACGCTATTATTTAAAAACGAGATTCAGATAGATTTGGCTGATATCTTTAAGTTACTTTAGATAAATTTTTCATTAAAAATCATATTGAAAAATGGTTATTGAATTCTGAATGAGATTTTCTATTGAGATAACATGTAAATGTTTCCATTTTTCTGTCCAGTATCTGTCTTATAGAGGTACCAGTGCTACAACGAAAAATAATAAAAATTAGTGACCAAAAGAATAGAAAAGACGGGAGGAAAATGTAAAAATATTAAAGAAAAATAGCGTTAGAAGAAAAAGAGAAACCTACCCTAAGATACGTCAAGATTTCTATTTTTTTTCTGGAATGCCCCTCTGGTTCGATCGTAATACGCGAACGGGTGAGAGTCTTCTGTGATTCGAGAGAAAATGCAGGGACTCAATTCTGAGCTACTCTTAAAAATTGGTTCGACTTCAGCCTTTAGTTAACTGTAACAATTATTTATTGAACACATAAACATGACTGATGGACAAGGACATATGTTCAGTTACATGGCATTACATCACCAGCTTACTATGCCTGTTCAGCTGTTTTCACAGAGCCCAATGCCGTTATTTCGAGGCGGCATTTACGAGCCAAACTCTTACGTCCTCACTGCTAGATCTTTTCCGGTTCTCCCCTTCTCTTGGTCGTTGACAACATTCCGCTCCCTACCCCGACTTCGGACATGCGGCAAGGTCGCTGACCCCCGGCCCAGGGTCACTTGTCAGCGGACACTACTCTCTCACCGATCTGCTACACGATTAACATTCCAGCAAGCGCTGCACTGCGTGGAGCTGCTGAAACTGAAGGCATCCTTACATTGCATATGCCTCTTTGGTGAAACACAAAATAATATACAACACACAAAAAATATTTAAAAAGGCCTCTTGCCAGGCTACTTTAGTCTGACAGTTTGTGTCATAAAAATAAAGCACTCCCCCAATCTTTAGCTAATGTGATTGGATAAGGTAAGTAAGGGGATAAAATTTCCGTTCTGCGCCGCATGAACAAAGTAGACGAGGTTACGAACTTTTCTCCCTTATTTATATTTAAATCTTATGGAAGAAAATGTCCAATGTACGCTGTTTTCTTAAAGTTGCATTTTTTGGTCGCTATCACCGACAAAATCGGAATGCTTATTTTAGAAGTTATAGAGCAGGGAACACATTAGACCTTAGGTCATTCAACAGATAATTATTAATAAACGAATATTAATATCAAAACACTTTTAGATTCTCTCTTCTAACATATATCATAACAGACCCGGATCTAGGAAAATAAAATAAAAAGAAGGGTGGGGGAAATCAAGCGACGCAATCAAAAACTGGGAAATAGTAAAGAGGGAGACAACAGACTGGATTTCCGTTTGCAGTATAATATTTTACTTTTCGTTTTTTAGAATTTTAAAACTTTTTTATGAAAAATGCGTTAAATATGCACAAGTTTAATAATTTTTAAATCTCCATAAGATTTAAATGTAAATAAGGGGGGAAAGCTCCATTATCCTTATCGTAATTTTATAATTTCCATCGGTAATTTATATGTAAGGGATTTTTAGACATATATAGGATGCTAATTTTTTAACAGAAACAAATATTCTCATTTTGAGATGAGAGCTCACTTCTTAAACTGAAGATCTTATTTTATGCAAACATTACGACTTTTAAACTATATTATTAAACAGCCGTACCCCATTGGCATATCTAAGGAAGGAGCAACCGTTAACAACAGCTATATATATATTGGAAAAAAAAAATGTTTTTCAATTTTTCACAGTTTCTTTCCCTTATATTCTGCGTCGTAGTCTCTCCTAAAAGGACTCAAGGACGGTCAACTCCTCTGATTCCCTTCATATCAGGTTCAGTAAAATCCAGCTTCGACTAACTTGGAATGTTGGCCATTTGAGTGGAGATGCGACTCAAGATACGATGGACTATCCCCACCTGCATTCTGGCCGAAACCTTTACTCTTTCTCTGTTACCCGCCACCCTTCCACTCCCTCCCTCATATGCTACCGCCCCACCCCTTTCTCCCTCCATCGCGGCTACCTTCACCCGTTGCCAGATTCACCGCCGACAATAGGGAGGTGCTTCTCGCAGCGATCGACTTTGGGTCTTTGGTAACGAGACTGCGCTTCTAGAGGCAGTTATCAGCGGTGAGCAGCACTAATAGCCGCCAGCCAAGTGACTACTACTAGCCCAAGTTCGTGCAGATGAAAGACTCCCTATAGCCGCTTGCTGAGCGAGACATGTGCTTTTGATCTGTCGCGACAGTGAGCATTCTCTTTCTCTTCTGGTGCTCTCTCTTCCTATGCTACCGCTGCCACCCGTCTGCTACACCCCTAGGGAAGGAGGTAGTTTGTGGCGGGTTTATTGGACAAGCAGAAATCGAAACCGAAGACAGTACAATGACACTGACCTTTAATCAATAGCTTCATCGGATCGGGAAGTGCTAGCTGTTGGTCACTCAATGCACAGATTAAACCTTTGGTTTTTATTTACCACGTCACTGGCGGACCTAATGGAGGGACGGTGGGTTGATTTCTTCGCCTTCTTTCTAAAAATGTTTTTAATGGTAATAATGAGAATTTATAGTAGAAATAAAATATAGAAATGGTATCAATAATGGAAACGAAAATCGCAGTTTATTTCCTGCAAACAAAATAATAAATATTTGTACTCACTGACTTCGCTGTGTATAAACCCATAAAGCCTCAAAGGTGAGAAACGTGTTCTCATATTCATTCAGGAAATAAACTAAAATAATACAGTAAAACAATCATGTTTACGAAATAACTCTTAGGTTTCTAGATAAAGACGACAAGAATTGTTTTACCTCTGAAAGGCACTTCTTTGTACATAATGGGCTAAATGACGAGTACCTCAAAAGTTCAGAGAAAGTTGGTGAAAGGGGATTACAGCTGCTAGAAGACAGATGGAAACCTCCTGCTAGGACCACTCATCGTGTTCTTTATAATGGTATGGCTTTTCTGAACACGGAGTACGGCTTAACAGTCAATCCGACTGACGCGGACCTTTTCCAGCCAATTGGTACTTCTTTTCTCTCTGATAGTAAAACGAGGGTTAGCGAGAAAAAATCTTAAACGCAGGCATTTTGATGAACTTGAAAGGACACGCTACGGACTGCAGTAAAATCCTGCTTTCTCTGTGCCAGAGAATCATATTTTGTGCACATTAAAACACGTTCTATAAATTGGCCTACAGGATGCTTCCATCAATCTCATAATAGCTGTCCATCAGATCCCTTTTCCCCACCGATCTCTGACTCCTTGCTTCAACTGGATTGTTTTACCTCTGAGTGGCGATTTTGTGCACAAAATGAGCTAAATGACCATGTCACAAGGACCCAGAGCGCTCGGATAAATTTGGGGAAGAGATCCACTGGGCAGCTGTTAAGAAACATGAAATTCCCCCCTTTAAGGCCATCCAGCGGGTTGTTTAACGTGTAGAGGATATGGCTCTCCCGCACACGGGCCACGACATAACATCCCATCCAATGAACCGCAGCTTTTCCAAACTCATCGGTGCCTCCTTTCTGACAGAGGGCAGGGTGGGGGTTAAGTGGATATAAATCTCAACGCTGAACCTGGTATCAAACTCGAACCTGGGAACTGATCCCTTGGGATCCTTGCGACCAGGCCATTTAGCACATTTTGTTCATAGAAGTACCATTCCTAAATAAAACAATTCAATGCAATCTCTAGTTATTTTAACCTCAGAGATGGTCATATACTTTTATATCGAGTATACAAAATATCCGTTTGATTAGTCTGCAAGTATTTATATTTTACATGTAACTAATATGCGGTAAATTTGAGGAAATAATCTTGGTAGCCATATCTTTAACTCGATCAGAATCCTTTAATATACATTGTTAAACTACTATTTTTTGCCTTATGTATAAGTGGAATTTCAAAGATGAATGCTAAAGATCATAGCCCTTGTTTCATTAAATTAATCAAATATGTTAATGATTACAAATTATACAAATTAGAGTATTGCTTTGTACACCGTCTTTGCAACATAACTAACGTCAAAGCGTGGAAGTTCGACTTAAAATTATTGAAGACTTAATAAACTACATTTTAATTAATGCCTTGTGGACCTAAAACACGAACGAAATGTTACTTTCATCATTTTCACTAAGCTTAGTTAATTTCCATAGTGTTAACGTTCAATTTAATGACATTAAAACAGTATTTAACTTTCCGAAACTGATTCCAGAACTACCTGATGACTTGCATAAATGAGTAACTAATTTAAATACAGCGAACAAATGTAATATTTAATTAACTATGAAATGTAATTCTAGTAAACTCTCTATACGATCTTTCAGTTCAGTAGAAAGCTGTACAACTAACTATCCTCACAAAATCAACATTTATGACTTTTGCAATTTCTGTGGACGGATTATCAAGTGGAGATAACGATACTGAAGATCGGCTATGGCTTCAAGAAATTTCTCTAAGGACTTCTTTACTCCTTGAGATCATCAAGGTCTGAAAAAGTAAAGTTACTTAACCTTCTTTTAAAGTCGGGGGAATCTGACTCCTTCCATTTTACGTGAAACACCAAATACAACGAGATAAAATATACTTCGTTACTATAATATTAGAGAATTTACGTGTTATGTTAAAGGAAATTTAACGTCGAAGCTCTATAACTTTAAAATATGCATTTAATGGGAAAATGTGACTGAATATAAATTAAAGATCATAATCAAATCAATTTAAATCTTGATTTTCAACAATATGTGTTCAGTATTTAAGGAATTATGGAAGCAAGGCTATTTCACAACCGTAATACTACGTAAGAATTTACCTCAGAAAGTAAATCTTAAATAATAGGTAAAATTATTTAACAAAATAAATATATGTTCTAGAAGTCTGCTTAATGATTGTTTTAATATTAGGCAATTATGAATGATTTTTACAAAACAAAATAATTTGTTGTTTAATATTCCAGCTTCCAGAACTCTTTAAATGCTGAACAAATATTATAGGTAATCAAAATGTAAATAGATTTGATTATGATCTTCAATTTATCTTCAATCTCATTTTTCCATTGGTAGGGCAGTGTACTATCAGTTTGCGAAGTAATCTCCAAAATATTACTTAATTAATTGGATTAACTCCAGAATTTTAGTCACTTAATATCAAATCGGTATTACACCAGAATTTTAGTCACAGAATCTCAGAATCTCGAGTCCAGAATCTCGTCGGTATTAAGCCAGAATTTTAGTAACTTAATATCAAAAATCAGTTACTCTTTTCACTTTGTCGTCTGTCCGTCTCTTAGACATTAAACTTCATGTGTTCAAATATATGTCCATTTTTTGGGGGGAGGGGTTGGATAGATATCGATTAAACATGAGAATTCGTATGATTGTCATCTATCAAAAGTTTTAATTGCCCCTCTAAAGCCGGAAAATTTTGAAAAATTACAACATTTTAAAAAGGATATTGCAAGAAATATTATAAGCTAGAAATCTAAAACTTCGGTGGTGGAATTTTATGGTCCACTAACGAATAATATACTATTGTTACAATATACCGCGAATACATATTGTAATTCCAAATATTCATATCTGAAACCATAACAGACAGGCTGTTGTATTATTTTCTTTATTCTACAGACAATTCCGCAAAATTTCCCCGCCCTGCCCACGGTCAGTAGGGGACACCGATGGGCTTGGAAAGGCCGCCGTTCGTCGGATGGGACGTTAAGCCGTGGCCCCGTGTGCGGGAGAGTCATACCCTGTGCACGTTAAAGAACACGCTGGGTGGCCTTGACGGGAGGCTACCATCTGTCTCCCAACAGCTGTTCCAGTGGGTCCCCTCCCTCAACCTTCTCTGAGCCTTCGGGGTCCTTGTGACCTGGCCATTTAGCCCATGGTGTGTAAAAAAGTGCCGCTCAGAGGTAAAACAACCCAACCCAACCTACAGACAACACTTCAAGAAATAAAGTATCAAAAACGATAAAGTTCACAGAAATTCCAGAAGCTTTAGATCATACAGTGCATAAATCCTGAAACTCACAAGGTACGTAAATATTAACATAATCTGGACTCGGAAATAATTAATTTTATTTGCTAACAAAAACTTTATTAATGCTTCCTCTCAGATCTTCTACTGTGGCATATAAACTGACAGGCTCCTGTCAGACCTCTGTGGCAAGCAGCTGCTTGAGGGGGTATTTATTTTATTTTTAATGCTTTTAAATGAAAGTGCCATTGATGCATTAAATTTCAAAGATCAAAAATTTAACAACTTAATTTATTAATTAAGTTGCCGTTATTTTGTTTAGTTCGCAATCAATTAATTCTTCGAGACATATGATAAAAACATGAAAAATGTCCCAAATCTACTGAAATTTCAGAAGCCAACAGTGGATTTGGAGAAAAGCAAAACTCGGACTGGTTGTTTTTCCCTTCGGGCTCAGTGCTACTGTTGTTACTGCACAGCTTCCCTAAAGCGGCCTTCGTAATGCTTGTCGCTCTCCTCGTATGCGACCTCCCACTCACAGCGCACTCCACCGTACCTATTAGATTAGTTTAGGCGAATTAGACTGGCACTACACAGCAACTTGCTTAAGGGACTGTTTATGCAATTGTGACCTTCACACGTCGGCTCAGGATTAAGCATACGTTAGGGATTTACCCCGTTTTACATGCAAGCGAAATTTGTCGCCAGCCCGAGAATTCTTGTCGCCTGTTCGCGCTGACAGCGACATCGCTTTTCTTAAAGGTAGAGTGTATGGCGAGAAGCCGGTGAAGTATTGCAGACACCTAGAATTACTTGGCGCAACTTAAATCCTCCAGTGTAACATTAAACGTGATATAGAGACCTTGTCTACTTCAAAGATTTGTTTATCTGTAATAAACTGGTCACATAAGGGCAGTAAAAACAAAAGCGCTCAAGACCTATAGAAGTAAATTTTTGATCCTGAAAGTGAATAATGGTTACTTCACTATACGTATATGACTAAATGTTAATTGCTCAAGTTTTGAAACAATAATGTCTGTTAGTACTTCCATGTATTTAATGAGGTTATATTATCTTTAGTAGGTCTTTGATACAACTGGAATTTTCGGATATGGAAGTTTGTTTCTCAGTTGTTTCGTTCTTATATTAGCTCGTTTTCAGAAAAAAAAGTAAATATTTCTACATTGTCTTCTGTTTACCGGACATTATGTTGGCATTCAACTTTTTTTTTCTTTTTAGAGGTAAATTAAAAATTATTTTCTAGTAGGATAGGCTTGATGAAATAACATGATTCTCATTTTCTATTCCGCCAAAAGTTGTAATTGCATCTTCTAACGGTGAAAAAGATGAAATCAGGTATTGCAAATGATATATTTATGAATTAAATTGAAAATTTGTGTGGTGAAGTTAATAATCACGAAATTGCCATTAACAACGATGATTTGATCCTTCCTTACATGTTGGAGAAGTGCAAATCTTTGTTTCAAAGGAAATATATATTTTTAATTTCTGGAAAGAGAAATTATAAATTATCTTTTGAGTTGGATAAGTACAAATGAATTATCAAAATCTATATATTTTAAATCCTCCAGAATATTATAATTTACATCGTTAAAGGGGCTAAATGCGGAAAATGCAAAATTTGAAACGAATACTGCAAAAGATTTATTTATGGACGAAATTTGCAATTTAGGTGGTAGAGTGTGATGGTCAAGTGATTAATGCAGATAGCCAAAAGATTAGCACCTTTATCTCCAGCTGTTTGGAAAGGTGTAGCTTTAAGGGATAAATGAAAAATTGTTTTGTACAGGTATTAATAAAATATAACTATTTACATTTTTCCAGTCATCCATTAGTTCGATTTACGGTTATTAGAGGACAGGAAAAAAAACCTTCATTCTCATTGGAAACGAATATTCGTATCCGCTAGAGGTGATATGTATTATTCTAGTTTAGAATTAAGTCGCGAACAGTTACACGTATCTCTTTCGCTTCAGTAAATGAAGACTCATTTCGAATTCGAAGGTGAACGTAATGATTTCGCTTTTGAGAAGCAAAGTGGTTGCGACCATCGGCCAAGTGGTACGGGACAACCAGTCAATAATAAATAAAAAAACAATATGCATGTAACTACATTCTAGTATTTCTGCGCTTTTTGTAAAGTATATATGTGGTATACTGTTTTTTTTTTTTTCTTGAAAGGTTTTTTTTACAGAGATGAAGCAAAATATTCAAGATCTAATGATCAGAAACTTTGGCATGAAGCACAAAATATTAAATTACAGGATTAAAATTTAATAATTTAAAAATAGATTGTTATTTTTCTTCCCTTATTTAATTTATCAAAATTTCAATATCTTAGAAACTAGTTAAATGCAGTCGCAGAAGCCTTGCGGAGGATATTTATTGCAAAAGTTTTTCTGTCTTAAAGTGCATATGAGATTACTTTTAATGCATGTAAATCAATATTTAAACATCTTGTGCATGCAATGACCTCTTCTCCTTCATTTCCAGGTGTCAACAACAAATTAATTAAGTGTATCTCGCTAGAGAGAGGCAGTTATTTCAAAGAAATATATCTTTAGAATTATCGTCGGTTTCAAAAGGATAGAGTTAGGTTTACTGTGTTTTAGTCATTCGAAAAGAAGACAAACTCTCACTTCACCAATAGAAAAAGACAAGAAGAACTCAGACATTACTCATTCAAAGTCGTTTTGATCAGATGTGTCACCGTGATACATTATGTATAGCTTGGGATAAGTCCAGATGCCATAGGAGGGAGGGGGGGATGTCAGTCGGTAGCGAGTCAGGCGTTCAGAGTTGAGATTCTTCTCCGCTAATCCCCACCCTGTCCTCAGTAAAAGAGGGAACATCTAAGGATTTCGAAAAGCCGCCGTCCATCATATGGGACATTAAGCTCTGTTTCCGTGTGCAGGTGAGCCATTTCCTGAGCACATTAAAGACCACTCTGGATGGCTTTTGCCGGAGACTTTAATCTGTCTCCTGTAAGTTGTTGTCGATTTTAAGAACAGAACTGAAAATTGGAACCTAGGAATATTTCGGTCGTAGAACTCAGAAAGGTTACGAAATTTCGAAACCGAAGGTTTCTTTGAGGACAACGGTAAAATTCTATCTATTAGGGCTAGAGAGTTAAATGTTGGTACTTAGGGGTATGTTAGATCCTATATATCTCAAAAAGGCTACGGGATTCGTGATCTGGGTGCTCTTGTAAGTCAAATAGATTTCAAAGTTAGGTCAGACTGCTATCTATACCTTCTAGAAACATGAAAAATGGTGTAGCACTCCTTATTTCGGGTTTTATTTATTTATAAGAAAAGCATATGCTAATTTAATTTTTTCTGTTTTTTATCGTATGTCCCTATATTTACAGTTTCGTGAATTATATTTAAACCTCATTACTGTTACGACATCTTTAGTCGCTACTGATATATGTGCAACTAATCAAGAAACTTGCTTCGAGTTTCGGCATTATTATTTAAAAATTTCCCAATACTTCTTTTGACCTACTTTAGTGATGGAAACACTAATAGCTCAAGCAAGCACCTATTCTAACATTTACTTTTTCTCTTCCCTCTACTTAAAGCAAAGGTCAAAACTACAACATCTATTTGTCCCGCTAAGCGAAACATTCTACGAAATCGGTCTTTCCCCGTATAAAGTAGAGTTATCGATTATATTCCGGTAGCTGAATGGCGATTTCGGTAATGAAGACTCTTTGTATGCAATCCATGCAGCCTGATTACATCACCAGGATTATGTCCAGATCCGCGAGTCTCCGAACAAATGGACCGATAAAATGCAGGCTTTATAATGGTATGTGCTTCCAGTCCCTTCTATTTCACTACCATGTTCTCTACGCTTTTCCATGGCAATATCCGGGGAGACATGACATTGGGCGGCAGTATTACATAGATATCCTTTGTAATGGCTTCCATCAGGGGACTCGGCAGGACATATTCAGGAATAACTTCGTTCCTAGATATATTTGTTTTCCGATTAACTCCGACTTTTAGTTGCGACTATGTTGGCTCTTTCGAGGTGAATCTGAAAGATAAAAGATGCACTTTCTCCCTCTCTATAATTCTGAATAGATGAGTCATCTGGTTTCTCTAAAGCGCTGAATATTGCTTGTTAAATGCTGCCTTAGGGAGATAAATTGTTATAAACTTTCACTCTAACGATGTATGTAGCTCAGGATATTTATTCGTGCTTTAGGTTTAAAGACAAGCAAGGAGAAAATATTACCTACTTTATACAGGTATTTAAACTGTGTTTAATAATGCGAGATCATCTATGATATGATACCTCACACTTTTATAAATATCGTTGTTTTCATTTAATATTTTTAATCATTCTATAGGGTACTAATTCAGTTGGTGAAAGACAATGGATATTGTTATTGAAAAGATTTAATTTTCAATGGTGGCTAATGACTAAAATATTTTGTGGTTCACTTAACCTAGCAAAGGCAGGGCCTAGATGTAGGGAAAGGTTTTGGAGAGATGATTGATATTGAAATAAATAGAATCGGACTAAAAAAATGTTCCCTCATGCAATTATTCTTGTTGTTTTTTTTTTCAGCTAGTCTAGAAATGCATCATTTAACAAAAACCTTTGAAAAACAATCTCTCAAAAGCTTTCTTATACTTTCTAATTCAATTCAGTAATTTCCCCCTCTCCTATAATAATTACCTATACATATATACAGGGTGAATCTGAAAAAGTGGGCAAAACTTTACGGGGTGGTAGAACGTAGCTATACGAGCAATATTCGTCATAGAAAGTATGGGCGGAACGCAAACGGCGAGCCGCTAGATGGCTGGTTATACTAACCACGAAATGGCGGATATGCACTTTGTGTACGGTGCGGCGGACGGGAATGCAAGTCAGGCACAGAGACGTTACCGCGACCAGTTTCCGATGAGATGCACTCCAGAACGCAAATGTGCGTCGGTCCCTATCCCGCAGGTGTGAAGCCTGCATTACAGCTGGCGGCAGCTCTTTTGAGCAATTTCTTTGAGCATGTACCTCAATTACATTCCTGTTAATAAAATGTTTTCTGAAGTATCTCCTCTCCTTCTTGTGTTCATTCTTTAAATGTGACAGTGGAAAACTACCTTTTAACTTCTCACCGCTTGCGTTCCGACCATACATTCTATGACGAATATTGCTCGTATAGCTGCGTTCTACCACCCCGTAAAGTTTTGCCCACTTTTTCAGATTCACTCTGTATATAGTACAATATTTCCTCTCTGTTCCAATGATATTTTCAAAAAAAAAAAAAAAAAAATCCGTGAAAAATACACTGCAGAAAAACAAATTGCAACACTTGGAAGGATTAATGCCATTTTATTGAAACGCAGGCAGCTGTTGGCATATATTGAGATGTGCATTGATTTCATTATCAAAAAAGAATATGAAAAATTCATTTGATGTTTTATCACCCTGCGCAGCATTGCATTCATGAACACGGTAGGGAAAGCTATCGTACAGCTCTATAATGTCCTCCTGAAGGATAGAACGCCTAATAGCGCGAAGTCGCTGTTCCATTTCAGCGACCTCTTGGGTATTGTTGGAGCTGTCGGCCCATCATGTCCCAGACGTGTTCAATAGGTGAAAGATCCGGCGAGCGTGCTGGCCATGGTAGTACCTGAACGTTTTGCTCGTATAGATACTGCAGACTAATGTGGGCTTTTTGGGGACAGGCGTTATCTTGCTGGCAAAAGGTTCCATGCTGCTGAACAAATGGGACATCCACTGCTGCAAAATGTTGATAACACATCGTTGGGCAGTTAGAGATCCCCTTCTGATGACCAGTTCTGACCTAAATGTCGACTAATGGCACCCCACACCAAGACACCAGGTGCTGGAGCTGTGTGACAATGTCGCACACACTGTGTGGCTCCTCCATGATGGTGGCTTTCCCCTGGATGACGGCGAACACTTTGTCTACCGTCGTGCTGACCAAGACCAAAACGAGATTCGTCACTAAACACTATGGCACTTCTCTCTTCTTCGTTCCAATTCTGTCTTAGGCGATACCACTGGAGACGTGCTTGCTTATGGGCAGATGTGAGGAGCAATCGCAGTGCCGGACGATAGGCTTGCAATGAAAACTGTAAATGCCTGTTATTTACCGTCCGTCTTTCATGACCCCACTGCACCTGGAGTTTGGTGTGTCCTTGTCGGCGTGTGCTGGATCTTTCTTGAACCTCCAGCACCTGGTGTCTTGGTGTATGGTGCCATATGCGTACGACGGAGCTGAGATTGCGGCCAACAAGTTTGTCCACATCTCTGTACGACAAACCAGCTTCTCTAAGGCTGATGATTCTTCCACGCTCAACGTCTTTTAACGTGTTGGAACGGCTGTCGACGTCTGCATAAGGGCAACTTTTGCGGCTTAGAACAATTTCAACAACGTTTTGTCAATCAGGGCGCTTTGGTTGCCTTTATCTGTGTTTGACTGCTTCTCACCTGTGACGTCAACTCGCTCTCCTCCAATCGTGTCGATCGTCCTGCAAACCTAATCATTTCCATTCATTTACATATACTACCGCCTCCCTAAATTTCATCATATTTGCATACCTTCTTGCAAGTGTTTCATTTTTTATTTCCTGTAGAATAATTCAACGCATTTTGTGTTTTCAAATATAATTTTCTTTTTAAACTGTTCATGCATAAATATATATTCTTCCTTTGCGAAATAAAAAGTTGTCAACCCAGTTCAAGTTGAGTTCAAACACATCTTGACAGAAAAGTTTAGGCCAGTTGAGTCTGGCATAGTGAAATGAAGATTTTTCAACTAAATAAGAAGTTCTTTGATTATTGCTTGTACAGTCGCTCAAAAAAGTATCCGAACACTACGGTTGATTACAGAATTCAGAAAAAATATCTGGCAACGATTGTTTTAGAAATTAGTGATCTGGCAACCTTCGTGTCACGTGACAGAGAACGTTTTTTGAGCGACTGTACTCGTAGAATCAGCCAATCGAGTGTCACGGCCCTCTTCAAAATGATGACCCACTTCCTGCAGTTCATCGCTATTATATTTCAGAGAATGTGCATTGGTGTCATCACGGTAAAGATAACGTTTAGTCTGGGCTGTGTCCTTAATGGATAAATTAATATTTTATAAACTAAAGTAGACGATGTAGCATTGATTCATAAAGTATATGTTCTGATTGTATACATCACACACCAAATAATGATTAAAAAAAGAATGTAAAATTACGTTGTGTTGATTTAGATATGGAAATTATGAATTCTACATCTGAAATTTGTTTATTATTTCTTGTGATTAATTTTGTTGGGGATCTATGGTTGGGGAGTACCCCAACAGCAGGGTAAAAGTTACAAACTAAATAGTTAAATTATCTTGTTCTTTCTTACTTCTGGGTAATTGTAAAACTTAATCTTTTTAGGTATTATTTTTATTTATTTGCTTATTAAGAAGCTTACGCTGCTTCATCGTGGTTCACTGCTAGCATCGTGTCTGCCAAATGCAGAAGAACAACCAAACTATTAATAAATAATAAAAATAAAAATAAAGGATCATAATCGAAGTAAATTTTTTTTCAGAATTTCCTTACAGACAATGTTTGCTATAATTTGTGCGCCACTTCCTAGCTATCAGAAGCGTGGAGTTAATGCAATATGCAAGTGATGAATAGCGAAGCTTTCGTAGCAGCTAGAGAAGAAACGAGAGATTGCGTAGTTGATGCTTACATGGTTCTCACTGATCATTGGCCGATGGATAGTGATTGATAGATACGCCACCAATGATCAATACGAATTTTGTAATCCATATAGAATATCATTTTAACCTTTTAACCTTTTCTGTCTGTTGGAGTAATTCTACTCAGGGCTTATTCCCTAACCTCTCCCCCTCCCCCCTCGAAATTAAATCCTATGTGCAGGTATGGCTCTCAGTTTCTAAGTTCTAAGTTTCTGTTGGTCACTTCTGTTTTATAGTAATGCTATGGATCTCTTATCTCCGCAAAATCCCCCGCCCTGCCCACGGTCAGTAGGGAACACCGATGGGCTTGGAAAGGCCACCGTCCGTCGGATGGGACATTAAACTGTGTTCCCGTGTGCGGGAAAGCCGTACCCTGTGCACGTTAAAGAACACACTGGATGTCCTTGACGGGAGGCTACCATCTGTCTCCCAACAGTTGTTCCAGCGGGTCCCCTCCCCCAAACTTCTCTGAGCCTTCGGGGTCCTTGTGACCTGACCGTTTAGCCCACGGTGTACAAAAAAGTGCCGCTCAGAGGTAAAACAACCCAACCCAATCCAAAGCTATGGATCTAGGACAGTGGAATAATCTCTATATGTATAATGAGAAAAATAAGACTTCCCTGCACATTATTCCTTTAAAAGAAGTCACTCTTTCCAAGTGAAACACATTTGTTACAAGAGATGGTATTTCGTTACCATAGAAATTATATCATGAGACCAACAACCAATATTTACAAAGCGATGTGCTACGGAAATTTACGTAGTTTTGGACACGCGATGAAGAATGTTGTACCATAGGGAGTCAGGTGACAAAGCATGGTTTTTTGTATCGCTGTCACGAAAATATAACATTACAACTATGTGTGTACTACATTTAAATGTAAAGGAAAAAATCCGGTGCCTCTTTACCTTTTAAATACTTCTCAGTACGAATAAAATATTGAATTTTATTTGTCATTTCTTAGCTAGCATTTCACTTCATTGAAGATTTTAGGGTTAAACCTCCTTTGGCAGAGCCGCAGGATATCTGTAACTCATTAGAACAGTAGTGCCTCCCCACTATGGGGAGAAACGGTTGAGCCACAAGGGCTGACCTTGACCCCGGTGAGTCGGTAGATTTCCAATCAGTCAAGAAGTCATGTGATTCTCGTTGAGAGTAGTTCTACCTGATTTAATGGTTAGTGAAACTGCCTATTTAGTCGGTGGAGAGTCCTCATGTAAGTTTTTTTATGAGAAAGAGCTTAATATAAAAGTATTTGTGTGCTGTATGATAAACCTAGATATTGAGATAAAACTTTTAGGTCATTTTAGTTTTTATGTGGCGAGACGTCCACACTCATTTTCAAAAACGCTAAATTCTAATTGGACCATTTGATTTTTTTTGCCATACATACTCCATTTCCCATAAATATGTCTTCTTCACAGAATTTATTGACCACTCGTGGTTTGTTATATTTGAATACGAAAGCAAGATGCGACGCCTGAAAATGTATCAATCCGCAATTGTATCTGTATGTGGTCGCCATATCTCTTCATATAAATGGGCCAGAAATCTGGAAATTTGTCAGAAGATTAAGAGTACAATGAGGTTGGGCAGTCAAAATATTAACTCGATAGGTTCAATAATAAAAATAAATCATATTTTGGATAAAACATATTTTTCCTCCGTTCTCCATTCGTAGCTTCTTCATTCCCAATTTCTAATCGGAAAAGCCACCATCTTTGCCAGATCCCTCACATTTTTAAAGACATTATATTATATTAAGTGTTCCATAGCAGGTACGAACCTGATGTTTCCACTCAATATGAGATCAGACAGAGGGAACCGAAGTAAGAAAATTTTATACCATTCGGTCAAGTTTCTCAGGAATTACAGGTCCAAAAATTTGTCAAAACGGAAATAAAACTTACAGTAATTTGCGTAGAAACGAAGCAAACGGTTACGAAAGCGGTCGTGGGCGTCAGCAACGATCTGAGCAACACAGGGCAATTCTTCAAGTCGCTAGTATATCAGTGTAATGGAAATTATGCTTCATTATGCACTTTACAATAATCCGGAGTAAAAACATTATTTTCCACATTTCCGCAAACTATGCATAATGATAACGTACAATAGAAAAAAAAAACTTAGTTCTCGCATAAGATGTGGAACTATTTGCTTTGGCGGAATGACATCTGCTAGTCGTCCTTGCTAGAATTCGTGTGGATGTGGTATCTTTCTACTGGTTGTTGTTTTCTTTGATCTTCATATTTTGATGCTCATCTTTTTTAACAGAAACGGAGAATAGTGAATTTGTTTATTCGTCGTGCAATAACTCTTAAAAAAAAACGTTAAAATTATAATAATAATTGCATCGATTTTTTAACGATAGCGAATTCGTTTATTCATTGTGCAATAACTCTAAAATGATATCCGTTAATTTTATTTGTGGCGCATAAATATATCTATAATTGCATCTGAAGCAATAATTTTACAATACAAAAGAATAATTTTATTTGTCATTTCTTAGCTAGTATTTCACTTCATTGAACATTTTAGGGGTAAACTTCCTTTGGCAGAGCCTCAGGATATCTGTAACTCAGTAGAACAGTAGTACTTCCCCACTATGGGGCTGACCCTGACCCCAGAGGGTCGGTAGATCTCCAGGCAGTCAAGAAGAGGTCAACGACTGCAGAAAAAGATAACAATCGACTTAGAAGCATCAAAGAATCAAAATAAACTGGAACATGGCCTATTGTGCGATCAACCACACACTGCACATATTAAAGAAAAACTGAATGGCTTTTGATGGATATTCTTATTTATATTAAAAGCCGTTCAATGGTTCTCCTTAGCCAGCGCGTTTTGAAGGCTTTATGAATCAGTTTAACATTGTGTACTTAGGTATTTACATGCAACCTGTCTTTCAACGATAAAATCTTTTTTTATTAATATTCTTCATCTTAAATTTATTATCAGACCCTCAAAGCTACTAGTTTATTTGCAGATACACTTATAATTTTTTCGAAAAGATGATTATTGTTTCAAGAATCCGTTAGATAAGTGATACTCTAAACTTGACGTAATTGGTATCTTTACATCTTTTCCAAATCAGATGAGATGGTCTAATGCAAGGGTTCTCAACGTGGGGTACGCAGTAAAATTTTTTGGGCTACGCCGTGAGAGCTCAAAAGTCGCTAGATCTAGTAACAATACATATGTTTTATTTTATTCCCATTGTTATACTATAACTGTAGTTTTATCTATCTATACAAGGGGTACGCCAGTTACATACACATTTCCAGGGGGTACGTGAAGCATAAAAGTTTGAGAACCACCGATATATATGCTTTATTTTATTCCCATTGTTATACTATAACTATAGTTTTATCTATCTATACAAGGAGTACGCCAGTTACATACACATTCCCAGGGGGTACGTGAATCATAAAAGGTTGGGAACCACTAATATATATGTTTTATTTTATTCCCATTGTTATACTATAACTATAGTTTTATCTATCTATACAAGGGGTACGCCAGTTACATACACATTTCCAGGGGATACGTGAAGCATAAAAGGTTGAGAACCACTGATATATATGTTTTATTTTATTCCCATTGTTATACTATAACTATAGTTTTATCTATCTATACAAGGGGTACGCCAGTTACATACACATTTCCAGGGGGTACGTGAAGCATAAAAGATTGGGAACCACTGATATATATGTTTTATTTTATTCCCATTGTTATACTATAACTATAGTTTTATCTATCTATACAAGGGGTACGCCAGTTACATACACATTCCCAGGGGGTACGTGAAGCATAAAAGGTTGGGAACCACTGGTCTAATGAATAATGTATAAGGCATAAAGAAATAACACTGAAGATTCAATCCAAAACATCTGAAAATCTTTTCACCACGATTCGGTCAATGGTTGTGTTATTAAAAGTAAATTCAACTTTGTGAGTGTATTCAGCATAAAAGTGAAATGCAAATCCTCTAATGTGTTATGTATGAATCTATGAATGCGAATCCTCCAAAATATTTCGCATAAGAGTGAATGCAAATCCTTGATTGTGAAACCATAAAAAATGAATGCAAATCCCCGAATGTGCTTTTTATCCTATCTTTGATAGTATAAGAATGAATGCAAATCCTTGAATGTATTATGTATGAATTCCTTGAGTGTATCATGCATAAGTGAATGCAAATCGATGAATGTATTATGTATGAATAAATGCAAATCATTGCGTTACGTATAAAAATGAACGCAAATCGTTGACAGTATTACGTATAATAAATGAAAATCGTTGAATGTATTGTATATGAATAAATGAATTCGTTGAGTGTTATACTCATTAGATTGAATACAAATCAATGGATTGTATATATCAGTGATAGCAAATTCGTGGGGCGTGTAGTACAGTCGGTCAAAAAAGTATCCGAACACTACGGTTCATTGCAGAATTCAGAAAAAATATCTGGCAACGATTTTTATAGAAATTACTAATCTGGCAACCCTCGTGTCACGTGACACGAAGGTTGCCAGATCACTAATTTCTAAAAAAATCGTTGCCAGATATTTTTTCTGAATTCTGCAATCAACCGTAGTGTTCGGATACTTTTTTTGAGCGACTGTACGAGCTAATTTTAGATAGTGTAATATAAAAGAAATAAATATACGGAATTTGAAATTTAAGCGGTGCCAAATGGAGTGTACCAAGCTGAAAACGTCAAAACACCAGTTCTCGTCCGATCACCGAAATTAAACAGCTTTGGGCGCGGTCAGTACTTGGGAGGTTGACCTCTCTGGGAACACCGCGTGTAGTTGACAAAAAATCTGCTAGGGACCCGCCATCCTCACAGATCCTTCTACTAATGCGTATTAAAATGACAGGCTCCTGTCAGACCCCTGTGGCAAGTAGCTGCTTGAGGAGGTATTTGTTTATTATTATTATGAGAGAATACAAATAAAGAGTATGGGTAATACAGTATGAGCGAATGCAAATCCGTGGAGTGTGCAGTATGAGCGAATGGAAGCCATGGAGTGTGTAATACAAACGAATGCAAATCCACATAGTGTGTAATAAAGCAAAATCTGTAGGTATTTTAAAACGGTAAATGCTAGCGAAATATGTCGTCAGAGAAAATTTGCGTGTATAATAAGAGTAAACTAAAATACTGTTTTTACCAAAGATTATTTCTAGCACCGACTAATAGTTCAGTGAGAAAAAGACATAATACTTATTCTGTACACTTTAAAATACTTGTCGATTTTTAATAATACTTAATAAGTAATCAAGACTTATTTTATCTTAACTGGTACAGTGGTTAGGGAGCTAGCTACTGTTTAAGCAGCTTAATTTTGGGTTTTTATGTTATCTCTGAGGTATTGGTCAGCAGTGACTTCAGTCCCTTGTATGAACAAGCCTGTACAAACTAGTAGTTTTCAACATCCTACACTGCAGGGACGGATGTAGGGGTGGAAGCAAGGGTGCCATGCTCCCCCCTTTCAGAATGCTAATAAGGATAATAGAGGCAAAAATTGTGAAACATACATATTTCATGTATTTTTTCAATATATTTTTAAAAAATTGTAAAATGGCGGGGAAAATGTTATACTGCAGTGAAAATCAGTCTCTCCCCACCTTTTTTTTTCTTTTTTTTTTTTTTTCCCTTGCTCCCCCCCTCCTCGAATTTTTTCTAGATATTGACCTGCTACACTATCATTTATGTTGCAAATTAAAAAAAAAACTACCGTCAACTTTCATAGGATGGTGGAAAATTTCTAAAATTGGTTTCGAAGGGCGGTGGAAAATTTCATGGAATTTATACAGATCACGCTTTTTCCTCCTTGGCATGTAAATTGATGGTATTGAGTATTACGCAAAATAGTAACTTTTGCAACATTAACTGAATAACTTTAGCATTCAGGATTTGCATTTGCAGCAAATTATTTCACAAGTAATAGTACATTGTATGGTCAGTCAAGGCAGGCTTTTTCTGGCTTATCCAAGATTTAATTTCGGAGGGGGGGGGGATTTCACTTGAATAGGGTTCCACAATTATTAAAATATTCCACCTGATAGGAAAGGTTAAAATGATGTCCTGTGGAATAACATTTTACAGTTGTTTTTAAATCTATTTTTGGTATCAGACCTAGACTATAGGGCTAAAATAAAGTTATACGAAGACACATGTCCCTGAGTCTAGGGTACAAGAAATGTAGAAAGCAAAATGCTAAAAAACGCATACTGTAACATTAAAAAACGTTCTTATACGTTTATGCGAAAAGAAGGATGGAAACATTTTGATATAAAAAGGTGGGCATGTCCTCTTTTTGCACGCAGTATGATAACTTTAATAATGAGTGAACTCAAATATGTGTAAGTGTCATATGAAAGCAACGTGAATGTTCTTTATGTGGGAAATCAAATCATTTTATCACATAAAAAAAGGATATATGTACTTAGAAATGTAGGCATTAATATCCCTGGTAATGCTTCCTAACTTCGATAACTTGATATGCTGAGAAAAGGAAAATCATTACTATATCTAAATTTGACTCCACGGTCTTTGAATTATTCGTGCTGCTTTCATAGAGTCTGTATTAATCTTAACAAAGATCCATCGCACTTAGAAAAGGCACTCCAATACTTCAAAGTTAAAGACGTAGAAACTCCAGTCAACTCGCAAGTGCCATACATTGCAGTTACAAAAGTGATAACAGGTAGATAAATAAACATAAATAAGAAAATAAGAGTTTCAAGAAATTGAAGTCAGATAGGTGAACAGAGCAAACGATGTAGACGAGTAGCTACCTCAATGTACGAAATGATGTTACGCGAAAATCCTTGGGAATCCCTGGCGAATACTTGGTAGTTAATTTTCCGCTAGTAGCTCGCGGGAAATAACCAACCCTTAATTTCGAGGTATCATCTTTCATCAGCCCCATAAGCTCCAACGGGATAAAAGTCGGATCTAAGCTTAAGGTCCTCTTCATCAGAGAAGGATAAAACAGTGGTTCCTCCGTAATTACTCCTCTCCAGATACTTTGCGCTTGGCAATTTGGCAGTAGTGTGAAGTGTGCCCGGTCCGCTGTAACAACACTCGTTTAAACTTCGACGTACTTCGCCGTTCTGCATCAACTGGACGTAATGGAATGTGACTAACCTATATCGCTTCCGAAAGAAGAGGTAGTTTAGAAATTTCTTGGGGACTATACACAAAATACTTTCCTGATACTTTGTCAAACTTTGTCAAAACCTCTACAGTAGTGTTTTTTTAGCCAAACGTGAACAGTGTTAATGTCATTTTCTTTTTTTGGTTCTTGCTACTTTTTTATTTTTTTCTCTAGTATATATTGGTACTTATGATAAATGAAGACAAAGAAAAAAATTGGTTTGTGAAAGCTCTAAAAAGAAATTTCGTTCATGAAGTGGAATGCTTAGAAGAAATTTTCTTTTAGAATTTTTAAAAAATTTATTTTTATAAGAGGAAAGATTCTAAATGCGTGTTCTATTTCAATAACATCTGACTTCTTGCGCAGTGATAAACTATTATTGCAAGTAGTTCCCTCGTAATTTAGACAAAATATTGTTCATTTATCAAACTTAAGAAAAGCAAATTATCCCTTTATAAGCTTTGCGAATTTAGACTATTGAAAAAAATGTACAACAACCAAAGGTTTTGTAATTTTATTAGTTAGTCATACCTGTCTCGTCTTCTTAATGAATTTAAATTTGCTTTGTTCAGTGATATATATATATATGGGAGTTGCGTCAAAATTAAAGACATATTTAATCTAAAATGTCTTGTTACTGATAAAATGCACAAATACAAATGCTCGAAAATTATTAAAATTTATTTTTAATACGGATATTCCAGATTTATTTAGCCATTTAATTTAATTCTTCTTTGAAACTGAGGATAATCATTATCTATGAAAACTTTGCTGTAGTATGATTCCTACTGCAATTCCCATAAGTCTGGTATTTAAGCAAAAATTTACTATTCAAAAAATGATTAATAACTTAATATATTAACGGTAATCTAACAGAACTAAAGCAATCTCGAATGTTTAAAAGGGTTAACTTGCCTATGTATATCGCTTCACATTGTATATTAGAAACCACATTATTTCATTTTTATTCATTTCTTTTAACATAATAATGCTTATGTGAAAAAGCACAAACAAGAGAGTTCCATAAATATTTGAAACAAATTTTTTTCTAACAAATAAATGGAAGAAAAATTATATTTCTGTCAAAGATTAAATCAAAAGTAGGGGCAAATGGGTAGTTTATTTACATCTGTATATGAAGGTTATTCGAAATTGGCATAGGAAGTAAGCATCCAGTAGGTTATATCATCATCATCATTATCTTCAAGCAGCCATGGGCTACGGAGGTCCAAACAGACCGTGCAATTTAGTTCTCCAAGCAAGTCTGTTGTGAGCTACATCTACTGCATCTGGCCACTGCACACCAATTTTAATAAGGTCCTGTTTGACATTGCCGACCGCATCCTAGGTCTCCCCCTCCTTCTGAGGCCTCTAGGCACACTGTTCATAACCGTATTTGCCAATCTATAATTATCCATACGGGCAACATGACCAAACCATCGGAGTATCTCTCTGCACAATATGCTGCTTAAAGGAGGTTGCAAACTCCTTTGCCTAACCTCATCATTAGTTACAAAGTTGAACCACCTAATGCCCAAGATACTGCGTAAGCATCTGGAATCAAAAGCATCTAGTTTCCTGTTATCATGTTTACAAAGTGTCCAGGTTTCACCACCATAACTAACCCTAGAAAGAACCAAACTATTATAGAGTCTAATTTTAGTCTTTAGGTGTATACGCCTATTTCTCCACACTCTCCATAGATTCTTAAAAGTCCCGGCAGCAATCCTTATTCGTCTGTTAATCTAATGCCGCACTTCACCATTATCTGTTACATAGCTCCCAGATAATTAAAGTGGGACACCTGCTCAAGACTGCAACCATTCAGATTAACTGAATCACAGCCTGCCTGACCAATTTTCATCACTTTAGTTTTCTCTCTGTTTATAACCAAACCTACTCTACTACCAGTTTCATCAACAGCTCGAATGAAAGAGTTCATCTCATCAACATCATTTGCCAAAAGGGATAAATCATCAGCATAATCTAAATCAGAAATTTTCGTATCTCCAATCCATTTAAGGCCAAAATCTTTCCCTCGAAGTGAATTTCGCATAACATAATCAAATACCAAGCTAAAGAGAAAAGGAGACAAAATGCACCCTTGTCGAACACCAGAAGTAATGCTATACCAATTGTCACAAGCCTTAACAACTCTCACACACGACTCAGTGTTATTATAGAGAGCTTTCATTATGTTAACTAACTTGTCTGGTTTACCATATGATCTCACAATCAACCACAAATTATGACGATCAACAGAGTCGGAAGCCTTTTTGAAATGAATAAAACTAGCAAACAAAGGTTTCTGAAATTCTAAACATTTCTCAAGAATCTGCCTAAGTGAAAATATCTGATCCACACATCCCCCTACCACTTCTGAATCCACATTGTTCATCACGCAATTGACTGTCAACCAGATTCTTAATTCTACTAAGCACAATCATGGAAAGAACTTTACCTGGAACAGAGAGTAGGCTGATACCCCTATAATTATTACAAGAACTGCGATCACCTTTTTTGAATATAGGGATAACAATAGCTCTGGTAAAATCCTTAGGAACCATGCCTTTATCATAAAAGATTTTAAAAATTTTAGTCATCCAATTGGTAACCAAAACATTCCCAGCTTTAAATATTCCCATAGTAATTTCATCTACTCCTGGGGATTTATGAAATTTAAGTTTAGAAATAGCCAGAATAACTTCAGATTGTGTTATAGGGCCAACGTTAAAGCCACCAATACATCTGTCATCATTGCAAACAATGGGAGTAGAACTAACCACATCGTTTAGAACATCACTGAAATGCTCAGCCCACCTAGCCATTACAGAATCCTCACCTTCTATAACCTTACCTTGTTTATCCTTCAATCCCTTCAAATCCTTCGTTTTCTACCACACAGAACAGTAACTATCAGATACAACTCTCTGCTGTTGTGCTGTCTAACTGCTTCCTCGGCTTTGTCAGCCAAGCCATCAAGCCAAAGATTCTTATCAGCAGCTAACTGATCCTTTACACGTTTATTAAGTTCTTTGTAGTGTTTTCTATTAGGAATAGTAGGGTATTGATTAAGGACATTCCTGCAGTTCTTTCTTTCTGAAATAAGCTCAAGTGTCTTATCACTCAGATAATTCTGCCTCCTCTGCTCCTTTTTTCCTTAAAGAGTACTGTTAGTGTCCAAAAAAGCCTGTTTAAAATGATCCTATTCTTCCTGAACTTTAGTAGTAATCATAACATGACTGTCATAATGACTAAGTAATCTATCATGGTAGACTTTGGCTATAACTGGGCCTTTCAGAGCGTCAGCATTAAAATTAAAATTTTTAACCCTAGCACAACACTTTTTGAATTTAAGTTGCAAGACACTTTTAACAAGGTGATGGTCAGATCCAATTCAGCTCCCCTATATATCCTGGTATTCCTAATAGAACTAGCCCATTTGCTGTTAATTAATATATAATCAATCGTATTCTTGTGCAGCCCATCAGGTGAAACCCATGTGTACTTATGTATCTCGCGGTGTTTGTAATAAGTGTTAGTTCTGAGGTTCTGCCATCCTCTCAGACCTTCTACTGTGGCATATAAACTGACAGGCTCCTGTCAGACCTCTGTGGCAAGCAGCTGCTTGAGGGGGTATTTATTTTTTTATTTATTCTGAATCCATTGAGTTTACTTACCTGTAGGAGATGTTGCCCATTACCATTGCAGCTACCAATACCAAAAGGGCCTATTACTCCTCCCCAAAGATCAGAGTCAGTACCAACTTTAGCATTGAAGTCACCTAAAACAAGGGTAATATCTCCTTTCTTGACAGAATCCAAAATATCCTGAAGTTGTCCGTAAAACCTATCATTTTCATCTTCATCGGCATCCTCAGTGGGGGCATAACAGCATATAACATTCAAGTCTAAAGCTTGTCTGAAATTTTGCTGTAAGAAATCTTTCATTAATGCACTCATATCCGAGAAGAGCATCAGTAGCCTGTCTGCTGAGAATCACACCTACACCTTGGTGATGCTTTTCATCTTCCCTCCCTGAAAAGAGAAATTTAAAGTTATTTTTAAGAATCTGACCTTTATCTGTCCATCTGGTCTCTTGTAAGCCGAGAATATCTAAATTATAATGGCGGAATTCTTGTGTGAGGATATCAAGAGAAAAAGCTCTGTGCAGAGTCCTCACATTCCAACTACCTACGGAGAGAAAATGGTTAGTGGGATGTTTAAAGAAACTATGTTTATTGAGAGAGGGAATGCCGACAGTATCAAACAGCTCCCTAATCCAAGATGGACTAGAATATTGAGAAAATGGTGTGTTATAAAGGATAATTTTGTCCAAAACCTCAGAGCAGATGAGACTGAAGAGAAGTATTTCATCTATAATAATATACCCTGCCTGAGAAACTATTATGAACACATTTCTAATACTTTGTCGTATGTATCATGGTACAGTTCCAAAATTTCAAATTTTTGAAATCTCTGAGCATAGTTCCAGTTGAAATAGGTTTTGAAGTGCTGCTAGCATGCCGTTACGGCTCTCCGCTGATGAACTTTAGCAGCTCTGTTTCCTCGTGGAGTTCGTGACAAAAAGCGCATATCCCTATCTGAAACCCTTTTTCCTGCCTCATTTCCACAAGTGGCAGACGTTTTTTGATACCATTGCCATTCACCATATACTTGGGATATTGTGCTCCGTGATTTTCCACTGAGTTCCATCGGTGCGTATGCTCTTGCCCATCTAGCTCCAACAATAGGGACCCTTTCGAAGTCAGTCAGATCAGTCTTTTTACCCATTTTGCACTTTATTTTATACCATGCCATTACATCTTTTATATGACTTCGCAGTGATGAAGAATACTTACGTCAGGAAGAAATTCTGCACACATTGGCAATGGCTCATGGTATTTTGCGCACAATTCAGTGTTCATAATAATTTGGCCAGGCAGTGTAACTGATGAAATTCAGACTAATGGAAGATTCAAAAACTATGAATATGAATATTTCATTAGTATCTATCCAGCCTAAATCTAATATTTATTTTACCTCTAAACAATGGTACGTTTACCACCATCTTGGGGGTAATGCAACAAATTGCTGTTGTCAGTATTGGGGCGGGGGTGGCTCAGTCGGTATGGCGCCCGGCTCGTAATCTGTAGTTCCCAGGTTCGAGTCCCAGCTGGGTCAGCGTTGAGATTTATCTCCACAAAATTCCCCGCCCTGCCCACGGTCAGTAGGGGACACCGATGAGCTTGGAAATTCCGCCGTCCGTTGGATGGGACGTTAAGCCGTGGTTCCGTGTGCGGGAGAGCCATACCCTGTGCACGTTAAAGAATACGCTGGATGACCTTGACGGGAGGCTACCATCTGTCTCCCAACAGCTGTTCCAGTGGGTCCCCTCCCCCAACCCTCTCTAAGCCTTCGGGGTCCATGGTGACCTGGCCATTTAGTCCATTGTGTGCAAAAAAAGTGCCGCTCAGAGGTAAAACAACCCAACTCAAGCTGTCAGTATTAATCGTTTCACCATATTCTATCATCTAGATTTCAAATTTTTAGCATGGAGAGATCGTTTGATATAGTAGTTTAAAGCTTCTCCATTTTGCAAAAATTTTCATAATTAGAGGGCGTTATGAACACATTTGAATATTCGAAACTTTTGCTAATCTTTACATTTTATTAGTATCTATCAACAGTCGTATCAGAATAATATGACCACCTACCATAGTATATGTATGGTAGGTGGTCATATTATTCTGATACGACTGTGTATACACACAAAAAATACACTAATACAAAAAAATACACACAATAAAATACACTAATCACTAATTACAAAGTGAGACAATAGCTCGTTTTTGAAAACGTACGTTTTTTGGCAGTTGCCAAAAATGATTTTATTGATTTTTATATAAGAATGTAGAAAAAGGAATGGTTAGTTATATAGTAATGCAAACATTACTAGCAATATTTTTAATTTTTGTATGAATTTTGGAAAGAGAAAAATTGTTAAATTAACGCTAATAATTGGTTTATAAATAATTTATGTTAAAATAAAATGAATTGAAATAATATTAAAAATTAATAGAATAGTTAAAATAAAATAGAAAAAAACACAATAATCACCGTGGTATTTGAAATGGCCGCTTTTTTACTGTAGATATTTTATTGAGTAAATTTTATAGTATAAAAGCCATTTTTTTTGTATAAAATGAGAAAGGCATGAAGTTAATAATCTGTTTAATATCTATTTGTGCACTGCCCAATATATTTCTAAAAGAAAACCAATGTAAATTATTATTGGCTTTAAATTAGGGGAAATAGAATGATTTTATTTAATGATAGTTTGAACTGTTAATCTAACTTTGGAATTTATTAGCAAACTTATTTTACATTACTTTTACTATTATTGTAATGGTACATTTAAAAACTAGTATTTAAAAAAAATAAAGAATTTGATCCTAAACGCTTCGAATGCTTAGTCCTACATACGAAATCCTCATGCAACCATGAGCTACGGAGTTTGCAATGCACTTAGAAGAAACGTATACCTCAATAATTCACGCACACCGAAGGTGAGAAGAAAATAAAAAAAAAATGATAATTAACTACCAAAGCTTTCGCCCATTGTGTAATCAAGCATAAAAGAGATACTTTTTTATTCCACTATTCTTTATCTCCTTGAATTAAATGCGAGTCCTGTTTAAGATAAACAGTCACAGAAGTCTCAGGTTTCATCACTTCTTCTCTATCCTATCTCATGGGACTGTGTGAGGAAATGCATGAGATAAAGAAAAAAGAAATCTTCACTAAATGTAAATGTCGTTAGAGCAGTTTCGGGCAATGCTAATAAGTTAACGCAATCACGACATTTAAATAAGCAAATCTACAAATTCCTCTCAGTATTCTGAAATGAATAAGGTCACCTAGAATAAGGTGGTAAAAGAAAGCGCGAAAGAAAGAAATCAAGGGGAATCGAATCTCCGAGGGAAAACACTGAATGAAAGAGAAAAAGAGCGAGAGAATAGGGGTGGAGAGAGGGAGGATAAGCAACAGAGGTGAAGGAGAACTTAATTTAACTTGCCAAGATCTCGTGGACGGTTTTGCACCGGGCACATTTAGAAGGGAAAATGAATATCAAGATATAAGAAAGCATGACGAGGAAGAAATAGTGAGAATTTTTCTTTTTCTTCGAAACCTCTTTCTTTTTTCTTTACCAGAAAGAGGAAGGAAGTATTTTAGCGAATCTTGATGGGAAAAGCGAGGAGAGTGCATGCCTTGTTTCAGTTAATGAATTCCATCCGAATACCTTGCCTTATAATAAGTTTATTCATATTGCTTAACTTCGTTCCGTTAAGTAAACTAAAACTGCAAATCTGATTTTCGTATCAGAAGCTGATTTGCATATTTAAAAAACAGAATTTTTCGCAAAAAAAACGAAGAAAATAGAAATTGCGACATTAAAAAAAAGCTGGATACATATTTTAAGACGGCTTTTTATTTTTTCTCTTTTCGTTAGTGGCAACTTCCAAAGTTGCAACTTAACAAGTACTTAATATCAGAGATGCAAAAGTTTTGCATCTAAGTAGTTTCTAAGTAAAGAATAACTGAAAATGGGATTTAAAAGTATCTTTCAATACAATTTATATTGCTGAAAGTTAACAGCAAATGTATGAGTCAGATCAACACAAAATCCGATATTTCCGCTTTTATTTGGTAATATGTTCGGAAAATAGGGGGAAAACGTTTTACTACAAAAATAAACCAGTTCAGTTTTCAAAAGTAAAGTATTTTTTTTTTGTTTGTATTAGTAGATCTGATCTTTGGTCAAAATATTTGCAGGATATTCATTTCCTATGTAGCGAATTCTCTCTTACTTTATCCCATTTGTAGAATACAGTGGAGTCGGGCTTTATACTTAGGATATTCATATAACCATCACTGTAACTGATAACTATAATAAAAATTTTAGTTAAAAAAGATATTGTGATATTGCTAAAACTGACATGATTTAATTATTAACGATTTTTACTCGCTTTTATAAATTATGCGAAGTTAATGTTTAAAATATTTGAAACTAAAAGCCATTTTTTTTGAGAATAGTGAACAAGTATTGCTTGCCAACTCAAAATATATGTTTAACTACTAGTGTATCTACTCGAATGCAAAGAGACAAAATACTTTTCGCCTTGAAATGGAAACGAAATATTTGATCTTAAATATAAAACCATAGTATTAGTAAACATCATAATAATAATATGATACAATATTAACTCTGT
Organism: Ryuthela nishihirai; assembly: GCA_038380435.1. NCBI lineage: Eukaryota > Metazoa > Arthropoda > Arachnida > Araneae > Heptathelidae > Ryuthela > Ryuthela nishihirai. Next base: position 30,768,731 of record JAWZYU010000011.1, on the reverse strand, counting down.
TATCTCATTTATTACTTTTCTGTTGCAAAGTAAGGATTGTTTAATATGTGTATTAATAATATTTTCCTTAAAGGAGTAATGTTCTTATTATACCTTTGGCTGGGAATATCGCACTAATTACGATGGATAACCAACACTAGTGTTCGAATTCCAAAAACTGGATTTCTATTCATTAGCTTTTGATCAAATCCTCTCTAATGATATTTTAGTTCTCTCATGGTCTTCACTGCTCATCAATTGTTTTTATCTCAACTAACTTGGATTCGCTTTTTTTTTTAAATTTTACATTGCACTTTTAATTATATTTCATAATAATATTTAATTTTGCATCATAATAATATTAGTTTACATTACAATAATATTTAATTACGTTATTCTGCTGCTCATTTTATAATGTTACAACAATATCTAATTATGGTATCTTAATTTTTAATTATATATTATAATTTTTTAAGTACATGTAATTTTAATTATTTGTTATATAACATTGGCTATAATTTCTTTTTTATAATCCTAAAAATATTTGGGTTTACATAATCGAAGTTAATTTGAAATTATACCGGCTGAATTCAAATGAATGTAACGTTTTTGAAGTATTAATTGTGCAAAAACTATAAATGCAATGACAGCAAAGCTTACATATTATGAGAACATTTATGAGAACTTTTTATACGCCAGATTAAATTTCTAATTTCATTATGGCTATGATGGATCACTTTATAGTATATATCCATCCTATATTCCAGTTCATCGGATACACATTCACTTTAGGTTCTCTCTTAAAAAATTTAAAACTACCCTATGATTTTCATTGTCTTAAATTCCAATATTTTAATGATTAACCTTGTCACTTATGTGAAGGGTTAATCATTAAAAAGGAAATGGAAGTACAGCAAAAATTGTATCGTTTTTCTTTTTCTGTCGGCTTGCTATCATGTAGCAACTGCATTGTAGTTATTTATGATGTAAAACAAACGCTCATATTTCTTATTTCTAAAAATGAATGATTCGTTGTTTTTTCGTGCATAAGCTTCTTATAAGGAATTCTAAAAATCATTAAATTTATTTGTAATCATTCCGGATTTATTTACCTCTATGAATATGAAAAAAAAATCAAACATATAAGACTCTTTAAGACCTTAAAAACTGCGAAGGAAATGGTTTAAAAAAAGTGTTTTCGAACAAATAGTATTAAAAGTATTTTAAAATATAAGACTTTCTGGTCTAGTACTGCATTACTCGTTGCGCTAATAGTTTTGAAAATTTGCCTGAAAGCTAAACTTTTCTCTCTTGAAAACCGCCTTTGAAAACTAAAGAAAAAACTTGCCACAAAAGGCTGCAACTTGAATGTCCTTGTATGACAGCGCTGATCGAAATAAGTGTATTGTCGTGTATAATAAAAGAGAATTTCTTTTATATATTAATGTTGTTCTTCCTTACCCACTAAGAAAGAAAGTGTGCGAATCGATAGCAACGCTGACATATATGATACATCGATGTATCGATTTAAAATTTGTTCAGTTCATTCAGCTCTATAAGTGGATGGCTTAAGGCTAACAATACTTAAGTACAAGTCAAATCTATTCGCCAATATACGGCGATTAGAGAGCAGCTATCATTAAAGAAGCAAACTGAGAGAGCTTTTGCAAACAGACGCACGAGAGAAAAGAAATATTGACCACACTTTCCCCTCGTTTCTACCTTCAATATTTTAGTATGATTATATGTCTTTTTCACAAATGCTGGAAGTGTGTATATGGTGAGTTTTCTAAGGGCTGAATCGTTGAAATCGTACAAAACATGAGTTATCGATTATATGTATCAAAATTTATGATAAGAATATTTTTGTTTGCTCTATTATTAAGTGATAATTTTGCATATTTGACACTAGCTATTTCGTTTTAGGTTCAAACAGCTGCATTAAAAGTGAATGCATTCTTGGATATTGGCTGAAACTTTATTTTTCAGTTGAGAGACAAAAGCGAAAGTTTCTAATTCGGCATGGTGTGCTTGTTCGGAAATTTATCTCGAGTTGTTTCTAGGGTTCAAAATCTCTCAAAGAACAGTATACGAACTGAATTTAATTAAAGTAGTAAAATTTCGATATTCTGTCTTATAGTTTGAAACTTGTGATACTTCTGCATCCGATGGGCCACAGAGCTTGCCAAAAGCGTCCTTTATCAAGCAGGCATTTTTCGAGTTTCCAAACCCAAAATTTTCTTATCACACTTTTTGTTTATACTAGCTACAGCCTTCAAAAACATTTGCGGTGTTACCTCGCTCCTGCTGCTTTGTCAAAAAATTTCCTTTCAAGGAACCCAACATTTTCTTATCACACTTTTTGTTTATACTAGCTATAACCTTCAAAAATCTTTGTGGTGTTACCTTGTCCCTGCTCCTTTGTCAACAAAATTTCCTTTCGAGGAACTTCAGTTAAACTTATGAAAATAGGAATCGATTTATATAGCACACAATAAACCTCAGAAACATGTGGCAAATTGTTGTCAAAGCCCATAGTAATGCCACTGAGTCGCAAAGTCATTCGGGGGTTCTGAATCGCATTTTATGATAGGTTGGACCCTGTTTTTTAATATAACAAGAGGTAGTTAAAACGGAACCTTATACAAAAGTGATATTGGCAGTCATGTATCTGTGGGAACTACAGAGAACCAAACTCTGTAAAAAGCTAAAACTCTTTCGACAGTTTCTGTAACAATAAAATACTGATCTAAGAGAGGGGGCTTCTTACATTATTGTTCTTGCAATTTTTTTAATACTGTTATGAATAAAAAGTGTAAAGTAGAGTCTCTTGAAATGTCTTGGGATATTTCTACAAGTATCATCCAATAGCCCGGAATATCCAACAATCCGGGACCTCTAATTTCAACATTCGGACACCGAAGTCCTAATGGTTCCGGAATAAATGCTTATATTTGAAACAAATGGTTGTCAGGTATGACGCGACTGAAATTCTAATCATAAGAATATTATTATTCATCATCATCATCATCATCCTCAAGCAGCCATGGGCTACGGAGGTCCAACCAGACCGTGCAATTTAGTTCTCCAAGCAAGTCTATCCTGAGCTACATCTACTGCATCTGGCCACTGCACCCCAATTCTAACAAGGTCCTGTTTGACATTGTCTGTCCACCGCATCCTAGGTCTCCCCTTCTTTCTGAGGCCTTTAGGCACACTGTTCATAACCCTATTCACCAATCTATAATTATTCATACGGGCAACATGGCCAAACCAACGGAGTCTCTCTCTGCACAATATGCTGCTTAAAGGAGGTTGCAAACTCCTTTGCCTAACCTCACCATTAGTTACAAAGTTGAACCACCTAATGCCTAAGATACTGCGTAAGCATCTGGAATCAAAAGCATCTAGTTTCCTGTTATCCTGTTTACAAAGTGTCCAAGTTTCACTACCATAACTAACTCTAGAAAGAACCAAACTATTATACAGTCTAATTTTAGTCTTTAGGTGTATACGCCTATTTCTCCACACTCTCCATAGGTTCTTAAAAGTCCCGGCAGCAATCCCTATTCGTCTGTTAACCTCATGCCGCACATCACCATTATCTGTTACATAGCTCCCAAGATAATTAAACTGTGACACCTGCTCAAGACTGCAACCATTCAGATTAACTGAATCACAGCCTGTCTGACCAATTTTCATCACTTTAGTTTTCTCTCTGTTTATAACCAAACCTACTCTACTACCAGTCTCATCAACAGCTCGAATGAAAGAGTTCATCTCATCAACATCATTTGCCAAAAGGGCTAAATCATCAGCATAATCTAAATCAGAAATTTTCGTATCTCCAGCCCATTTAAGGCCAAAATCTTTCCCTTGAAGTGAATTTCGCATAACATAATCAATAACCAAGCTAAAGAGAAAAGGAGACAAAATGCACCCTTGTCGAACACCAGAAGTAATGCTAAACCAATTGCTACAAGCCTTACCAACTCTCACACATGACTCAGTGTTATTATACAGAGCTTTCATAATGTTAACTAACTTGTCTGGTATACCATACGATCTCACAATCAACAACAAATTATGACGATCAACAGAGTCGAAAGCCTTTTTGAAATCAACAAAGCTAGCAACCAAAGGTTTCTGAAACTCTAAACATTTCTCAAGAATCTGCCTAAGTGAAAATATCTGATCCACACATCCCCTACCACTTCTGAATCCACATTGCTCATCACGCAATTGACTGTCAACCAGATTCTTAATTCTTTTAAGCACAATCATGGAAAGAACTTTACCTGGAACAGAGAGAAGGCTGATACCCCTATAGTTATCACAAGAACTGCGATCACCTTTTTTGAAAATAGGGATAACAATAGCTCTGGTAAAATCCTTAGGAACCATGCCTTTATCATAAAAGATATTCAGAATTTCAGTCATCCAAGTGGTAACCGAAACATTCCCAGCTCTAAGCATTTCCGTAGTAATTTCATCTACCCCTGGGGATTTATGAAGTTTAAGTTTAGAAACAGCCAAAATAACTTCAGATTGTGTTATAGGGCCAACATTAAAGCCACCAATGCATCTATCGTCATTGCAAACAATGGGAGTAGAACTAACTACATTGTTTAGAACATCACTGAAATGCTCAGCCCACCTAGCCATGACAGAATCCTCCCCTTCTATAACCTTACCTTGTTTATCCTTCAATCCTTGTATGCCTGTCCGTTTTCTACCACACAAAACATTAACTATCTGGTACAGCTCTCTGCTGTTGTGCTGTCTAACTGCTTCCTCGGCTTTGTCAGCCAAACCATCAAGCCAAAGATTCTTATCAGCAGCTAACTGATCCTTTACAAGTTTATTAAGGTCTCTGTAATGCTTTCTATTAGGACTAGTAGGGTATTGATTAAGGGCATTCCTGCAGTTCTTTCTTTCAGAAATAAGCTCAAGTGCCTTATCACTCAGATAATTTTGCCTCTTCTGCTCCTTTTTTCCTAAAAGAGTACTGTTAGTGTCCAAAAAAGCCTGTTTAAAATGATCCCATTCTTCCTCAACTTCAGTAGTAAGCAAACCATGACTGTCATAATGACTAAGTAACCTATCATGGTAAGCTTTGGCTATAACTGGATCTTTCAGAGCTTCAGTATTAAAAGTAAATTTTTTAACCCTAGCACAACACTTTTTAAGTTTAAGTTGCAACACACTTTTAACAAGATAATGGTCAGATCCAATTTCAGCTCCCCTATATGCCCTGGTATTCCTAACAGAACTAGCCCATTTGCTGTTAATTAATATGTAATCAATCATATTCTTATGCAGCCCATCAGGTAAAAGCACATGTGTACTTATGTATGTCGCGGTGTTTGTAATAAGTGTTAGTTATTCTGAATCCATTGAGTTTACTTACCTGCAGGAGACGTTGCCCATTGCCATTGCAGCTACCAATACCAAAAGGGCCTATTACTCCTCCCCAAAGGTCAGAGTCAGTACCAACTTTGGCATTGAAGTCACCAAGAACAAGGGTAATATCTCCTTTCTTGACAGAATTCAAAATATCCTGAAGTTGTTCATAAAACCTATCCTTCTCATCCTCATCGGCATCCTCAGTGGGGGCATAACAGCAGATAACATTCAAGTCTTTAACGCTTGTCTGAAATTTTGCTGTAAGAAACCTTTCATTAATGCACTCATATCCTAGAAGAGCATCACTAGCGTGTCTGCTGAGAAGCAGACCCACGCCTTGGTGATGCTTTTTGTCGTCCCTCCCTGAAAAGAGAAATTTAAGATTATTTTTAAGATTCTGACCTTTATCAGTCCATCTGGTCTCTTGCAAGCCGAGAATATCTAAATTATAACGGTGGAATTCTTGTGTGAGGACATCAAGAGAAAAAGCTCTGTGCAGAGTCCTCACATTCCAACTACCTATGGAGAGAAAATGGTTAGTGGGATGTTTAAAGAAACTATGTTTATTGAGAGAGGGAATGCCGACAATATCAAACAGCCCCCTAATCGCAGACATGGGGCAAAGACCCGTTCCCCCACTACTAAAGGCTGAAGCCATCTACACTGGAAGACTTCCTCCAATGTAGAATTTGACGATGCCAATAGAAGCAAAGAGTTCAGGTGCCTGCGATGACTTCTGCTCAGGATTATCCACCAGCTGATAAACATATCCTGTGAATCTATTCACTTGGGGCTGTCAACCCACAAACAAACAGAAAACACAGCGGAAGATTTTCCCTCCACAGAAGCCCACCAGTGCAGCAAAATCAGGATCCATAATCAAGCTCAGAGCCATATATCTGTCCAGTCCAGTAGGTTTATATGGTCAGCACCAGGGCCCTGTGTGGTTGACCACTCCTCAGCAGGGTAGAAAAAAAGAAAAGTAGCCATATTTGTCCAGATCAGTAGGCCACACTAATCTGGCAGCCCTCCCCTTCCGTTCACTTCCACAAGAGAGTATCTCTTTTGAAAGTTACTAACGGTCCGCACCACGAGAAGGCGGGGTCGGACATTAGGTGCTAGGCCTGGCCGGTTCTATGCATCATCACAGGGGATTGGTGCATAGCTCTCCTTCCAGTGACTACCTAGCTACCATTTACAGACCATATTATTATTAGTAGTAAATAATCAGAGGATAAGTCCTGCAGACATGGAACTCATGAAATAATGAGCTGGGAATAATTGGTTTTTGATTAAAATTTAATACTCATTATTTTAACCTAGAGAAACTATTGCTCTTGGGTTATAAATTGAACTATCTAAGTAGAACAGGTCAGGTTTTGATGTCAGTAAATATAGTAGTTCAGAGATACAGGAACAAATGTTTTATCGAAAACATTACTAACACCTGTCCCTAATGATATATTAGACAAGGAATAAGCATTCACTCTAGAAATATCTTGAGCATTACACAGAATTTTATGTACAGTATTCAGTGCATATATGAGAAAGCAGAATTGTAGTTCTAGCTAAATCAAACCACCATGTGATCACCTCAGATTAGAGCACTGCGACCCGACCAGCAGTTAGTTACCTACGAGTAATATGCTTTTTGTATTGTGTACGACTCGAAGCATCGACCTCAAATGCAAGTCAGTAAAGCTTTAATATTCAGACATCCGAGGCATCTGCCTGGGTACAAAAAACTGGGAGGGCAGCGCGATCAACGATATTATTTTTTAAGAAATATTTAATTATTTAAAAACATTTTTTAACCTTTTCAATATATCAGTAATACGTTAGAACTATTTTAAATTTAATTGAATATATATACAATAATCTATACAGGGTGATTCAAAACTTATCGTTCAAATTTCGTGGGGAGGTAGGGAATACGTCAGGAATCCGATTTCACATAGGAAAGTATGTCCGCAAACGTCATCTACATGAACAAAATGGACAAGTAAAGTGAACACAAGGAAACAGTACAGTTAAGTGGTAACGAATGTGACTTTTATTCCAACAAGATAAAGTACAGGTTCACAGTAGGTGCTCAAAATTGCGACCATTTACACGGACACAGGATTCACAGCGCCGTTGCATTGACCGCCGAACATTTTCAAAAACGCCTGGCATATATCAAAAACGCCTGACCAGCGGTACACTGGTTGGGTACACACAGCGCCCTCTACATACGCATGCGTACATTTGCGGACATACTTTCCTATGTGAAATCGGTTTCCTGACGTATTCCCTACCTCCCCACGAAATTTGAACGATAAGTTTTGAATCACCCTGTATAAAAATCATATCATATTTTAATACGCTATTGTTACGGTAAATACACTGAAGAGCGTCAAAACAGCTGTTACACGGTGAGGCATGGACTCTGCAAGATTTCTGAAGTTGTCTTGTGGTATCTGGTACCAACATGTTACCAGCAGATCCTTTAACTCTTGTAAGTTATGTGGTTGAACCGCCGCAGATCCGATATGATGTTCCTACAGAAACCACAAATACTAGATTGGATTGATGTCTGGAGAATTTGCAGGCCATGACAATACTTGGAAGTCTTCCTCATATTCCGCGAACCATTCTCGAACAATCCGGGCAGTGTGGCATCGCGCATTATCCTGCTGAAAGAAGGCACTACTAGAGGGAAATACCGTTGCCGTTAAAGGAAGTGCTTGGTATGCAATGATATTTAGATAGGTGGTAGACGTCATAGTTTCCTGCACATGAATGACTGTACCCAGGATTTCGCACAGATCATTACCCAAAACATTATACTTCATCTGCCGTCTTGTTTTCGTCCCATGGTTATCCTGGTGTCAACACTTCCACCAAGTAAACGACGCACACGTCGGTTGTCCACATGGTGCAACAGGAAAGGAGATTCATCGGACCAGACGACCTTCTTCCAATCATTCAAGGTCCAGTTTTGATGTTCGCATGCTCATTGTAGACGCTTTCGATGGTGAACCGGTTTAGCATAAGCACTTGGAGCAGCCTGCGGCTACGTAGTCTCATTTTCAGCAGGGTTCGTTGTATTGGGTGTTGGGACATGTTATTCCCGTCACCAGCATTCAAATTACGGGCGAGTTGCGCCACAGTATTCCTTCTCTTGGCTTGTACCATACGTGATAGCTTTCGCTTACCACTAGCATCGATGAGTCGTGGAAGGCCACACCTTGCCGGCCGTTCCTGGTTTTTCCCTCCTCGGACCACTTTTTGAAGGTACTAACCACGGCTGATCGTGAGCATTCCACAAACTTTGCCATCTTGGAAATGCTCTGACCCAGTCGTCGGGACATTAAAATTTGGCCTTTGTCAAACTCACTTAAGTCCGTTGCCTTTCCCATCTGAAAAACAAGAATAACACTGATTAACAGAGCTCAGTATCAGGTGTTATTTATACCATTTCATGACCTTCATACGCACCGTCTTTTACCTGCAGTTGCTTCGATTTGCATAAAGACGCGCTGGTCATAATGTTTTGGCTCTTCGCTGTATTTGCATCATTGTACAATATTATTAGACCATGAATCCATAATAATTGCTTTCACGAAGAGAAGCGTAATTAAATTTTTTTCCTCCTGCTCGTTAATACCTAATTCCGGCACTACGAATCCTGGCCTGGTAAATAACATTAGCAAAATCACAATATTGAGATATTTTACCTCTAAGCCACACTTTATGCACACGCTTTGGGCAAAATTAGCGGTCACAAGGACCCTAAATGATCGCAGAATGAATTTCCCCTTCGTTTAAGAGATATTTTATTTTTTTTTGAAAAATGCCTGAAACATGCATAAATTTAATAATTTTTTGCCTCTATTTCCCTTAGTAGCATTCTCAAAGGGAAGCCCCCCCCCCCCTCTCATTCTTTCCTAGATTCGGCCTTGCGCAGAAGTATTCTGCAATTATTTTCAGTGCAGTTCTTTAAAGACAAGTAAGAGTGGAAGACACAAGCCTATCGAATTGATAACTGTTAGAAGCCGCATTTTATCTTGACGAAGTTATTTTTCACAGAAACATTTTTTTTTCCTTTCTTTATTTTCAAATCTGAAATCAAAATTGGGTTTTCAATACGTTTTCTGTAATAAAAACGATTAATTTATCTAAAAAAAACTGTTTGACCAAGAGTCATCTCAATAATTTGCTAAGAATAACTACATTTTGCCTAAAAGTTAACATTGATGAATTTTTAAATTGATACTACTGCCGACATGCTCTTATCAATTCATTTCAGATTTTGTTTCTGTTTTATGTGGCCGAGTGGTTAGCACGCTTGGCTACTGATCTAAGGGATCTGGGTTCGAGCCCCGGATAAGGCATGGACGTTTGTATTGTTTTTCTGCTGAGGTCCTGCCATCCTCTCAGACCTTCTACTATGGCATATAAACTGACAGGCTCCTGTCAGACCTCTGTGGCAAGCAGCTGCTTGAGGGGGTATTTATTTATTTTTTTTATTTATTTATGTTTAATGAAACCAATATTGTTGGTTTTACCGCTGACCTTTCCTTATTTTAAAAATAACTGAAATTGTGATATTAGATTATTTATCTACATTTTATTTAAATAAATATTTCACCAGTTTCCTTCAATGATAATTACTCACTAGCATAAGTATATTAATAATCTGCGGTGTTTAGCCTCTTCAGCAATTTAATTCTTTGTCCCTAGGCACATAAAAGTCGACCATTCCAGATCCTGGCTATCGATAACTTACCGTTAAAAAAAACATTGTTCACGTTAACAACTTATTAAATCTGAATCAGGATCATCTGTTTTTCCGCTTTCTAAGTCTTAGCATTAATTACAATAAAAAAAGTTTCAAAGTTAAAAAATACATCATGACAGTCAAATTTAACAATTTATTCTCATTCTTTTAATATGGGTACAACAGTTTCCGTCAACTTAATTTAAAAAGTCTTCCATTATAGAATACGGAACAAATAGAAAAATCTTATTTCAAGTTGCTCTATCTAACCGAAGCGTATACAACATTTTTAACGGAAATTTAACCTAATCGCTTAACAGAACGTATGACAAACCACGTTACCATGAAGCATTTTTTCTAATATTTATGATATAACGAAAAAAAAAGATGTATTAGTTGAATTTTAGATTAAGTTTAACAGATGACGTATTTGTTATTTCTTTCGCAACATTTTGACGGAAAAAACTTTCCTAAGGAAGATACTTTTGTGACACAGATGACAAAAAAGATGTGAAGCAAAAAAAATTACATTCACCAGATAAGATTTAAAGAACTTGTCTTTATCAATTTTGTGTAATTTTGCTTATAATATTAAAACAACTGCAACAATAACAACAACCAAGAAGCAAGTTTTTTAATTCTTAACCCAAGCACCTGTGAAACAAGATTTAATTAAACGCGTTGTCTCTTCTTTAGGACATGATAAGAAACGACAGTATTTGAAAAAAAAAAGGACAACGAAAAAGAGAGCAATAAAAACAGCGTGAGTTTTTTCATTGTTTTTGGTTACTGATCTTGTGTGTTAAGTGAAAATAAATGGCTAATTGATTAAATGGGAAGCGCGTATCATTCTCAATTACGAAACGTTAACTCCTAAACTTCTTGGCGGAAGCAACGAAAAAATTTCGAAGAGGCCGTTCATCTGTTACTCTGCTTTGTTTATTAATGAGACAAGTAAAAATGAGAAATTGTCGGCTTCAAGGGATGCTTTTCATCTTTATATATGTGGATTGCAGTGTTTTAATAATGATACAAAGCAATGCCGTTAACTCCAACGGCTTCCCTTGAGGTCCGTAGAAATTACAATGTGCAGAGGGAGCTTTTTCGTTTATTCGCATTACCTAATACTGCATGGGATTCAAAAATAATCGACCGATATATTGTCCTAACTGCTTCAGCAGGATAAAGTGAAAAATATACCTAGGAACCAAAATTTCGTGCAGATTCCGTTATAGAGTAGTGCAGTGGCGAAATTTGAATCTACTGTAAGCAAGTTCGTCAACAGTGACATCGCAGGAAGTTTTTTTTTTAAGTAGGAGCTATGATATGGGTTTGAGGGTATGGCAATGATATTTTATTATTTCAATCGCTTAGTAATTTTGCGACTTTCATCAGACCTACAATGGAATATACCTCATCTGTAAGGTCATCGAATCTGATATCAGACTTAAAAAATCTTGAACACACCCAGAGGCCATTTACAAGAAGACTTCATGGATTTTATAATATACAATATATGAACTAAGGTTAAAAAATTTCTCGTTTCGGTCCTCGGAGTAAAGCAGGTTCATGTTCGTTTTAAAACTTTTTATAATTTTATTCATGGGCTAATTATAACTTAGATAAACTCCAATATTCAATCTAGTTAACAGAAGAATAAGAGGTTATTTTCTTATGACTGATGTATCTTTTACTCGAAATAAACTGTATCATTCCGTTGTGTGTTGCGTTGGAAGAGAGCAGAACGCCTTTCTCAGGCATCTTGTCACTTCTTGAAACATTTACGCTTTTCCATTTAGACTGCAGAAATTTTATTAATCACCTTTCCTAAAATGTTTTAAAAATTTCAAAGCACCCTTCAATGTTCGGTATCAGTGTACTGATATTGTACCTTTCGGCCATTTCTGTAATGATGATGATGATATGTGTGACTCAGTTGCTCAGCCGTCACTGTCTGCATGCAAATGGAAGGAGATTCCTTACGGACACTTGCAAGTCTATGCCATAACAGATGTAACTTCAAAATCAATATCAAATTCACCACATTTAGTTCCACTATCCGACGACTTGCCGAATTTCTTTCAATGGTGCTTCACAAGCAACAGTAACTGTTCTTATATAACATAAACATTGTTTTTATTACCTACTCTTCTACATTATGCATATTGCATATTTGTGATGTTAATTAGATTGTTGCTGTTATACTAAAAAACAACTGTTATACTAAAAAAGTTACCGTTTTGGTACTGAGCTTTATAGTTGTTAACTAATTATTTCATTGTTAATTAAATATCATTAGCTTGTTTTAACTAATTATCTTTTTTTTTTCATTTTAAAACTGATTTGTAATTTATTGTGCTATCAAATGTAATATGTACTGCAACAACCTAGCCAAGCTTTTGCTTTTGGGTTGTTTATATGTTGATTGATTTTAATGTAGAATTTCTGTAACAAACTTGAACTTGAACATACATACATACATACATACATACATACATACATACCTACAGTACTGTGCGAATTAGTTGGGACAAGCGAAGAAACACTAAGTCCCTTCCGCTGCAGAGTCTAATTGCTGCAAGTCTAAACTTGTTCGTAACCTTCTGCTGGAAGTCTAAACTTAGGCGTGCAGCTTCCGGGTCACGGACGCTTCACCCCATTGAAGGAATGATGGACAGCAAAAAGTACATAGGGGTTCTGGAGCCGAAAATTGTCCCAACATTGCAGGAGCTCTTTTTTAACGGCGATGGGTATTTTAACGGGATGTGGCTCCATGCCACAATTCTAAGCTTGCTAAGAGCTTCTTTACCCAGCAACATTTGAAGGTATTGGAGTGGCCAGGAAATTCAACCGATCTAAACCCCATTGAAAATTTGTGGGCCATTATTAAAGGGTGCATATCTAAGATGGATTGCACGACGAAAACCAAAATGATAGAAAGTGTCATGAAAGTGTGGTACCGCGACCCTGAAGTGAAGGAGATGTGTGGAAAGCTAGTGGCATCAATGGTTGAGAGGGTGGAAGAAGTAATTAAAGCTAAGGGGGGTCACATTCACTATTAACTACACTATTAAACAAATAAATATTTCAGTTGTGTCTTTGTTACTGCATTTTCTTATTGTCCCAAATAATTTGCACAGTACTGTACGTACGTACATACATACATACATACGTACGTACATACATACATACATACATACATACATACATACACCGAAGAGCCAAAACATTATGACCAGCGCTTCTTTATGCAAATCTAAGCAACTGCAGAATAACGACAGTGCGTGTGAAGATCATGAAACGACGGTGCGTGTGAAGATCAACACCTGATACTGAGATCTGTAACGATTGGATCAGAGCATTTCCGAGATGGCAAGGCTTGTGGGTGCTCACGGTGGGCTGTGGTTAGTACCTTCAAAAAGTGGTCCGAGGAGGGAAAAACCAGGAACGGCAGACAAGGTGTGGTCCGACCATGCTCATCGATACTAGAGGTGAGCGAAGGCTATCCCATATGGTACAAGCCAAGAGAAGGGATACTGTGGCGAAACTCGCCCATAATATGAATGCTGGTAACGGTGTAATGTGTCACAACACCCAGTACATACAACCCTGCTGAAAATGGGGCTGCCTAGCCAGAGGCCGCTCCGGTGCCCATGCTAACCTCTGTTCACCGTCGAAAGCGCCTACAATGGACAAGCGAGCATTCAAAACGGAACTTTAATGATTGGAAGAATGAAATCTCATTTCCTGTTGCACCATATGAACGGCTGGGTACATGTGCGTCGTTTACCTGGGAAAGTATTGGCAGCAGGATTCACTGTGGGACGAAAACAAGCCGGTGGAAGAAGTGTAATGTTTTGGGTAATGTTCTGCTGGGAAATCCTGGGTCCAGTCAATTATGTGCAGGAAACTATGATGACTACCACCTACCTAAGCATAATTGCAGACTAAGTACATTCTGTCATGGCAATGGTATCCCCCTCTAGTAGTGCCTTCTTTCAGCAGGATAATGCGCCATGCCACACTGCCCGGATTGTTCGAGAATGGTTCGTGGAACATGAGGAAGACTTCCAGGTATTGTCCTGACCTCCAAATTTCACAGACATCAATCCAATCGAGCATCTGTGGTTTGTGTTGGAACAGCACATCGGATCTGCGGCGGCTCAACCACGTACATTACAAGAGTTAAGGATCTGCTGGTAACGTGTTGATAGCAGATACAACAAGACACCTTTAGAAATCTTTTAGCGTCCATGACTCGCCGGGTTGTTGGGTTGTTTTACCTCTGAGCGCCACTTTTATGCACACCATGAGCTAAATGGCCAAGTCACATGGACCCCGAAGGCTCAGAGAAGGTTGGGGTAGGGGACCCATTGGAACAGTTGTTGGGAGACAGGTGGTACAGGGTCAGTAGCCTCTCGTCAAGGCCATCCAGCGTGTTCTTTAACATGCACAGGGTATGGCTCTCCCGCACATGGGACCACGGCTTAACGTCCCATCTGACGGACGACGGGCTTTCCAAGCCCATCGGTGTCCCCTACTGACCGTGAGCAGGGCGGGGGAATTTTGCGGAGATGAATTTCAATGCTGACCCAGCTGTGACTCGAACCTGGGAACTACAGATTATGAGCCTGGCACGCTACCGACTGAGCAACCCCCGCTCCACCTCGCCGGGTAGGAGCACATTTTGGCAGGTGGTCATAATGGTTTGGCTCTTCGGTGTACTCGGAACCAGACAAAATTAGGGGGTGTAACAAAAGACTGGATTTCTGTTGCAGTATAACATTTTACCCTTTGTTTTAGAGGTTTTTAAAAAATTTCATTAAAAATACATGAAAAATGCCCAAGTTAATGAGTGTGGCCACCATTACTAGCATACTCAAAGGATTACAGGCGTATCAATCAAAATTTTGAAAGTTGAAAAAGTATGCAGTGGCAAAGTATCTATGCCCCCACCCCCGTTTGAGTAAACGTAGGCATATTTCATGCATTTTAAAGAGATCTGAAGATCCCTGAAAAGAAGAGAAAAACATTATACTGTAATGGTAATCTAAACACTTGGCTTCTTATTTTATTTTTCTTTCTGCCCCATCCAATTACTAAATCCCCACTATTATTTATTTCTAGATTCGGCCATACATATATATATGCATACATGATTTAAGTTTCGGGGAGGTGGAGTCCGAGACCTTAGGTTTGTGGCGGGGGGGGGGGGAGTGTGAGAATTTGAATAAGACATGAATAGATTTATCCGATTACTAAAATATCCCACCGGACAGGAAAGATTAAAATGTTATTTTGTATGGAATACATTTTTAGAGTTGTTTCGTTAATCTATTTTTAGTGTCGTACAGACACTATGGGGCTAAAATGAAAATTTTCAAAGGCAACTGTTTCGGATTTCAAAGCAGATACACAAATTTGACATTTTATAAAGATGACCTGATTTTAGTGGGAAGTTCCGGATCCCTGTCACACCCCAGGGCCCGTCCCTTCATGCATATAATACATACATACAAAGATACAGACAAACAAACTCACACAATGGAGTATCCAAAGAGGGTTATATAACACACTCAACACCTTTACGACTTAAACAACATATATTTTCAAAGAAATAACTGTAAATCGGAGAATTAATAAAACATGACCCCCCCCCCCAACTCCCACACATACATACTCCATTGGATGTTTCTGGATGCATCGCTGAAAGCATAAATGCACAATTCCAAAAGGTCTTATAGAATTAGAGATTTTTTTAGTTTGCAAAATAAAGCCTTTTTGTTTAAAAAAAAAACGCAGATAAGTGATTTATTCACTTAATCAATCATTAAGTATATATTTATAATCATTTTGGGGGATAAAACGGAAGAAAATACCTGAAATAGTATTCCTCTTAAACGCAAATTAATAATTCAATTAATACTAAAGCGCTATTCGTAACAAATGTAAAATTTAACTGTATGTTTCTGAATTACACCTTCTGTCGCTGCGTTTGAGTTACAGATTAAATTTCTTACATACAGTTCATTTAAAGAATATTCACAGGGAATCTGCACTAATTAAAAAACGAAAATATAGGAAGGTACCAAACTTCACTGAACAAAACATAAAAATCGTCAGTGGCAAATATTGTTTCCTAGTAACACATCTCAGGTGACAACGAAACGCTGAAAGGACTCAAAATAACAAGCTCGCTTCCAAAGACACTAGTTGTGCACGAAAGCTGGCGGCTGTTTATGTAAATTCTACATGTTGTTAGGCAAAGGATTATGGCCTGTGGTGCGCGAGGTGTGACGCAATGAAAGAGCCACTGGGTGCAGAAAGCATCGTGTTGTTGTTGCCGAAGTGGTGGTCGTAGTTGTAGACGCCGAGTGAGGAGGGGACATCAGAAAGAAGCGGACTGCCGGTTGATCGATGCGGATACAGGACATTCGCATTCCTCTCACGTCAGAGACAGTTTACGCTTGTCTAAACTGTAGATACGAGTTTTTCAAGTGTGTGAGAGAGCGAGTGCCGATCCAAAGAAGAGAAGACACTCCGCAGGTCGCTATCAATACTGCCACTTTTTGGTGAGGAAATTTTTCTACCAAGGCATAAAGAGGGAATCTTTTCGTTTCATCCTTTTCCATCTAGTCCTTTACTCCATCCTTTTCTCCATCTTTTTTTCCCTTTTTCTTCGCATTTCTCAGTCATTCTTCCCAAGAGTGTCTCATATCCGTTATTGTTATTCTGATACCTTTTCATCTTCTTTTATTCTCAAATTTTTGACACCTCTGCACACGTATTGAATGGAGAAGGAAATGTAAGTTATCTCCTATAGACCTATCAATGGTTGTTGCCATTCAAAGCGTTTCCACGAAGATGATGGGGGAATGTGAGGAGAGAGAGAGGAAGCAGATCTGAGGGTATGTTTCGAATTCTGCAAGAAATGGATGGTAAGTCCTTTCATACGCGGAGCTGAGAGTGACGTGTATGATGTATTGATTCCGAAACCCGAATGTAAATCTATGAAGCTAACGGCAATCCATTACACAACAATGGATTCTGCTGAGAAATAAAAGTGGAAACACTGACGTTGATTAATCTAAGATGCAACTAAAGTGGAACGGAATGCTATTTAATGACACTCACGCACACACACAACGAAAAACACACTAAAATGAGTTGCAATGACATTTAAAATTACATACGGATGAGGTAACGCGATTCGTTTTTACCAACGGTCTCTACAATCACGAGCAGTGCAATCAAATGGATATGAAACTGCAATTGGATCACTCAAGTTGAAGATTATATCAGCGTGACCAGCATTTCACAATTTGAAACAACTGAATGATTTGACAGGACAAAGAAATGACAGAGAATAATAGGTTGTGACAGATCATTTAACAACAGTCATTTTTTTTTCGTCTGTAATAAGTTAGGGAGAGAGAGAAATAAATAGATAAAGGTGAAACGTAAATGTCAGACCGTTTTACTATGACTTGAAATTACTAGATTAAATTGAATGTGAAATCTTCAATCGTTTTATACCTGTGGTGTAAAGATAGCATTCCTTTTGTTTAAAAAGTTTGTGTCAAATATGAGCAAAGTAAAGCTTACACTAGTAAGTACCAGATGTATGAATCATCTTGTATAAATCGCATTTTCTTTGATTACATCGCACACATGTTCAGATTTGCTTTTGATACCTCTGATGATCTAGTTGCCCGCGCGTTGAAAGCAATGGTAGAGGGGTAATCACAACTCTTTTACATCATTGTAAACTAGTGTTTCTTAGCTTTTTTTTAGGTCCAACACCCTTATAGCAATACATGGAAGATTCGAACCACCCACGGCAGGATTTGACTCGTTTGGTAATGCTCTTGGCTGGTAATCTGCAGTTCCGTGGTTCGATTCCACCTGTGCCAGCGTTGAGATTTACTTCCACTAAACACCATTCTGCTCTCCATCAGTAGGGGGCACCAATAGGCTTGATAAGGCTGCTGTCCGTCGGATCGGATGTAAAGCCATGTCCTCATGTGCAGGAGAGCCATACACTCTGCACATTAAAGAACATGCTGAATGGTGTTGACAAGAGGCTTCCATCTGTCTCCTAACAGCTGTCAAAGGAGTATCTGTCCCCAACCTTTCCTGAGCTTCTGGGGTCCTTGTATCCTGGCCATTTAGCCCATTGTGTGCAAAAAAGTGCCTCTCGTAGGTGAAACAATCCAACTCGAACTCGCACCACTATTAATTCTCCTCCCACCCGTTTACAGGTCTTCTTGCTTGGTTTATTTTTGAAAATAAAATAAAAAAATCGCTTTTCAAACTTTCCTCTAACACTCCTTATACCCCATGTGAAGGACCCCTGTTCTAACCAAATGAAGAATGGTTCCCATACCATGCCCTTCGGAGATTTATGATTAATATCTTTAGCAATTGGGGGAAATGTTCAGAAATGCCGTTTGGAATTCTCTATCAGGAAACACGTCAAGCACTGCCCCGATCAATTGCAGTCATTGCGTGACTTATAGTGGTGTGCGTTGACTCACAGAGAATATACTGAACAATATTTTCAGCAGTGATTTGCAATGATCTTGAATAAGGTGAATCTGCAATTTGCTCTGTTCCTCTCAATCTAGTCACTTTGCTCTTCAAAAAACTTCTTTACTAAATCCTAGCCTTGTTTTAAGTATGTAGTTTCCGTAGAGAATTTACTTACTAATTTTTAACTGAAGTTTCACCATTAATTCCTTTCAATTATTCCTTTACGTGATAAAAGAAATCCTCTCCACATTTGCTCCTATTTAGCAGAAAGGCAATATTGATAGCTATAAGTGAAAATAATGGAAGTTAAAGACAGATATGACTATTATTGGAAACACTTTTTTCTGGATTTGTTTGGCTGTGTCAGTTTGTTAACCAAATATCAGACAGAAGCAGGAAAAATAATATCAGATATAATTAGAATAATATAAAAGCTGTTCGCAGTTAAATGTTGACCCAAAGAGCATCAAATGCCATGTTCTGATGTACTCAGAGCTGCCGATTCCTTACACTTAATTTAGTCGGTGGTCCTTAAAATGCCCGCTACAAAGGGAAATCTGAATAAAAAAAAAGGTTGAGAAATTCCGCCCAGGCTAAGTATACAAATGGTTACGCACCAATCGATTGTAAAGCTTAAATGGACTGGAGATACGAAAATTTCTGATTTAGATTATGCTGATGATTTAGCCCTTTTGGAAAATGATGTTGATTAGATGAACTCTTTCATTCGAGCTGTTGATGAGACTGGTAGTAGAGTAGGTTTGGTTATAAACAGAGAGAAAACTAAAGTGATGAAAGTTGGTCAGGCAGGCTGTGATTCAATTAATCTGAATGGTTGCTGTCTTGAGCAGGTGTCACAGTTTAATTACCTTGGGAGTTATGTAACAGATACTGGTGATGTGCGGCATGAGATTAACAGACGAATAGGGATTGCTGCCGGGACTTTTAAGAATCTATGGAGAGTGTGGAGAAATAGCGTATACACCTAAAGACTAAAATTAGACTGTATAATAGTTTGGTTCTTTCTAGGGTTAGTTATGGTAGTGAAACCTGGACACTTTGTAAACAAGATAACAGGAAACTAGATGCTTTTAATTCCAGATGCTTACGCAGTATCTTGGGCATTAGGTGGTTCAACTTTGTAACTAATGATGAGGTTAGGCAAAAGAGTTTGCAACCTCCTTTAAGCAGCATATTGTGCAGAGAGAGACTCCGTTGGTTTGGCCATGTTGCCCTTATGGATAATTATAGATTGGCGAATAGGGTTATGAACAGTGTGCCTAGAGGCCTCAGAAGGAGGGGAAGATCTAGGATGCGATGGGCAGACAATGTCAAACAGGACCTTATTAGAATTGGTGTGCAGTGGCCAGATGCAGTAGATGTAGCTCAGGACAGACTTGCTTGGAGAACTAAATTGCACGGTCTGGTTGGACCTCCGTAGCCCTTGGCTGCTTGATGATGATGATGATGATGGAAGACCCATAGATGGCATCGATGAATCCTTAGGCTGGTTCAGTGAATAGTTTGCCAGGCTCCCAATCTGATGTCCTTAGGTTAGAGTTCCCATTGTGTCTGTATTGAGATTTCTCCGTTAAAATAATAAATGTAACGAATAATAAATAATAATAATTTGATTTTGACAAGAGAGGGAACACCAGTGCGCTTGAAAAGGCACAAGACAGTCAAATGGGACATTAACCCGTGACAACGTGTTCAGGGAAGTTCTGCCCTGTATACTTTAAAGAACACATTTCAGCGTCTCGACAGGAGATGTTTCCTAACAGTTATCCAATGGATTTCTTAACCAACCTTATTTGAACACTAGGAGTTTTAGTGATCTTTTAATTTTTACATTATTGTGCTAAAAGAAGGCCGCTCCAAAGTAAAACATCGCATTTGATGAAACTAGTGAACATTACATATATAACTTACAGATATTTTACGAATAGTTAACAAAGTTTATGTTTAACGAATAGGTAACAAAGTTCATGTTTAATGAAAAGTTAACAAAGTTTATGTTTAATATATTATATTTAATTATATCTAAACCTTTTATTTTCAAAACAGCTTTTTTTTCAATTAGTGGTACTCAGTAATTAGTATTTCCTGTTAATGTGTTGTATTCTATCGTATATCTTATCTTATTCATGTCGTGCCATAAACTCACATGAATCAGTTACTCCATCATATTTTGTCATGCTATATCACATCTATCGTTTACTATATCGTGCTGTGTTGTATCGATTACTTTTTTTATACTGTATCACGTAATAACCCGTTGACGTGTTCATAGCGTGTTTGGCAACGAACCAACGCATCTGATTAAGAGTCAAAGATAAGGTATTTTTCTTATTTCTTTGGAGATCTCGCTATCCTCACAGATCTTCTCGATGGCGTATTATACTGACAGGCTCCTGTTAGACATCTATGGCAAGCAGCTGCTTGAGTGTTAATTTTAACTTTTTATAGTACAGTAGCATATCGCATAGCATCGATCTATATTATATCGTATCAATTCCTTTGTTTTTATATTAATATATAGAATGATTACATATGATATTAGCGGTTAAAAAAATAATTACTGCGCCTTTGGAAAGACAACACAAACATTTTGTTTTGCAAATGCCTGGGAACCTCCTTATATGTGGAGAAATACCTTTATGTAAATGATTTTGACGCCGCGTTCGGAAGATCTTCCCCCACCCCAAATATTCCACTTCTTTCTATATAACTGTCAAAAATGAAGTTTATGAACCACCCTGAAACTTCGGGCAATTTGAAAGAGAGAATAAAGATCCGCTGTTGGTAAATAATCCGCTGTTGGGAAAATTGATCATTATATGCTGAAAAATACTTCGTTAGCAAGAAACTGAATATCGCTTTGATGTGTGCAGAGTAACAAACACAGCATAAATTGAATTTCAATAAAATACCCACCCCCCGAAAAAAAAAAGCACAAAAAAAAAACTTTTCGAGTTGTTCTTTCAATGGCGTTGGTTTCATGTGTCTGTCTTTTTTTATTTATTAATAAATAAATCAATCTGATAGGATCATAGGTACCTTAGCCAGATCTAGAAAAATTGAAAGGCGGAACCAAGTGGTCTGCGTGAAAGAGATCAAAGTCGGAATGAACCGGAATGCTGCCCGTGTATATTCTTTTTACCTCAGATTTAGTGATTTTTTAAGCAAATTTCTTTAAAATACAGGCATAATTATTTTAAAACTTTTTCCTCTTCGTTCCGATTACTAACATTCTTAGTGGAGGGGGAGGGCGAAATTATGGCCCTTTTGACCCACCCCATTGATACGGCCCTATATTATATCCAGGAGCAGACTGGCAAGGGGAGCTAGGTGCTGTCATTCCTGGGTCCCAATATCCTCCCAGGAGCAAGGTTTTTTAAAACAATAATAATTCTTATTTTACAAAAGTTCTAAAGAATTGAGGAAAATTTATTTTAGATAATTATTACGAAAGGTCAGTAGAATAAGTAGTGAAACGTTGCAAAAATCCGAAATCAAGTTTTTATCACAGTCCGGTGCCCCTTGTTATAGCTGCGTCCTGGAAATTAATGCCAGTACACCTCTGATTATATCGCATCATTCTATATTGCGTCGCATAAGTTACTATACCTTCTCATATCGTACTACACTTAGTGTCCATTGCATTAGGACACTCACATCTATGTTTAAGTATAAATTGTAAGCGGAATATAAGCTGGTGTATGCCAACAGTGACAATATTCATTTCATACTGAGGTTTATGTAACGTGAGAATTAAAAAGTAACCCAAATAATGAGCGAACGGTGAAATTTATCATAATTTGAAGAAGGCATAATTTTTGGTGCCAGGTGTGAAATATAAGGAAAATAAGGAATTAGCTCAAGAATTGTGGATTGGGTTGTTTTACCTCTGAGAGGCACTTTTTTACACACAATGGGATAAATATCCAGTATAAATGTGCACTCTGCGTTGTAACACATTACTCCGTCAGTAGCATTCAAATTACGGGCGAGTTGCGCCACAGTATCCCTTCTGTTGGTTCTTACCATACAGGATAGCCTTCGCTCACCTCTAGCATCGATGAGCCGTGTTCGGTCCACACCTTGACGGAGGTTCGTGGCTTTTCTCTCCTCGGCCACTTTTTGGAAGGTACTAACCACGGCTGACCGTGAGTACCCCACAAGCCTTGCCGTCTCGGAAATGCTCTGACCCAGTCGTCTGGCCATTACAATTCGGCCTTTGAAAAACTCACTTAACACCACTGCCTTTCCCATCTGAAGAAAAAGAATAACTCTGATTAACAGAGCTCAGTATCAGGTGTTGTTTATACCGTTTGACCTTTACATGCACCGTCATTTACCTGCAGTTGCTTCGATTTGCATAAAGGCGCGCTGGTCATAATGTTTTGGCTCTTCGGTGTATATTCTAAGCCCATCGGTGTCTCCTTTCTGATCATGTGACTACTTGTTGCAGATCTACTACTACATTGCTGCAGCTTAAGTATGCCCTTCGGAGTTATTGTTGAACCAAAATGGATGCATCTTTCAAGAAGAAAATGCACGACATCATCGACCCCATATTACACAGGAATGGTATGTAGAACATTCAGACAACTTCATTTTTCTTACATGGCTAGCAAATCACCATGCCTCACCCTATCTAATATCTATGGGAAGTTCTAAAACAGAAATCCGTTAGGCTGATACACAAGTAGTCACTATTGCTCAACTGTGGAGATTTACAGTCAGCTGAATATGTCTTCAGAATGTTCACAACCCAGTAGTTTATATCATACGTCTTGCGTGTTCAGGCAGTTATTCGAGACCATGATGCTCACACAGTATTAAGAAGGTGGTCATAATGTGTACACAATGTAAGGCAATGGTTTTCAAGGTATGGTGCGCCACTTGTTAGTTACGGGGATATTTTCTAGGAAAGTTTTATGGTAAAATTAAATTGATTATAATTCTTAAAATGTCAGCAATTAATTATTATTTTCCTCGCATTGCTTTTAATAACCCAAGTTTTGCAGCTGCAAGATATCTCTATGC